>OY735199.1:81409597-81432097 GCA_963457665.1 Thysanoteuthis rhombus
AACTAGTTATTATTATTGTGTTGTTGTCTCGCTATTTGTTTGTCTTTTTAGGTTTTACCTTTCGACCCCATGTCGGTAAACACACGTATTAAATTGGCAGTGTTATTTATCCTGGACGTCTTTCTGATTTTGAAGTTTGATTCACGCTACGAAAATTGCTCGACAGGATCAACCGTCCCGGGAAATCAGCAAAAAATTCTGCCATTCATACCAAGAAAAAATGTTTTGCAGATAACGAACATTCCCCCTTGAAGTCACTTTTCGTATTTCTCCAGATAAATGTATAATCTAGTTGTGGGCACATATATCTCGTGTCATAATTACTTCATGTTCTGTTTCTTTCATTTTCACTTCCCCTTTCTCGAGATTACTTGGACCCAATCTATTCCCAAGATAATACTAAATGATTAAATTACGGGTCTGATTGGTCACACGATAGAAACCGTCACGGGACCAAAGTCTTTTGGCAGCATTCTGTGTTGGTGAGTGATCAACTAAACAAAAATTAGCTGGAAAAGTGGAGAACGATTAATGTTACATCTCTCACCTTTTGTTGGGCAGAGATCACTTAAAAAGTCTGAATTTCCAAAATACAAACGTGAGTGCCGCTGGGCCCAAACTGAGGGTTCAAATCGGCAAGACGTACATTGTAAATTCAGCCTCACTCGTTGAAAAAAAAATCTTTAAGGGTGAATTTTCTAAAAAAACATAAAAACGTTCTTTCTAAACATAATAAGGAGTAAATGTTAAAAATCTTAGTCTTCTAGCTCCATTGGTTCGGTCTTTAGATGATACGTACATTCAGCTAGTCAGTCGTCCAGACAAACAGACGGAAAGCCAGACCAACCTAAGAACTGGAAAAAACCCATGTTGTCGGTTTAGGTGACAGTCTTGGTTGACAGTTTCTAATATATAAAAAGAGATCTTAGTCTTAGCGGTTCCTGTTGATTTTATCACTGGAAAATACAAGCAAACCGCAATGAGCTGGATTTACAGATTAGAATTCCATGTATTTTTTACCAATTCGCGTAATTAGCTAGGTTGGATAAATGGAGGCAAGTATCTAACGGCGTGAGATTGAGAGAAAGGTTTAATCCAGTTGTCCTTAACTTTGGGGGCTCTATTCGACAGCTCAAAATATTGATGTTCTCCTTGCTATAATAAGATAAATTTGGAGTTGAAAAAGTATAAGATGTGAAATTCGTCAAAGTTTTCAATCTGTAAAAATATCAGTAAAAAAGCAAATTTGTTTCCAGAAAAAAAAGATTCTGAGATATGCACATCAGCATACCTACGGGAAAAATACGATTTCCCTATTGCAGGACTTTTACACACAACAAAGCATTTATCGCAACACAAATATAGCTCACTAAGTTAAGTGAATTGGGGATTTTTTCACAATGGAATCTATGATAAAAAAAGAATGAGCAATCAATGGCTGGCACCTTTACACTGGGTATGACATCAGCTGCCCCTTGCTGGACTCCCTATATTGCAGGTTTCTAGTTATTAACAGTTTTGTTTAATTAGGAAGTGATCAGTTGGGCTGTGAAACGACTCAGTTTGATCCACGGAACTCTTTTCGCTCTCCACACCAATATCCCTAATAGTCCATATATATATATATATATATATATATATATATATATATATGAATTGTCCTCCTTTGGGTCGTGCACCCCAGCATCAGAATCATTCGTTTTGTAAATCTGGTTTCAGTACTAAAAAACTATATAAGTACGTTTGGCATATCATTTTCAAATCCTTTTTTTTCCTCTCTCTCTCAATCCCGCTGTCCTTTGTTACGGAATGAATGTACGGAAGGTACACCGTGTATTAGTTACTAGCACAGAAACCACATTCTGCAAACCGGTTTCGAGTTTCAATTGCGACTGATTCACTTCCTACTAATGTCTGTGGAAAAGGTATTGGTCCATTTCTCCACTTAGCTATGGGTAGATAACTAGTTGATTGTAGCCTTGTGAGGCAGCCCAACTGAGAAGAGGATAAAACCGATAGCTTGGCAATGATAACTAGTCCCAAGCTCGGTTGAGGAAAAGGACAAAGATTGCCTAATATCTCTTGTTACCTAAGGGGGACCTGTGTATATGTATGATGAACGTATTGATGTAAACAAACAAGATTACTTTAATGAACAAACCGTTGCTACGAGTAATTTTTCCACTGCTTCAATAGTATAATGTAAAGTTCTAGGACAACATTTCATTATGAAAAATGAAAATTGTTGCATGGCTTTTATGGTTCACCGATATTTCTGTGCAACACGAATCCACGCAGGACGAATACAAACTAGGATAAATCCGCGTGCGATAAATCTGTGCAACAACCAATAAAAAGAAAAGAAACAATTCACTGAGATACAGATATCTTTTTTTTTAAATTTAGAATTAAATTATTTACGAGAATTGATTTACTTCTGCAGCTCAGTTTGATGAACTTGAGTTGATAGAAACAAAACCTAATGTTGGAACTATTCATATCAAAAAAAAAATTATAAAGTTTGCAAATAATATCCATAGTTTATTCACCGATAACTTTCTCATTGCTGAATGCGCTTGAAAACAAATCATAGATTTGACACGAGTTCTTACAAAGATTGATATAAATGTCGGGTGACAGTTTTTTTTAAATTTCTTTTCAGACTCACCGTCGTTAGTAGACCAATGGGTAGGGAGTGGAATAATCGATAGTTTTCCCAAAAGACCGACTACTAAGCTTGTCGACTTTTGTTATAAGAGGCTTTATGGAGTTTTTAATTGATCATCAACATCATCGATCTTTTAACGTCCGTCGTTGGACATAGACCTTCCCTAGGATCCGCCAAAATGCTCTATCATGGGCGTCGTGGAGCCAGTATTTCCTGGATCTTTCCAGTTCATCTCTCCATCTTGTGTTCTGTCGGCCTCGGTTACTAATGTGATCTCTGGGGATCCATGTTGTGAGACGTGATGGCCATTGGTTGTCTGTCATTCTAGCAACATGACCTGCCCATTGCCATTTGAGTCTTTTAATAGTTTTTATGATGTCACTGACACCTGTTTTCTTCCTTATATACTGCACTGTCTTGTGATCTCTCCATGTGAGGTTGAGCATGATTCTCTCATGCGTATGTTGCATACTTCTCAGTTTGTAGGTCTGTCTCTTGGTTAGGTTCCGTGTTTCAGCTCCATAAGTGACTATCGGGAGAATGCATTAGTTGTATACTCTTCTTTTTAGGATTATTTTGATCGTCTTGTGCTTGAAAGTTGAGCTTGCTCTGCCAAAGGCTTGCCATCCCAAAGTGATTCTTCGGTTGATTTCCTCCTTTTTTGAGGGTTTCATTCAGATTCGTTGTCCGAGGAAAATGTAGTGGTTTACTTTGCCGAGTTTCGCATCTTCTATCTTGACGGTCATGTTCTCATTCTCAACAAAATTATTGCACATAATTTTTGTTTTACTGAAATTTATGTGCAGGCCGACTTTTTGCTTACTTTGTTTTTAATTATAGGCTTTAAATAATAGTTAGTGTTTTGGTCTCGTATATATTATTTTACAATAAAATTAATATTGCTCTTTTTTTGTGTGAACAAAATTTCGTGTGAGATTGTTAATCGAGGATAATATGCAAATTTGTCTCTCTGAAACTGTGCTCAGAATTGAGTATCTATTGAAGAGTAACAATCTCATCCATCTCTGTAACATTGGATTTAATTGAATTATTAACAAATAATATATATCTATTGTCTGTTTTATGGTTCTGCCAAAAGGGATTACGGTTGCCAATTTGTTTTAATTTCTTTGATCCAAAATTGAGGCAAAAAATCTAAATTCTTCACAAAATAATCTAAAGTATGATATGAATATACTTCAAATATCTAAAATTAAACTAAGCAATTACTTAAAACCCAAAAAATAGTGGAAACCGTACCTGAATTTAGAACACATGAGCAATCTATTTGGGGTCTACTGGAACCATTTTAGGCTCGCAGAAAAATACAAAGTTCGAAAAAGAAGGACTTCAACTGAAAATCGACCCTAATGATATAATCAAATAATCAATAGCTTTCCTTTCGGGAAAAACTAATTATAATATTATTAATTTCTAAATAGAAAACCTGAACTCATCTTCCAAGCGGCTGCATTGGGTAAGGAGAACATATGAAGTTGTTACATGCGATTTCAAGCTACGGTTTTATAATAAACATAAAAAAATCAAGCGAAGAATAGCTCTTGGTTGGAAAGCTTTCGGTAGAGAAAGACCAACTTTCAAGAATATGAAAACCCCAGTAGTTCCAAAAAGAGGGGGCTACAACTAATCCATCTTCCTGATAGTCACCTATCGAGCTGAAACATCTAACCTAACCAAAAGATTGACTCTCAAACTGCGAACCATGCAACGTTCACATGAAAGAATCATATCCAACATTACACAGAGAGATCACAAAACAGCGCAGTATATTAATGAAAAATCAAGAGTAAGGGATATGATAGAATCCATTAGAAAACTTAAATGGGCGTTGCAGAGCCAATACTTTCTGAACTTGTCTATTTCGTCACGCTATCTTATATTTTACCGGCCATAGTTTCGTTTATGATCCCTAGGGATCCACGGTGTGAGTCGTGGTGTCCATCGGTTGTCTGTCATTCTTGCAACATGGCCTGCTCATTGCCATTTATATCACGACTAACAACATGGATCTCCAGAGATCACATAAGAAACCGAGACCGACAGAATGGAGAGATGAACAAGATAAATTTAGAGAATACTGGCTCCGTGACGCCCACGATAGGGAATCGTGATGAATCCTCGGGAAGGACAGATGTTGAAAGACTGATGATGATACCTCTGCCAACGCCATTGTCTGGGAAAGTAATTGTGCCAAGATCTGGGCTAATCTTCAGTCTTTTCTTCCGTAACCTTTTGCATACACTTCCATGGAATTTAATTGAAATTCAATTAGAAGCTTTAGAGATAGCAGGAGGATGAACATTAACTTTTCACGATATAGTGTGGTGCAGATATATAACCACAACGTGGTGGGGGTAATTATGCATGGATTCACCCCAGCCATCTCTCAGTAGCCATCGTCCCACTTCCATTTCATTGGAATTCATTCAGAACTTTCAGAGGTATTGTACGGATAGTCACGAGCACGTACTAAAATACCTTGGAGGAAAAACGGAAAAATATTATTCAATCAAAAGAAATTCCTGGATCCGCTCCCAACAAACTTCTCTTCACCCCACCCCATTGCCCATCCTTCCACAAAATTCCATTGAAATTCATCGGATTCCCTTTTTAGATATCTTATTAATAGAGAGATAGAAAGGCGTAAAGATGGAGAGATAGATACGACCGAAAATATATACCTCTCCAACGTCATTGTCAGACTTAAATACGACAATTGCATGACGCATAATACATCTAGGAACCTTTGAAGAAAATGGTTCTAGAAATAACTGCAAAGGCGGGATATAATCACAAATATCTGAACCATTCAATCTCAAAATTTCATGTGGTTCCGTACTTTCTGAAAAAAAACTGTGAACGAAAGAATTTCAATGGAAATGAGTCGGAAATCCGGAGCCTATGGCCATTCTTTAAATAATACTCTCTTATTGTTAAAAAAAAAGTTTGTTACTAACTTTGCGGTTCATATAAATGTCAATTTTTTTTCTGCATATTCAGTATCTTTACTGTAATCCATCAGAGTGCCGTACTTATTTCATGACAATCCACTCTCTTCTCCCTGTCTTTGATATATGACAACGTTTCGTTCGATTTATTCTTAAGCCTTCCCAAGGTGTTATATGAAATAACTGTCAGGAGAGAAGGTCTCTTTTATTGGTCTCTTTCTCTCTAGTATTGCAAAGAAAATTAAAAAAAACATTTATGCGGTTGATGAAATAATTTTAGTGTTAATTTCAAATATGGGAAGAAGAGATAATGATTATTCAAAAAGAGGTGAAATGGCAATAATTCATCAAAGTTTTTAATCAATACAATTCACTTATGAATTAATGAAAGGTCCACTTTATTGCACCTATAACAGGTCACTGCAAACCCAACGCTGAACGTTAATTCGCAAAAGCAAAAAAGTGACCCAAAACAAACTTTTGAAAAGCGAGTGATACCTGCAATGCATTGATTATGATTTTATCAGTTCTATAACTTACGTTTAGATGGCTTCAAAACAAATTACACATTTTTCTGTAAAGAACTTTGAAATGGTGTATTCACGATCAGGGTCCCTGCTGCAGATTTGAAGACACAGGGACTTGCTCAAAAAAATTTGATCCAGTTGTTCCAAAAAAGAACTTTTGCGCTAAAGTGACCTCAAAAAAAGCGCCAGAAAACGCAAAAAAGTGCTGAAAACACTGTTAGCTTTTTGACCGTTCTTAATCGTTAAAATTGGCCAATTTTACTAAAAGAAGGAACGCCTTAAGCATGTGAATATGCGAACGTCGTATTTGTGTATGTATTGTGTGTGTATATATAAGCGTATGGGCATGTGTGCATGTGGTGTATATGCCAGTGCGCATGTGCATATGAGTGTGTTTGTGGTATGTATCTGTTTGTATGCATTTTGCATTTTCAATGAAACACTATTCGATGAAAAAGTTGTGGTACCAAAAAAAAAAAAACTACCTAAGTGAAATAAGTGCCTCAGAAAACTTCGAGTAAAGTGAATTACTTTTACCTACATCGTTTTTACTCGCTAGAAAAGTCTCATTCAAAGAAATGTAATTATTAACCATTTTTAATGAAGATATAAACAAATTAGACTTTCTGTTTGGCTCTTAATTACATTTCCAATACAAAATATCTATGATAATATGAAATGTAAGTTTAGTTTATGGAGTCGAAACATATATATATGTGTGTGTATGTGTGAGTGTGTGTGTGTGTGTGTGTGTGTGTGAAATTGACAGGAAGTTGATTAGACAAAGTTTGCCGTTGTTTTTATTAGCATAAATGAAAAACTGCTGCCTCGATATTGTGTAAATATGATGCATAGGCGAACGAATTTAATGTTTCTTGGTACATAAAGTTTGAATTTCATTTTCAAAGTTTATAACATCTCTCTCTCTCTCTCTCTCTCTCTCTCTCTCTCTCTCTCTCTCTCTCTCTCTCTCTCTCCGTATACATATAAAGTGTCTGCATGCGACACAATAGTCATAGATATAACGATATGGTTAGTGATGTTTTACGTACAGAATAATACACTGAGTAACAAATGGCATGATACGCTTGTTGTTAAAAGCCACTGAAACATATGCACTGTGCGAGTGAGCAGTTTTAATTACAATAAATAAAAGAAACAACTGGTTTAAATTATATATATATATATATATATATATATATATATATATATATATATATATATATATATATATAAGTGTGTGTGTGTGTATGTGTGTGTGTGTGTGTGTGTGAGTGTGTGTGGGGGGGGGATCAACAAACTCAAAACTCTATATCTTAATGGATTAAACACTAAACTTAATAACCCTCATCACGCAGATCTCTAACTCACAAAAATCCTACTAATAATATCCTCACAACCACATCTAAGATACATTCAATAGTCACCCAGACCCATAAGAAAAATTCACCTTAGCCAGTTATACCATTTATCCATATCATAGCCAACACATTTTTGATAACTTGTAAGGTCGATACCTATGTAGCTCCTTGACCTCACCACCCCTCCATTTATACTATCCCTAACATACCCAAAAAATCTAACTCCTCATCACTTCTCTCCGACCCTGACACACTTTGCCCTCTCCAAGACCAACTGCTGCTGCTTAACCAAAGACTTCATAACTAGCTGGACATTCTCTCACGCAGCAGGATGCCTCCAGCAGCCTTTATAAAATATTTTACCCACAAGGCATAGCTCCTGATTGTGGACTCTGGTTCCACTTGGGAACTTTAAACCCTAAGAACACATAATCACACAGCACACACCACTGAAGATGGGAAAATCCCGAAACATGTCTGGACCATTAATATCCAAGGATTAATAAACCATACCTCTGAACACTTTACTCCCAAGTCTGTCTCACTCTTTACAGTTCACATTATATATATATATATGTATATATATATATAATTCGAATAAGTAAATGTTAGATTCGGGAAGTGTTTTCATTCATAGGTAAACATAATATAGTATTTTGGCAGTGATGATTTTCCAAAAATCGTCTTAAAGACAAAATACACTTATAAACCACTCCGCACTATGTGATTTTCGCTACCAACGCCCTAACACAATACACAATGTGTGTGTGTGTGTGAGAGAGAGAGAGAGATAGAGAGAGAGGGGGGAAGAGAGATGGTGAGAGAGAAAGAGGTGAAGGAAATAATCACAATATAGGAAGTTTGGTTCTAAAAATATTGAAACATATCCTAACAACACAAGATTCGAGCGCTGACCACACAAGACCGAAATAAATACCCGGGAGTTCTCGAATGTGATGCAATAAAACGAGAAGAGAATACCTTAAGAGGATAAGAAAAATATTAGAGACCAGACTGAACAGCAGGAATATAATAAAAGAATTAACAGTGTATCAGTAGTAAGATACACAGGACCATTTCTTGGATGGCCAAAGCAAGAACTCCAGTCAATAGACCGGCAAACAAGAAAGCTTGTGGCAATGCACAAGGCCTTACATTCCAGAGATGACGCAGATAGACTGTACGTATAGAGAAAAGAAGGTGACATAGAACTCATGAGGGCGCCAGAACAGGTCTAGAAAAGTATGTGCTAGCAAACAGTGAAGATATTATAAAGAGCACCCAAAGCAGTGCAACGAACTACAAAAAAGTAGAAAACGATGGAGTAGCACAGCAAATAAGGAAAGGAAAATGGGAACAGAATAAGCTATACGGAGAATTTAAAAGACAGATACAGGATGGTGCAGACGAGAGATCATGGGCATGACTACAAAGAGGAAATCTGACGAGAGAAACAGAATTGCTCATCATGACAGCTCAAAACAAATACAAACGACAAACTATATAAAAACAAAAATCGACAGAACACAAACTGCAAGTGCCACCTGTGCTGTGAAAGAGATGAGACCGTAAACCACAAAACTAGTTAATCTATTCAACTATCCCAGAAGGAGTATAAATACAGACACGATAGAGTAGCAACAGTAATTCACTGTGAAATGAGCTAACGAATAGAGAAGATACACGTTATAGCTGTTCCCTTGGGAATCTAAAAGTACCGTTATAACGAATTTGTCGGTATAAAGAGTGGATCTAATACAAAATGTACTAACAAGAAACCAAAAAGTGCTGGCAAAATGTTTATTCCTCTTTCAAAGTCTTATGAACCTTATTTCTTCAAGCAGCATTATGTTAAAGGTTTACTTATTTTAGTTTTTAAAATGATGCACGGAAATCTTATAAAATCTGTGGCTGCAAACTAATCCCCGACAATAATCTTGCGAGAATATGAAAACGAACGTGTCGTTAGAACGCCTGTGTCTTTCGGAAGAGTTTCGTTACATGTAGAAGTTAGTGTGCATCGGAAAGTACTTAAATCCTGACGACGATTTGTTCAGTACCATGCCCTTAGGACACAAGTTATAAATTACAGAATATTAACGGATGAAATGATCTGAACCTACTATCATAAGTATCATTAGATCCACTGAGATGCCTGCGAGGTATATAGCTTTAATATGGCGAATAAAATAGTCCACAAGTGATCTTAACTTCTTATCTTTGAGTCTTCCATCGTCTTTTTTTCCCAGATGCGATAGCACATCTAGCATGGATTGCCGTCACTGACAGACTGACACACCGGAATGTGAATTATGCCCCTTGCTCAGTGTTGCCAATTTAGATGATTTTCTATTTAAATCTAGATGCTTTTGGATGCGTCTAGATGTCAGAAATTGCTATTCAGATGATTTTCAATTGAGTAAGTAATATTTTTGATTTAATTTATAGTGAAAAAATATATAATACTTTGAATAAGATAACTGATATTTCAAGAAAATGAATGTTGAAGATTAGAATCTTTTTACTTTATTGATTATATGTTAGATATTTCGTAGACTTTAGATATATACCTGGAGAATGTCGATGCTTTTAGGTAGTTCAAGACGTTTTTGATTCACTTTGAGGCGTTGACTTAGAAATGAAGTTATCAACACTGTCCCTTGCTAGATCTACAGACCAAAGTAGAACCAGCGATACAAGATGGTTATCAGGCTAGTTTTTAGATAAAGTATTAATAAATATAGTCCTGATCTTTTATTTAACTACTATTTACTTTCATGCTTTTTATTGCAACTCTACTCAGGATGTCACTTGAAATAGTGAGTAAAATAGCGTGTATCAGAAACAAAAACAAAGCTCTCTATGAAATTCGAACTCACGTCCCTCTTGGTTTGATTTGGACTTCTAATAGCCAGATAGTTTTCGCAACTCAGTAAGGGCAGCATCAACTTCACTTTCCTCTCCACAGAAGGCTTGGTTATGCGTTTAAGCAAGATCTTATTCTTTATTACCGGCCCACGTTATTTTTAGTCACGACAGTAGTGACTACCGCCCACCAATATGAATTTAGTGAGTTTCCGATTCATAATGAAGTTTTGATGCTAAATGGACATATATTCTGAGAATGTTCTTTCATGATGTGAAGAGGCGTTGAAAAGAATATTAGATATTAGAATATTTAATCAATTCTTGAAATAAAAAAAGAGGTGAAATGAGAGAATTGATGGAAGGAAAACAAGTGAAACAAGCGTGGCTGTACTATGGTCAGACACTCTTGATTCATTCAAATCTAAAAAGTAAACAAAATAGGAATAATTTCTCCATACAATATCATTCCAAAACTATTTGTCTCATTTCAACTCCTTTAATGATAGTTCTTGTAAATGGGATTTGCAAACTCTAGCAGACAAGTCAACATGAGTTCGGTTTTCAAAAGTGACGTGAATTCTTCATCAATTGCTGCGTACGTCACTATGTCACTGTTAGTTATGTATTACAACACGGAGCAACAACTAAAAATTGTAATTTATTTGTAATTAAAAATAATATGGTTGGACTAATACCTCAAAATCACAGACGAATATCTACTGCCTTTTTAGAATTCTCATATATCTATATTTTTTAATGGTTTTATTATTATATAAACTGTTTTATTGACATCCTTGTCTAAGTCATTTTCGCCTAAAAGAAAGATAAAGAGAACATGCTTACTTCTTGTTATACAAAAATTATATTTTTTATAACAGAAATTCAATGTTTACAAGAAAGATACCGAGAACTCAGAAACGCGAGTTGACACGACATGAAGCCGTGGAATCTGTCAATCTTTTTCACTCTCTTTGTTATTAATGACTGAATTCCCAGGTCTTAAATCCAAGATCTGATTAATTTCATTAATAAATACAACCCTGAGAGTTGGACAAAATGCTAAGGTTTAAAACTGAAAACGAGAATACGTGGTTTCACTTTCCAGTGATAGCAATTGATAAAATTCATAACACCTATTGAAAAGGAATTTTCGAATTGGATTAAAATTCACGAAAAAAAACAATCAAAATGCAACCATGATAACGTTTGCAATTAATGAGTTAATGCTATGTTTTATTAATGTGAGAAAAATAGATCTTTGAGCTTGAACGAAAGGCTGCTAAAGGTACTTTCTGATCGAGCCCCCAACTGCTTCGATAGTACCTTCATCATAAACACATAGACACAACTGCCACAATTACTCGATAAAAAGATTTTAATTCCTTTTTGGGGGGTGCATTCTGGAACCAGTAAAAACTGCGATACTCCTGTGTATTATCTACAGATATCTTTTGTTCAAACTATAAAAGAAAGGAAAAAAAAAGAAGACCAGGAGGAGAGGGTATATCTCAGCCTACACCCATACTAACTGAAAAGTGAATGAAAGTTATAATAAATATAAGAATAAGGGAGAGAATTTTCGAAGTACAAATATTGACTACTTTCCCTTGAAATTGAAATTCAGCTCAATGTCCGATCATCAATTGTTCGTTCTTAATCCTTTTTTTCGGCAAGATGATACGTCAGTTCGCCAAAAACTAATTCTTGGATCTGCTCTAAAATGTGAGCAATCTTTTCGTCGCCCATGGTCCACCCTTCCAGGAAAAATCTCATTTAAATTCATTGAGAACATTCGGAAATATTGTGTGGACAAACAAACAAATACGAGAGAATACATATACTTCTTCCAACTCTGGAAATAGGAAAAACAAGAACAAAAACAAATAAATATAATAATACACCACGTGTATTTATTTATCTATTTGTCGTCTGTCACGCTGAGGGAAACCACTCGTCATTGAGTTGTTTAACTCAAGAAGTCAAAGTGAAAATAGAATTTTATGTTCTGGTAACGCATGTAAAAGTGCTGAATTTGGAGAATTAGAGAAAGTATAAAAAGTAATAATGACAAAAACTACTAGCACTCCAAGGGAAATTATGAATTGCCGACACTCATACATGCTTCTTTTGACCTCGTGAATTAAACAGTGGTGGTGGTAAAATCAGATTACCTTGATAAAAATTTCAACAATTCATTCCTGATTTAAAAGAAAAAAGTTGTTCGATAATGATCACTAACAAAGTCTGAATTTTCAAAAAGACACGCATGAATTCTGCTGTGATCAATTTAGGAAAAATTTACGATATATACTCCCCACTAAAAACGTATTTAAGGATAGGGAGTTTTCAAAAAATATAAGAGTAAAACTTTTTCCCAACTCATTGAAATGGGGTGCAAAATTCCAAGTTTCCACAATGAACTGTTAGGATAGGGCGAAGTCAGGATAGATGGATACATATATATGCCAAAACGAACGAATAAGCAATGCCCAATTACAGAGTTCAAACCGGCCAGTTGAGGGTAGCAGTGATTTGAAAAATAATAAAAATTCGATTGTGACTAACAGAACGCTATTCTCTAAGCTGACTGCAATCCAAATTTCAATTATCTACGAATACAAAAAGTAATGTGTAACGGTAGTAAATATTAGAATATATGAACTTACATTGCAAGTTGAGACCCCACTGAATTTTTTGGGGGGAGGGGGGATACAAAAGAACTTTTTTTTCGGGAATAAGGAGGAAATGTCTAAACGGTGTGGTTTGTACACGTGACCCTACATAACCAGCCAGGCAGAATCACTAGAAAAATTGAAGAAACCTATCCTGATTATGATGGCAGAATTAGTCGAAAGATGGAAGACAAGGAAAAAAAAGTATAAATCTTGAGATAAATGAACAAGAAACAAAGTGTTCTGTCAGTGTGTCAATTTATTGTACGGATACACTTTTGGACACAGGCATTCTGCAGGTGTGGGGTGGGGAGTTATTTGGCACGGAACTGAAACGTTGAGTTTGGCATTTGATGCATTTCGTCACTTGAATATTTTCTCTGGAAAGGGAAGGAAGGAAGGAAGCAAGCAAAAAGGAGAGAAGAAGGAAAGACGAAAGGGGAGAAAGAAATAAAGGGGAAAAGAAGGGATGGATGGAAAGAAGGAAAGAAGATAAACAGAAAGACAAAAAGCAAAGAGAGGAGAAAGACAAACGGAAAAAGAAAGAAAGAAAAATAAAAACAAAGAAGGAAAAGCAAGGGAAAGAATTAAGGAAAAAAAATAAAAATCGAGAAAGTGTGCAAAGAAATAATAAAAGATTTAATAAGTTCTCTAAGTTCATATTGTTTATCACTGTGAATTTGAAACAAAACAAAACAAACACAACAAGGGTAGAGGAAATGGAGGTAGTAGATTAATGCCCTCCACCCCCATTTTCTGAGCAGAAAGGATCTTATAGATAGAATTTTAAAGTCGTAATGAAAAAGAAAAGAAAACTTCTCAGAGATCCAAGTAAGGTTGAAAAGGAAGTGAGACTCCCCGACAAAATAACAAATGTTCGAATTCTAAAAACTTCGAACTGAGACTCGTTTGCAAAATCACTCAACTTTTAACCCAAAAGCGTCGTCTGACCACAGATAAGAAGTATTTAATCTTGATTTTATTTCAAATTATAATCTCTATATTTTGCTAGAAAAAGCGAACTGGACAAATTCAGAAAGTACTGGCTCCACGACACCCATGATAGAGAAGTGTGGCGAATCCTGGGAAAAGTCTATGTCCAACGACAGACGTTAAAAGACTGATGATGATGATAAAGTTCATATGATTGTATTTCTTTTACACAGAATTTGCTGTGTGATATGCAATTCTTTTTAGAGTAATGAGGACATCGAATGATTTGAGCTGTCAGGGTGGGGCATGGAGTAAAAAAAAGTCGAGGAGCACTGGTCTAGACAGTTAACGATATTGATGCCTTCTTACACTTTTTCTTTTATCTGAAATTCATGAACAAATCTATATAATTATGAATGGTCTGGAAATGGCAACTGAATTCCTAAGCCAAAACCCAAAGCCACTCATTAAATTCCAAGTGACTCCACTGGTTCCTAAGTGGCTGCTCGAAATCCATAAGTCGATAGGTTAATCTCTTCATATGGGCTAGAATGGTGATTCTATTGCTTGTAAGTTCTCGGTGATGATTTTAAGTACTATTCACTTACAAATGCAAGTCTTGTCGAGTGAGGCACCGAGACTAATTGCAAAATCAATCGAGCAGCAGATGTATGGAATGCCATAGCTCCAGAAA
Organism: Thysanoteuthis rhombus; assembly: GCA_963457665.1. Taxonomy (NCBI): domain Eukaryota; kingdom Metazoa; phylum Mollusca; class Cephalopoda; order Oegopsida; family Thysanoteuthidae; genus Thysanoteuthis; species Thysanoteuthis major. The sequence goes on from OY735199.1 coordinate 81,424,290, forward strand.
TCCTGAATCGTGGGTAGCCCTGTTCCGTATGAAAAGCTTCAGAAACTCCTTGTCAGCTGCTGGGAACAGCGCAAAGTAATCCAGGACTTCAAAGACGTGTTCATCGTACAGGGCTGTCTTAACAATATCTGAAGCCTCCGATCGAAGCAATGAACTGGATCTGACCCGTGGGCCGTAATGCAACCAGATCTGATACACCAATTCAATAATCAAGAACTGATTTGATCATGAATGCACATACAGATCTAGAGGAGGTTCTCAATGCCTGCTATTCAGTGATATGAACCTTAGTTTTTATTTTTCAAATTAAATTCCTGGGCTCCTGAAATAATGGGGCCCTGGGCAACTGCCGACTGTGCCCATGCGATTATATAACACTGTTATCATAGCCCTTTACATAAAAAAGGAGTAAAACCAGACTGTTCGAATAATAGGGACATCGTAATCGATTGCAGGCAAAATCATCGTGAGAATCTTACAAAATAGACTGATACCTCTGGCTTCCAAGGAGCTGATGTGGTTTTAGAGATAACTGAGACACAACTGACATGGTATTTGCACTGGGGTAGATCAAAGAAAAATGTCGTGAACAAAACGAAGGGCCGTATGTCACTTTTGTTATCCTGAGAAATCTTGGGAAAATTGAGTTACTTACCAAATTTTCTCAACTTGATTATCCAACCTCACGAGGTATAGCTGGATCAAGTCAGTTGCAGCTACAAATCAACAGTCATGAACAGCGTCAAGCAAGTTTATGAGTTGACTACCGCAATGTGTTCTGTATTCTTTAGCACGATGTGGAAACAGGCTACAGAAAAGATGGATGGTGGTGACAACATCTTTACCAGTATAAACGGTAACCGGTTCAAATTGAAACGACATCAATCTCAAATCAACATCACCGTTCAGCTAGTCAGGGAGCTCCTGTTCGCGGCTCTGTTCATCAATAGCGTGTGAGGGCCACAAAAATCTGATATTCTCTTCGTGATCATGCGCAAGTCGTATCTTCTGCAACTTCTTTTCTTAGTAGTCCGCAAATTTCCCAGATGAAGCATCATCACTTCAACTAATCCTCGAATAGTGTTTCTTTCCTCATTCTGTTGCTTTTATCGCAATTATACATCAACCATCAAACAAGCAGCTCGGATTGTAAATAAAGAGTAAACCTACACTGAGATCTGAATTTGTATCCTCTATCTTGAGGTACCTGTCTCATTGTGACAGTGCCGTTAACGATTTTGCCACGAATTTTCAATCGGGAGGCTTAGCTCAAATATCTGTACAGTCGTTTCCCTGTCGATATTTCACTCCTCATTTCGAGTTTTTTTGATCCCACATTGGCTCCCTTGAAAAATTATTCGACACTTTCAAGACCAGTCTTTTATAATTCTATTGTTCTTACTTCTTTTTCTTCTTATTTATCTATGTAATGAACAGCGTATTTTTCTGTTTGTTTCTCTGTCTGTAACGATGGACTCCACCACATAAAAGTAATTTTGCTCATCTATCCAATATTTTACTGAACATGGTATTCAGACACTTTTTAATAAAACCCAAGATGAAATTGATTAGAGATTTTTTACACTATGATCAGTTTTATTTGCCTTTTAAATCTCAAAGTAAGAGAATGTGAACTAACCGCTAGAAAGTCTCAAAAACATCTCGTATTAATCTCTTCTTGTTTTTGTACTAGTGAACGGATCTTCGAAATAATACAAATATTATCCAAAGGATACAGCGTTTTCTGCCATTTTAGATATCAGGAGTTGTACTGTTCAGAATCATGGAAGAATGGCGTCACTTGAATACTAATAGCAAGTGAAAAAACATACAATAAATAGCCAGCTGCGACGCCAAATTTAACTGTGAAATCAAATAGTGAAAATCTTTAACAAGATACAATTCTACGATGATTTTGAACATTATAACTCCACCTTGTCATTTGCTTGATTTTGCTACCAAAAGCATTCTATTCTTTGGAAAATAAAAATGTGAACTGAAACCAAGGATTCCTTAACTCGTACGGAAATATGAAAAAAATTACCAAAAGATCGAAAAGGTGCTTCTTGTCTGTCATTCTTAATTTTATTTATATATATATATATATATATATATATATATATATATATATATATATATATATATATACTTTGAGTGTAAAAAGATTCGAAAGACCTCCTTTTCAATGACATCATAGAGTCAATACTCTCTAAATTTATCTATTTTGTCGCACCATTTCATTTTTTCTGGCCACAGTTTTGCATATGACCGTGTTGTGAGTCGTAATCTCCAACGGTTGTATGATATCCTTGCAACATGACCTGCCCATCGCCATTTAAGTTTTGTAATGGATTCAAAGATATTTGACTCTTATTTTCTTTCTAACATACTGTGCTGTCTTGTGATCTCTCCACGTGATGTTAACCTTGATTCTTTCAAGTGCACGTTTTGTGGTTCTCAGTTTGAGAGCCAATCTTTTGGTCAGGTTCCATGGTGACTATTAGGAGAATGCATTGTTTGCATACCCTTTTTCATAGGATTTTATTTATTCTTGGAAGTTGAGCGTATTCTTCCGAAAGCTTACTAACACGAAGTCTGATTTTTCCTTCTTCTAAGGATTCCAGGGATATTCGTTGTCTTAGGTAGATGTAGTGGTCTACTTTCTTCTGCGTTTTCGATTTTAATCGTTGCCTCTTTGTCCTCAAAATATTTGTTTTCCACGCCGTTTGTTTCACTGAAGTCCATATCAAGTCAATTGCGTTGAAATAATTTTCCTGCAAGGTATTGGATACTTTTTTCACTCGATGTAAATCGCAAAATGACAGCGTTTTCTCGTTTTTAACAGTATTCATCCTCACTTCTGATCTTCTGAACTTTATATATTTTTGCCTGAACGGAAAATGCTCATTACTCGGGGGGAAATATCAATTTTGCAGAAATACTGGGATTTTTTTTAGAATCGCTGGATGTAGTGACACAAACGAGTTTAAGGTTAAACACAAACAACGTTTGTTCGTTGTGTTTATTACTTCAGGCACAAACGTAACACTTATGAAATTATCTAAAAGGAAGTAAAGCGCTCTTATTCCTCTGGATATTAAGCTTTAATGGAATCTTTTTCCCAGACGGCTAAAGAAAACTTGTGCCATTGCCTCAGAACTTTCGTTAAGATGAAAATGTTGGAAATCGACGTATTTTTCCCGTGGGTAAAAATCCGATTGTGTTTTTGTTTTTTTTAAATCGAGCGCATCTGTTTCGTTCAGTGCGTGTTCCTATTGTCTTTTTTTTTTAAATTCATTGTGTGCGGGTATGTTGTGACTTTTTATTCATGTTGTAAAGAGAAGTTCCCTTCGATTTTGACCTCTAAAAGTTAAAAAAGTTTCCCCTTAATTTTGACCCCTGAGGTAGAACAAAGTATATATATATATATATATATATATATATATATATATATATATATATATATATATATATATATATATATTAAGTACTTTAGGGGAATATACCCGGTGAATGATTATATTTCATGCCTAATGCACCCGTCAGCAACGGACAATATGTTTTGTTCTGGCAATCTTCTACAACGGATAAAATCTGTTTTCTATCTTTCTTCTTATATTCTTATAGATTGAAAATATATTGTTAACTATATATATATATATATATATATATATATATATATATATATATATATATATATAATTCCAAATTCCCAGAAGGAAAAAGATTTTAGATATCCAAGAAATTATATCAAATAAAGTGACATCGTTGCGTGATCCCAGTAAAGATGAAGAAAACGCGTAATCAAAATGAAAAGATAAGGAAACATTTTTATCTTTCCCCAAATCGTCAAACCATTATATCATTTTTTTACTAAATTAATTTTGTAAGTTGTGGTTTGTAACCTAAATAACTCAGATAAAGTTCAATTGGAACGATCAAGCCCAAATTTCTGACCATATATGCGCTAGTTCTTTTCTAGTGTGAAGATCTTGAAAAAGTAGCATTGCCACTTGAAATTGAGTCAACATCTAGACTTTCCGGATATATATTTAAAATCTAATGAATATTATCGATGAATTAAATGTGTTTTTGATATTCAGCATTTATTTTATCAAAATATTCCTCAATTTATCTATTTATCTGAAATTATTGCTTATTTTATTACTAAAGATCAAATGAATATATTTTTATTTTATTACTATTAGCTAAATAAACACCTAGTGTCAGCAATTCCTGACATCGAGGCCCAACCAAGACATTTACATTTATTTGAAAAACATCTAAATTGGTAACACTGAGCGAAGAATGTGACTCTAAAACCTATGAAAAGGAAACACTGAACAAGGGAGCTAACATCTCGGTATGTCAGTCAGTGACGGCAATCGATGCTAGAAATGCTAACATCTAAAAATATAGGTCTGCCAATTCTGCATGGACCCAGTTTAAGTACTAAAGAACTCTACGTGATTACTTTCGATTCTTTACTCATTACCTAATTAAAAATGCAGCTATTTTTATCGAAGATATAATTGAAATTGAGTTTAGAATGAATTTTAATCAAATACACACCACACCCTTGGGAACATCACACGTGACGAGAACATATTTTCAAGGAGATTTCTTTGTCCGAGTTTTGATTACAAATCTATTCTTTGAAATTGTATTTGAACAATTTCTCCTCTCCTGATAAAACAGAAACGTGTTTTAGGGGGTTTGTTTTTCAAGAGCCGATATTTAATGGAGAGAAAACCTAGATGGAATTATTCATTTATGCATAAATAAATAACTTCTCATTATCTTTATTTCGAGATTTATTTAGATTAGCTTAGTAAGGCACATGAGAACTAATGAAGAGCTTCTAGTGTGAATTGAACTCACTTCGGTAGTATTGGTCTGCCAGACAAGTCATCTAATCATTATTTTACGGCGAAGCGTCCATACTTACCTATTTATCTATTCATCAATTTATTTTCGGTCTATTCGTCTCTTTCAACGCAAAAGTTATGTATTGAGAAATGGATATATATGATCTGATAGAATTATCATAAATTGCGTTACATTAAATAGAAACTTATTTGAGATGATATCCCGTCATTACACGTTTCTTTACTACTCGTCCAATACAACGTAAATAGAATGAATAATCTCAAATAAGTTTCTATGTAATATAATGCAATTTATGATAATTCTGTCTTATCTTATATATCCATTTCTTAATATATAACTGTGGCGTTGGAAGAGACAAATAGATCGAGAATAAACAAGATGAGAATAGGGTGTGAAAGCAGTTGTTTGGGCTTTCGCACTACTGGCAGCTGTTTAACAGCAGAAAGAGCATCGTTAGACATATATATACATATCATGAACCGAACTTTAACGAGCTACGTGGTATTAGGGGATGACTGTATCAATATGATAAATATTTTCAATCTGTACAATATATATATATATATATATATATATATATATATATACACTGTAAACAATGCTATATTGGAGACGCCTGTAAGAATATAATAATTGCCTCTTTGATATTGCGAAACATGTTATATCTGAGGATGCCCATACTAATAGTAATTTTACAGTACCATTGCGAGATCAGGTACAGAAAAATTGACTTCTAGAAGAAAGAATGTCTGATCGATGCCTTTTGATAGAGGCCAACCATCTTTTTCAGAGAAAAAAAACTTTCAGGAGTTCACAGGGAAAATTTGCTGTTCGATGCTGAAGAGGAGACTGTGAATATTCCTGTGTTTGGTTCTTCAGTAGGAGCGGGAGGGCAAATGTTTGTATCTGTGTAAATGAGGGTAACATTTGGTTGGAAATGAGATGGGTCTATAAGTAGCTGATTCGGGGTGTATGTTTCCTGATTCTTTGGGTGTTAGGCTAATCTTAGATATGACTGGCAGTGATGGGCTAGAATGGTGATTTCTGAGGGAAAATAGGATTTTGTTATCTCTATCATAGGATGGAGAGGTGGTTCTAGCATTTGATGTCATTTTCATTTACATTTTGTCGGATCACTTCACATCCATAATACAAATATATATATATATATATATATATATATATATATATATATATATATATATATATATATATATATTCCTTTGTTCCCTTTTTTCAAACTTATTTATGGCGTTTCTCTTGCTGTCAGCAACGCGTTTTTTTTTTCAAAACGAGACAATATGAACGTTTTTTCATTAAGAATCTTTTCCCGAAGATGCCACACGACAAAACCGAAATAATCATTATACCCACGATCACACTTTCTGATATCATTTTTTTTTTCCTTTTTTTAAAATTTTTTTTTCTGTTCAATTGTTCCGACCAAGCAGGAAGCAAGATTCCTCTTATCAAATGTCATGTCCACAGAACTGCCTCGTATCTCAAAAACTATCAAAGAGAGAAAGATGCAGTTTTTACCATTCGATAAGACGTCTTTTGAAGATTAATTTAGATTGAGAAAAATGATGCGATCCGACCCGGTTCGATTCATCAGTCACGCTTTTTGAAACGTGATAATATGGGCGATGGTAATAGAAAGGGATTGATAGTCCCTTTTTAAAGATTTATTTCATATTTAAAATCTGTGATTGTTTATAGTAGTCCTGGAATCATAGAGTACTTTCTGAAGCAAGTAACTTTCGGTTTTCCTTGCTTTTACGGGTGTAAATAATGGTAGCTTGACCTATCATGTAGAGAAATTTATTCAACATCCGTATAAGCAAGGATTATATCATTTTTAGTGTTATTCGGAAATGTATAAATACTTTCTGAACATTATTTCGCAACATTCATCGTGTAAGTAAGGCAGGGTTGCCGAATCGGATTATCAGTAGCAAGTCATCAAAATCATTTTCTGCTATTATTCTACTGTAGCGCCCCCATTCTTTTAGTTAGGAATTAAATATGAAAGTCTCCTTTTAGCTAGATATCAACTCTGTCTCTTCCGAAGACGACCCCTATAAAACCCCTGGACGCACATGGTCCATGGCTCATCGGCATCAGGACCCCAGGTTGATCATGCCTCTGGCCCAGCCCTCTGTTGCAGGCAACTATCTCTCTCTCTCTCTCTCTCTCTCTCTCTCTTGCTTTCTCTGTATCGTCATCATTTCCCCGTTATCGAGCCTCTCACATACACGCAGCTTCGCAACTACGCCACCATGTCTTCACCACGTGCTACAAACGTGTATCATCTCTCAAACTCGTGAATGAAACGGCAAAGTTTTTCTACTATCCGATAGTCACGATGATCTTTCCTAAACATCCTTACTTCGGGAAACATGCATGGATAAAACTCCATGTTCTCTGTCTTTTATGGTCCGTCCGTCCGTCGAGAGTCTATCAGCGTCAGAAAGTAGTCCCCAAGTTAACTGACTTACTTGGCAGTAAGGCTTGCACACTGAACCCGGTTTCCACGTATTATCTTGGAGTGGTCAAACCATACGGAATCCAAGCAGTTCAGATAAACACCCCTTCAACACCGACACCAGTTCTATCAAGACAAGGAAGCACCCACTTTAATACTTGGCGCACATTCCATTCACTCACTAACATCTCTTTTCTCCCCCCCCCCAAGAACAGGGCCGGCGCGCTACTCACCAAACCGCGAGGAGACCAATCTCCTCGTCTCTCAAACATGCCTTCACACTATTTGTTCCCCAAGAAAGAAGTCATGCACGAAAACTGGTGACCATTTTACGAACCTACCATGGAAATATAAAAGAGTTAATACAAAAAAGAAAAATGAATAATTAAAAATAAAAACAATGAATGAAAATATAATAAAATAAGGCATATGA
>OY735199.1:81434597-81464597 GCA_963457665.1 Thysanoteuthis rhombus
ACTTGGTCGCGATTCCAAATAATGTTACCGAACTTTGTATATCTGTTAACAGTGTACTTCCCTAAATTAGGTGAGAATTGTTCAACTCCATCTTCTGCCTTGGACTGGAGTTTAGCAAAAGTGTTACAGTCAAATTGTTTAGGGTCGCATAGTTCTTGTACGATCACCGAAGTTTTACTTCTTTGTAAGGGGTTCGTATTTTAAAATTAAGGACATTAGCTTTTGGTGGTTTGTGACGAAAAAGACCTATGAATTTTATTAAGAGGCAAGTTTCAACTCATCTCACTTGAAAAAATTGTTATTTGCAATAACTGTAGCAGTTATTACATATTATGTGATTGCTACCATTAAAAGAGCTTGTCTTTTGAACTTGCCTGCCGTATCATTTGATATGTGAGACGTACTCTTTTTGTTTTTTTTTTCAATTTGAAAGCCGTCGAAATTTTAAATTTTTTGTCGTATTTTTCTTTTCAATTTCCAGGCCGTACATATTAATTTTTTCGCTGAAATTTACAAATCTGCATGGCAAATATTTTAACTCACTTGACGATTTTTTTTTTTTTCAAAATTTGCTTGTCTTAACATTATATCTGTTCGGGGAAGGGTTTAGACAGACAGACAAAGTTCACTTGAATGTTTACTGGCATTTACACACACAAAGTTCATCGAAAGTTTATGATGTATACTCAAAAAAATCTGTCATTCTGAAATCTTTGTATTAGACGTAGATAATAGTCTAGATATTAGTCATTTTTTGTGAAAATTGTGGATACACGACTGACAGTAGGAATAAAAGGATTATTTAAAGCATAGAAAACATCAAAGCATTTTTCTTTTTTTTTTTTCCGAAAAAAGATTTTTAGGCGAACAGTTATTATATGTGACGAACAAGCAAGTTCTAAACTAAAAAGAACAGCATGTAAAATATCCAGTATTAGAAACTGTCAATCAAGACTGTCACCAAGCTGTCTGCATAGGTTTCTTCAGTTTCTGAGTTCGTCCGTCTACCTCACTGGCTGGCTTGCTGGCTGGATGGCTTGCTGGATGGCTGGCTGACTGGCTGATTGTGTATGTATCATCAAAACAGGCCACACCAACGAGGCTAGAGGGCTTATAATTTAAACATTTACCTCTTATGATATCTATAAAAACGGTTGTTCAGTTTGAGCTTTTGGGAAATTATCCCCAAAATAAGTTTGAAGATTCCAGTGTAAGCATAGGCTAAATTGGTCTCTCACGTTGTGTCTGGTGTCATTCATGCTTGTTCTGTTTTTTTGTTTTAAATTGAGACATTTTTCAAGTGATCACTGCCCAATAAAAGTCGAGAGAATTAACTTATTCATTGATCACCTCTCCATTCGATAGATTAATAGATCAACCCCAAGAAGGCATGTTACCGAAAGAAACAGTCAACTTCAGTTTCTTCAATTTTTTGGTGATATTGCCTGATCAGCTATCTATTTTTCTATTTGTCACGTGACCAGGTTGCGCCAATGAAGCTAGAGGCCTGAAAATGTAAGCATTTACTCCATGATATGTCTAGAAAAAACGTTTTTTCTTTGTTATTTTTTGGTGGGGGGTCCTTTAGTTTAAATTGGTCCCTTAGTTTGTATCCAGTAGCGTTCATGACCGTTTTTTCTTTTATTTTACTATTCTTTAATTCGGACTTTTTAAAGAGCCATCAAAAGACGAGAAGAGTAATATTTTTCATTGATAACTTTTTCAAATGTTTTAATTGATCACCCTCCAACACAGTATGCTGACGGAAGACGTCGGTCACGAGACGGTTTTTATTGAGTTATCAAAGAGATCTGTTTCATTTTGTAATGTACTTATTGCAACAGCAAGAAATTCACTCGTGAGAGATGTTGCGTCTTCCATCTCGACCATTGTGAGATACTGAGGGCTGCATTCATATTTTTCCGATACAAGTGAGCGGGACATTCTTTTTCTCACGTGTAAATTGATTGTCTGGTTTCCTCGCAGACGATTTTGCAAAGAGAAAACAGAATTACGAAAAACAACTTTGTATATAACGTTTTCTTCTTTTCTTTTAGGCAACGTTAACAGAAAATACCTTAACTTCTGGCACAAATTCTTGTCAATGTCTAGAAATGTTGATAAATATGAAACGAAAATTCCGCCGAGGGAAATTATTGGGACATACATATTTACAGAACTTTCTCAGTGCAAAAAAAGATATCAACAAAAATTTTCCCAGTAAAATAAACTCGTATCAACCAACATCTACTGGTCATGAGCAGAGTTATTCATCAATTATAAACGTTAAAATTCTCTGATTTCGAGCGTTAAGGACGAGACTATGTGCTGAAACTGTGGTGGATGAAGGTATGACGGCATGTTTTTTTCTTATAGGTACTAAGCAATGTCAGTAAATTTTCGTTATGTCTACATAAAAATATTATTTCACAGTTTTTTTAACAATTTTGATTCATAAAGAAATTTAACCTTTAATAAAATAGTTTTATAAAGCAATATAATGTTGCATTTCATTTGAGAATTATCGAATATTATTCCCACTATAGCATCATTATCTTTCCTCGCCAAAACCAAAAGATCACTGAGATAAAATGCCAAATTTTTTTTCAGGCCTAATGCCAAATTTATCGTCAGGTTTACATCCAAAATAAAGTCAAAAAACATAAATAGAAATATCGCTGTATGAACATTTAAATAACAATTTCTGACAGATAATACGCAACCCAAAACCTCTAGAATTACCTTCCTCTAATTACCTCCCTTATTGTCGTCTCCTTTATTTGTTACAGAATTTGATTCCTGCTGTAGTATGAGGGCTGATTTCCATCAATTGAGCTTAGCGTGATCAGGCTCAAGGCAACAATTGTAGGGCATTCAATGATGATCGAACTCGCTACGATTGTAATAGTTTCGTAGAATAGCGAGGCTCCTGCTGGTCATGTGCATTGTTGAACTCCCAATCTGGAGTTGACTTTATTTTCTCCTAGTAATCACAGTGACCCTGATAATGACAGTAGCAATCCCCCTCACCAAAATTGGAATCGTTCAATGCTACTGAAGAAGGTAACATTCGGTATATTATACCGAGAATCATATTAATTTTCATGCCATTTATCAAGAAAATTTCCAGTTAAAGGAAAACTGTTTATACAAAAAAGTTGAAATATTTTAAAAACTTATCAGCTAAGTCATTTGAGCTTTAGTCAATGCATTCTGCCGATAGTCACCTATGGAGCTGAAACATGGAACCTAACCAAGAGATAGGCCAGCAAACTGAGAAGTATGCAACGTGCACATGAGAAAATCATGCTCAATCTTACATGGAGACATCACAAGACAGCACAATATATAAGGAAGAGAACAGGTGTCCGTGACATCATAGGAAACTATTAAAAATTCAAATGGCAATGGGCAGACCATGTTGCAAGAATGAAAGAAAACCGATGGATATCACGTCTCACAACATGAATCCCCAGAGGTCATGTAAGAAACTGAGGCCAACAGAACACAAGATGGAGAAATGGACTTGACTGATTCAGGAAATACTGGTTCCGCAATGCCCATGATAGGAAATTGTGGCGAATCCTCGGGAAGGTCTATGACCAACGACGGACGTTAAAAGACTGATGATGATGATGATGATGAAGAAACTTTGACTTTAAAGGAGCTAGTCTCGTCTATTAAGTGAAAGAAAAGTTCCCAGCGTCATCCTCTAAACAATATTACGGAAATCTTATAAGTGTCGATGTGCAATCAACCAAATGCGTGTTATCGTTTACAGGTCTGTGAAAAAATCTGAAGTGAGCAAAATTGGTTGTACATTAATTTACAGAAACTCCTTTCAATTAGTGTTTAAATCAATACTTCTTAACCTGAGATGAATTTACCCTAGTGGTTAAATTTCTTTGTTGTAATGGGAATATTTTTGCACGGACAAACTAGCGAAATGTCATTGGTTTTACAAGGTTTTACAATGATTGTCTCTCCAACTGCCATCAAACTGAGCGCTCTCTCATTTTATCAAATAATACGAAATTATTAATAAACACGTTCATCGATTGTCTGTTCAACAGTCATCGTACTGAGTGCTTCCTGATTTTGTTAATTGATATATCATACCCTCTATGGCATTGCATTTTAATTAATTAATTAGAGATTATCAATTAATAAGTAACTTATTAATAAAGTTGTTCAATGATTGTCTATTTAACAGACCTCATAGTGAGTGCTTCCTAGTTTTATCAATTAATGAAAAAAATAGTAAAGTTTTTCATTCATTGTTTGTTTGTTAACTCCTAAACGATTTTATAGACGGGATAAATCTGTATGAGTGAAATCGTCGGAAAGGTAAAATACATGAAGAGTGTTCAGATCCTCTGTTTTTTAACATTAGTCTTTTTCATCTTGATACACAGAGAAACATTTTGAAGGTAAAATAGTCCGTACCAATGGAGAATGAGCTTATTACAAGCTAGAGATTTTGGGTCCCGAAGAGCTTGGCTCCTTAAGGGGCCCTCCCCTCCAACATTTAGAGCTGCTTTTCCCAACCTACGGAGTGCAGACCCCTGAGAGTCGACGAAGGTATTATTGCAGGTTTGTGCACAGACCTCTCAAACGCCTTGGGATCTGTGAGCTTGTTGAGTAGGCAATCCTTTCAAAAGTAGTGGCATAGCAAGAGATTTGAAGGCCTGGGGGGACTTGGCTCTTTGATGGGCCCCTCCAGCATTCAGTGAGATTTGGTATTGCATAATGTTTGTAGGAATGCAGTCGGTGGACTATAACTCAAAAAGCTTTGGGGGAGCTCCATTAGCGGCCCAGGGAAAACATTCTCGGTGTATAGCGTAACACAAAGGAAATTCTTTTCAGCGTTTCTTGGACAAGTGCCCCTTGGATAACTAATCTCGGATAATTTATCCATGGCAATAGAATAGCAATTTCAAAGCTGTTTGTAGAAATAGTTTGCTGTGTAAAAGATCACTTTAATTGGGACACTGTCCAAGGGGCAATTGTCAAGTGTCATTCATCGGGAATAGGGGGTAGTTATCCAGTCGGTAGTCGATGTCATATGGGAGCAATTTTTCCGGGGGCAATTGTCCTTTTACCCTTTTTTAAAATATGATGTAATATGACCAATCTGGTTGTGTGCAACGCTCCAGTGAGCAATTAGCTCGTTTCTATGACGTAAGAGTAGACATTATTCTAGGCAAGAAAGTAGACCGGTGATTTTACTGCATGGCAAAGGTCGTACTTGAAAGGCCAAAGTACTTTAGTTCAAATCACAATAGTCTAAATCACTTTAGTCTGAATCGTTTTAGTCTAAACCACCTTTGTCTAAAACACTTCGTTGAATCCTCTTTGTCATCAAAGTATCTCCAAAAGTTCTCTTAAATAGTCGGCCATTTGGTCAAGAAGGATCCAAAGGAAGATCCAAAGATCTTTTTCGATTAAGAGATATTTTTTAATCAAATTTTGGGACTAATTCTTGATTTTTTCTCCTACTTTTGAAATCTAAATTTAGTATTTCTATTTACTGTTCATTTTTGACGTCTTTTCACACAGAATAATAAAGGATCTCTCTCAAATGGAAAATATTCCTAGATTCACATGAAAATCCAATCAGTTTTCTTTTAGCACGTCACCCACTATTCCCCCTTTCAATGAAACTCATTGAGAACTTTTGGAGATATTGTGTGGACGTGACATCAGCGAATACATACATGTAAAGAAAAAAATGGATGAATATCTCCTAATCGTGAAAATATTCCAGGAACCCTACCAACCTCCCAAATTTAACCAATGCTCCCTAACTTCATAACTTACTCTTTCACGAAATTTCGCTGAAATTCCTAGTGATTTTTTCTGATATCGTGTAGACATATTCACACGAATTCATAAAAACCCAATCGAACTTTGCCCGTACAAAAAGGAAAACAAAAATACCTCAATTTCTACATTTCTATCTATACCAAAGTTCTTAAGCCATGACACAAGTTCTCTGTGGCCGTCTGGGAAACCGATTCCATTAAAGATTAATATCCTTAGGAATAAGAGCGCTTCATTTCCTTTTAGAGAATTTCACAAGTGGTATGTATGGACCTGGAGTCATGAAAATTACAAATAAACGAAATAGATGTCCAGCCTAAGAATTGATTGTGTCACTACATTCAGAGACACTAAAAGAAGATTCTTATATTTCTGCTAAATTAATATTTTCCCCAGGGTAATGAGTATTACCTGTTCAGGCAAAAAATAGATATAATTCAGAACATCAGGAATAAAGAGAAATATTGTTGAAAACTAGGAAACGCTGTCATTTTGTGATTTACTATGAGCACAAAAAGTATTTGATACATTCATAAACCTTTTCGCCCACGCAAGAAAAAAACTAGAATTTGACACCATCCACGAAGAAATAAAGCTAAAATGCATTGTGAGTGAGTGCAGATCTCCTAGATGTGCGACAAGTTATGTAATCTCCGGGCAACGCTAGGAATCCATGCTAGTGAGGATATAAAATTAGTGATTGTAATAATGTGAGTGTGAGTGGTGCTAATTAGCCCTGCTGGAAATTTAACCTTGGAAATGGCCATTCGATTCGTGAAGTATAGCCTCGATTTGAAATGAGACTGTATCCGCTGAAAGCTATAAATTTTAGATATATCAAGGACTCACCGCCAGTTCCTCGTTACGTGAAATAAACTTCCTTCTGAATGTTTTCCCAGCTAGTACAATGTCGACATTTCCTGGTACAGAGTGAACAAGTGCCTTACCGAATGTCAGTTTTTCAAGTTTTCATTTTAGACTGGTTTTAGTGTTTCTAACTTGACAATTTTAACGTTGATAAGTCGTTTGAACTTTTTTTTTTTACCGTTCATAATTCTATGTCATTGATAACTTCTTTCTTACTATCTTTTTGACGTGAAACTTCCCTGGAAAACCTTGCTTAGGTGACCGAAAGTAAACAGACGAAAAATAAACAAATCTTTGACTGCATCTACTCAACAGAGAAGCATGGGGCGTGCTCATGAGAGAATCATGCTCAACCTCACATGGAGAGATCACAAGGCAGCACAGTACATAAGGAAGAAAACGGGAGTCTGTGACATCATAGAAACCATTAAAAAATTTAAACTGCGATTGGCAGGCCATGTTGCAAGAACGAAAGACAACAGATGGTCATTACGTCTCACAACATGGATCCCCAGAGATCACATGAGAAACCGAGGCCAACAGAATACAAGATGGAGAGATGAACTAGACAAATTCAGGAAATACTGGCTCTGCAACGCCCATAATAGAGAATTGTGGCGAATCCTTGTGAAGATCTATGTCCAATGACGGACGATAAAAGACCGACAACGACGATGATGATGATGATGATGATCATCATCATCATCATCATCATCATCATCATCACCATCATGATCATGATGATTCAAAGGGCAGGGGAAGGTTTCGCACGCTAGTTAGCCAGAATGATAGATCATGTAGCAGATAAGAAAAGAGAAATATCTGACAGATTTTTATGAGGTCGGGAAAGGGATTCTCTGGGAAAATGTGCAGTAAATTTATGGTAGGATCGATATACATAGAAACTAATGTCAAATCTATTGAAGCAAAATGTATCATACACCAAAACGATAAAAACCTTTAGTAAAAAAATTATTTTTTTCATATATATATATATATATATATATATATATATATATATATATATATATATATATATATATATATAAGAAAAATGCTTTATTTATGAACGTTTAATGCAGTCAGTCTTGCAGGGAAATCTAAAAAAACATCCAGTTGACAAAAGATGTGACATACTGAAAAGAATGCTCGTTTATTCGCATAATAGCAGGAAAATTACATTTTAAGCTTTTTTTTTAGAAATGGTTGTTCGCTCACACGTGATGGTGGTGAAGGTATGTTTGGCTGAGCTGTCAAAGTTTGGGGTGGTACTGGTTGGATAGACACAGTAGTGTACCTACCTGTCATCGAATGATATTTAGTGAACTAACCTTGCAGAACACTGATAGGTTATGGAGTCAGGTCCTTGGTTTGATGTCAGAGTGAGAAAACAGCCATTTTGAATAACTATAAATGGCTATATTTCGATAACTATCCTCAGCAACTGCTAATATTGGCTAGATTTTATTTCCAAGTGTATACGCACCAAAATCTCATGAAAAGGCTCCAAAAAGTAAAAATCAGCAGATATTAGAATAATAATGAATATCTTATGAATACATTGTTGAAGTGAACTACCATATTTGATATAAGGTAGATTAATTTTTTTTTAATTAATGGCTTTTATTTCCGTCCTTTCGTTGATATCTGATCAATATGCTGTATATTAATACTTTATGGGGCCTTTCTATATTTTTGGAGCATATATATGTTTATGAATCGCATCATATTATTATGAAAATCTCTTTGAAATGATTTCTGATGATTATACAGTAAATGTATCATTTGACCTAAACAAAGTGAATAGAATAAACAAGTAAAGAGAATGGAGCTGCTGCAGGATCATATATCCATTTATGATATAAATATACGTACGCTGTTTCAAAAGTTCTTTTTTTTTTTAGCAAACATTATATACATACGTATGTGCATGTGTGTGTGTGTGTATGTGTGTGTGTGTATGTGTGTGTGTGTATGTGTGTGTGAGTGATAATGGAGACAGTTTAATAATGAATATTATGAAGACAATTTATTAGGAACTGATTGCTGGGCGCTGATTTTACTCGGCAGCAAACGAGCAGCCTTCGATTGTGTTGATAAAAAAAAGAAATGAACTTTGTGCGGGGATCGAACCCGGGTCCACTTTGGAAGAAGGTTCATTTCTTTATTCATCTGCACGATCTAAGGTCACTCGTTCGCTACTGAAGAAGTCAGTGCCGAGCAATTTCTTCTTAATACATTATTTTTTATAATTATCGCATTCTTGCAGATATAAATTGTCCATTCACCGATATTTCATATATATATATATATATATATATATATATATATATATATATATATATATATATATATATATATATATATATATATATATATATATATATATATATATGTAGTAGTGTTGCGAAATGTGCCTTTTGTCATACAGCGACGAAAATGTTCCAGAATTGCTGACCATTTGAAACTAACAGAAAAGAAAAAAGTTTTTCTTGTAATGAAGAATGTTTCTTCTTTTTTTCATACCACACGATATCAAGGGTATTTTTTCTTCTGTGACATTTTGTTTTGAGACTTTATATACGATCAGTCTCTAAAATAGTTTGAGGTTTGAGTTAATATTTTTAAAATTGGAATCAGAATACTTAAATTTTTGAAAGATAAATTACCTGATTTGTCCTAAAAAGGAAAGTATACAACCAATGCATCCTCCAAATAGTCACCTATGGAGTTGGAACAAGAAACCTAACCAATAAAACTGACCAGCAAACAGAGAACCATGCAGCTTGCACGTGAAAGAATCGTACCCAAAATCACATGGAGAGATCACAAGACAGCATAGTATCCTCAACATCATCATCAGTCAACATAGACCTTCCTAAGGATTCACTATACTCCTCTATCGTGGGCGTCGCGGAACCAATACTTTCTGAATGTGCCTCGTATTCTGCCAGCCTCAGTTGCGCATGTGATCTCTGGGGATGCATGTTGTGAGCAATTATGCCCATTGCTTGTCTGCCAGTCTTGCAACACTGTGCTGTCTTGTGATCTATTCAAGTGAGGTTGGGTATGACTCTTTCATGAGCACATTGCATGGTTCTCGGTTTAAGGATCAGTCTCTTTGTTAGGTTCCATGTTTCAGCTCCATAGGTGACTATCAGGACGATAGATTGGTTGTATACCCTTATTTTTAGGACAGATAGGATTTTCTTGTTCATGAAGGTTGAACTTGCTCTGCCAAAGGCTAGTTATCTTAGAGTGATTCTTTGCTTGATTTCTTCTTCTTTTAGAGATTTTGCGAAGATTCATGGTCCCCGTGTCCGAGGTGGATGAAAAAGTTCACTTTCTCCAGTTCTTCGTATTCGATTTGATCGTTGTGTTGTCCGAGGCATAATAGAAACCATTATGGAATTCAAATGGCAATGGGCTGGTCATGTTGCAGGAATGGCAGAAAACCCATGGAAATCACGACTCAGAACATGAATCCCCAGTGATCAAATACGGAACCGAGGCCAACAGAATTTGAGATGGTGAGACAAACTGCTTAGGTTCAGAAAATATTGGCTCTGCTTCCCCCATGAGAGGTGTGATAAATCTTTTTGGAAGGTCTATGTCAACCGATTCCTACAATAGAGAAGTGTTGCAAATCCTGGAGAAGGTATATGTCCAAATGACGGACTTTAAGAGACTGATGATGATGATGTCCAACGACGGACGATATTACACTGATGATGATGATGACGTTTGGTGCACTCTGTTGTAATGTTTTCAGGTTGAAAAGGAACATTTCTAATCCACGTGTTCAAAGCATATGAACTTTTCATTATTAAGTGATCAATAGATCGATACATAGATAGATAGATATAAGCAGACCACGATAGATAGATAGATAGATAGATAGATATGAGCAGATCACGATTAAGATGAATAGACAGATGAGCAAACTGAGATAGATATATGGATATATGGATATAAGCAGACCACATTAAATAGATATATATGAGTAGATCACGATGGATAGATAGACTGATAGATAGATATGAGAAAACCACAATATATAGATTGACAGAATTCAACTGAAATAGATAGATAGATAATATGATCATACCACATCAGATAGATAGATGGATAGATATGCAAATATGAATAGATGGTTCATCTTGCAGCAATGTTCTTGGGAAAGGTATGATTCAATCTCTTCACCCCTTTCTTACGAAAACTATGTGTCTATTTGTTGGTCAGATTGGGCTCTTGACCCTTGGGAAGCAAATAGAATGAGAGGAAGAAAGCTCTGAATTCAGAACTTGGGGTTTGAGTCCCTAAGGCAGCCCAACATTGTCTCCAGCCACTTTCTGGCAACCCGTGCACCATCACTGGTGCCAAGTTTTATCGGTCCTTGCCCTTTGTTTAGACAAAATGATATCAACTGTCTCGAATGCTGTTCATCTGTATTTCATACAATCTAAACTTTGACCCCTAATTAGTGGTGGGAATACACCAATTTCTCAATTGCCAAGTTTTTCTATGTTCAATATCTATTAAGCGAGATATTCATAATTAGCTACCCTGCAGTCACGAAGCCATTTCCATCATTTCCCCTAACGTATATCTCTAACCTCTGTCTAAATTGGCAAGCTTTCATTAGAGCAAGCAAAACCTTCAAGAACACGAACAAGAACAAGAAAATCCCATTAGTTCCAAAAATAAGAGTATACAACAAATGCATCCTCCCGATAGTCACTTATGGAGCTGAAAAATTGACCAAAAGATTGACCCCCAAAACTGAAAACCATGCAATGTCCACGGGAGAGAACCATGCTTAATATCAGATGGAGAGATCACGGGACATCACATAAAAGCGAAAAACGGAGATAGCGTAGAATCCATTAGAAAACTAAAATGGCTATCGGTCATTATGCAAGAATGTCAGACAACCGCTGGACATTACGACTAACAGAGATCAAAACTGTAACCGGTAAAAGTAATGTGATTTCGACTAAAGTAGTATAGTATCCAAACCCGTTTAGTTTTGATTGAAAGTGACTCAATGCTATTTATAGGAGATCAAATCATGTGAAAGTCTTAAAGTAAAAAAAAACGAAGACAGGTCTGGTTAGTCACGCGATATCCAACGTCACGTAAAAAATGTCTTTTGGCAGCAGGCCGTGTGAGGATGATCAATTGAATCATTTAGAAGAAGGAGGCAGTGGATAAGTTATTTCATTCTCCTTTTGTTTCATAGTTATCACTAAAAAGTCTGAATTAAAAGAAAAAAACAAACAGGAACAAACTATGGACCAATTTAGCATGAACCAACATTGTAAGCTGCCCCCCCCCCCCGCTGCCTAAAATCTTATGCAGGTAGGGGGTAACAAAAAACGATGCATACATACGACTAAAAAACTGATGATAACCTATTTCGTCAGTTTTGAAGATATTATTGGTTCATGGTTTCTATAACTTTTCATATGACTCTCTATTAGCTCGGCTTAGTATGGTAAACGGCAAAATAGAGGTTTATAAGGTTATTAAAGAGTGTTTCAGGTCAATCATTCAAGTGAAGAGTGCCTTGAAAATCAACATTCAGGTCCTGACTTGAAACGCGATCACCAAGGCAGGAAAATATTGAAATGTGGGAAGAAAAGGTGGGTCTCTTTTTTCGAATGACTATCGGAAACTGTCAACCAAAACTGTCAAGTCGAGGCTGTTCTGGCTGACTGACTGGCCATGTATCTACGTATCATGCGCATAGGCCGCAACAATGGAGCTAGAGGACTGGAATTTCAACATTTACACCTTACTATCATACTAAATTGGTTCCTTAGTTTGTGCCCAGCTGCATTCACACTTTTTCTTTTTTTTCTGAAAATTCAGACATTTCCAGTGATTTACTGACCACCAAAAGGTAAGAAAGTAACCTTTTTTTTTATTTAAACGATTCTCATTGGTGATTCATGGTTTCGTCACAGATAAGTGTAAACTTCAGTGGTTGAAACATTGCTAATTTTAAGAAGATTGATTGGAATTAGTCTTGAATGTGAGATCATATCTGTTTCAGATTGGACAGTTTTTGTTCACGCCGATTATGTTCCAACAGTGAGCAAAGGAAGAATAAGCCTTTGGCAGGATTCGAAATCCCATCCTCGAAAGAAAGCATCGTTTAGTCCAGCCTACGTTACCAATTAGGCAACACAACCCAATCGAAAGTAAAAGTTCAAAAAACACTTTTGAACCTATCCTTCATTCAGTATTTTCAGTATTTATCACATTTTTCTATTTTTTACTTTATAAGATTAAGTATCACAAATCATTAAGATTTTAAATTAAGACAGTAATTATTTATACTTCATCAAATAAAAATTTGAAAAACGGAAAAATCTTTAAGCAATCAGGTATAACAAACAATATCCAAATTCAACTTCTTTCTGGTTTACCACCAGCTGTCTCCTCCTAATCTGAAATCTTTGGAGGGAAAGCTAGAAGTGAACTGAATATAGACCGTAGAAGAGAGAGGGAAAATGCTGAAATACCAGGATAAAACGATGTTTTGCCCCAAAAAACAACACGAGACGAGGAGGAACAGACTTGGTCGTTTTAAATGCGACCGTCACACAGTTATCAAGCTCCCTCATATCACCACCGATGGAGTAACCCGACAGAAGAGTGAACTTGTTTGTGCGATGAGATCCCCCTCCGACTGGTTGTCAAGTTCTATTACGGCCGCTCAATCGGTTCTCGAGATATTCCAAGTCACTGGACATTTTTCGGACATACCTCGTATGTTCACATTGAACAGTGAAATTTGATTGAATTGGAAAGTAAATAAAGAAAGATTGGATCAATGGATTGAACAGGTCTGGTTAGTCATTCAATAAAAACCGTCATATGACCAATGTCTTTAGGCAGCAGGCCGTCTTGGGGTGATCTATTAAAAAATTGGAAAAAGAGGTGATGAATGAATAAGATTGTTCTTTCACCTCTCTGGGAACTGATCATTGAAAATGTATGATTTTTTTAAAATAATCGAGACACAAACTAAGGGCTCGATTTAGCAGAAATTTACATTGTAAGTTTATCTCCTCCACAAAAAAAAACCTACTTACAGGGGGACTTGAAAAAAAAATTCTGGACATAACAAGAAGTAAATGTTGAAATTTTCAGCCTACTTTTGAGGCCTGCGTGATACATCGCCGGACAGCAAGCCAATAAGACTAACTTAAAAACTGAAGAAATCTATGACGACTATTTTGGTGTCAGCTGTTATTGATGGTTTCTTAGAGTTTATTCACAAATCCTCGGAATAACTTTACACTTCGCTGCCGACTGAGTAACCCGACGGTAGAGTGCCTGTACTCGCTTGTGCGGTAAGATCCCCTCTTTGTCCCGACTAGTAGCCAAATTCCATTAAGGTTCCTCAACCGGTTCTCGTTATATTCCAAATCACTGGACACTTTCCAGACATATTTCGTGTATATACATTTAAAGGTAAAGTTTGATTGAATTGGAAAGTAAGTGAAGAAAGTTCGGATTAATGAATAATAGATGGGAGTCGCTCATAGATTCTCGGAATAGCTTTTCATTGCTGGTGAAAAAAAAAACTGCAGAGAATTTGCAATTAATTCTCAGATCACGATTAGAACTGATGGTTCGTGGATTGATTTGACTGTTGTATCAAATATTCAGAGTAAGATTTTTCTAAATGCGTAGGTTTCTCTATCATCGATTGCCAACACTGATTGTCATTGCGAAATGTTAGTTACGCCCCTTGCTCAGCGTTGCCAATTTGGATATTTTTTATCTAAATCTTGATGTCAAAAATATATACTTGATACTAGATGATTTTTAATAAAATAAGTAATATTTTTATTCAGTTTATAGTAACAAGATAAGTGATATTTTCAATGAAATAAGTAATATTTCAATGAATCAAATTAGGTTCAAATAAATTAGGTGATGATTCAAAGAAATATATGTTGAAGACACATTTTACTCATTAATAAAATGTGATTTATTTCCTGGATTATATATATATATATATATATATATATATATATATATATATATATATATATATATATATACATAAAGAGAGGGGGGGAAGAGAGAGGAAGATATAATTTTCTAAAAACGCCACCAATGACTTCATATCCAGATGACCTACACCATCTTATCCTCTAGAGTCAAAATTTTGAAGTAAAAAAAACCAGAGAGGAAGAAAGGAAAAGATGAATATGTTCTCAAACTGTGGACAGTTATAATGACTGAAGAATTAAGTTTTACTTGACGAATGCTAGCTGCTTTTAGCCGTTTGCAAGAAACTTCTCATTGGGAAATTATTTTAATGTAACACCTCGTATTATAATTATTATTATAAGTAGCAGTAGAAGTAATGTCTAATTATAAATTGCGTTATATTAAATTGAAACTCTCATTCAAAATGACCTCCCATTATTACATGGAGAATGTATCATTTACCATAGACAACGTGAATAGAATAAACAATAGAAGAAAACGTTGCGTCGTCTTGGCCAAATGATAAATAACCGTGCTATAACGGGATATCATTTCAAATAAAATGTTTATCGTAGTATATAACGCAATCTATGATCACTCTGATGGATTATATATCCATTTCTTAATAACACACACACACACACACACACACTCATACACACATACATACATACATACATATATATATATGTATATATATATATATATATATATATATATATATATATATATATATATATATATATATATATATATATATATATATGGACGGAGAATCTAGATGATTCTAGATGTTTTACAGTGTTTTTTCAACTCAATTTTAAACTCAAATTTGAAAATAAAGTTGGCAACGCTATCTTTGGTATATTTTCTCACCAGAAAATAACTCATGTATCTAGGGTCTGACTTTCAAGCTTACTTTTATTTAATTAGTGCTAGAACGACAAATCACCGTGAAAGTATAACTGACATTCAATAATTGAAATATCTAGCATTAACGGGAGAAAATGAATAATTTCACGGGTTGAAATGTTTCAAATAAAATACGAAGAGACAGATCTGATTAGTCACTCAATAGAAATCGTTGCGTTGACAACGTTTTTTTTGACAGCATGCCGGGCTGATCAATTGAAGTATTGGAAGTGGTCATCGCTAAAAAGTCTGGTTTAAAAAAAAAGAATAGGCGAGCGCAAACCTATTCGAAAGCAATTTAGCATAAACTGACATTGCAAATTGAATCCCTCCACATGCACACACTATTTGGGCAGGGATTTCAAAAAAGAAAAAAGCGTTTTTGGAGACATAATAATGAGTGACTGTTGATATGTTCAGCATTTTAGCTTCATAGGTGTGGCATGTACGTGTGATACATACATATACACATGCATACATAGCCAGCCAGATCGACGAGAAAACTGTAGAAACTTATTTTGACAGTTTTGGCTCACGATTTCCAATAATGAATTAAAACAAAGACTAGATTCTCTAGTTCTTTTCTTATATGAACAACTAGCGAATGTTGTATTGCCAACATTATTTTCATTTTTACAACTATGACCGTGCCCAAAAGAATCTGAAATCACATACAAACATCTACACTCCCCCTGTGTATATCTAAAATCTAAGAAATATTTCACAATTAGAATGCTATTACTCAAAGCCACAAACACTGGCTATAATATAAATATAGAAGAATATCATCCGACATATGACCGTAATTCACAAACACGGACAAAGGCATCATCATCTAACGAAACCAACACACTAAATAGTTTGCAATATACTGAAGAGGGAAAAGCCGCTAATTGTGATTGGTTTTCATTTAACCCTTTTCAGGCATCTGGGACATATATATTTCCAGCGACTTCTATGACTGTTGGCATTTTTGTGCCCATTGATCTATTCGAGAAATCTATAGGGACTTACGTGTCGCTAAAAATGCAGTAAATGGTATTTTCCCGACTTCTACTACAACGGAAAATGACGATAGCATGTAATGGAACACACGCAGTAAATATTCCGTTGTACATACTTGGAAAGGAGAGACGCCGCTCATTTTATTGCTTTTTATTTTTAAAAAATTGGGGCCCCTGGGACATATGTATATCCTGTTGTTTCTATGACTTCTGGGTGGGAGATGGATATCCTGTTGCTCTCTCTCTCTCTCTCTCTCTCTCTCTCTCTCTCTCTCTCTCTCTCTCTCTCTCTCTCTCTCTCTCTCTCTCAAGCGAGCGTCTACTGGGGCGTTTGTTGCATCATGGAAAATGAAGTAAATGATATTTGCCCGGGTTTTACAATCGCCATGACGTCACCATAGCATGAAACCCACACAAAAATTAATTCCAGGAAAGGACAAATTTGATCAGCTAAATCTGTTTTTTTTTAATCTGTCTAAGGGTAAGTTTCTAATGGGACAAAGGAATATTATCATCATTTTAGTTCTTCAAAATATGGAAAAGCCCGATCCTAAATATTGCAAAACCCGATCCTAAGTTTGAAAGCGGGTGGCAAGTGTGTGTGTGTGTGTGTGTGTGTGTGTGTACACATGCTGGCTCCCAGGGCGAATTATCGACTGATCCTTACCAAATTCAAACCGGACGCGTACTTTTCTTTGGTCTCAGGAAATTCCTCGCCTAAATAAGTTTATAATGGAGGAGTTCAATTAACAAAGCCTGATTGTTTTGGGTTTGTTTTTTTTCCTTTGAGGAATTTCACGATTGTTTTTCAAAAATTCGGATTTTTTGAGTGATCACCAACAAACAAAAGGCGAGAGAAGTAAGTTATTGATCATCCCTTACACTGAAAAATAAAATGCAATATTGCTATTCTTTCTTTCTAGCTTATATTCCACGGTTAATTTCCGTAAAAAATAATAATGTAAGAATTTTTTTCATCATTTCGATGAATTAGATTCTTTTCCAAATTTGTATTATTCTTTTTGCAATTATAAGAAATCAAGATTTTGTCATTATGATACACCAATGCTGAATGATTAAATCAGATAATTTTTGCTCCAGTAATTTTTAGTATATCTACCTATCTATCTATATATCTATCTATCAATACAAATACATATATATGTGTGTGTGTGAGTTTGTATGTATATCATCATCATCATCGTCATCATCAGTCTTTTAACGTCCGTTGTTAGGCATAGACCTTCCCCAAAATCCGCCACAATTCTCTGTCATGGGCGTCGCAGAGCCAGTATTTTCTAAATTTGTCTAGTTCATCTCTCCATCTTGTTTTTTTTTTATCAGCCTCGGTTTCGCATGTGGTTTCTGAGGATCCATGTTGTGAGTCCATCGGTTGTCTTTCATTCTCACAACATGACCAGCCCATTGCCATTACGGGTGGCTATAACTAAAATACTTGCAAATCATGTGATTTCTGGTCATTCGAAAGAAAGAACGAAGTATTAAATGTTTTCTTTCTACGCTAAACCTCCATACATTCTGTTGGCTCCGCTGTGACTGTTTACTGACATTTTTTGTCAGAACAATATCGACCCCAACTATTCAAAAAAATGTCATTGTTTCTACGCAGAAAGTGGGAATTTATTTGCACAGTTTAGTTGAGTAATGATGAAAGTGACTATTGATGATTAAATTATTTTCATCGAGTGCATGCTTTTTGTGTAGATTTTGTAGATTACAAAGTTTAGATTGGTTTTATTTTAAAACCTGTCAGCAAATGGCGTCAAAGTCATTGGTTTTAAAAGCCGAATCCTACGTTGTAATTAATGGAAATTTGTTTTTCGTTTTATAAACAACAATTTGAATGTTTTCGTTCAAGCAAAAATATCAGCATGTTGTTTGTTTTTTTTTATTTCAATTGTTTTAAAACAGAGTGTCAAAGATTTCAAAAGTTGTTGCTTCGCGCTTGGGCACGTAAATGTACAGCTGCAGGTCTAAATGATTCAATATAAGAACAGGCGTGCCTGCAGCAGGGTCAAACTCCACTCATACTTCTATTCCGAGTGATGACGACAACTGAAAATTATGTATTGCATATATGATAAATTTTTAAAATATTTTTTAAATACACTTTTCTAAGTATAAATGTATTTGTTTATTAGAATGAAATAAGTCCTTACTTATCTGTGAGAAAAATGTAGCTATGCAAGACTTGTCTGTTTAGCTCAGTCGGTAAGACACCATTCTACCAATCAGCTTGTTGTGATTTCAAATCAGGGTGAGGGAACTTATTATAAATGTATTTATTTATCAAAATGAAATAAGCCGTTGCGTATTTCTAACGTAAATGTTGGTAGGATAATAAGACTAGTTTCGGCTCAGTCGGAATGAGACACGGCTACCAATCAGTTGATCAAAATTTCAGATTATGGCAGATTACATTTTACTCCAAAATGATTTTTAAGAATTCTTCTTGTTCTTATAACAGTCAACTCCAGGTTCAGACTGGAGCTTGACAATAATTTTCTTTATTCGCCACCTGGAAGATGACATGTTTTTGTCTCTTGAAACCTTTATGAAAATTCAGACATCAGCACTTTAATTGGTCAGTCTTGAAGGGGTCGAGTCCGAAAAAATGTCACTGTACGAGGATCGAACTCATTGCACCCGAAAAGACCTATGTGACTAGCTAGAAAAACGACACTGCATTGCAGACGCCGTTGTCAAAGAAAACATGGAAACGAATATTTCACTTAGATGTAGAATATAAATTCCCTTTTTTTAATTGATTTCTTGATTCACACGTGATTGTATGAAATGTCCGGCCAGAAATTATTTGATCTTTGGTTTGAGGTTACATGAACTTATGATGGTGTTTAAGTAGCATACGAAGACTCCAAAAGTCACTCTGCCCTTCCAAAAAGTATAATTCTTTATCAAGAAGTACAATTGAATAACACATTTATCAGAAATTAACACAACAAATTAAATCAAAGCTTGTTTGTTTTGTTTTGTTTTAGATATAAAACGTCATCTCAGCACATCGAATGATCTTTTTTTTTTGACGGTCCTTGACAAATTCACGGTGTGCAATCTGATTTCTTTTTAAAAGACAGGTTTTTAATTTCTGATGAATTTGTTATTCTAATATACTTTTTAATACAAAAAATGATACTTTTTCGTGCCTGTGTGTGTTTTGGGAGCCTTTGTACTACTTTTGTTTCTTTATGACCCTTGGAGTCTTAGAATTCTGGAAAACACCGCGAAGCCAAAGGATTAAATAATGTCAAGTATGCACCATTTACGTTTGTTGCAGATGAAATACATTTTTTTAAAGTAATAAATAAGACTGGCTACTCCAGGGTCATATTACACTCCAATTTCTATTCCGACTGAAGATGATTACTGCAAGTTTTCAATTGCATATATGATGAATTATAAAAAATATGAATCTTTTCCAAAGTTATGTATTTATTTGTTGAATGAAAGAAGCCTGTGCGTATACGTATGAGAAATGTTCGTTAGCATCGAAGTATTGTCTTGAGTTTAAATCACGGTAAGGGAATGTAGTGTTTAGACCCCTCATTTTGGTATGATTGTTCTTGCTATTCTTATTCATGTTACAGCAGTAAAACAAGGTTATCTCTGGAGTTTGACTTGAATTAGAGTACCCATTATTAACAAACCAAATTATTTCATTATCAGCCTTTTAGCGTCTGTTGTTGAACATAGACCCTACCCAAGATTCTCCAGACCTCATGAGCGTCACAGAACCAATACTTTTTGAACTCGTCTATTTCGTAACGCTATCTTATATTTCGCTGGCCATAATTTCGCATTTAATAACTGGGGATCCACGTTATCTGACATTCTTGCAACGTGACCATCCCATTGCTATTTTTCTTTTCTAATGGATTCTATGATATCTCTGACTCCTGTTTTCTTTTCTCTAATATACTGCACTATTTCTCTTATGAGCATGATTCCCTCATACGCATGTTGCATGGTTCTCAGTTTGAAGATCAATCTTTTGGTTAGGTTCCAAGTTTCAGTTTTATAGTTTTAAATGAAGACGTTCTCGTCTTTTTTAGTCTTGTCGTCACTTCTGCTATTCTTTCTGTCACTGTTCTTCTTTTTTTATCGTCTTAATCGTCCGAGAAACTCTTTGAGCGTCAATAACTCTTCTCAAAATCATAGACCATACGACGCACCAGAATTTCATGGTGCCAATAATGATGGCTAGAACTGCATCTGTGAGGATAATCTTTTTACCCATCGTTCCAAGTCCACACTGATATTTACAATGGTTGGTCTAATCTAATCTAAGGCTACAACAGTCAGGTACTAGAGAATCTGAAACTCATTAGCGTTGGTTTACGAGATTAGTTTTCAGTCATTTGGCGGCAGTAAGGGCCATACTTATCCCTAGAGTAGGACAAAACGTGTTAAATCTGAACTATTCTCCCTTGTACAATATTGATTTTGCTTCAAACGATTCTCATACAGATAATCTCCCTTTATAACACGGATGTTCGGGTCCAAAAAGACAACGACTGAACCACTGATAATCAACTGTCAATTACAAGTCAACCGGTGAAAAAATATGTTGTTTACATTGGAAAATCAAAGAAATCGCGAGCAAAATACCATGTAGTGACATGTTTACTGTTTGCAAATTTTTCAATTTTGATATTTCAGTCATTTGACGAAGCTTTTGGGCAAGTTGTTGATAATGCTTATATCAGGGACTGCGCTACATCGGGAGACGCCTACATAAGGAAGGAAGGGTCCATTGATCGTATTTTCCTGCAAACATTTATTTATGTATCTACAAATGACCGATGATTTCTATTTATTCATTGGGATATTGAAGTATGCACTTCAGTATGACAATAGATGTTTGATGCGTCCGTAGAGTAAGAATGAATGTGTTTGTAAGTAGAAAATATGTTCTGAAGTTGATACAACACATAACTGAAAGCATAAAAAAGTTATATACATATTTTTATTGAATTAAAGCATGAATATAGGAATTATTTATTTGATATTTTAAAGGAAAAAATAATGGAAATAAGATGGTATACGATGTAGAAAAATTGATTTTAAGATTTGTAAAAAAAAATGTCGAATTCCTTGGTTGAATATGTTGGTGGAGAATCTCTCCGAGAAGTTTTTTCTGTGTAATCAGTATTCTTAAAGATGATATCATAAGTTGGTTTGCATGCAGTCTGAGATAAAAACCCACCAAAGGGATTTAATATTCACATGGGTGAACATTCAATAGAAAGTGACACGAACAGCGAGTCACGTCTGTTGTTATACTTACCTATCCTTCATTGTTAAATCCGTTTTGGTGACAGCCTACATAAATGAGCCCTGTTTTTAAAAAATGATTTGTAGTATGGAAAAACACCCTTACACAATACATTATGATAATAGCTTATACAAAATAACAAACTTTATGTATGACATGAGCTGTATATTGAAATCATAGCTGAAAGGGTGGTTGTGTCAGATCAACACTGCTGGGGTATCATGTTGATAATACTGTTTTGTTTTCAAAATCTCGAAATAACTATAGTAAATAATTGATGATCTCAAGAAGAGAAAATATATTTAAGAGAAATTTCTTTTTGTTTATAGCTGTAAATTAGAAACAAAACAAAACAAAAAAAAAAGAAAAGAAAATCTACCCAGTACATAGATGCCCATCGCTTGCTTCCCAGCAGATAGGACTTGATAGATCGATATCTAAGGACAACTAATAAAAATCCTCAAGCCATTCATGTAAGGTAGACTAGGGTTTCGGGTTGAAGGAGGAGTGATTTTTCCATACAACAGTCACAGTTCGAAGTATAGTTATGACTTTATTTTCATTTGTCACAGCAATGACAATGACATCACCGAAAACCAGTGACGTCATGAGAGATTGAATAAGAGTTACCTACGCAAAAACACACTCTTTCAACTCTGGTCGGCCTCTTTTGTCACAAGAAACTACTAATAAAAGAAATGAGATGGGACTTTTAGTTTTCAATTAATATTGTTTAAAGAACTGAATTCTGTTCACCTTTCAGATTTTAATGAAGCGAGCTTCTCGCCTCTACATCTAAATACACATTGCAAACAAGGCTGGTAAGTAATAATGATATGTTTAACCCAAGTAAGGACGGCTGAAGCAGTAGCCAGCGTGAAGATACTACCTTTATTAAAAAAATAAACAGATATTGTTTGGGGAAAAGAGTTAGTTATAGAGAAACCGCCAAAAACAAACTCTACGTTGTGATTAACTCTGAAGCATTTTGAAATTAGTTGTGTGCTGAACCGATTATGAAAGGAATGGAATACATTGCCATGGGTGCGATGCGAATAGGCCCCAGAATTCTCCCTTTTTTTTTCTTTCTTTCTTTTTCAGTTTCTTTCTTTCTTTCCTTCTTTCTATCTTCCCTTCTTCCTTCCTATCATTCTTTCTTTCTTTGTTTTTTTCCTTTCACTTTCTTATTTTTCCTTTTTTTCCGTTATGTGTTTTTTTCTTTATTCTGCGCATTTTTTTTCCTTTCTCTCACTTTATATTTATTTATTCGTCTTCTTTTTTTTATTTTAATCTTCATTCATTCTTTTATGGTCTCTCTTCTCTTTTTCCTTCCTTTATTTCTTTCTCTCTATCTTTCTTTCTTTCTTTTCTCTTTTTTCTTCATCTTGTTCTCTCTTCTTTCTTCCTTTATTTCTTTCCCTCTATCTTTCTTTCTTTCTTTCTTTTCTCTTTTTTCTTCATCGTGTTCTCTCTTCTTCCTTCCTTTATTTCTTTCTCTCTATCTTTCTTTCTTTCTTTTCTCTTTTTTCTTCATCTTGTTCTCTCTTCTTTCTTCCTTTATTTCTTTCTCTCTATCTTTCTTTCTTTTCTCTTTTTTCTTCATCTTGTTCTCTCTTCTTTCTTCCTTTATTTCTTTCTCTCTATCTTTCTTTCTTTTCTCTTTTTTCTTCATCTTGTTCTCTCTTCTTTTTTCCTTTTGTTTCATTTTCTTTATTCAGCTTTTCTTTTTCCTTCCCCCCTCTTTATATTTCCTACTTTTTCTTCTTGCTTCATTTTTTGCCTTATTTTTCCTTTTATCCTATACTTACTCTCTGTTCCTTCCTTTCTTTTTTAAACTCTTTCTTTTACGTTTTTCCTTATTTAGAGAATCAATCTTAATTCCTTTTTTTTCTTTTGCTCTATATTTCCTCCCTTCTTTCTCTTTCTTGTTTTATTTTTCCTCAATTAAATCATCATTCGTTTATACATTTCCTTCTTTCTCTTATCAACTCTTCTCTCTTTTTTCTTTTTTTTTTTTGGTGGGGGCGGGGAGAAACCCTCAATAAAATTGTCATAAAAACTGTCAGCATAGGTTTTTCATCAGTTTTCAAGTAGGTCTGACTGACTGGCTATATATCACTCGTACAGGCCACACCAATGAAGCTAGAGGGCTAAAAATCTAAAAAAATTCATCCCTTATGTCCAGAAAAAAAGTGTTTTTTGTGATTCTCTACCAAAATTTGCCATCTAAAGGAGTTTTAATGGCGGGATCAATTAGCAATGTAAGTTTATGCTCAATTGATCCCTCAATTTGTGTCTGGTGGCATTCACACGGGTTTTGGGAAAATTTTGACCTTTTTTTTTTAGCTATCACTGCCCAACAAGATGCAGAGAAGTGATTTATTCATTGATCCTCCTTTCTTCCAATTTTTGTACTTGATCACCCCTAACACGACATACTTCTAGAACATCTTGATTTCTATTGAGTGGATAACTAGGTTTGTTTATTTTTGTATCAGTTCTTTTATTTTTTTTTATCTTATTCTTCATTTTTCAGTCTTTATCTCAACTTTATGGCAAAATCTCAAAGGTGGAAAAGAAATTTAGAAACAAATCAATAAATTGATGAATAGAAAAACTCGCCATCATAGTCAATAATTCATCAACCATGGCGTCAAAATTTGAAGCCACGTCAAAAAGATCGAAGAATAATTATGGTCATAATAAATTCTATTTATGACATCTTTGGCGTTTTCCAATGGAAAACATCTATACTAAAGTTAAAAAAAGAAAAAACATCTAGAAATATCTAGATTCGGGAGAATCTAGATGTTTCTGATAAACCCGTCAAAATAAAGACCCCAAAAAGTTCGAAAAAGCTTCTTTTTTTTTTTTTCGAAAATAAAAAAATAAAAACATTTTTAATAGGAGTCTCGTGGAGTACTGATGCCACTCTTCAGTTGTGTAGAGCAACAGTATGGTCTGGAAGTCTGGAACGCGCACACACACACACACACACAGAACAAATACGTAAATATGCCCACATATAAAAATGGATAGAACAATCTTCGATGGTTACGGTTATTCAATAAAGACAAGAAGAGGCCAAATTTAGGGGTTTTATTAACTGTTACAAATCATTGTCTATAGAATTGAATTGAATTGTATGTACTTTTTCGAGCTTTTTACAATTCTACCTGTGCTTTTAAGCCATTTAAAGAAATCCCTTTATTTTCTAATATTAAGCTAAATCCACGAATCGTTATTATAGCTTGCTTGCACGATAGTCAAAATCACCTCAACAGCTAAAAAATGATCTTCTACCTTACTATGAAAATATCGATTTTATACCTCACAAAATTAAAGTGTCAGGCAGTAGTTACTATGAAATCTTCAGTAAAATTATTAGTATTGTGTAATCAGGGATGTACATCTTTGTATCATTAAGAATTAAAAGTATTGTATCATTAGGAATTAATCAGTTTAGCAAGCAGGAAAAAGAGACAAGGTGAGAAGCAAAAAAGTGATAGATCATTTGATCAAATAACGTAAATAAAAATATCAAACATAGTTATCCCTTGCCATTCGCGGGTTTTCAATTCACATTTTCCACAATTCGCGGTTCAGTCTTGAAATTTAATGGGAATATTTGAATCCTTTTTACGACGTACTGTGAAAAAACTGCGTCGTAGAAAATTCGTTACGTAGTATAAACAAAACTTTAAAAGTTTAGGAAATCTTTAATCCACATTTATTTGCAATATAGCAACCACCCCGAAACTTTGACAAAAAGGGACGTGTCGATAAAAACGACCAGAAAAATCTATAAATTTTATCCTAGTAATCTTTGTTTTTCATTTTTTTCACCTTACGCTGTAAAAGAATTCATCGTTCACCTCAACTACAAGCAGCAAGACAAATCCCGATGAGGACAACGAATCCCCATGAGACCCTCAAAAGAGGAGGAAATCAAGCGAAGAATCACTTTGGGATGGCAAGCCTTCGGCAGAGCAAGCTCAACTTTCAAAAACCAGACGATCCCAATAATTCTAAAAAGAAGAGTATACAACCAATGCATTCTCCTAATAGTCACTTATGGAGCTAAAACATGGAACCTAACCAAGAGACAGACCTGCAAACTGAGAAGTATGCAACGAGCGCATGAGAGAATCATGCTCAACTTTACATGGAGAGATCACAAGACAGTGCAGTATATAAAGAAGAAAATGGGTGTCCGTGACATCAGAGAAACGATTAAAAAACTCAAATGGCGATGGGCAGGCCATGTAGCAAGATTGAAAGACAACCGTCTCACAAAATGGATCCCCAGAGTTCACATTCGAAACTGAGGCCGACAGAATACAAGATGTCGAGATGAACTAGACAAATTTAGGAAATACTGGCCCTGTGACGCCCATGATAGAGAATTGCAGCGGATCCTGGGAAAGGTCTATGTCCAACAACGGACGTTAAAAGACTGATGATGATGATGATGAATCTTTGTTTTATGAATAAGAAGGAAGATTGCGGAAAATTATCAACTAAAAATTATTCATGTAGATGGCATAAACTCTGTGATGATTGTGATTGAGATATTTGTTTAAACTGATTGGTTGAACGATATTGTAGACATTAAAAACCTTTCTCCTTTTCACTGTAATGTAGTTTCATGAAAGTAATAGTTTTAGTTAATAAACTGCATCTCTACAGAATGCTCAACTGTACTTATTTATTTATTTGTGCATTTACATTTCAAGATTTATGGTTTTTGCGTACCGGAAGGTTTTTTCTTTTGGCAGGGGAGCAGAAATTATTCGCAGATTCGGTTTATTCGCGCCTCGCGCCCCGAAGCCTTGCGAATGGCAAGATATAACAGTGGGTAAAAATATACTTAACGGCAAGGACCCCAGTTTATAAAAAAATTACCAAAGAAGAAAAACAAAGGGAAAATCTGATGATTTTTGTTATAAGAAAATATTTGGAAAGAACAGCGGTGGACTATTCTGAAGGTATGATACAAGGTATAAGTGAGTCTTAGAGTATGGAGAAAATGATTTACGCGCACCTGAAGGAGAAATCTACTGAATAAACCAACACACGAACACAGGCGCTTGCAGGAGTTGAGAGCAGTGTTGCCAACTTTATTTCCATGTTTACATCTAAAATGGAGTCCAAAAATATCTTAAAAAATCTTGAGTTATATATATCTTCTAGATGTATCTAAAATATAAGAAATATATCACATAAATGCCATACATAAAAATATGTATGTTTGATTGCATAGTTGTAATTCCTGTGATAACTTTGAAGTTATACTGGATTGGTCCATGTGATGTAGATTAACATAGCTGATAAAAACAATTATATAAAATGGAATAGCCTGTTGTAAGATAACAATGAATGATACGTCACGGAATCGCTGGATGTTTGGAGCTTAAAGAAAAGAAAAAAGCTTATGAGTTTATTTTGCAATAAAATAAGTTATATTTTTAATCAATAAAGTTTTCTCCTGTGATTTTCTTTTTAGGCAACCCGATATCAGTGGTGATTTTTCTTACATATCATTTTGTATTTAGACTGTACGTCCAATTACCCTTTAAGAACTTGAATTGCTTTGAGACTTTTAAAAAACTTGAAATAAGAATACTTGAATTATTATTTTACCAAATAAATTAGCTTTATGCTCGCAAGTGCCTATCCATACATAAATAACTCTGTCATCTTTTTACGGGTATATGCTAGCACATAAATAAATTCAATGTGATTTTAATCGTCTACAATTTCTTTGTGTAAATATAAATTAATTTATGGATATCTTAATTTTTTTTGGAGGGTGGGTTCATCGAAATAGCAATTTCTGAGATCTAGACACATCCACAAAATATCTAGATTTAGATGAAAAACATCTAAATTGACAACGCAGGAGATAAACGCTTTTGAATGAGGAAAAGATTTGCGTGCACCTGAAAAGGGAAACCTACAAAGAAATGAACACACGAACACAGGTGCACGCAACACCAGCGGAGACATACTGACTGCTAGCCTCGTGCTGAGCATAAATAATATTAACCGTCTGGCCCTCCATAGTGTAAGACTTCGCTTCGACTGGCAATTGTTAGCCTCCATCAGTTCGTTACCATTTCCTTACAAAATATCGATCAAGTAGACTGCCATCTGTTTGTAGAGTGTTGGGCTGGGAAAGGAGGATAGAGAGAGAAATAGTGTGTGTGTGATTGCGTATGTATATATGTGTGTGTGTGTGAGAGAGAGATAGAGAGAGAGTTATATGAGGAAACATGTTGAAAGAAATAATGTAGGTGTTGTACCGAGATTGGAACGGAGTTGCCAGATTGTTGGAGACGTTTCTGGCCAAAAACACACCAGAAAATGTCCGAATGTCCAATTATTTTCATAAAAGCGAGTATTTCATAATTCATTTTTATCAGACGAAGTTTAAATCATTATTATCAAATTCTAAAACTTTTTTTTTTTTAATACTGCTCAGGCCGCCATCGTAAAGTTGCGATAAAAAGCAATTGAAAAATTCTGATGGAGGTGAAGAGAGGTAGAAAAAATTATCAACAGGTTAGGTTAGTCATCAAATAGAAACCGTCACGTGACCAACATCTTTTGGCAGCATACGATGTTGTGATGATCAATTAAAGAATTAGAAAGAGCGTAGATCCATGGATGATTTGATTTTCTCACCTTTTGTTGGGCTATGATCACTGAGAAGGACCAAACTGAAAAAAAAAAATATGAGCGTGAATGCTCCTGGACACGTACAAAAGATCGATTTAGTAGAAACTTACATTGCAAATTGACTTGTCCCACCTTTAAAAACCTATAGGGGTGGGGGGTTAATAAAACAAAAAACTTTTTTCTGTATTCATAGTAAGAAGAAAATGTTTAAATCTTCAGCCTCTGACTGTATGCGTGATATATATATATATACATAGCCAGCCAGACCAATCAAAAAACCTGAAGAAACCTGAGTCAACAGTTTTGGTGACAGTCTTAGGGACAGCTCAAGTTGACGGTTTCTGATAATGATTATAAACTATTCTAACGATGCAGTACTTACCCGAATAAAGAATTTACCGCAATAAGTCAAAATTCGTAAAAAAATCTAAATATGGCCAAACCAAAAACTTCTACGTAAATTCTATTTCCTTTCGAAAACACCAGATAAGTCAAATTTGGCCATAAAATAGCCAAAGGGGCAAGTTGGAACCTCGTGACAATTTTTCACCTTCTTGGAATCATGCTACGGCTATGATGTTGCTACTGTTCGAATCTGCGTGACGTAAGCAGTTGA
The DNA here is from genome assembly GCA_963457665.1 of Thysanoteuthis rhombus. Lineage (NCBI taxonomy): Eukaryota > Metazoa > Mollusca > Cephalopoda > Oegopsida > Thysanoteuthidae > Thysanoteuthis > Thysanoteuthis major. Next base: position 81,463,828 of record OY735199.1, read on the forward strand.
TTGACATTTTTGATGTGGGGGGAAAAAGGCCCCGCCCACTTATACCAGCACCTCTCTCTCTCTCTCTCTCTCTCTCTCTCTCTCTCTCTCTCTCTCTCTCTCTCTCTCTCTCTCTCTGAGAAGAATTCTTTCTCGTTTCTTGCAACTCCTCCTTCTCACATATTTTATAGCTCTCGTCTCTTTTCTATGTAAGTTCTATTCTCTCTCTATGTTGCCTCTACTTTTTCTCTCCACACACACCTTTTGCACACGCACTCTCTAAGGCTTTACTCCCTTGGCTCAGACACTCCCTTTTTTCCTCCTCCTGCTGATCCACTTTTTCATTCTTCTTCTTCTTCTTCTTCTTCTTCTTCTTCTTCTTCTTCTTCTTCTTCTTCTTCTTCTTCTTCGCTATCTTTCTTCCTCACAATTTTCTTTTTCTCTTTCATCGTTGTGGTCATTCCTTTCTTCTTCTTCTTCTTCTTCGCCCTTTTTTCATCTTCTTCTTCGCCATTCTCTTGTTCCTCTTCTTCACCATTTTCTTCTTCTTCACCATTTTCTTCTTCGCCATTTTTCTTCTTCTTTTTCATCTTTTTCTCCTCCTTCTTCTTATTCTTCTTCATCGTCGTCGTCATTCCTTTCTTCTTCTTCTTCACCATTTTCTTCTTCACCATTCTTCTTCTTCTTCTTCTTCTTCTTCTTCTTCTTCTTCTTCTTCTTCTTCTTCTTCACTGCAGAAAAGGACAACTCCATCTTCAAAACTCTTGGAATGATTGCTCCTCCTCCTCCGC
>OY735199.1:81467097-81562097 GCA_963457665.1 Thysanoteuthis rhombus
CATGAATAAAGAAAACATTCAGAAAAAAATGGGACAGCTATAGGAATCGAACCTACGACTGATAGAGTAGCTGCTTCTGAGTAGCGTTGCTCTTACCATTACCGGCAGCTGTTTAGCTCAATGGTTACGAGCGTCGCTACGTCAAGGCAGCTACCGTATTGGTCGCAGATTTGATTTCTTCGGCAGCCTCATTTTCTTGGATAGTTTATTCCATTTATGCAGTCTAAGCCAAACGATGGAATCTTCGTATAATAAAAGGAGATGATTTTGAGTAAGGTTTTCAATATAACATAACGCATTTTGTTTATATATATATATATATATATATATATATATATATATATATATATATATATATATATATATATGCTAATTCAGTCAACTCAATAACCATTCGGTCAGTCGTCTTTATTCGGCTTGAGTTCATTGTAATCAATCCACTTGTTGAACATTTTTCCGAAAGAAGTGTGTGTGGGGTTGTTTTTGGTAAATATTTTCTAATTGATATTTTACTCGACTCAGCATTATAAGGCTAAACACTGAACAATAAGGATTAGGTGTTTAAAGAACATCATTTCAACTGTTTTACGCACAGGAGAGAGAGAGAGAGAGGTCTGCAATACTTACATTCCTGACCTATTTCTCATGACGTTATAATATAACGTACTGATGTCATAGGAGAAGAACATAAGAGAACAATTGTCAAAAATTACGTAAACATCATCACACGCATCGAACAGACTCTGTTCTTGTTGTATTCTCACAAGACTTGTCTTTGATTATACGTTTCACTGAGCAAATTTAAAGTAAAAATTTGCTCTCCCTGTTTATCAATATACATGCCGATTTTAAAATCCACACGTAATAACGGTATTCTTGAAGGTACAGTAATAATGGAAATCTACTGTATTTGAGGGTACAAAACCCGTGAAACACAGACTCATTTCAATACGTGTTATGATAAATCGGTGAATTTACCTATTGGGCAAAATTCAGTTGGGTTTTTCCCGTAAAAAAGGTTTTATTTCTCTTTGATTACATAAACTTTTGATTGTTGAAAATAGCTGTGTTCATCCTTGATTTGGTCTAAAAATCTTTTGATCAAATCAAAACTACATATTCATTTTTATTATCGTTAAAACTTGAATTTACTTATTTTTTGTAAAAAAAACAGTTTGATTTCACTTTGATTACATAAACTTTTGATCGTAAAAAATAGTTATTTTATATCCTCGTTTTGATTAGATAAACCTTAGGTCATGCTACAATTAACTATCAAGTTTTTTTGTAAAAAGAAAAGACGTTGAAACTTCGCCAATTACGCAATTTTGTCGATTCAGTATAACACATATTCCGTTAAATGAATGTCTTCTAATCTGCATATATTACCGTATTCAATGGCATATAAGCACCCTCTTCTATCAGCAGGAGATATTTTGGGGAGAAAACTCATTTCCCTAAATTCCTCTCTTTTATTTCCCAGTTTTTTTAATTCCTTTCCAAGTTCTGTGCAACGTGGAGCTGGACAACGAAGGTTATATTTACCTCTGACACATTTTGGTGGGGTAAAAAAGCGCGGTCTCCGTGTCCTGATGGCCTAACTTGTATAGCAGGCAGGGCTAAACCGTGCTTCCCCTTGCCTAAGGGATGGGGGTTTAAATCCTGCCTGAGGCTTATTCTTTATTTTCTGATCGACACTATTTGCTCATTGCCGGAGAGTAATCGGTTCGAGCAAAAGTTGCGATCAAATGCAACTTATTATATCAGGATGAAGTTAAAAAGTAGGCATAAAAATTCAAAATAATTATCATTATCAGCCATTTAGCGTCCGTCGTTGTACTTAGACATTCTCCAAGATTTGCCAGACCTCACTATCATGGGCGTCACAGAGCTGCTACCTCCGGAATGTGTCTACCAGGCCACAACATCTTACTTTCGATCGGCCATAATTCTGTATATGATTTCTGGGGATCAACGTCGTGAGTTGTGATATTCAGCGGTTGTCTGACATTCATGCAACATATCCAGCCCATTTCCACTTTCTAGTGGTCTCTGTGATATCCCAAATCCCTCTCTTTTCTCTTATATACTAAGCTTACTTATGATCTCTCCCCATTTGAGGTGGAGTATGATTCTCTCCTTTGCGCGTTTCATTGCTCTCTGTTTGAGGATCAATCTTTTGGTTAGGTTCCATGTTTCAGCTCCATAGGTGTCAATCGGGAGTATGCATTGGTTGTACACCCTTCTTTTTGAGACAAGTGAGATTTTCTTGCTCTTGAAAGTCGAGCTCGCCCAGCCGAAAGCTTGCTAACTTAGTATGATTCTTCGCTTGATTTCTTTTGCTTTTGAGGATCTCATGAAGATCCGTTATGTTGAGTAGATGTCGTAGTCTATCTTCTTTAGCTCTGCAATTTTGATTTTGATTGTTGTGTCTTTGTCCTCAACATGTTTGTTGTGCATAACATTCGTTTTGCCTAAGTTCATGTGGAGGCCAACTTTCTTGCTTGCTTCATTTAGTTCATCTAACATTATTTGAAGATTCTGAAGGTCTTTAGTAAAGAGGACGATATCGTCAGCAAATCTGAGGTTACTCAGATATTTGCTACCTATTCTGATTCCTTTGTGCTCCCAGTCTAAGTTTCGGAAGATCATCATGCTGTGAAGAGTTTGAGTGATCTGGTATCACCTAGTCTCAATCACTTTTTTAGTTCAAATGGCTCAGAGTCTTATATTGTTGCCTGATGAGGGCACTGCTGTGTCGGTAGATATGTTTTTAAAATAATAATGATTTATGATATTTCATATAATAGAAATGAAAAAATCAAAAAGATATCTGGCCTTTTTTCCTCTTCATTTGTTCAACTCGTTGACTTTGAAATCTGATGCGATTGTTTTGTCTTATTCTAAGAATCAATGTCCCCTCTGATATTATGTAGTCATTGGATAAAAAAAATCTTATGCTGTGCAAATTCTACTCCCGTGACGAAAGTACGTGTGCGCTTTGAAATTCGGCACAGGGAATCGATATTTTCTCTATTAAAACTCAGTAGGCTATCGACAGAAATATTTTGTGTGCACATCAATTCCCTCTGTGCAATAGTTGAAAATCGTGTTTGCACACGAACACATGCAAGATTTAGAGGAAGCTGTGGTTGAGATACAAAAAACTTATATTCCACTGACTACTCACTATCACCTTACGGGGTCGAGCTTTGGTCTTGATATTGACGGGTTTCATCCAAAATTTTAAATTCTTTCAATTAAAAAAAAGAATTACTTTCGCAATAGGCTTTCTCCATTATTAGTAATGATGATTACATTCTTAACAGATACATTCGATTCTAATTACATTAAATCAGGCTTTTGTCCCGTCTCCAAAATCCAACTTTACTTTCCAAACAAACTGATGTATCGACCAAAAAACAAGCTTCTTTTGCTTGCAACCAGTTTTCACCAGAAGATACATTCGGCTTGAGGTAGCAGGGCTCTATGGGGCAATAGTTCGTGGGTTTAAATTGAATTAGGGGCCTGGCTTCGAATTTAATTACAACCCTTACTTGACTGATATTAGAAGATTCGTGCAATCAGCACCATTTTTCTGCTATCCTGACATCTTACATACACACATATATTCGTAAAATATTTCGCATAAACGGTACCATTCTATATGAAAAAATTAAAGATAAAGTATGCGTTATTAGGAGCCTCCAACCAAAACCCTCAATATAAATGTCAATATAGGTTTCTCCAGTTGTTAAAGGTTTCTGCGTGGCTGTCTTTGTACATATTTGTTGCACGTGCAGACCACAGCTGTGGGGCTAGAGGATTTAATACACAGTTTAAGTTTATGCTAAATTGGCCCCTTAGTTTGTGTCCAGCAGCAACTCAGACATTTTTAGCGATTGCCACCCACCATCAAAAAAAGGAGAGAGGAGCAATGTATCCATTGATCATTCCTTTTTTTGAATTTTCATTGATCACCCCAACACAGCATGCGACCAAAATACATTTGTTTGGGTTTCTACCGGGAGACTAACGAAACTTGTTATTCTGGGGTTTGATTCAGTTGTTATAACTGCAGACAATTGGTCAGGAAACAGGATGCTTATTGCTTGGCACAATTCTTTGAAAGATAGGAATATATTCAGAAAGAAGCTAAAGAAGATCAAAAATTTATATTCCTAGCAGCTAATCTCAATGGAAAACAATGATCGTAACTGAATGCTGAAAAATATCTTAAAAGAAAACTAAGCGCTTAAATCTCTGCGAAGCTTAGTCGAAATAATAATCTTATTACAATTCAAGAAATATCTATGTGTGTCGCTCTATGTGAATACACTGCGATAACTCGACAAGTGGCGATTGTACGAAAGTTACATTCACCAGATATATCGGTTAGTACACAGGGTAGTGCAGTGTTGAGTTTATTGCTTGGATCAGCGGCATTCGAGAACTCGGATAAAGATAAATTAGATGTAAAATATTATATTTTTTTCTTCTCGGTTTTTATGAATAATGTCCTTTGACTCCCGCTCTTTAGGATTATCTAAATTTAAATTTAAAATATCTAAATTGCCAACAGTGAAGAGAGAGTAAATGAAATACCTCGACACCGTAGTTCCGTACGACAGACGAAAAAATATTATACATCACAATTATGGCAGGCTGCCGTACACAACCTTAAGTCCGACCCGTTCCCAAAATGCACTCTTGCAGAGGACACTTCCTTCGTGCAAGTAGAGCTGTTGTTACGGCACCTTCAGGGATGCGAGAGTTTCGTTATAACAGTGAATTCGTTATAACAGATGTATGCACTTTTACTTACATCTCGTTTCTTCCTCTCAATTATTTCCATTTTATCATTAATCGATAAGATCTTTCTTTTGAATTTCTTTTCAGTCTTCTGCAGTACTTCCAGCGGCATTATTTCAAGGGTTCTCGTATTTTAGTCTTCAAAATAATGCCCTGAAATCTTTGAGTGCTGTTGCTGCAAACTAATCTGCGACAAAAAAAAAACAGACATACCGTATGTCATTAAATATTGCCGTTAAAAAGAATACCGTTACAACAAGAGTTTACGGTAGTTCTGTCCTGTCTGTAATTACAGTTTTAATTCTTGAACGTTGTCAGTCCTTTTTCCTCTTCTTCCATAGATTTTTATCGTTGAATTACAGAGGTGTTAGGAAAATAATCACGTATTTCACTGCTATAAATTACGAGTGAACCAACCATGGCTTAGACCAAGGTTAAATGGTACAAAACGACGTCTGGGTTTAGTTCATCATCTCTTCTATCCGACAGTATGTTGTTTATTGGGCAAAGTTTAACCCCATGGAGGATAAAGACTTCAAAGAGCAAAACCAATGCAAGTGATTTTTTAAAACGCAGAATTTTTCCGATGATGAATCGAAAATTTCCTTTCCCGTTCGGCTGCTATCATTATTGATAAATAATATTTAATTGAACTTCACCGGCAATTGTTTTTATCTTCTTTTGAAATTAAGTAATTTTCTGAACATGAAAAAAACGTAATTACTTTCCAAGTTCGAAAATACGTAATTACTTTCCAAATATTTTCAGTGCTTCTGCCTTGGGGAATAATTACCTATGAATTTATAATATACTTGTAAAAACCTTTTTCAGTCAGTAACTTACCTAGCTTGCACTTAATTCCTGACCCCTCACAACACATATTCTCTTGATATTCAACGCTCAATACAGATGAAAAATTGCATAATGTAGTGATCCTCAAATTATCCCAATGACAAGAAACATTCAGTTTGTTAGCGTACAAAATGAACGAAGTGAAACGATGTGTTGGAATACTAGTGAAGTCAACGGGAAGGGAATGCAGAAACCTTGCTTTAGGTTCAAATGCCATGCGCGCAATGTACAACTCTGGTTATCGTTTCCGGTAACTCAAGAATATGCTGCCACTATAGAGTGAATGAACCCTTTGACATATTTGCTTTATAAATCTTAAACGTTATATAACTGGCTACAGGGACGGGTAATGAGTTTCGAGACGCTGGATTGGGGCCCACTTTTTTCTCATCCCATGTGTCTAATCAGAAAAGGATGTAATACATTTTTGTTTCCAGGGTTGATATATTTTCACTTGGGATAATTTGGTCTTTTTGAATAAAATTTCTTTAACAAGATATTTGAGGAAAAAAATAGTCTCTTCCTTAGCAGGGGTGGGGGGTCCAGACAAATCCGACCTTGCACCCCTCTGGATTATAGAAGCTGCTACTTATGATTAAGTAATCAAAGAGATCAGAGATAACTGGTCATCAAACAAAGCTTTACTGAAAAGTCTTTTCAATCTTTCTGCAATTAAAGCATTTCTTTCTCTTTCTCTTCTAAGATTTCTATGAGATTTTTATTGGATATTCCACTACTACATTATGTAGACATCTCACTAGCCATCTTTCTGATCAGAATGCAATGAGAGCTTAACTAAATAAACCTACACTATTTGAAACATATGCACCAGATATTGGTCAACAGCATGCAAATAATCTCTAAAACCAATCGCAAAATGACCCATCATACTTGGAGACATTTTGATAAAATTAAAAACTTCTCTTGATAAGATCTCCTATTGACATGGAGCCTCTCCATCCAAAAAAATAACTAAATCTGCCGCCACTATAAAATCGACACGTGAAAATTTTTACCATCTCCCCTTCGTTAACTATAGCAATCATAAGAAATGGTGAACTTCGAAAATCTTTATGATAACTACAGGAGCTGTATAGAGTACTCGATCAAAAATAACGTTTGTTCAATTCTCACATTTGTTTGACCCTGAAATTCGTTCTCTGGTGAGAAATAAAACAGCTCAAAAAATCATAACGATATTCCATGTCCGACTTGTTCAGTCAAACTTGAATAAATGAAGGATTGCTGCCCAATTATTTAGAGATAGATAGATGTACAGACATAGACCGAGAATGAGCAAAAAAAAAAATTTGGAGCTAAAATAATTATTTGAGTCTTTGCATTACCGGAGGCTGTTTGCTCAATGATAGTATTAAAGCTACGTAGAAGCAGCTACCAGATGGGTCAAAGATTCGATCCCTACTGCTGCCCAATTTTCTTTATTTTCATTTTTTTTTTGTTCTATTTTCATTGTCTAGGCCAAGTGACATATCCACCGTGTGATAATGGGAAATCATTTCAAATAAGAGTTTAAATATAATATAACGCAATTCATAATCATATTATACCTGTCGGATCGTATATCCTTATTTCTTAAAAGTAATATATATATGTGTGTGTGTGTGTGTATGCATATATATATATATATATATATATATATATATATATATATATATATATATATATATATATATATATGTATTATATAAATTAGGGATACAAGATATTACAATATAATATAAATCAATATCTGATGTGTGATGGGTTTCAAGTGCTCGATACATTCAACACTAAACATTAAGTTGTAGAGATTCGAAAGTAGGAGCATTGTAGAGACTGGTTATCAATGTGTCACAATGATTAGTGACAGCTCAAGAAGAGACACGGCTTAGGCACTCTCTATTCCTGTAAATGACAGCCAACATCCAGATATATTTCCCGTCCCTGAGACATGTCCTTCGGCCCCCTTCCAAAACATGTCTTTTTGTCCTCCCTGGAAAAGTGATGGAGGACGCCCATTGCTGGTATAATGCATCCATTGTATACTTTACGCTTTAAGCACATTGTCAAGATACTCTTCAGTATGTCTCTATTCATACAAAATGAGTTCTAGCTGATCATTATGCATCGTAAGCTGAAAGAAAATACAGCGACGATCATCCTATGACTATATTCTCGAGACCAATGATTCAATAAATAGGAAATAAGCCTGTGTCCTTAGATAATTTAATCTTTGTTTGGTGCACAATACTCTCTTATCGTGCAAACCTGCAAGAAAGCAAGAATTTCAACCGTTATTGAAATCGTCTACGGATGCACAAAATAGCAATGATTATATCAATTACATAAGAAGACCTGTTTTTCTCTCATGAATATTCCCCGCATTCGCTCACTCGACGTTTAAAATGGCTCCGAATGTTTTTAACATCGTATGTGAAATTTTACGATTTACAAACGTGTTTTAATACAATTAGTAATTTGTGCTTTTCGAGTTATGTCGCTGTTTTGGCTCTTTTGTGCATCCGTAGTTGATCTCAACAATAGATAAAATTTGCTCCACACAATGAGGGATTGCTAAATATCGTTCGGGGTAGGAACATTTTTTTTTTTTTTTTTTTTTTTGTAAATTTCAAATTATCAAAAACCTTATTCCACACTACAACTTTCAAAAACGAAAAGTTGTGCTACTTCTGTTGACCGGAGTGAGGGTGGGATCGAGCCCGTGCAGGTCTACCCGGGAACGTGCGCGAACCCACACCAAAAAGAAATTGCACAACCTGCCAATTAGTACACTCAATACCCTCAAACCATTTTTGGCTCGCGCAACGCTTTCCCACCTGGTTGTGTTGTGTAGAAAGACATGTATTGATTGACATGTTTTAATTCTGTATTGTGTGGTTATTTCTTCCCTGGGCAACGCCGTGAATCCCTGCCAGCATCGTATCACACCTGCGCGCTTTATTCATAAAGCAAAGAAAAGATATTGATCATTAATTTATTCACATTATTCCAGTATTCATAAGATGCTGATATTTAATCAAAGTTTGATTCCCTGTTGGGATTTTCATTTTTAGATTTTGCAATATTCAATCTGCATTTGATTGAAGTATGGTTATGTATAAATTCTGAAAAGCACATTTTTTTTAAATCTTGTATTTTTTGTTATCTAGAGATGTATCTGTGAGTGCTGTAACTCTGTGTTACTGATTTAGCACTTTCTGAGCAAAATTGAGCGTTTTCCTTGTTATGATAATGTCAAAAAAACAGATTTAACGCGGGTGTTCTTAAACATTTTTGCTATTTTTTGGACCATTTTTAGAATCTTTTCTGGATGGTATGGCTATTTTGGCCGTATTTTGACTATTTTTTTATTTAGGTCTTTTTGGCGCCTTTTAACAGTCAATCTAGAAAGAAAGTATTTTTTTAAATGGCAATAATGTCATTGCTTGCGACCAAGTGTAATTTAATTCATAGATACGTACAACTAAGTAACGATTCAAGAAAATAGAGTTTAAAAGTAATCTTTACTATTATTGAATGAAGCATTGTAACACATTCTTATACTGAATTTGACTAGTTTCTCCCTTCATATTGATTTTAAGTTGTTGTTTTTCATACGACTTTCAATTCGGGCTATTGTTTCTATGGCAACGAATAACAGAGTGATCAGAAATAAAGGGTAAGCCTCCACTGAAAATCGAATCCACATCCTCATTGTCACCATTTTATGCCTGGTTGCTCTTAACAATCGACCACCAACACTTTCTATGGCCAGGTTAAAGCTGATCTGCACTTTTAAACCTTAGAGATTGATTGCTGTATATAAACGACTGAAAATTGTGATGAAGGTCAAAAGTAGTCGAATTCAACATCAAAAACCTCAAGTTCGATAATGCATCCACCATCCCTACGTCCATATTAGGGATTTCCAGTTTCAAAACGGTCCTAAGTGAAGTATTAGTAACAGAAGTTGGGGGAAAAAGAAAAAGACGATTATTCACCCAGGAATACGTTTATCATGAAAATAATTAGATATATGTATGGTTAAATAAAAGTGTACAGTTTTCATCAATAATTAGTTTTGGAGTTTTAGTGTATGGCGTTTTTGTTAACTCTGCTTTACATTTTTGCAATAAAGTTAGCTGAAAATAGAAAGATTTCGCTAGTTTTAACCATTTCTAAGACAATTTTAGCAATTAATAACAAACAAGATTGATAACAGTAAAGGAATAAACGCTCGATACATCATCTATTGATCAGAAAAGATGTTTTTTTTCTGGCTAGATCTTTCAATCACTGACTAAATGAACGATATTTTTAGGGTGAGAACAACAACTTTATTTGAAGAACGGTATCTTGAAGCTAAAACAAATAATTGGCTTTTATTTTCACTATTCTGTTAATGTCTGATCACTCCAAAATCATTTGGGCTTTGATAAACCTGTATTGATGCTGGATCTATTCATCAAGTTTCTATAAATAATGAAGCTTGCAGTCAATGTTTTCTAAAAAAATCCCCGTAAGAAGATGATTTTTTTTAATTCCTATCTAACAATAATCCAGAAATAAGCAGTCCAAAGAAAAATTGTCCGCGCAAAAGAGCGTATTTATTTTCAGAGATTTTGATTTGAATTGAATAACCATGGCCATTAAAGAATGCAAATATTTGTTAGTTTGTTTTTTTTAATTTTATTTTTAGACAAAGAGTTTTTCTACCACTGGGGCATCATTTTGACAAGTTTATTAATGATTTCTAGATTCTCCAAAATCTTAATGTTTCTAGATATTTCTTCACTCAATTTTAGATGTTTTCCAGTGGGAAACTCCAGTGATGTCATGAATAGTTTAATCTGACCATATTTATTTTTCAATCGAATTTTTTATGATTTTTGGCGCAATGGTTGTTCATTTATTGACTGTGATGGCAACTCTCATAATAATTCACCTGAACTCGGTCCGTCCGTCCGTCCTCTCGTCTGTGACAGCCTACTTCGAAAAACATACAGCATAACCCCCTGAAATTTTCTATGTGTTCTAATGGGACCCCGGAGCAGGTTTTCAGAACTTGAAATAATAATATTAAAAACAATATCTCAAAATTTTCTCTTTGTCGGTTCATCAAGTTAGAAGAAGGAACAAGGTGGAAGGGAAATTTACTTTCGATAATTTGCCTGGCGTAAACTGGATGATAAAAATTGATTTTTTAAAATCATCCCCTATGATATTGTAAACTTACAATGTAAATTCATGCTTTAACGGACACAGGTTTTGTGTCTGCTTCTTTCAGCTGAATCTACAGTGTGCTGGTGAAAAAACACCTGATTGCAGAGAGGGTGGGGACTTCGTATCGCTCATAGAGAGGAAGGGCGGGCAAGAGAGCGGGGTCAGTTTCTGATTGGGAATGTTTTGTCTTGCTGACAGTGGGTATTTCAGCATCGTTCACTTTTTTAGTGATCTCTGCCTGAAAAAGGTGAGAGAAGTAACGTATTCTTTGGTCACCCTCATTTCGAATATCTTTAATTGATTACCCCTAACACAGCATATTACTAAAAGACGTTGGTTATGTTACGGTCTCTATTAAGTGACTAATCAAACCAGTTGATCTATTTCATTAAATCTTTTTATTGTGCTAAACAATACGATAAAGCGAAATATGGTGAATGGAGGACCATAGATCAGGAAAAAAAGGGTTTGGTGAGCATCGTTCCCAATACCGTTTCGGACTACGTCCCCTTTTCAGAGCATAGATATCATCAATCTCCTCCCCCATGGTGTTGGTCTAAAATGTCTTCACGCACCTCACCCTTCTAGCACTCTTACCTCTCCTTTGACTTTTGACGCCCCCCTTACCAATTGCTTCACTTCCAACATTTCCTTGCGCCCCCTTGACTCCCAATGCCCCCAAGGGAGTTACTGCTATACAATCAAACTCTTCTCCAACTTCTATTTCGATTGTTGAGGATTAATGTAACTTTTGAATTGTATATGTAATAAATGGTATATTTTAAAATATCTTTTTAATTTTTTTTTTTTGGGGGGGGTCTTAAAATGTATTTATTTATTAGGATGAAATAAGCCCGTGGGTATCAGTATCATAAGACTTGTCAGTTTTGTTCGGTCAGTAAGATATCCGGCTGGCAATCAGTTGACCGTGAGTTGAAATAACGGTAGAGGAATGTGAGTCCACATCCCTCATTTTGGTGAGGATTGTTTTTGATGTTGTTATGGTAGGAAAACAAAGTTAAATCTAGTACAAAGTCTGAAGTTGACAAACATGAAATGAAATGGGTGAGTAGAGAAAGGGCAAAATGTAAGAAAACAATGATAATATCCAACAAAAGGAAATGAGAAGTAAGTACTGGTACCCGTGATTTTCAAAAATTTCCTTCGCTCCACTTTTTCGTTTTTATGAATACAAGAAAGCAGTCAGAGTGCATACCTTCATCGAATCGATTGCCAGGGGTAGTAATTGTGAAAATATCAACTCCAGGATAAATCAATTCTTCCACCGCTTGTTGTCCACCAATTCACAAAATATCACTGAAATTCTTCGAGAAATTCTGGAGATATCGTTTGTTACAAACATGACGTTTTGGCGATATTATGGGGTTAGAGTATATAACTATGACATAGGGGAGATAATTGTGCATGGATCCACTTCAAACTTTGATAAGTTCTTTGCTAACTCATAGTCCACTCTCACACGAAATGTCATCGAAATTCATTGATAACTTTCGGAGATATCATGTGGACAGTCATTGGCGTTTACATAAATGTAACTGAAAAATGAAATAAAATATCCCTCAAATAAAAAAAGATTCCAGGATCCACTCCAAAATTTCACCACCTCTTTCTTACCCTATTGACCATCCTCCCATGAAATATCATTGAAATCCAGTCGGTACTTCCGATAGTACTGTGAGGACAGACGAACAGACAAACGAAAAGACAAACGGTCGAATACATATACCCCTTTTCAACTTGATTGAGAGATGTGAAAAAGCGGAAAGCAGAGAAGTGATCATCATCATCTTCAGTCTTTCAACGTCCGTCGTTGGACATAGACCTTCCCCAAAATTCGCCACACTTCTCTATCATGGGCATCGCAGACCCAGTTCTTTCTGAATTTGTCTAGCTCGTCTCTCCATCTAATATTCTGCCGGCCTCGGTTCCGCTTGAGATCTCGGGGGATCCATGTCGTGAGTCGCGATGTCCATCAGTTGTCCGCTATTCGTGCAACATAGCCAGCCCACTGCCATTTGAGCTTTTTAATGGATTCTACGATTTCCCTGACTCTTGTCTTTTCCCGAATGTCCTGTGCCGTCTTGTGGTCTGGCCATGCGAGGCCCAGCATAATTTTTTCATGTGCACGTTGCATGGTTCTCAATTTGCGGATCTGTCTCTTAGAGAAGTGATAAGCAATTGTTTTGCAGCTGTTATAGAAACAATGCAAACCCTCTCTATCTCCTAAACCCCAATCTCCTGTACCTCCGACCAACCCAGCCATTTGAGGCCTGGGAATGATGAAAATATCTGCCAATATAAATCAGCGATCATTACTTCTTCGCTTTAGGTTATTTCGTCTTACGAAAGATCTTTTTTAGGATATGATATTGTGTTATGATTGTTTAGGAGAGAGATAAGACGAACAAAAACAGAAATACAGATCTAGTCACTCAAACGTGGTCAGCTTCTACTGCCAGTATTGTGTGTTGGGCATGATCAATTAAAAATATCGGATGAAGGAGTAACCGATGAATAACTTACTTTCCTCGCTTTCTGTTGGACAGTAAACACTAAAAAGTCTTTATTGAAAACTAAAAGAAGTAGGCATAAACCTAATATGAGTGGAATTTTAGACCATGTAAAATGTAGATATTTCGATTTTCAACCTTCGAGCTTCCATGATGCGACCTTTAAATAGGTACATATATATCATAATCAGCTGGGCTGACTTGAAAACTAAACAGACTTATTTTGAGAGTTTGGGTTTACGATTTCTGATAACTATAAGTGAGTGCGAAAGATCTCACAGAAATTCTAGGTACTCCCTAAAGGTTCAGATAAGACACGGTGCAAAATGGCTTCCTCAAAGAAAGGAAAGATCGATAGTGAATGAAGTTATCTATTTCCCAGTTGGGTGCTTTAGATTTATGTGTGAAATACCCGGCGAGACACGGGAAATGATGGGTAACTTGAAACAGATTTATCTATTTGTTTGAATTCCCAGAACGTTTCGTTAGCACCTCATATCAGTGATAGTCTCCCGCCACTTTTCTCTTCTGAGGTGCAGTTTGTTACAAAACAAAAAAAAAATGATTTTTAACCCCTTTATTGCGTTGATACATGATCAATGATTTGAACAGTTATGCTTCATGGAGCCTTTGTATAACTTTGGGGGGACTTTGTTTGCTATGATGAACTACAGTATTTTAACATTATCAATTTTGACTAGTTTTTACCTTCGTCCTAATTTCCAAGTTGGTTTTTATCACAATCGTTAAGTCTTTGTTGTAGGATTTCGATCTGATTCAAAGTTATGATAAAAGCGATTGGAGAGTAAGATGAATGTGAAACTTAATCAAAATTAATGATAACGTTGTAATATTCCAAGAAAAACAAATTTGAAATTAACAATACCATATTTTATATCTGTAAGGCATATGATAACCATAATCTCCAATTTACAACGTGATAAGTCACATCAGCCTCAATTAATAACAGTGAAAAAAATTCTCTTTCATTTTAATTTTTGATGACATTGTTCTTTCGGGAAAAAAAAACTACTGGACTTGTTCAAGAGGGAGAGTCCATTGTTTCCAAAGATTGATCGGAAATGTTCTATCAGCAAATTTTTTGACTTCAAGTGGAATAGTCTATTGTTATGGACAAATAAGCAGATAGAAAATATCCCTCTGTTCATTAGATACATATATATATATATATATATATATATATATATATATATATATATATATATATATATATATATATATATATATATATATGTGCGTACGTATGACGATATTACGGATCGATTGACTCTTTAGACAATGCACTCAGAAGTCGATAGAAATGTCCATAGAGTTACACAGCTGTAATCATTGTGCAAAATCCCACTGACAATAGGTAAGAAGAAAAGAGAAACATTAGAAGAAAATAAAACGTATTATATGGCGCAAAATACAGAAACCCTTCTTCACAATACAAATGAACCTACTGAACACAATGATCCCCGAGACTCAAGTTCTTTCCATTCATAAAAAAAAACTACATCCTTTGAGAGTGTAGCTCTCCTGTCGGTGAAACAAGAAAATGAATCTTTGTCTTTGCTTGAGGTTGGGACCAGCTCCCGTAGAGTGAAGCTTTAAGCTACAGAAAACCATTATCTCTGTAGAGGATTTTGATGGGCGAAAGACTATAGGAGCGTTTCGAAATGATAAGTACGTTGCACATTAGCATTATTAGAAACCGTCAACCAAAACTATCACCCAAAACTGTCAGCATAGGTTTCTATCAGTTTTTAAGTTGGTCTGGCTGGCTATCTATCTACACGTACAGGCTGCATCAACTGATCTAGAGGACTGGAGATTTCACCGATTACTCTTTATCATGGCGAGAAAAAACGTCTTTTCATGCTTGTTTGTTTTTGTTTTATCTTATTGAAGAGTGAGGGTTCAATTTGCAAAAAAATTTCATGCTAAACTAGCCCCTCTATTTTCGTCCGCTTTATGATTAAAAATGTTAATGATCATTACCCAAATAAAGGCAAAAGATGTATTAACTTATTCATTGATCATGGACTTTTGCAATTTTTTTCCGATTGATTACCCTCAACACTGCATGCCGTCAAAAGACAATGATCGCGAGTCAGTGTCTATTGAGAGACTAACCAGACCTATTTAAGCATATTTTTATTTATTGACATTTATGTATCCCCATAGAGTCACTACCGATAACGTCTTCTTCCCTTTTTTGTTATGGTTCTAGAAAGATTGCTTAATCAAAAGTATATAGAACAGGGAGGGAGCCTGATAAAAAAAAATGGAAAGAAATGATTTGTCAAAAGATTTTCTATCGGAGAAGCTATTATATCATTCCGCTTGTTCCATCCTAGATTGTTACGTTTTCAGTAATGACATAAGGGCAAGGTCGTTTAATAAGACGATAAGAAAGGAGAAAGAAAAGAAAAATGGGAAGTTCATTGTACGTATATATATATATATATATATATATATATATATATATATATATATATATATATATATAATAAACTTCCCATTTTTCTTTTCGTTCTCCTAGACAATAAGAAAGGAGAGAGAAAAGAAAGATGGGAAGTTTACTATATATATATATATATATATATATATATATATATATATATATATATATATATATATATATATATATAACTAATCGATATTTGTATGGAAGAGCTGAGACATGAGGAAATGGATAGCTTTTAATACCAGTGGAATTTTCAAGGATTCGGTTAGTCAGAAGAAAATCCATACGTGAAAGAACGAGAGGGCGATAAAAAAGAGGAAGAAAAAAAAAGAGAAAAACAAGCCTGATTGCTGCGGGATCAAAATCCACTGCCAAATCTATTCCTACTGAAGATGTCGACGAGACAACGGCCTACCAATCAGATGATGTTGATTTTATTTATTAATGTATTTATTTGTTTGAATGAAATAAGTCTTTGCCTATTCCTAACACAACTTTTCCTAGATATGTAAGACTTGTTAATTCAGTTCAGTCGGTATGAGACATGACTACCAATCACTTGGTCGTGATCTCAAACCACAGTAGGGAGATATTGATTTTACTCATCGGTTCCGATTAACGGGACAAAATAGACGAAATTTACCCCCCCCCCCCAACTTAGTGAGGATTGTTCTTGTTCTTGTCACGGTAGATTAACGAAGTCAACTCCCAACTCGGAATGGGGTTTCAAGATATGGAGAAGGGAGCGGGGAATCCATGTCAGTTTGAAAGGAGAAAAGAATTGCTGGTAGCAAAACATCAGCAAAGAAAGATTGAAATAAAACGGTAGGAAAGATAAAAAGTAAGAAAGTTGTGTCCTTACGCTGGCTACTGTTTCATCCATCTCTGCTCTGCCACGGTAACGCATATGATCTCGGGAGATCCATGCTGTGAGTCATGGTACCCAGCGGTTATCAATCTTGCAACCAGCCCATTTCTATTTGAGTTTTATAATCTTTTGTTTGGATGTCTGACTCTTGTTTACTTTCTAATATAATGTGTCGTGATCTTAAAACTAATTGGATCTCCCTGAAAGTTGAGCTTGCTCTGTTGAAAGCTTGCCAACCTCGGGTGGTTCTTCACTTAATTTTTTTTTGGGGGGGTTGACTTCGTGGAGATTTGGCTGTACCAAGTAGATGCCATGATATATATATATATATATATATATATATATATATATATATATATATATATATATATATATGTGTGTGTGTGTGTGTGTGTGTGTGTGTGTGTGTGTGTGTGTTACTCATACGAATATATCAAAAGTGAACGTATTTTCAAGTTTTAATGGGATGAGGAATTTTTGGATGACTCAAGCCTTAAGCCGATTCTGCAAGTAGCTTTTTGTGCTTTGGGCATTTGGATGAGAATCCTGACACTTAAGCATCATTTCACGGTACTGAATGTTCAACAGGAAATGAATGCATCCACTTCAGTCGATAAGAGACACAAGGAAATGTGAGGACCATTCGGGAGTATCAGGATTTTCATTTGGCCCAGAAGGGGCGTCTTTATCTTTATTTTTTACTAGTTGGCCTGATGGAGTCGTACATTATTTACTTCAAAACCTTCCCGTAAATCAATTGAGTAAACATGCTAAATTCACTTAGGCGAATCAGACTTTTAGTATTGCATAGAAATAGAAGTAATTCATATCTTTATCACGAGGTGAGAGTGTACTCAGAGTCTGCAATTTTTTCTGTCTTTTGCGGAAAGAGAAAACATACATTAACTTGCACACAAATACTGCCTATTTGGAGCCAACTATAACAGTTTAGGCACTGGGTAAAGTCAAAAGTTCCTAACAGAAATAGTTATTGTAAAATAAGGTAATGAATCTTTTTTATATTGAATCTGTACTCTCGGTGTCGTAGAGGGGTGAAGACGTCGGTTGTATTACTTTCAACGGACCACTTCTACTCTCCTTTATTTTAGATAAACAATCTACTGCAATCCATCTCTGACTTGCCAGGCCCGTCAATAAGGCGTCCCCTCCCAAAATAAGGAGATATTACCCTACCACGCTCACCCATGGGATGGATATCGTTTACTATCTTTGAGCAATGCAATATGTGATATTGCAAACCGAATCTTGCCATTTTCTTGTGGACGGTATGAACTATTTTTTCACTCGCAAAACTACCATTGCGATAATCATAAGCTGCTTTCATTTGTTCTATAATTGACTTCAATAACCTTTACACTAACTCTCACACTGACCATAAGCCTAACCCTTTACTTCAACCACAACACCAATCTTAAACACTAACCCTGAGCACTAATCCTAAATCTAACTCTATCATATCCTTTGTAGACGAACTTAATAAGACGCAGTTTTAATTAGTGAAGCTTCTTGCTTTCATTTGTTCCGCAATTGACTCATATCCTCTATAGTTGATAGTATTGAAGTATATGTATGTTTTAATTTTCACAAATACAGTTTTAAGAGGCCAAAATTGTTTACGTCGCATCAGTATATTAGGTATATATGATGGCTTAGTTTAAGCCACAACCATATATAATTGCCGAGAAGTTCTTGCATGATTGCATCTTGTTACCTGTGGAACATAATTAAATTATTTCTATCGATCGTGACGATGTATAAAAAAACTTGATTAGAGAACACGCCCGATGATGTTATCAGTCGGGAACTTCTTTTGGTGGATAGATTATCAGCTAAAAATAACTCAGAGAGCGCATACCTCTGCCAGCACTTTACACTGACTAAAAAACTGATTGACTATAATGTATTCAAAAACAAGCGTAAACAAGAAATATAACAAATATTGAGATACTTCCCTTGAAATTGAAATTTATCTTTTCTGTATTTATTGTCTGTTTTTAAGCTCTTCTCTTGTAAAATAATCTAAAATATATCTCAAAACAAAATTTCTGAATCCATCACAACATTTCAATCACTCCTTTCGTTACTCGTTATAAACCCTTTCTAACTGCAATTCTATCAGAACTTTTGGAGATATCACGTGTACAGGTAGAAAGGCAGACAGTCAGTTTTCCTTAATAATGGACTAAGTGATTATTCTGCTAAGATCAATATATCCATAGCCCGATGTTGTAAAATGCGTCCATTTTACACATCACACTTTTATTTTTGTACATAATCTTACTTCCTTGCCAATGCATTCATTTCAGAGTTAAATATTGCTTACGTCAAACATTATACAATGAAATTTTCAGACCGAAAATCAACTAATAACAACGTATGAAGTTAAGTGATAATTGTTTGTTATACGATTTTTATGCACCCAAAAACTATATTCATTTTCACACACACACACACACACACACACACACATATATATATATATATATATATATATATATATATATATATATATATATATAGCGAAGATTCTACGTTCTGTTTTATTTTCAAAGGGATTTGGTGATGCCAATTTTCAAAACTTTTCAAAAATGTATGGCCAGGAGCGCTGTAACACATACAAAAAAACTCACAAACAAACACATAAACACATTAAATGAAACTCGTATCATCTTTGATGGCTACGGTTTTTCAACTGAATGTTAGATTTTTCAAACCATCAAGCTCGATCCATACGGCCTGTATACATACGTACACACATACATGGCCAGCCAGAGCCACTTAAAACTGAATGAATTTATGTTCACTGTTTTGATTACTTTTCAAAAGCACTAATCCATTCCTCTCTTGACAACCTGATCCAGATTTACCGATTTTCTCTCGCATTACAAGTAGATACGGTATTCGAAGATTTCCTGATTTCCTATTCCCCAAGGCTCACTCGGTTTTCCGATTGTTCAATATTGTTTTAGATGTTTTTGTTTTTCATATATCACCCTGAATTTCTATTCTGCCTCTGATTCTTTCACATCAGGGAATATATGAATAGAATTTTGATTAGTTTCATATGAATTGCATTATTTTGTTATTAATAATTCTTTCTCTCTCTCTCTCTCTCTCTCTCTCTCTCTCTCTCTCTCTCTCTCTCTTACACATACACACACACACACTCCTTCTTCTGCGATGTATAGATTTATTTGAAACCATCTAGCAAAACTTCTCAACATAAGTTTTTTTCAGTTTTCAGGTCGGTCTTGCTGGCCTATTGACTGGCTGGATATATATATATATATATATATATATATATATATATATATATATCACGCGTGGAGACCACTCTAATTGAGTTCGACGGATTCGAACATTTATCCTCATCGAACACATCCTGCCCAGAAGAAAGTTTTATTTTTTAATTCATTCTAAAAAGGTTTTTCACTGGAGAGGGCTTCGATTTTTTATTGATCACCCTCAACACGGCATCCTGCCTAAAGACATTGGTGGCGTGACAGTTTTTATTGAGTGACTAACCAAACCTGTTTTATCATCAATGATTTCCCCTTTTTTCACTACCGTTCTCTCTCCCCCTCTTTCTGATCCACATTCTTTCTTTTACTTTCTCTCTCTCTCTCTCTCTCTCTCTCTCTCTCTCTCTCTCTCTCTCTCTCTCTCTCTCTCTCTCTCCTCCTCTCTCTCATGCTTCCTCGGCATTTTACGACGAATAATATTTAAAACTTTGTCACTTGGGATTTTACTAAAACATTCAACATATTGCATATATATATATATATATATATATATATATATATATATATATATATATATGTATTTTCTTCAAGTACGTTTCTTCGCTACATATCTGTTTCACACTGATGCATGATCTTCGGACGAAAAGTATGTTTTTTTCTATCTCTTTTGTACTTATAAATCATTCGATTCTCGCTTCATTACGGTAATGTTTGCGATGGATTTTTTTTCTTTTCAATTCGATTATATCATCGTGACGTCACGAAGAGAGTTGAAGATGTTTTTCACCACTTTGAATTCATCCATGCATTGATATTTCCACCAGACTAGTGGCCATTTTGAATCTTATAAGAAGACACGATTGCATGTGTATGAATAAAATTCAATCTAAGGGAAACAGTCCATCCAGAATCGAATAAACGCAGGATTTTGTGGGAATAGGAATAAGAACAAATGCATGTATTGCTAGACAAACATTAAAACGTTTCATGACAAACATAGAACAATATAGATGGTGAACACATTGAGCTTAAAGGAAAGCATGAAAACAATTGATACGATCGTAAGTATGATAGATAGAAAGAATAAGTAGCTGCTAGGTCTAGCTAGTGATATAACAGAGAAGTGATTGGTAGCAGAGAATTCTTTTGGAGAAAGATATTAAGTGGAAAAGTGATTGAAGTGAATCTAGTCATCATATAACGGTGAAAACTTAGTACTGAAGAACCAGGCTAGATTATTAATGGTTGTAAATCAGGCTAT
This sequence comes from Thysanoteuthis rhombus, assembly GCA_963457665.1. Lineage (NCBI taxonomy): Eukaryota > Metazoa > Mollusca > Cephalopoda > Oegopsida > Thysanoteuthidae > Thysanoteuthis > Thysanoteuthis major. The sequence continues at coordinate 81,488,381 of OY735199.1, forward strand.
ACGTAAGAGCTAACGAACAGGAAGGATAGTCTATGTAAGACAACGGAGAGCATTATGAGTTCTTTCCATCAGCAAATATTGTTAACATGAGTCGTCACTTAATCTATAAATCTGAATGAGTCAAGAGGTTGTCGCTAAGGTAGCCTTAACGAGATAGATTTTTTTAAAAAGGTGTCTGACAGTTTTGCATGGAACTATTTCTAATTCTGCTGCGGAATCGAGTAGAGATACTGAATCATGTTCCCATAGTTTTGGGTCCCAGAATGTCAAGATGTTATTGAGAAAGGTGATCCAGTGGATACATGCATGAGATCGACAAAACTCTCAAGGCCAGATACGAACACAAATATATTTGCCGAAAGCTTGTACTTCCGAACCACTACTGGCTCTCAAGGCAAAGTATACACACAAACTAATTATGTCTACCAAAAGCACGCTGTTTGCAAATAAAGAATAAGTGATCACAATGCTAGGAAGAAGGAAAGTATAGACGAATGCGATATGAGCCACAGTAAAAAAAAGATGACAGATCTTGTAATATGGGCAACACCCCACACGTGGCTGAAAAGTAATAAGTGAGCTCCGATAAACGGAAGTTGTTCTTTTTATAGCTAAGAGCTAAGATAAAGTGACGTCAGAAGATGTGTGACAGATTTTGTATTTTCATCATTAGATCTGTATATTTAGTTTCGTACTATTTTTTGCTACATGGAACAGAAGCATTACAATATCATTCATTCCAGTTATTGAATGGTTTTTAGTCGTTGTAGTGTTTAATTAAATGCTGTAAATTCTTTAATAAAAAACTATTCCCATGTCGACATTTTGAAATTGATTCTGATTTTTTGCTTAAAAGTATCTTAGTTTCAGGGAAATTAGTAGCGGCCAGACCAAACAGACAAGTGGGCTGTATATTATTATTTCTTGAGTATATGTGCTTATCTATCAATCTATCTATATGTGGGTGTGCATGTTTGTGTGTGTGTGTGTGTATGTGTGTGCTTTTGGTTACATTGGGGCTGCAACCTTGAAAATCAGCATAACTTCCCCATTAGGTACCATCTAAAAACTGATTTTTTTCGATTTTTATCAAAAAGTGCTTTTTGGGTCTTTATGATCACTTCGAACCAACAAGGCCCGAATCTTGTGCTGGTATTTTTTAGATAAAAGATCTATTTTTTCAGATAATTTCAGATAACTTTTTAGACTATCAGTTCTGGCATACGGACAATGGTAATTCATTTATGCAAGGTACGGATATATTGAACAATATTGGTAAATATTGAAAAACCATAGAAATTTAAGATGATGGTCTCTGCTTCAGGCAAAACACGTTTGAACAGAACACACGTGATGTGTTAATCTAAAGCAGATGTGTGAATACGTTTGGGATTTTGTGCTGCTTGCTTCCACTGATTTGTTTATTTTGAATTGAGTATGGCTGTTTTTTTTATTTTCTGCATAACTGTTGATGGGGGGGGGGTGATCTGTCCCCAAACAAATTCTTCGGATATTTGTCAAACAAACGAACCCGAATCGCATTAGTTTTAATAAACATAATTTTCTCCAAACAAAACTATTATTCCTTGACGTAGCGCAATATAAGGTGATCAAAAGTCATTGATGTGTTTGAATTTCATTAGACGGCTTAACTGTTCCGCAGATAGAGGGATTAGGTTTTAAGGATCACAGGTCTGGTTTGTCACTCAACAGAAACTAGCGTCATTTGGCGTCATGCAGTGTTGAGGATGATCAATTACAAAATTTTGGAAAGTGGTGATCGATAAATACCTTTTGTTGATCACTAAAATATCAAATCTGAAAAAAAATTGTGAAAATAAACTGAGGGATCAATTTAGGAGAAATTTACATTGTAAATTGAACGCCCACCTCAGGAAATTATCGATAGAAGTTAAAGAAAACGGAATAATCGTTTTTCTCGGCATATTAAGGAGTGAGTGTTCAAATTATCAGATATATAGCTTCACTGGTGTGATCTGTATGTGTGACTCAAACTGGAAAAACTTATATGGATGGATTTAATTGACTTTTTTCTAACATGCATACTTGAGCTTCAATGTTTGTCACTTATGATTTTTAGTCTTAAATCTGTGTTGTATAAATTATTTAACAAATGTAGCATACACTAAAGGCTCTGCATTTTCAAGGGCCCCGCGCTAAATGGTTATAAGCCATCCATTCCTATCCAGTGACTTTGTACTTGTTCTTTTGCTATAGTATTATATTTTTATGTACGACAAGCTGTTTAAATTTAGCGATTTCAGCAGATTATCAGCTTTAATTGGAGTAATTATTCTAACATAGAAATAATGGGAGCTTGGTACCAATATGATATATATATATACAATGCACTAATACGACGAATGTATTTGAAACTGAAGTCATGGCCGCTGAACAAACATCAAAACTTTATTAACGAGTGGGAAGAAAATACTCAGAAGAACAGGAGACGTGAAGAAACAACCGGAAAATGTACCAACAAAGAGCCAGACGTGATATATGGAAATATGGTTCCAATGTCCATATAGTTGCTGACATGGAATAGTTCGCCTAAAGAAATAGTGTGTTCAAAGAAATGTAAATTCTTTCAAGAGACTTGATAGACATTGGGATACACATGAGATTCTATATAACTACAAGAACGCAATTAACATTTCTAGTCACGTGAAAATCTAAAATGATTACTGGAGTCTGGAGGAGGGGATTTATCATTAAACCTTTTCCAGACGAAATCACTTGACTGAACTAAAGTAAAACGAAAGCGAAGTATCACTATAACTGAAATGTCAGACATATATTAATCGAATTATCTGGCTGTTTAGCAAATGAGAAATATTAATTGCATAAAAATATGTTCTGATATTTGTGTGTATTGGAGACCGCCGACCAAATCTGTCAACATGGATAGCAGATGTAAATGGTGCTTTGTATCATGTGTGCTCTGGGCTACGAATGCACAGTAACGAAAAATATTTTAGTGTGAGTAAAAAGCAAGGGATAGTAAAAGTATTTTGGTTACTCTGTAGGGAACGTTAAGTAAAATAAAACAAACGTGTATTTGCCGTTTTAAACGGCATTTGTGGAAGTTGTTAAAATTATTTCAAAACAGTATATCTGGACATTTTTGACGGGTCTTCCACTGATGAGAGTTACAGTCAAAAGGAGATTTTACAGATTTATTTCAAAAAACAAACTCAGTTTTTTTCCTCGTCTTCTAGTGTTTAGTAATTCGAGAAATTTCAAAATTATGTACCACAAAAAGATTTTTCAATAATTCTTTTGTTTCTTTATATTTTTTTGCCGTTTGTAATATCGAATGAGCGGGGATGTGAAACTTTACAATTTACGGTCGGGACCTCTTTTCCCTACGTTGTTCCCAAAAGCCTTTTTGTCCATTGATTTTTCACAGACACTAAGATATTTTTGTGTTTTTGTGCATCCGTATCTCAGAGCACAGCAAAGAACCAAAGAAACCAAACGCCACTGATTCTAGGGTATCTTCAGCTTCTAACTGACCCCGATTGGCTGATTGGCTATGTATGTATATATATATATATATATATATATATATATATATATATATATATATATATATATATATATATATATATATATATATATATATGTGGGGGGGGTTGCATGACGTGTACAAATCGCACCAATGAGTGCTACAGGGCTGAAACTATAAACATTTACTCCATACTATGTCTACAAAAAACTTTTTTATCTCTCTTCTGAAAATCCCCCTTCCACAATAAACTTTTAGGTGGGTATATTCTAAATTGATCCCTTATTTTGTTTGTTTCGATTCGGGCTTTTGGTATTCCAACAAAAGTCGAGAGAAGTAACTTATTCATTGATAACACCATTTTTGGCAATTCTTTAATTGACCACCCCCAACATGACATGCTGCCAAAAGACGTCTGTTACGTGATGGTAGCTACTGTGCAACTAACTAGACTTGTTTTACTGTTTATTTGATTATCTTGTAGAAAAAAAATACAGGGTATGAAATCAATTTGATTACGAATATCAGAAACGAAAATGTATTAACTCTTTTTATTGTTCTCTCTGATACAGGTTTTTTCCCCACCATCCGAAACGTTCCTATTTTTAAATTTTGTTAGCCAAAATAGTATAAAGCGAAGTGAACGAAGAAGCAATCATCATTCGTTTATATTGGGTGAATTTCCAAAATAAGGAATAGAATTGGCTTCAAACAAAAAAAAAAAGTTGCTCAAATATAACTTATTTACAAGCGCTGTAGCTGATGTTCAAATTTTCTATTTGGAATTGTTTTGTGCGAGGTGACCAACCAGAGAAAGAGACCGACAAAAGAGACTCTCTTCCTTGTAAATATAACATTTGACACATGAAGAAGGCCGTAGAATGGATTGACCAATCACTGACTTAATGTCCAGCTTGGGAAGAGGAGATTATATTGGTTGAGCAAAATTTGAAATGTTAATGACTCTTCTCAAAGTTATAGACTGTGATCTGACAACTCGGTGCAAGTCATCCAAGCACCGACAATGAACTACAAAATTGAATCGATTCACTAAAATAATTAGTCAAAAGATTTTTAATTTCTTCACCTCAATAAATTGTCCCTACATCGTTTTTGTTCGTCTTTCTGTGATGAGATGTGTTCACTTATCGTGTGCTCAGTTATCCTTACGCCTGATTGTCATACACTGAGAGATCGGCATTCAGATGTCTGCACTGGGAAGTCCCACACCATGATGTCAGTGAACGGTAAAATACCGAATATTCATTTCACTAGTAAAAAATGAGTCTTTATATTCATTTGCTTTCTCCAAAATATACTTCTCGAAGGATTTTCGTATACTTCGTTTGTAATTACAGCTGCCCTCTTTTATTACGTTGGTGTAAGTATCCAAGTGAGAGGACTGCGTTATGACTGACCCATACATAATCAAAAGTCAATTACGAGTTCACCGGTAAACAAAGGTATTATTTTCATCTCAAAATCAAAGAATTTGTGTAAGGCAATTCGTAATTGTCTGTTTATTGAAGAAATTTGATATTTTAGGCGATTCTTCTGATGAAATTGTCAAACTCAAGTCCGATTTTGATTTAGTTTTCTCACCGTAAGAAGAATTCATGGGAGTAATGATCAAAATCAAAATCGCTACAAACTTATTGGTAGACTGGTGTCATTTCCACTGTGCTAAATTCCGAGACCCACTTATCCACAAAATTTTTATTCTTATAGATGAATACATTGATACTAAAAAGTATATTTTTCTATATTTCTTTTATCTATTACATATACGAAGCAAAAGTGCAGTAGCTCACTCCATATCAAATCACCCGGTGCTCCCTTGGACACCCACTCAGATTCTGCTGAAAAAAATCCCAGGTTCTCCTATCATCATTATCAGCATCAGCAGCCTTTCAACGCCAATCGTTGAGCATAGATCTGTTGAGCATTATTCTTCCATGTGCATGGTGCATGGTTCCCAGTCTGAGGGTCAATCTTTTGGTTAGGTTCCGCGTTTCAGTTCCTTATGCGACCATCGGGAGGATGCATTGGTTGCAGACTCTTCTTTTTATTACTATACCAAACTTGAAATTAAAAGATGTCGTCAGATCAAGTACCTCAAGAACTTTTCTCTTACAAGACTCTGAAAATGGTCTGAGGTCCCAAACACAAAAAGACGACGTCACTCAAAGATTTTCACTGACACAGTATGCTAAATAAAGCCCTCATAGTTTTTTTCCTGTCATTATAATATATTAGGTCATGTGTATATAGTAACCATATCATTCACTGTTATAGGACCGTCAGAATGATTGTTTGAAATATGCTTGACTTTCGAGTGTCCACAAAATTGCCTATTTTCATGTTCTCATTTGACCATGTCGGTAGTTGACCATCATTTTCTTATTTTTTACCGTGTATTTTTATGTATATATATATATATATATATATATATATATATATATATATATATATATATGGAGGGTATATATATATATATATATATATATATATATGGGGGGGGGTATGTGTGTGTGAAAATGATACGACAAAGGTTTAGAGTTGTTGCTGTGCTTCTTTGTGGAGTGATTATTTTTTATGTATGACGGTGCTGAAAAGTTCTTGGTTCGATGAATGATATCAATCCTCGACCCGACCCATCTTCCAAAATATGTATTATTTTGTCACAGAAGCAGGAAAATGTGTTCTCCTATATACTGTAAAGTTTCAATTTGCAGGGGAGGGTCGGTTTTTAAAAATTCCGTTCTTGGTGAGACGGAGATCTTTTTAGCAACAAGAGCGTGTTCAAAAACATTTAGGCTAAAATTATCTATTATATTTCATTTTGTTTTGGCTCATTAATTATTTTCTTTATCAAGGAAATATTCTTTATAGCTTTATCATTTTGATATTATGAAATTTTGTCTATTCTCTTTCGTTGTGATGCTTCTAAAATCCAACAAAATCCAACAATTCAAATCCAACAAAATTTTATTGGGATCACCACCTGAGCTTCGTTTATCTAAATATATCAAAAGACTCATTCACTCGAATGATTCTAACACTGCAAATAGTATAAGTGTCGTATTTCCTTATGTATAATACGCTACCATAGAGAACGCGCTCCCTGCTCCAATTGTGCTTCGATCTCCAGTGAAAAAATTAATTATTCTTCGTATACAAAGATGAATACAAATATGTATAACAATTGAGTTTCCCTAGATAATATGCATCTGGATTCTTTCAAGAGAGTGCAGCTTATACATGGTATACACAGAAAGTAAGCAGTTGCCAAATCCCCGTAGTACACTGAGTGTGTGGACAGATGAACTGAATATTTCTTCTTATCCAAGAAATCGCTATAAACATTATTCATTCATACATGTTTTTTTGTTTTTGTTTTTCAGTCCCATTCCAGCGAGACTGAACCCGTGTTGGCTGCCCATCGTGGAGGCGGCAATAGCGGCCAAGGGACCGCTCTATCGGACCAACACAGCTTCGGTTCTGTAGATGGTGGGATGTTCCGTACAATTGGAAAGCGACCTTTTGACTCCATCAGTGACAGCACATTCGGTGGTATGGGCAAGCGGCAGTTTGATTCCATAGCACACAGTGCCTTTCATCGGATGGGTAGGCGGTCATTTGATTCGATTGACAGTAGCGCTTTCGGTGGTATGGGAAAGAAATCGTTTGACTCTATTGCCAACAGTGGTTTCGGTGGTATGGGAAAGAAATCTTTTGACTCAATTGACAGCAGCGGTTTCGGTGGTATGGGAAAAAAGTCATTCGACTCCATTGATAGTAGTGGTTTCGGTGGTATGGGAAAGAAGTCATTCGATTCGATTGCCAGCAGTGGTTTCGGTGGTATGGGAAAGAAATCTTTTGACTCAATCGACAGTAGCAGTTTTGGTGGTATGGGAAAGAGACAATTCGATTCAATTGCCGGTAGCAGTTTTGGTGGTATGGGAAAGAGGACCTTCGATCCCATTGCCAGTAGCCGGTTCGGTGGTATGGGCAAAAAATCCTTCGATTCCATTGCAAGCAGCGATTTCGGTGGTATGGGCAAAAAATCTTTTGACTCAATTGAAGGCAGTTCTTTTGGTGGTATGGGCAAGAAATCTTTCGATTCGATCGATGGTAGTTCTTTTGGTGGTATGGGAAAACGTCAGTTTGATTCTATAGCTGATAGTACATTCGGTGGTATGGGTAAAAAATCATTCGACTCCATTGACGGAAGCACTTTCGGTGGAATGGGGAAACGAACATTTGATTCAATTGATTCCAGCTCCTTCGGGGGCATGGGAAAAAGAACCTTTGATTCCATTTCGGATAGCACTTTTGGGGGCATGGGAAAACGTTCCTTTGACACAACCGTGGAGAAACGCCGGGTCCGAAGAGGTTTTGACCGAATCGATTCTGGCGGTGGATTGGACGGTTTCTCTGACACCATGGCCATCCGAAGCGACAACCTCAAGAGACCATTCCATGCTTTGTACCGCCGACACTTAACTGATCTGTTAAAAGGAAAACGACAGAACTTCATGCCAAGCGTTGATACCGATAAGCAGACCTTTGATTCTATCGACAAAACCAGTTTTGCAAAGTTGAACAACGGTCGATAAAAAGTGAAGGTGAAATAACTATAACTTATGAGAATGTATATTTTTGTCCTATCCTCAGTGTAATAAATCCCTGAAATTGAACCTTACTTATGTCTTATTTGATCAGTAACAATTGAGTGACAAAGTGCTAACGACATCTGCATACTTCCGGTTCCACTGCCCTGGAAAAATCTCGCTTTTTTCTTTCTTTGGCCGATTTTTTTTTCATTATTTCGACAGCAATTTTGCATAGCTTGTAAGTATAAAACAGTCTGTTTAAATTGAATTAGAAATTTTTGGTACGTTTTGCTCATTTTATCGATTTTTCATTTGTTTTTGTTTTTTGCACGGAAACTTCGAGCAGACGCCAACAAACTTATGACAACAAAGCAACATTTTGTCAATAAAATGTCCGAAACAAGTTGCAGTGTTGATTTTATTGTGATAATCTTTGTGCTATTAATAAGAAAAAAGATTGTAATTGATTATTTAAAAATCATCTTACTAAACGATATAAACTCGGTTATATGTGTTCGAAAACTTATCTTTAGCTTTCAAAAAAAGAACAGAAAACAATGCATCGTGATAGTTAAGCAAGTATATTTAGCTCTGAGATTTTTTTTAATGAGTCGGAAAAACGCCTATTACATGAGACTTTGCCACTCTATTTGTCCATTCGGATTACATGTTTCCATTGGATGTCAATTAAGATTTACGTTGTGGTTCTATTGCATGTCAATTTTTACATGCATTAGCATCTGTAGCATCGATTGCCGTCACTGACTGACATACTGAAATCATAGTAATTTCCCTTGCCAATGTTGCCAATTGATTCTTTTCACACGCTTTAAAGATAAATCCTTTGCAAATAAAGGTAAATCCCTTGCGACAAGAATATATATTTATTTCAGCACACAAATGATAACAGATTAATCATAATTTGGGGGATTTATGCAACAATTGATTAGGGTTGGGGTATAAATTAGGCTTTAGGTCTCACGCTTTACCCACTTTTATGTTCACACAAAGTAAAAAAATTTTTTTTTCAATTTACGATTATCTATTATGTAGACATGATAGGTATGGATGATTCAATTCGTTGATTTTTATTTGAAATAAATGTGCTGAAAAAACTTTTGAAGTGATTTTTATCTTAATGTTATTTGTGTTCAATGAGGAGGAAATTTGTAAGAATTAGCGCTTGTTCACAATTGCGAACCAGAGTAGCTTGAAAATTTCCATTAGGATAAGCCCATACTTATAAGTAATGAAATATAGGCTTAGCCTATAGAGCCTCACCTCACTCACACACACACACACACACACACACACACACATATATATATATATATATATATATATATATATATATATATATATATATATATATATATATATATACATAAATCATGATTGCAATAATCATCGTAAGTCTGTTTGGATTGTTCACATGTAAAGAACGTATCGAAGTGTTTCACTTTCATTCGCACGATGTTGAAAACGCTGAACAAATACAAATCAATAAGAGAATCTAGGTAAGAAATGCAAAACTAAAATCATATGATGTGACCATGAAACATATTGATGTATTAATCAATACATGATCGATCATTTAGAAATATTATTGAATAAAAAGATCTTAGAATAAATACTACATATCGAATTAAATAGATTAGACTAAAATAATTTTTTTTAAAACAACTCAAATTTGTAAATCAGCCCACTCCAAAAGATACACTTTGGGGGACTGAGTTTCAAAAGCCGATTTTCAAAAGCTAATCTCTTTTATATAAATATTCACAATTATTTGATTTGAACTAGGTTTGGTTAGTCAGTCAAGAGGAGCTGACGCATGACCAACGAGATTTTTGGTAACATCCTCTGATGAGCGTGATTAACTAAAAAGATTGGATAGGACCCACCATCAAGAACCTACTTGGGGGTGGTTGTCAAAACTGCAACAATTTGTTTAGACATAATTAAGAGGACGTGTACGTGATGCAAGCTAGTCAGTCAGATCCACTCAAAAACGGAAGAAACCCATGTTTTGGTTTATAGCTTATAATTGAGATGAAAATGTACTCGTCAAAAATTAATGGTTGACAATGCTTCATTTATTTAAAAGATATCAAGATTAATAGAAATCGCCGCGTGGCCAATGTCCTTCTAAAACAAGCTGTGTTGGGGATGATCAATGGAAAAATTGGAAAAATCGGAGATCAATCAATGAATAAGTTACTTCTTTCGTTTTGTTGGACAGTTATCACAAAAACAAGTTAAGCTTTGGTGCAGCCGGATATAGGCTAAGGGACCTATTTAGCATAAATGTACATTGCAAATTTAGCCGAAGCCTATAAACCTATCTAGTGAATCTTTTGGAAAAAAAGTCTTTCCTTGAACTATACGTGCAATACATATACAGCTAGCCAAACCAGTTTAAAAACTGAAGAAACCTATGTTAACAATTTTGATTGACGGTCTCTAAAATTATGGCGCCAAATTGTATATCGACGCCCTTCCTCCCCATTTTCAAACACTAATTTGCTGGAAAGCTTTCCCATTGTTACATTCGTAGAGAGAAAATTTCACAGTGTTATGCTTGGAGGTATTTTTTTCAAATTAACATCATTTTTTTTCCTTACGATCTCGGGAAAAAACATGTTTTTCTCTCAAACACTCTCTAAAGTAATCATTGTGTGCTCCTTTACTCTCCCATCCTCTCTAAAAACGAACAAAATACCCATCTGTTATGGAAATAAGCTATGTTTCAGTAACGGTCAAGTGGTTGCTAAAAGAAGCCGGACACAAAAAATGTATCCAATTAAATATGAATTTAAATAGTTACCCCCAGAGACATACTTTGGGCGTTATTTTCAAAAACTAACTTATTAAAAGACCTGCCAGGGGTCCCACTAATGCACATAGAAAATTTCATGGGTTTATGTACTGAGCAGTTTTGCTATGTAAAACAATATACAGTTGGACCGGTGGATATTTGGTGAATCGTTAAATAATAGATACTTGGTTTTAATGTTCAATCATCTTCAATCAATACTGTTCCCTTTTGTGCAGCGATAGTCAATTTCAAGGAATTTTGTAGAAAGTTATCTGAACACAAAATAAAATAATGATTATTCTACCAAATGACGTTCATTCATATTGAAGTTATATGGCCATTTAAGTGAGTTTTTCGTGTCAGTTCTTTGGGGTGGGGTAACATTCAGATAAGGGGATCAAGTCAAAAATCGTATTAAAAAAATTGTACTCTACTTGTCCAAATCGTAACTATATCTTCTTGTGTTTTTTATTTGCAAATAATGTTTAACTGATGATGGTGCAACCAAACGGGGATCTGTCAGTTTTCTGTTCTATTATGTGTATATATGCTGTGAATATTAGAACAAACTGGTACAAGTTTTAGTTTGTCCTGACTATTTAAACTATTCTTCTCATCTTCTATGTAGTCACACCATTTCGGGTGATTCATTCTACGCCATAGTTTGAAAGTTATGGGCAAAATTTGTTAGAGCTAGGGTTTTAGCAGGTTATTTACTGCCCCATGAAATACAATCACATACGATCACAAAAGTCCTGGCTTCAATGCACTCAGCAAGTCAGTTGTATCAAATGCCCCAGAGGGAAAGTCTATCAGAAAATGTTTCGTTAACTCGCTGAGATAGAATATGCAGTTGTTCAACTATATACTATTGAATTCATTTTATCACCTACATGAAATAATATGTATACATAACGCATTTTATCTATTATAAAACAAAAAATAGTTTTTCTTAAATTGCATTTTATTTAATAGATATTCTAAAGGAACAAAATATGGAATAACGGCAACGGTGCCAGTTATTGCCTGAGCCGATCATGAAAAAACAATTGCAGATTTGAATTCGGAAGGTTAAAACTATATTGAATCAACGTAATTTTCATTTTCTTTTTTTAATTCTTAGATAATGTATTGCGACATTATTATTAGACTACTAGGTCTCAAATGTTAACATCAACAAGCGGAGAGTATAGATTGTAATGAGCTTGATTTAAGGTGTAAAATCAGCTTCAGTTTAATCATGCTGTGCCAGTTGCCGAATGGTGAAAGCTGCAATGCATTTACTGGACTCTCTCTGGTCGTTGTAAGTTCGATTCTCACCGTTTATACTTTATTTCCAATTATGCTGTTTAATCCTTGCCGTAGAATTTCCCTTCGATTCACAGTTGCCAGAAAAAACAACTTGGGATGAAGGTAAAAACTAGTCAAAATTAATTAAAATATATTTAATCAGATAAAAAATATCGATTGCAAAAAATGACACTGACCAGTTATATATATATATATATATATATATATATATATATATATATATGTATATATATATATATATATGTGTGTGTGTGTGTGTGTGATTATTTCTTGCAATTTTTCTATATTTTTTCTCTTCTTTCAACATGAATGTAACGTGTGAAATGAATATAACTGATGATTTTCTAGGAGAATGTCCAAACATACTTCATGTGAAATAGAACAGTATTTATAACCCATAAAATTATTTCCCTCTGAATTGTTTTAATTTTGTTTTATTTATCATTAGATAATTGAGAAATTCATGCTTTTATTTATCGTAAAATGTGTCGGCATTATAATTTTATGTTCAGTACACCAAATATGGATGATTCAAACAATCGGAGTTACCTCCCTTGCAACTGTCAATTTTTTTCTCTCTCCGTGTTTTTTAATGGATGAATAATAGAGTTCGTCTAGTAATTCAAAATTTTGTGACAACAGTTTCTCATTTACTTCTGTCAACCAGTATTTGGCCCTGTCCGTCCGTCTATCTTTCATTCTGTCTGTCTGTCCATCGAAAAGTTTCCAACAAAATTTTGTGGAAGGATAGGTATTGAACTGAGGAAGACGTGATTAAATTTTGGAGCCATTACGGAAATATTATTTCAACTGAGATATATTTTCCTTTTTTTCTCATACATTTTTCTAGTCACTCATGTCTGTGTTCGTGATATGTCGAGACGTCTTTGATAGAAACTTGTCGAATGGTAAGCCAAAAGGTGAGAGAGAAGTAGGTGAATTTGATGGCTGATCCAGGGGTATTATTTGCCGATTGAGAGATATTTACATGAAAAAAAGGATGAAAACAAACAGTAAATTAAAATACCCGTATCTCGAATAAATGAATCGCCGTAGCTTACACATGTACCTAAACTAAGTATCTAGATTGATAGCAAAAATTATCTCAAAAGATAGATCTTACACTTACTCTTATCTAAAAAAAATACCATCACAATACAAGAATACGTGAGTTGTACGCATAAATGAATCGTTGTGACCCACGCATGTAGCAAGGGTAATCATGTAAAAATCTGTCTTGAAAATTATCTAAAAAGTTAATCTTTTATCTGAAATTATCTTTTAAAAAATAGATTTTTTAACAAAACTTATTAAAAAATATCTGTGCAAGATTTAGGTCTTGTTGGTCCAAGATGACCCAAATGAGCACTTTTGGGGGGAAAAGAAACGTTTTTAGATGGTGTTTAGTGGTGCAACCAAGCATATTTTCTAAGTTGTTGCTCCAAAAATGTGACAAGGAGCCACTGGAGATACACAGACACATAGACGAGCAAAGAGTTGGTTGTCTGGTTGGTTGGGTGAGTCATTTGGGGGCTAAGGTGATTCGATAAATGCTAAATTTGAATTTGTAAGGGAAGTAACTCAATATCTGTGCAGATTGTGAGAATTGCTGCCTCCCTTTTTTTGCTGGGTGGCAAGGTTTTCAGTTTGCTTCTGCTCAAATAGGACTTGAAACACAGGTCTGGTTAGTCATTCAATAGACACCGTGATGTGACGAACGTCTTTCAAGACTATCAAGAATATTGAAACGAGACTGATTGCTACTGGGTGCTATTCCGATTAAAGACAATTACTGCAAGTTTGGCAGAGTATTTACGGCACGCGGTAAAAATATTTATCCAGCTTTTTACTTCATGGTAAAAAGATAATTTACAGATATGACACAAAACTATGTTTGCTTGATAGCTTAACACTCTGGCTTCGTAAGATATACCTTAAACAAACTATAATAATTTTGAATTACAAAAGAATTTTGATCAATGGTACTTTTCCCAGGCCAAGTAGAAGAAATATTTCTTGATTCATTCAATGTTGGGGACACAATGATGGAATCCTCTGGTAATTTGCATTTCTAAAATAAATACAAAGAAAAGTCAAAGTATGCAAATCAGCTTACCCCTAAAAGAGAATCCTTACAAACTATGACACACTGTTAGACTTATTCTTGGACTGGGTTAATTAAAAGGAAACATGGTTTGAAGAGAGTTCTCAACTGACTTGATAGGAAAGATTATAAAACTAATTCGAGAGGGAAATCCCTCATGGAGTGTGGCAAAAGATGTTGGTTGTTCTCAATCAGTCGTGGATGCGAGTTGAATCAAAATAGCAAAGATATAAAGGAAAGCATACAGATAGAGCCTAGATGACGCCAATGCATCATTATAGAAAATCCAAATCAATGTGCTTTGAAAATGAAAACTGTTCAACAAAACAAATGGAAAGCAAACAACAATCATTTTTTTGTGTGTGTGACAGAACAGTAAGAAATTGATTGAATAGAACGGACTTAACATACAGGAAAGCTGGAACGGAAACCAGCACAAACATCTAAACGGAAGAAAAAACTTTACAATGGGATGAAGAGAAGCAACAATGGAGTGTAGATGATTGAATGAGCGTGATATTCAGTGATGAATTCTGAATCTGCATTAGACAATACGATGATGCTCCGACTTTTGGCTGGTGTCATTCCAATTAAGATGATTGCCTGGATAAAAAAAAATAAGCAAGTTTACCCACTCATTCATGATAAAGGATTGCATATCAGGTGAAGGCCTAGAGGAGATGACAACCGTTACCTCAACAGACAATGCACCAGTGCACCTTGAAATCTTTGACACTTTTCTCATTCCATCGATAGAAATGAAGTAATTTTCCAGGATGACAATGCATATTATCACAGATCATCAACTGTTGAAGCTTTTCGTCAGACATATCAGCTCAATGATACGGTCAGCAAGCAGTCTGAATCTCAATCTAACCAAAAATCTATGGGGGGAATTCTCTTTAAATATATTCCATGGCCAGACTCCATCTTGAAAAGCTGATCTGTCAACCGCTATTCGAGAAAGTTGGAACCAGCTTGATAGAGAATATTGTTTTTCGTCTTTGGAATCTATGTCTCAAACGATTCAGGCTCAGAGAAGGAGCAACAAAGGAGCTAAGACTTTGAAAATATGCATAGTTACACCACGTATCGTGATTTTTTGTTTGCTGATTCCATATTTTTCCTCTGCTTGATTTGGAAAAAAATATGCCAATAATTTAAATGATTTAATTTAGTTTGTTCGAGGTGTATTTCATGAAGCCAGAATGATAAGCTACAACACAGAAACTGTTTTATATCAGATATGTGATTTGTCTATTTACTATGAAAGGAAAAAATTCGATGAACACCCACTGAATGTAGTGATTCCATGATTTTTGCTATGATTAGTATTGCAAATAAAAATTGTTTTAAAAAATGTTTAGTGTAAATGTATATATTTATAAGAATGAAATAAGCCCTGGCGTATTTGCATGATATATTTTCGTTAATATCTGAGAAAATTCTGTTCAATCAGTTAGGTAGCCTCTTGGCGATCAGTTGGTCGTGAGTTTGAATCATGGTTGGGAAATGGTGATTTTATACATCAGTTTATGCCCTGTCATTTTGTCGTGGTTTGTTCCTGTTATTCTTATTCTTGTTACAATAAAAAAAACAAGGACTGGACTTCGTACTGGAGTTTGACCAAAACTTTGAACTGGAGTTAGACAATATGTAGAAACTATACCAAATTTTCTTTCATATAATCTGTATTCTTTCAAAATCCTCTGAGAGTTATTTTCCCCGTTCGTTGAACACTTACATCATTGTTGGTTATCAGATACCCCTTGGATTAGTGCCTGTGGTAATTGCAATGAATACAGGTTAGAAATATTCCAGACTGTAACATGTGAACTACAGTTGATTGAGCAGTGCAGGTCTGATAATCTAAATACTCTTGAAACAGTGAATCACCATACTTATTTCTTAAACAGTGCTATATGATCAAATTCATAATCTAACGTTAGTACCGAACTATAGGCCGGATTTCAGTAAGTTCCACTGGAATACCTCCTCCGGAAGGGGCCACAGCCCTGACACACTGAAGGCAGCTGAAACCAGTCCTATCGTGCTGTTTACAGCTAATACTTATATGTATGTCTCTATATTGAAGAGAACGTAATGGTACAATTAAGCATTATAGTAACATCATAAATAGAACCGCCCTCTGGAATACTTTCAGACATTTTTCTAAAAAGACAGATCATTCGAGTTTCTCCCCTGGGTCCACAAGTATGCACACAAAATCTGGTTGAGCTACACCAATGTTTAAGCAGGGACACAGTGACAGACAGGGACAGTTTCTTTATATCGAATATATGAATAGATATTTAAATATATATTAAGCATATGTAAATATAGTTGGCAGTTTGCGATGAATAAATATGTTTGCGTAAACGCTTGCACATCAAGAGACTCTTCTTTTTTTTACAATCTTACAAATATTCACACAAACTTCACTAAAAATTCATGATGAATATCTTTCAAATTACTATGTGTATGTTTTTGAATGCATACGGCATATTACATGGAATCGGCGACCCAAGTTTAAACTCCGGTCGGGGCTCTTTATGTTAACTTCACACTAAAGCCCTTAGGAAAGCATGAGTCCATTTTTCCTCCTCTCCACTCTGGCTATGGGTAAAATAGCAGAACAGATTGGTCTCTCTAACTTTATGAAGGCAGCCAGTCTAGGAGAAGGAAAACTCTGATTCTGAACCAGGCGTTTGACGTAAAATCAGAGGTGATGTGACGTGAAATCTTCTTGCAAAATCTCTAAACAGAGATCTGGTTAGTCACCCTCTAGAAACCGACTCGTTGCCAACGTCTTATAGTAGCATGCAGTGTTTTTGAGGAATAGGGATGAAAAGTTTACTTATCTCGCCTTTTGTTGGGTGGTTAAAAGTAGACCACTACATCTCTCGAGGACAGCGAATCTCCATGAATTCCACGAAAGAAAAAGAAACAAGAACCATTATGGGTTGGCAAGCTTTTAGTAGAGCACCCCGATCTTCAAAAATAAGAAAAATCACATAAGTCCTAAAAAGGAAGGCATACAACCATTTCATCCTCCTGATGGTTACCTATAGAGCTGAAACATGGAACCTAACCAAGAGATTAGCCTTCAAACTGAGAACCGTGCAACGTACACATGAGAGAATCATACTCAACATCACGTGGAGAGATCACAAGACAGCACAATATATTAGGGGGAAAACATTATAAAACTTACCAGAAAACTTGAACGGCAATGGGCTAGTCATGTTGTGAGGATGTCAGACAACCAATGGACATCAGAGCTCACAACGTGGCTCCCCAGAGAGCATATGCAAAACCGTGGCTGGCAGATTATAAGATGGCGAGATAAAAATGTGACGAAAGAAAATAGTTTTATTACAGAAACAAACGTTGCAAAAAAATGTGTAAAAAAAAAACGACACAGATTGTAAACTGAGTCACTTCTAGTTTCTCCGTAAGTTTCAAGGTACACTAAAAGCATCTCTTACTAAAGTATGCGATACCTTTGTAGAATGTGGTTCAGAAGTTGTTTATTGAAATTTTCATCTGTATTTTGTCTCAGTGACCATTGTGGAGATAACCTCTGCTGAACTACATTACAGGTCAGTTAATAGAACCTCAAGAAATAAAACCAAAATACTAGTCAACATTGTTCAACTCACGACAAATATTAATACACTTAACCATATCCAAAGTATCTGTCTTGATTATTGCCACCATTTCAAGTTATACGAAAATATCACTGAGTTTTTCTCGTTATTAAATCATTGATACATTTTGGGCTATATTTAACGATTCAGTTTTTGAAAAAAAATAACTTTATCAGAGAAGGTTTAGCCAGTATTGACAATCAACATGGTACATTTCATTAAAAAAAAGAGTGTTAAAAACGTATGAAATTGTGTTGCTAGTCATGAATAGATCAGAGTTACCTCCCTTAGACTTGCCTCTTAGAATTTCTGACTGCGGTGAAAGTCGACAGTTCTATGACAGTTGAATTGCTTGATAACGTTCTTCAGAGAGCAAAGACAGGGAGAAATAGCGGAGAAAAAAATATTCGTTTGTCTTCTCACGTCACACTACGACTTATTATTCTTATTTTGTTAGACATTCATGCAAATTCCTATCAGAAACTTTGTCGGTTCCCTGTTAACTGACGCCATCGAAGAACAATTATCTACTAATTTTTTGATCAATTCTCATGACAGTGGTCCCCCTTATCGAAATAACTGCAGTAGGGTTATTTTTACAGAAACCTATTTCAATAATTCATGGAAAATAAAGTATCTATTGTAAAATGTGTACTATATGTTCGATATATGTAGAGCAACCTCAACTAGTAGGAAAATATTTTTGCAACTGAGACAGCTGTAAAAAGGTAGCTGTACTATGCTCCACAGGGAGTCTAGAGCAAAAACAATGAACAGGAAATGCCTGTTGACTTTATGACGCAAGAGTAGAAGCGTATGCATTCCTTCATATATATATATATATATATATATATATATATATATATATATATATATATATATATATATATATATATCAACGCTCCGTTATTCAGGGTTGAGCACTCTCTAAGTGAGGTAACTTGTTGATTGTAAGCTTATGCAATGCTCTTCCAACATGGAATGAAGTCCTCTGGTGGATGAGGAATATCATCATCATCATCATCATCATCATCAGTCTTTTAGCATCCCTCGTTGCACATAGACCTTCCCCGGGATTTGCCACACTTCCCTATCATGGGCGTCACGGAGCCAGTACTTCCTGAACTTGTCTAGTTCGTCTCTCCATCTAACACTTTGCCGGCCTCGGTTGCGTATGTGGTCTCGGGAGATCCATGTTGTGAGTCATGATGTTCATATACGATAAATAAATATATCGCTTAAATTCAACCTCTCTGACCGTCCTGAGTGGGGGATACCAGCTTTCGGGTCTGAAGCTGCCTCGTGGTACTGGATTGGATAGTGGATAGTCTATAGCCACACTGAATAGTTGTAATACAACGAAACAGCTGTCTGCGGATGACACAATATATATATATATATATATATATATATATATATATATTGTGTGTGTGTGTGTGTGTAGTTATTATACTTCCAGCTCTACTATAAACCAACTTAACTCTTGTAGTATAAAGTTGAATGTATCGAGCACTCTCTGAAATAAATCCATCACATATCAGACATTGCATATTACATTATATCATGCTATATTACAAACCTAATTTGTACTATATATATATATATATATATATATATATATATATATATATATATATATTAGTTTTTTGTGTGTGTTATTCTTTGATTCTTACATCGCTCAATATTACAAGAATGGAGTATATAAATAAAATGTAAGTAAATTATTAATCATTTATTTTCCATGCGTATTGTTTCATAGCAGACTGTTTCACACATGAGGTTGATTACTCAAGTGGATTTTTGCACACTTCGTCGGTATTCAAGTGGATTTTTGCACACCTTGTTGGTAATTTTTCAATTTTCTGATTTTTATTCACTTTTCGTTTCTTTAGATACCTGCATCGTTTCGTCATATTATTTATCGTTCATATATATGTTTCTGGCCCGGAAAACGTGAAAAAGACGTAAAAGATATATAATCACATGGAATATGATTAAACAGTCCACACCGTACAAGGACGCTTCTTCCTCTGGAAGAAAAATCAAAAATATCTTCTTTTTCTTTTAAACAGGATATATATATATATATATATATATATATATATATATATATATATATATATATATATATATATATATATATAAATATATATATATATATATATATAGGTATATATATATATATATATATATATATATATATATATATATATATATATATATATATACCCATGTATATATATATATATATGTGTGTGTGTGTGTGCGCGTGAATTATTTTCTGATATTATATAGACACTTATTTGAATGTCTAAATTGATTGGTATATTAACCGTGTAACGACTGGAGATCATTTCAAATAAGTTTCAATATAATATGATGTGATTCCTAATTCATTCTGTCGGACCAAATAAGTCCATTTCTTAAACATATATATATATATATATATATATATATATATATATATATATATATATATATATATGGGGTAGGGATGGGGTGTATAAACCATAAATAACATGACGTAATCACTAAGATACTCAAAGAAACGAACAATGGTGTGAAAAAAATCCTCTTGAACATTAGTCAAATGAGATAAGATCTACTTGAATAATCCCTGTTCAGATGTGAATTGGTGTGTTTTTTGACCATCCATATCCGATCCTAATAATCCTAAAAAGAAGAGTATAAAACCAATGCATCCTCCCCATGGAGCTGAAGCATAGAACCTAAACGACAGATAGACCTGAAAACTGAGAAGTATGCAACGTGTGCATGAGAGAATCATGCTCAACCTTACATGGAGAGATCACAAGACAGCTCAGTATATAAGGAAGAGAACAGGTGTCCGTGACATCATAGAAACTTTTTTAAAATGGCAATGGGCAGGCCATGCTGCAAGAATAAAAGAGAACCGATGGACATCACGTTTCACAACATGGATCCCCAGAGATCACACAAGAAACTGAGGCCGATAGAACACAAAATGGAGAGATGAACAAGACAGATTCAGGAAATCCTTGCTCCGCGACGCCCGTGGTAGGGAATTGTGGCAAATCCTGGGGAAGGTCTATGTTCAACAACGGACGTTAAAATGATGATGATGATGATGATGTATCGCTCTTATTCATATTCATATATGTGCATGTGCATGTATGTATGTGCATGAGTGTGTGTGTATGTGTGTGTGTGTGTATGTGTATGTGTGTGTGTGTGTGATTGCCAAATCAATTTTCATCCGTATAGCAAAGTAGTATCTTTGAACTATACTCATTACACTGTACAACCTTTTTTTTTTTTTTTTTTTCACTCTATTTTGCCCCTCGGTAAAAGGTGTTATTTCAGATTACTTATGTCCGAAATGTTTAGAAAATGTCAAGGTTTTGAGAGATTTTTAGTCATTTTCAACACATTTCACATATAAGCAATCAGAGAATAACACTGGCTACCCAGAAACAAAAATCACCAGATGATATCTGACGAAGGCCGTAGAGTGCAACGGCCGAAACGTTGTATGAAAAACAACCAGGATGAGGATGGTCCGAATATCAATAGAAATAACAAAAATCACGTTGCACGGTTCAACTAGAATCTTTTCAAATGACTGGCGACTTACCTCGATGACCATAAAAAGAATGTGGTAAAGATCAACACCTTTGGTGAGAATCGACACGAGCAAAGATTTGAAAGGCCAATACACAACCACTCAGATAAGTTATTTCAACATGCATCCATACGAACTGTAAAACTGCATTGTTTGGTAAAGGCTTATGACTGAAACTAAAATATCAAAGGTAAGTAACTGATTACGCCGACTTATGCAGTTGCTGCTACTAACGTATTATGGATAAAAAAAAAAAGCAGCATACTTGACCATTTAGAAATGCACTTAGATAAATTAAATTTAACTGTAAAGTATGTAATTCAATTTTTTAGGGTTAGTTTTAGGAGTTAGGGTTAGTTTCATAACTATGATTTCTTTTTATTATTTGTTGTTAGTGTTTTGTTTGTTTGTTTGTTTTCATTTTCTAATCGTAAAAAAATGTATAATCGTTTTTTGTTGCTATTTACAACACCAGCCCTAAGACTACCCCGACCTTGGCCCCAATCTTTCACCCTAAATCTAAATTGTATCCTTCGTATCTAAATCAAATTGAATATAGTTTTAAATAGTCAAGTTTTCAATGAGTCAGCGTTATTTGTTAACTCTGATATTTTAGTTTGCGAACCAGTAACGAAGCAATTCCTATATTTGATTCAGCGATGCTACTAATTGCATACAAAATGCTGTGCGTGCGCGAGGGAGGGAGAGCAAGAGAAGAGATACTGAGAGAGAGAGGGAGAGTGAGGGCGTACATGTGCTGATATAGTTGTACAGACTTGAAAAACACAAGAATATTTCAACATAGAATAGACGAAGAATGAGACGATAATTCAAGTAAACTATATCTCTGTGTTAATGGCGGAAAGTAAGACCCCACAAAATCATGAAAGTTACATTGTGACAAGGACCCCTTCATCATCAGCCTTTTGAGGTTCGTCGTCGAACATAGACCTTCCCAAATATTAACCTGACCTCTTTATCTTGGGAGTCACAGAACAAGTACTTTCTGAGCTTATCTAGTTCGTCAGCCCCGGTTTTCGCATGTGATCTCTGAGGATCCACGTTTTAAGTCGTGATGTCCAGTGGTTGCCTACCATTCTCGCAACATGACCAGCTCGTTGCCATTTAAGTTTTTTTATGGATTCTATGATATCTGGAGCTCCTGTTTTCTCTTTAATATGCTGTCTTATAATCCGTCCATGTTATGTTGAGCATGATTCTCTCATGTGGTACGTTGCATGATTCTCAGTTTAGGGGTCAGCCTTTTGCTTAAGTTCCATGTTTCAGCTTCATATGTGACTATCGGGAGAATGCTTTGGTTGCATACCCTTATTTTCTGTACGAGCCGAAATTTCTTATTTCTGAAGGTTGAAATTGCTCTACCGAGGGCTTGCCATCCTAGAGTGATTCTTCTTCTTTGAAGAAATTCATAGAGATTTATTGTCCAAGGTAGATGTAGTGGTCTACTTTCTACAGTTCTGCGTCTACGATTTTGATTGTGGTGTCTTTGTCATCAACATATCATGACATTTGTTTTACTAAAGTTCAGGCGAACTCTCTTGCTTTCTTACTAGTGAAATTAAGTTTTGTTATGTTTCCATCAATCAAAAGTGGTCGAGATTTGTTTCTTTGTGCCACGCAGTTCTCCCAGAATACTTTTCTTCTTTCAACTTTGGTTTCTTGCAATCCATCAGACTCTGGAAATTTGTTGGTTTTTTTTTAAAGACATTTCTAGAGTCTGGAATTAGTCTATCAACATGATGGAGTCTATCACAGAAAATCATCAGCAGCAGCAGCCTTTTAGCGTCCGTCGTTGGACATAGACCTTCTCTGAGACTCGCTAGGTCCCTCTATCATGGTTGTCACGGAACCGGTACTTTCTGACCTTATATTCTGTCGGCCACAATGTCACATATGATATCTGGTGGATCCATGTTGTCTTACATTCTTAACACATGACCAACTCATTGCTATTTGAGTTTTCAAATGATTTCTATAACTTAGACTCCTGACTATTCTTTAATTTACTATGCCGTCAAGATCTACACACATGTACACGTTGAAAAAATAGGAAGTGTTGAAAACATATGAAATTGAGTTATCTCACTCGTCACCAATAATGCCTGACTAAGATAAAAGTCAACAGTTCTATGAATGCCAAAAAGCTTCTCTTCCGGGCCAATTTCGAATAAGTTATTAGCTTTCATACGAAAGATTGGATAGAGAGAGTTGGCGACGAATGGTAAATGTGATTTTCTTTCTTTCATATCATTCTTTTTTTTTAATCAATTCTTGGATCAAAAAGAAAAAGAAAGAGCCAATAAGAAAAGGGATAGAGACAAAAACGAAAGAAAGTAGACTATTCAGGGTATAATTAATGTATACACTTCATTTCCAAATCCTGAGTGAACAAGTGTCTTATTCTTTATTTTTAGTCTTTCTAACAAGCGGAAATATCCAACGCGTGACGGCTAAAATGGGAAATAACTCTTTTAAAGTCGACCAAGGATTATCTCCCCATAATACTTGCCAGAAGTATCTAACGATTCCTAGTTTTGAATTGCCAAATTGATATTTTACTAGCTGAGTACCCGTTAAAAATTTCGGTACTATATACGTATATACCTGTTATATAGCTAATGATTGACGGTATTGGGGCTATAATCAAAAGAGAAAACCTTCTTTTTTCCAAATTTATGATGGATCCCAAATTTCGTCTGTTATGAGATAGGTGCAATTAATTTGTAAAAGGGACCGTGCCTTTTCCAGCATTCTAAATCATCGGCAAGACGGGGTTATGTGGAGATAATTCATAGTCAATACCAAAAAGGCTATTTCACGTGTTAACGTCAATAGTCAGAAATTGCCAGTCATTTTAATGCGCTTATTGCTTTTTAGTCATGTACTTGGTCTTCGTTTTAAATATATCATCTTTTTCAGCTTTTAACTATACAATGTAATTTCAGCAACTCCTATATTTTCAATCAAGAATTAGGTACGAAACCCTTCTTCTTGACAAAAAATGTAGGGTTTTGTGCGCCAAGTACAAATATGGACGCAAATATTGAATGGAGCAAAAAGACACATACAAATATTTAGATGTGAAAAATGAGAGATACGTTCAATGCACAAATGAAGAATGCAAATGATATACATGGAATGGTAGCATTAATACATTCGATTCTGTAAAAAAGAGCTTTTGTATCAAATCTTTTACTAAAGAGTGTAGGGGTTGTCACATTGTCATCAATAAGCTATTTTACCTTTTTTTTATTGGTCTCATTTCTGTGGCATAAGTCCTTCTTTAATAAGCTTTTGATATGAAAAGTGACCGAAAGGCCTTGCTTAGGGTGACCAAAAGTAAACAAACAAATTTTATACAGACGATATTTCTCGTTTTATTCTTTATGCAATGATTATTCAATTCTGTTTTGGGCTCCTCAACGAGGAATACCTTGGAAAAAAAATTGAAAAAAGTAGTTTTAATACGGAAACAAATGTTGATCAAATCAGTCAACAATTCTACAAACAATGGTGTAGGTTTTGAACAGAATCTGTTTTGGATTTGTGTGTGTGTGTGTGTGTGTGATCAATTTGCAAACGGAAAATCCCATAAAAGCTTACCACCTTCTTCCTCGTCTCCCTTATCATCAACACTGGATTGAATATGTTGCAAAAAAAGCATATATGCTACGCGCTCCGCAATTTCTAGGGCGCCGCGCTTAATGTTTCTAAGCTATAAATTCTGATTCAGTTACATTGCACTTGCTCTTTTACTATAGTACTTACTATGCTACTCTCGACTTATACGAACGACTTGATGTTTAACGTTTTTGCTTATTACCACGTGTAATTGAAGTTATAATTTTGATACAGTATATAATGGGAGAATGAAACGTTTACGGCACTTGAATGCGGAGGTGTTTGAATTTGAAGTCATAGCCACAGCACAAAAATCAAAACAAAAAGAAAGCTATGCAATCACTGAAATGTTATACATTTATTATATAATCTGGCTGTATTGCAACTGGAAAAATAGAGCAGATCTGGTTAGTCAATCAATACAAACTCTCACATGACCAACGTCTTCTGGCAGCATTCTATGCTGGGGTTGATCAATTAAAGACTTGGGGAAAAAGGTATCATTGGATAAGATACTTTTCTTGTCTTTCGTTGAGTAGTAATCACTAAAATTGATAAATTGTAAACGAGAAAAAAAAGGAAAAATTGACACGGAACGGATGTTTTAATGTTTCTGCGCATTTTCTTTAGTTTTGAGACCCGTTTATAACATATGCTACGGGTTCTACACTGAATTAGTCCGGCTCTATTAACAACTTTGTTTTCTGACTCACATCCAGGACTATTGGAAACCTCTGATCCTCCACCTTCTCGATTGAAGAAATCCAGGATTTAAATCTGAAACAGTAAAAAGCTGGAAAGGAAATACCTCAACGAGCTCGACTCTCAACTTCAATTCCGACGCATGATAATCATTGCAACTTTTGTATTGTACATACAATGAATAAAACAAATCATATATATATATATATATATGTGTGTGCGTGCGCGTGTGTGTGTGTGTGTGTGTGTGTGTGTGTGTGTGTGTGTGTGTGAAAATGAATTTATGAATGAAAAAGGCTTGCATATCTGGGTGATGATTTTTTGTTAATATTTACGTCTCGTCGATTTAGCTCAATCTGTAAGACAGTCTTCAGGCAATCAGTTGGTCATGGGTCCGAATCACAGTAAGAGAGTGTGCATTTCACACTTCGGTTTACTTGTCTTTGTTACGGTAGAAAAAAAAGTGAGTCCAGTTTAGGAGTTTGAACAAATTTCGTTTGAAATTATCATTTATTAACTACTGAATTCTCGGTTACCATTTCCGTCGTCTTTCTTCTTGTATCCGTCTTTTTAACTTTCAGGAAGATTTGGAAACGACTTCTTCATTAAATCCATCTGGATAAATTGTTTTTGTACTATTGTTAATTTTAGGAGGTGGGGATATTTCGTATCAATGTTTCTTCGCGGTCAAGTCGTCCCTGCAGTGTTGCCTCTGCATCTCATCCACTGAACCAGCATATATTGTTTTGTCAGCTCTACTCGAACCAGGGTATGGGAATTAGAATTTTACACGCCATATCAAGTTACAAATATAAACAAAAACTTTAAACCTGATAATTGTTTATCAATTATCTTGAAATCTCTTTTCTTTTTTTTTTTTCCTTTTGGGAGCCAAAACTTAAGGGAAAACCATTTGGGGGGGCATTTTTTTTCTAACCAAAGGGGTCAATAATGAGGAAAAAAAATTTGTTTCATCTTTAAGGAAGATTGCAAATTATTGAGTAATTTCCCCTGTTCATTAAATTGCAAATAATTATGATATAAATCTGATACAGATGAAGTGATTGGATATTGAACTTAATATCTGCAGAGATACAGAATGATGCAACAGTTACCGACAAGGAAATACGAAATGGCGGAGATTGTTCATGTTCAGCTGCAGCAGCATTTGAACGTCTGTTGTTAGACGAATGATAGCGAAAATTCTTGACCTGATGTATTGAAATTTTAGTTTTCCAATAATCCTGTTATTGGAGAATATGTGTTTTGTTTTGTTTCTTTAGTTTTAGGTTATGGTCACTGAAAAATACCATTTTTTTCTAGAATATATCAAACATTTTTTAAATTCTTCCTTAAATTTAACGAGTTTTTTACAAAGCGATATTTCAAGTATATATTTTTCGAAGTCAATCGTGTGCCGACAAAATACTCGCGGCGTGTCAGTATGGGTACGCGTGTCATTAATCCGCCGTCACTTACATAGACCTTGCCAAAAAACTGGCCTGATCTATTTATTGTGGGAAGGCCGTCCATCCAAGAGAAGGTTATTCGGACAGAAAATATCTCATTTTTGAAATCACCATATCTGGTCCGAAACACGGGGGGTATAGTTGGGTGGGGGACTAGCAACTCCACCCCGTAAAAAAATGTTTGCAACTGAAACTGCTGCAGAGTGGTTGCAGCACTATGCTCCACAGGGAGTCCAGAGAAACAAACAATGAACAAAAAACGCCTGTTGACCTTATTTACGCATTCCTTCGTATATATATATATATATATATATATATATATATATATATATATATATATATATATATATATATATATATATATATATATATATATATATATATATATATATATAGTTTTATGTTGTTTTCTTGTTTTATTCTTAGAGTGCTCAATATTACAATAGAGTAAATATGAATAAATAATTAATTATTTCTTTCTATGTGGATTATTTCACAAACAGACTTTTTCACACCTCAATAGTTATCATTCAAGTGAATCTTTTCACACTTTGTTGGTATTCAAGAGGATTTTTCCACATCTTGTTGGTGATTTTTCAAGTGGATTTCTAATTCTTTATCCATTGTCCGTTTCACTGAGTATCTGCCTCGTTACGTCATATTATTCATCGTCTATATATATTTTTTCTGGCCACAAAAGCATAAGAAAAATGAGGGAAAACGCCTAAACCAAAATGGAAAATGATATTGCAGACCGCTCAGTACAAGAATACCTCAAAAATGTGCATTCTGCTTGGAAGAAAAAATTTTTTTTTAAATATCTCGAAAATATTCGAAAAAAATGAAAATTTATCAAATAAAAGAAGAGAAAAAAATTCGGGAGGTAGGCGAACAGAATATCTGCTAATAACATAGAAAAATCTGCAAGGACAATTTTGATGACTAAAAAAAGTTAGATCAAAGAAAGATAAAGGCATCGGAAAAGCATAAAAAAAACAACACTGCAACAATTAATCGAGAATCTAGAAACTAACGGTACATTACAAATTAAAAACCTCGAAAGTATAAATGGAAATATACATATAAACAATAAATGAACTATAAATTTTTTAAAAATCAGATATCCACTTGAAAGATTACCAATATGTATGAGTAAATCTACTTGGATAATCAACGTTAAGCAAGTCACAATTTACCTACAACGCATGTTAGAGTTGAATACTATCAAAGAATAATGGGGATGGGCGGTTTTGTTACCACTCATCATCATCATCATCATCATCATCATCATAATCCTTTTTTGTGTCTATCGTTGGACAAAGACCTCCCCTGGGATTCGTCAGACCACTCTATCATGTGCGTCGCAGAGCCAATACTTTCTGAACCTGTTCAGTTCGTTACGCAATCTTCTATTTTGCTGGCCCCAGCTTCGCATATGATCTCTAGGGATCCATGTTGTGAGTGATGATGTCCACGGGTTGTCTGACATCCTAGCAACATGACCAGCCCATTGACATTTAAGTTTTCTAATGGATTCTATGATATCCCTGACTTCTGTTTTTTTCTCTAATATCCTGTTCTGTTTGGTGATTTCTCTATGAGAGGTTGAGCATGATTCTTTCATGTGTACGTTGCATGCTTCTCAGTTTCCAGGTGTGTCACTTGGTTAGGTTCCATGTTTCACCTCCAGAGGTGACTATCGGGTGGATGCATCAGTTGCATATCCTTCTTTTTAAGACTAATGAGGTTTTCTTGTTCTCAAAGGTTGGGCTCGCTTTATCGAAGGTTCGCCTTCCTAGAGTGATTCTTCGCTTGATTTCGTCTTTCGAATATATCAGGGAGATTCGTTGTCCTTGGTATAAGTAGTGGTCTGCTTTTTTTCAGGTCTGCACTCTCGATTGTTTCTTTGTCTTCAACATGTTTGTTGTAAATGACATTTGTTTTACTGACGTTCATGTGAAGTCCAACTTTCTTGTTCTCTTCGTTCAGTTAGTCTCGCCTCATTTTGAGATTGTGCAAAAAGGATGATTTTGTCAACAAATCGGAAGGTATTCGTTGTCTATTTTAGTTCATTTTCCCAGTCTAGGTTTAGGAAGATCATATCGAGGCAGACTATGAAGAAGTCTAGGTGAGCTGGTATCACCTTGTCTTAATCCGTGTTAGAGCTGAAAGGTTTCAAAGTCTCAGCTTAGCCTAATAAATGGACTGCTGTCTCGGTATATATGTTGCAAGACTAATTTATGCAGGGTCTACGTCTTATTGTGTGATGGCGTCGATGATCTTGGGGGTTTTCCCCTTGTCAAAAGCCCTCTTGAGTACGACAAATGCTACAGCGAACGGCATTTTATATTCTGCTGCCTTCTCTTTTAGTGATTTACAGAATGGTGATACTCAATGGTTGAGTAGCCTTTTTGTCAATCCAGCCTGTACTCGTGGTTTTCATCTAGCATTTTGGTGATTCGGTTAGTGATCGCTTGGGTAAAAAGTTAATGTAGTTAAGTAGGCTTATTGGCCTGTAGTTGTTTAGGGTTACCTTTCTTATGTAATAGCATTATGATTGCAGAGTTCTAATCTTCTGGGACTTCACTCTGTCTTAGGTATAAGTTGAATAGGATGGCTAATTTCCTTGTGATGGCTTTACCAGCTTTTTAAGTGATGTTATCCGGTCCAGGGCAGTCCTTTTATTTTATTGTATTTTATTTATTTTTATTCTATTTATTGATTTTTTTATCTTATTTATTTATTTATTCTATTTTATTATTATATTTATTATTATTTTTCAATGGCTTGTTTCCCCTTCAGAGTAACTTCTGGAGGATTTTTTAACTCGTTACCCATCACTTGTATATCCTGGTCGTTATCTTGTTTCCCTAATTTGAAGCAATACAGATTTTTTTTCAGAATTCTTAGGTGCGTTCCACAATTCGGTCCCTATCCGTTGTTAGGTCTCCATTTTCTTCGAACACACTAGTCATTTGTGTTTCTCCTGTGCTTTGTTCTTTTTTCATAGTTTTAAAACCCACCACCTTTTTATTTAGAATGCTTTCGATGACAGCTGCTGCTTAAATAAAACTAATTTTAGCATTAAAGAAATCTGTGAGAGAAACATTACACCAGTGTTTAGAAAGGTGGTAAATACAATCGACGGGCCTAGTTCATACCCGTTGAAAAATGATTTACTTTTTTTCTCCCAGTTTCATCTGCTTTCAATTTATCAGACCTTCAAATTTCCTGGAATTCTATCAACTTTGGGAAAAGATATATTTGAAGGTTCTATGAGAGGGGGTTCTATTTACAATGCAGCTATGATGGTGAACAATGCCCCCACTTTCCATTTATCATAGTAGACCATGGACATGAATTTTTCCCTCTGTCAGTGCTGATACCAGTTTGGCGGATCTTCTTTAAGAATCTAACCTTTAACTAACAATAAAACAATGTTTTTCTCAGAGCAAAAACGATAACGCTGATCTGACTCCAATAGAAATACATTATCAAAAACATGAATGTGAAACATGGGTACAATTTAAATCCTGTAGTACGCTTCGATATGCCAACTATGAACGCCAAAAATGATCGAATGAACTCTTCGAAGTCTTAAGAGGGGTTATGAAGACTTAACCAGTGTTTTGCTTTTGTTTTTTTGTTGTTGTTGTTGTTTTGTTTTTGTTTTTTTGTTTATTTGTTTGTTTGTTTTTGTTTTGTTTTTTCAATCTCTATAAGTATCATTTGCTTCCCATTGTTGACATATTTACAGATTTTTTTCGCTGGGTAACACCGGTTATATATCAGCTAGTATATATATATATATATATATATATATATATATATGTGTGTGTGTGTGTGTGTGTGTGTATGTGTGTGTGTGTGTGTGTGTGTGTGCGTGTGTTATTGCGTGAAAAAAGTTCATCCACACTACGAAGTATTACGTTCAAGTTACATTTATAACCCTGTGCAACCATTTTCAGGTTTTGGTTCTTCCTGGGTAAAAAGTATCACTTTCTCATTGCTCATGTGTTAAATGAATAGAAAATGCCAATAATCCCCTTCAAACTTTGCTCCTGCGACAAGGACAGTGATATTCTAAAAACTACTCAATCATAATTAAACAACGAGTGAATTTGCAAATTCCTAATGTGAGAAAAACAATTACATATGAATATAACTGTTCTGGTCACAAAAGCAAAGTTTGAACAGAATAATAGCTATTTTCTATATTTTTGCTTGAACATAAGCAATCATAAAATAACACTCACAACCCAGAAACAAAAATCACGTTGCACGGTGTAATCACGATCGTTTCAAATGACTGGCTATTTGCCTCGATGACCATGAAAAGAATGTGGTAAAGGTCAACGCATTTGGTTGAAAAACTACCCCAGCAAAGATTTGAGAGCCGGATACACAACCACTCAGGTAAGTTATTTCAACACGCATCAATACGAACTGCATAACTGCATAGTTTGGTAAAGGCTTGTTATTGAAACTAAAATATCAAAGAGAAGTATCTGATTGCGTTGACTAATATGGCTGCTTCTGCAGCTGCTACTAACGCATCAAGGAATAAATGACAGCAGCAAACTTGGCCGTTTAGTTTTAGGAGTAAGGACAAGAGTTATTCGAGGGCTCGTTGAATTTTCATTATTTCTTAATCCTCAAACTAGATTATATCCTTTATGATTGAATGCAATAAAATAGTTTCAAATGATCAGATCTTATGCTTTCAATCGTACCATAATACGTTAGCAGCAGCAGCTGCCGCCCAAGTCAGCGTTATTTGTGACCTCCCTTCGGTATTCTAGTTAGCGAGTGAGTAACAAATCTTTACCGATTGTTATATTTGGTTTGCCGGTGGAGAGAGTGGACTCCAAAATATGGCCCATTTGTGTCAATTTATCTGTAGATAGAAGAAAACAAAAATATGTAATTCTAAGTGTAATGTGTGACAACATTGTGTGATCAGACAAAACGTCAGATGGAACGATAATGGTGGAATCTGTTGTAGCCCCTGTCCAGTAGGAGGCAGATTTAAATCTTTCTTCTCGACATGACCATTAATGGATGCAAAGACTAAATCAAGACTGGCTAGACTAAAAGAGGGACGGTATTTATTTGGACAGACCTGTCCACAAACAGAGAGGAGATACAGAAAGAAGATACCTCGAGCGACAGAGCCACATCTGTCTGCGACTAAGCTTGTAATTCAACGCATTTTCTTCTTGTTCGTTCCAGGACCGTTTTGTGTTTTGAAAATGAGGGTCTCCCTCTATCTCTCACTCTGTTGTCGCATAAAATATAATTGATCGATTTTTTTTCCTCAAAAATACGTACCTGTACAATGTGATGATATAATTGTAAAGACTTGAAAAAACATTGAAGAAGAAAATTTTGACGAAAAATATTGATGCAGTGACACAAAATAGCTTGTGGCAAGCACCCACATGAAACTAAACTTTGTACAATAAGATTAATAAATTTTTCGATTGCAATGATATTTCTCCATCTATTTCATATTTTTCTTGTTCAATGTTTTTGGTTTATACATGATGGTACAAAAGTCGCAAACGTGTTTCAAAACAATCATGCTCTTTCTATTTCAATATTCTCTGTTTTTCCCTTTTCTCAGTTATACAAAGGGACATTTGGGGATTCATCATGGAAAAATACACAACGCAATTAAATATTATTTCTATTGGATTATGTATCCATTTCCGAATAATATAATCGTCGGCGTTGAAAGAAACGAATAGGGCTGATATAGACAGTGAATGATCAAAATAAGAGTTTGGAGACAAAGCTGTAATTTGGGCCTTTCATTGCCGGCCGCCGTTTAGCTCAAAGGTAAGAACAACGCTACCTAGAAGTGGCTACCCTATCTGTTGAAGTTTCGATTCCTGCAGCAATCTCATTTTCTTTCAGGGTTTATTATATTAACGTTGTCTAGACCAAATGTTTCATTCACCATGTTATAAAGTAAGTGAGAGAGATCATTTCAAATAAAGTTTCAAAATAATACAACGAAATATATATATATATATATATATATATATATATATATATATATATATATATATATATATATGTGTGTGTGTGTGTGTGAATGTAAAGATTGAGTGCTTAACGGTGACTGAATTTCATGCGAGTGGGTGAAACCATCAGACCACACATATATATATATATGTGTGTGTGTTTGTGTGTGTGTGTGTGTGTGTGTGTCCACTTTATCAGTCCCTTCTAACATTTTTTTCTCCAGATGATTGTCCCTTGAAATTAATAACAGACAAAAATGTACGAAAATTCCTTCTTCCCATCTTTGATGTTAAGACAAAGTTTCGGCCCAATAATTCTACGGCCTTCTCCATGTGTCATATGTAAAGTAGTAGGATTCGACATAAACGCTGCGTTAACCTCAAAGACGGGAAGAGTTCAAATTGTCCAAAAACCAATGCTGGAATGTTGATGATTCTTCTCGAAGTTAAGACAAGCCAAAAATAGTTTCTATTAATATTCGGACCATCCTCATCTTGGTTGTTTTCATACAACGTTCCGGCCGTTGCACTCTACGGCCTTCATCAGGTATCATCTGGTATGTGATGGTCCGAATATTAATAGAAATAATAATAATACCTCATCTCAAAAATTCAGTGATATACTAAGCCAAAATAGCTTGTGAGTTGAACAAAGAAGGTATCAAATGTGACAACGGAGTTATTATCACTCAATGTGTGGGTATCACACACGAACATGGGATGACTCACCATGATGTACACACATCAGTTGTTTATCATAGCTATGCTTATCTCAAAATATCACGCTGAATTCATTCAGGTTTAGGTTATAATGGCTTATCATCGTCATTAATCGGCCAGAATTGCAAAAACATAAGAGATGTCTGGTTAATCACCCAATAAAAACCGACACCTAACCAACGTCTTTAGGCACCATGCTGCGTTCAAAAAATCATTTTAAGAATTAGAAAAATAGGTAATCAATTTTCGAAAGAGTTACTTCTACTTCGTCTTTCGTTGGGCAGGATCAATTACAAAAAATCTGGTTTTTACAGAAAAATGCGTTTTGATTGACATTTTCTAATATATAACAGTTAGCTGATTCTAGCCGATTCTAGCCATTTTTGAGACAGTTTCAATGATAAATAACTAATCATACTTTTATCATCATCAACCTTTTAGCACCTGTGATTGGACATAGACCTTCTCATAGATTCAATCATAGGCCTTGTGGGGCCAGTACTTCCTTGACTCTTCTAATTCGTTCATCTTATTTTCCGGCCACAGTTTCGCGTATGATGTCTGAGGACCCACATTGTTAGTAGCGGTTGTCAGACTTTCTTACAACAATGGACTTGCTCGTTGCCATTTGAGTTTCCTAATTTTGTAACATCACTGACTCTTGTCTTTTCTCTCTAATATGCTATGCTGTTTTATGATCTCTCTGTGTCATGTTGAGCATGATTTTCTCCTGTACACGTTACATGGTTCTCAGTTTGAGGGCCACCCACACTGCAAACAATCATTTTAATTCAGTTGTTGGACACGGGCCTTCCCCTATGATCGTCCAGTCTTTGTTCACTTCTGAGCTTCACGGGGCCAAACATTTTGAACTTGTCCAAATGATAACGTCATCTTACTTTTTGCTGCCAATTATTTCGCCAATCTTATTCATTATCAATATCAGATACAGAGACGATGGAACAATATGCGTCCTTGTTAGAATTCATTGAGGCCTTTAAAAGACTTTTTTTAATAGAACTACGACGCAGGGAAGTTAATAGTAAAAACAGAAAATATGAATTTGACCCAAATTCAATCACTTCCTCCACGGCCTATTGAACACATTCACCAAAAATTTCATTGAAATTCATGGAGAACTTTAAGAAATATTAGGTATACGTCGACATGTACCTACGATACAGGGAAGGTAACTGTACATGCATTTCTCCAATATTTGATCGCTTATTCCGTAATTTTTTAAGCTTTCACGCACTGTATTTGGCAACCACATTTTACATCCGTAAGACCAAGGATCACCATAAGAGGACGATGCTTGAAGTAACATGAACCCATTGTGAAATTTACAAATTCTGAACAATGTCGGTTGCCCGAATACCAATTATCCGAATTTCAGATTTTTCGAACAAGATTCCAGAGTGCCATGAGTATTTAATTTTTTGACTGCTGCAAGTGATGGAGTTGATCGCCGCTCCCATTACTGTAAAGAGAAGGCGGTCGGTTTTTCGATCTCAGTCGATCGCTTAAAACATTTCTCTATCATGGGCGTT
Organism: Thysanoteuthis rhombus; assembly: GCA_963457665.1. NCBI lineage: Eukaryota > Metazoa > Mollusca > Cephalopoda > Oegopsida > Thysanoteuthidae > Thysanoteuthis > Thysanoteuthis major. The sequence continues at coordinate 81,524,125 of OY735199.1, forward strand.
GCAGAGCCAGTATTTTCTGAATTTGTCTAGTTCATCTCTCCATCTTGTATTCTGTCGGTTTCGCATGTGATCTCTGGGGATCCATGTTGTGAGTCATGACGTCCATCGGTTGTCTGCTATTCTTGCAATATGACCTGCTCATTATCATTTTAAGTTTTCTAGTAGATTCTATGACGTCTTGGACTCCCGTTCTCTTCCTGATATACTGTGCTGTTCAGTGATCTGTTCTTGTGATTCTCTGAATGCTTCTCAGTTGGCGAGTTTGTCTCTTGGTTAGGTTACATGTTTCAGTTCCATTAGTCACTATCGGGAGGATGCATTGGTTGTATATGCCTCTTTTTAGGATTATTGGGATCTTCTTGTTTTTGAAGGTTGAGCTTCCTCTGCTGAAGGCTTGTCATCCACGAGTGATTCTTCGCTTGATTTTATGAAGCCCACAAAAGAAGAAGAAATCAATCCCATTTACAGGAAGTATTGATAAAGGGGTTGAAATGAGACACATAGTTTTGTAATAATATTGTATGGAGAAATGAAATTTTTTTTCTGCTTTTTAGATTTTAATGAAGCAAGGGAGTTTGGCCCAAGCAGCGTGGGCAAGCTTGTTTTGTTACGTCGTTTCCTTAATTATTTAGATTCATATTTCCGTTATTCAAACGATGCATAACGTAATTTTATTTGTAAGACAAAATACGGCAAATTTTCAATCAATATTCTGTTAGTACACATCACAACTTTACTATCAATACAAATCGATTGAATGAAATCCAACTCTCTTGACAGTTTTTTTTTTTTTGTTCTTTTTCTTCACATTTTCTATGGCTACCTTTTTTCAAGATAGGATCGTTTATCCGATCAGTCGATTATCCGAACAAAATAATCCCCGTCTGCCCGCCTTGTTCGGATCATCGACACTCCCCTGTTCATGAATACGCTCATTATATTCATTTTTCTTATTATTATTATCATTGATTTGAACTCGAACTGTCAGCTTTACACTATCAAGAAGTCGCCAAGGAAGCAGAGTTTTCTCAGCTGAGATAACAGCATCATCTTCAGTGTTTTGTTTTTTTGTTGTTTTTTCTCTGAGCAACGGTGAAAGTGAATGAACGCAGAGGGGTAAGTATTAACTCTAAAGCAACACAGTAACCAAGCCGACACCTGTAGCCAGAAAAGTTACCGCCTTCGGAAAGGTTATCAGTCTTTCTGGTAAGAAGGCATTATCTGTGAACATGTGCCGGATATTAATCTGACAGGAGGCTGGGAGGTTGCAGCCCGGAGCCATGATGGGAGAAGGCTGCATATACGTTGAGGCCTCTTGCTTCTCTGCGATAATTATTGGGGAAGGGTTGGAGAAATCGGCTGAAGTGAAATTTGTTTATTTGGACTGTAGGCTGTTCCTTTGAATTTAGCATACACTATTTTCATCGGATATTCACCAGCTTTCATCAGGTGGTAATTCGGTACGAGGCTTGTTTGGAGAATTATGGAAAGTTTCATTTATTTGTATTTGTGGGATCTTCTCTTGAACACGCTGTTTTGAAAGTTGGTTGATAGCATTAGCGAGTGGTAATTTGGTACAGTTCTCTTATCTAAAAAGCTTGGAAATGAAAATTGTGTAGGTTCAAACCTACTTATACGATGAATAGTATGATTTTCTTGGTTCTCTGCCCATAACACGGATTTCTTCTATTTGAAGGTAGCAATTTCACTGATAAGAATATCTGGTGAATTCGAAACAATGGACCCTTCCAATCCAACGATTTTTCAGATGCATCTACACGTCTCTATGTGTCACTTTTTGGCTACATTAGTTGCTTATGAAAAGAATCCACCCTGCCCCTTAAAAAATTACAACAAAAAAATTCTCAACGCCTTTTTGTAGTATCGGTTATGCTCAATGACATGCTAAAACTCTACAACAGTCTGACCACTGGAAAGGTATAATTTAAGATGGCGTCCGAAATGGTAATCAAATTCTTTAAATGTTGATTTGCCGTCAACTAAGAATCCATCTTGAAAAATATACATTTCTTATTGTCAGATTGTGACTGAATTTTGATATGTTATCAAGCACACTTGACGCTACAATAAACCGTTGGAAAATTGCCTAGGATAAATAATGAAATAGTAAAGGGCATTGTAAAGATCTGGTGGCCATCTTGAACGCCATCTTGGAATCTATACTTTTCCAGTGGTCAGTGTGAAATAAGCACGATTGACATTACAAGAAACTGCTGGAAAATGAACGAGTAATGGACATCATAGAAATCAAGAGATCATCTTGGGTGTCATTTTGAAAATTGTATCGGTGGTTAGATTGTGGTAGACTTTTAGTATGTTATTGAGCATACCAGATACCACAAAAAAAGCGTCGGGAAACTTTTTTTGGAGGTGGGGGAGGGTGGGTGTTTTTCATCAGTTCATCCGACTATGTGATGAATGGGAAATTATTGCAAATGATGACATCATAATTTCTGGTCTATAAATTACACACTATATGGCTGAAAAAATTGGCAACATGCTTTTTCACATCTGCTGTACACATACTTTACTGTTTCAGTGAGATATTGCTTGTAACATGATCGACATGCTGCCCACCACTTAATGTATTGGCAATACAATATCATTTTGACGTTTTTTTCTACATCGACTTTGACTTAAATGCATTTTCTCTGATTTGAGTGATTTCAAAAACATCAGCAGATGAATGAGGATCGCCATCTTAGTTGGCAAAGTCACCTTAAATATTTTTTTCTACACTTATTTCCAAACCAAACGAGTTTGTTCCTTAGACCCAGTCGACTAGTTGCCATCTTGCGTTAAACCTCTCACGGTCCTCAAAAATCAAATCAGAATTCCCTTTACATATAAAAATAAATGTTATAGTCTGTACTAATCATTCCAGAAATTCGATGCTTTTTTTTTCTTCAAAAATTTTCACCTGGATTATCTGCTGCACTAAAGGTAATTCCCACTTATCGAATGTCCGTTTCACAACACTTTTTCGCTTTTCCGAAAAAAAAATTTGCAAGAAATAGCGTTCGGCTTTTATTTTGCCTTCGAACCATTATAGAAGCAGCGCACACTTTTATTTTCGCTCTTAAACAATCCAGTCATCTATACCTCCCAACTTCAAAATGACTCAGTCTGACATACCATCATTACAATTTTTGAGTTCTGAGAACGGTTAAAATTTGTCCTGTATATATTAGTGGCGACTGCCTCTTTGCTTTACGCAATTTAGGCCAACGAAAGGTCTTTTTATGGGATGCTCTACTTTAAATCTCTTGGGGAAACTTGTAAATCCGTAAATACTTTCATGGGATATGATTAAACACGCAGAAGACAATGACGCAACGATCGGGGCAGATGAAAATACACCACTACATCTACCTTGACCCTCGAGCTGAGAACCATGCAACGCGCAAACAAAAGAATCATTCTCAACTTCATTTGGAGAGATCACAAGACCGCTCTGCACATTTTAGAGAGAAGACAGGTTCAGAGATATTTCAGAAACCACCAGAAAACTCGAATGGTAATGGGCTGGTCTTGGAGCAAGAATGTCGGACAACTGATGGACATTACGACTAACAACGTGGATCCCCAAGATCATATGCGAAAATGTATCTGGCAATATATGAGATGGCGTGACCAACTGGACAAAACTAATGGCTCTGCGACGCCCATGTTAGTTCTGTCTTGTGATCTCTCCATGTGATATTGATCATAGTTCTCCAAAGTTCACGTTTCATGGTTCTCAGCTTGAGGATCAATCTTTTGGTTAGGTTTCACGTTTCAGCTCCATAAGTGACTATTGGGAGGATACACTGGTTGTATACCTTTCTTTTCAGGATCGATGGGATTGTCTAGATCTTGAAGATTGAGCTTGCTCTACCGACCAACCTAGAGTGGTTTCTTCTTTTGAGGTTTTTATGGAGATCAGTTGTCCTAGGTAGATGTAGTGGTCTACTTTCTCCAGTTCTGCATCTTCGATTTTGATCGTTATGCATTTATTTATGATGTAATTGTTGCACATGGTATTTTTCATCTAATAAGATCACTTTTGACTATATTATGACAGTCGTCATACCACCATGCATTTTTTTTTAATTGTCTTAATTGGCGTATTGTTTTCAATGACAAAATTGAAAATGGAGGGAAATAAGTAGAATTTCAGGCACAGTAAAAATGATTTATGTAGTTTATGGAGAAGTTAATGCAAATCGAACATATCGCGAGAGTTTTGCTAAGAATCGTGGTGGAGATATCTCGCTGTATGATGTTCCTTGGTCTGATGGACCAGTTGAGGTTGATATTGATCAAATTAAGACATTACTTGAGAATAATCACTAATAATAGTTATACAACTCGGACTCAAAATGCACCGCCACTAACCATACCAAAGATTCGTCTTCTTTCAAACAGAGTGATGCTATGTGTATGATGGGATCAAAAACAGTATAAGATAAGCTTATTAAGCTTATTACACACCTTTCCACAAAATTTAATCGAATTTTATTGGAAACGCTCAGAGATATTAAGTGTACAGATATGAGCCTTTGGCAATATTATGTAATGTGGACGCATAGCTACGATGCACGGGTAGTAATTGTGCATGGTTCTGCCCCAAAATTCAATCACTTCTGTCTATAGCCTATTATCCATCCTTCCACAAAATTTCATAGTAGTTCATTGAGGACCTTCGAAAATATTGTGTGAATAGATATGAGCATATGCATAATTGTATGGGGGAAAAATGGAAAGATATCTCTCAATCAAAAATATAGCCCTGGATCCGCCTCAAAATTTGACCAGTTCTCCTTTGCCCAATTGTTTACTCTTCGACTGGATTTCACTGAAATTGACCACTTTTGAAGATATCGAGCGGACAGGCTGATAGAAAGGCAGAGATACAAACGGAAAGACCAAAAGACGGAAAGTCACGACTGAATATATATACCTTTCCTACTTCGTTGGCAGAGAGAGACAATTAACGTTTTTTTGCCTTTATTCTTTCGGAATTGAGGCATTGAAGCATAAGTGAAGAAAAAAAAAGAAAGATAGATAGATAGATGAGGCTATTTATGTATATGGCATTTACTCAAACGTTCATTAGAAGAAAAAAAACGTTCTTCATAGTAATATGGCAATTATTGTATTTCCTATACTTTTTCTTTCTGGAACTCATAAAGATAGAGAAATAATGGGGAAGAGTTTCAAATGTGAACTAAGGAACATATATTTATTTCTTTACATTTTCTTCTTCTCTTTCGAGAAAAAAAAAAGGTTTCCAACTCAAGGGGTAACCAGAAGAGATGAGATAGATTATACATTTTATTAGAAAAAGATGGATATCTCTCACGAGCTCTGACAATATGACGTATAGATTACGCATGCGTAGACGGAGAGGGATTTTTTCTATCGTGACGAATAGATGCTGATGTATTGCAGATGAAAGAAGGAAGGCACAAAACAGCGAAAAATGATAAGGGAATGAGAATGAATAACAATTACAATGCTTCATGTAGTGATATCATTACGAATACTACTAGATGTATGTGAACATTAAAGATGGCGATGGAAATTCGAAGGAAATGAAGAATGAGATTTTGTAGCCACCGTAGCCTAATGTGTGAGGCAGCTGCCCTTGACAGGCAGTCTTTCCGAAGGAAAGGGATATGAGTTAGAATCCCACCGTTTTTTCGTTCCACGCTATGAACTAATGACCGAAAAATAACACTCAGCAATAATAATAATAATAATAAGAAGAAGAAGAAGAAGAAGAAGAAGAAGAAGAAGAAGAAGAAGAAGAAGAAGAAGAAGAAGAAGAAGAAGTGTGGAAAAAGAGAGGGTCAAACATTGTTCTTTGCACGGTTGAAGCCAATTTTTTTCGCCACCTGCTAGCTGCGGCTAAAAAACATACCCACACCCTAGCAGGTATTTTGAGGGCGATATTTCAATTTACGAATAGACGTTTTTGAGTGATTAGTTTAGATATCTAATTGAGTCGGATCATAAAATTTAACTCAGTTAACCGAAACTAAATATTTTCATAATAAACTGGTGATCAAGCCGTTCAATCTTCCTCCAGCTAATTGTATAGATCTGATATGTTTCTAATAAATATCTCTGGTTAAGTGACATCGAATCATTAAGGCATGCAACAGTTAATATGGTCTTTTTTATGTATTCACCGTATTATGATTCTGGTGACGTCGAACTAGCAGTGAACAGAGAAAGAAGTTTTCTTTCCCACGCACCTTAAGTCATACTTTTTCTACATCTCCAAATTATCAGTAGTCGACTACAAGCATAGGCTCTTAAGAATCATAGATCTAGTTGCAGCTACTGTTATTTATGGAGACGATTGCTACCATCACTGCTAATATCGCTACGCACCTTCCAGGCTAAGTAAATTCCCTTAGTATTAAATGTTAACGTGTTAGGGTTAAGTTTTAGGTTATAACAATGGAGTATGATATAATTAAACCTAATGAATTTGATTCACTACGTTACAATAATACCTATACTCTATACACGGCAGATACAACCTGATTGGAATTGGCTAAGCCATTAGGGGGTCAGTAACGTTAAGATATACTGAGTTTGTTACGTTAGCACATGAAAGCCAACCCGACTGGCCCCAGAAGGCATTGATAGCCCCCAAATCAAATTCTGCTTATGGTCTAATAAAGGCTTGGGCCATCCCTGTAACAATCAGTAAAATGAATTCAGTGAGTAAATCAAACCTCATCTTCCCTTCTCATCAGGAGTGTAGTCAAGGAAGGGGTTAGGAGCCGTTTTGAATCACCCCGAGGGCCAGGGGCCCCCAATCTGGAGCCCCCTCAAATTTTCTGAATAGTAGTTCACCAACTGCATTTCTACTGCATGATAACAACCAGGCCTCCCAGTCACACCGGGCCCTTTATAAGAGCACGAACCTCAGGCTTTTACAAGATGTGCCCACAGACTCTGGGTATTTTGTGTGTGTGTGTGTGTGTGTGTGTGTGTGTGTGTGTGTGTGTGTGTGTGTGTGTGTGTGTAACCTCAGCTACCCCCAGCAGAGGGGAGAGTGCACAATGAGACCCCCCACAATCTTCCCTGATACTTATACCTTCAGATTTTGATTTATTCAGAACACTTTCTTGGGGACAATGCCTTCAAAGTAGGGAATGAGAAATCAATTCAGCATAACCAGCATTATCAAAATTCTTTCAATAATGAATAAAAGAACATGCTTCATCGTAAATTTGATTTTATTTTTCTACTATGACAAGAACAATGACAAGCACAATCCACATCAAATTTAGTAAAATAAAAATTAACATTCATGTATTGTGATTTGAAATTACGACTGACTGATTGGTAGATGGAGCTCTTGGCGACTCAGCTAAATAGACAAGTCTCTCCTGTCTACCGAAATTTATGTTATAGATATGCAAGAGTTTATATCATAAACATAACTTTTTCAAAAATATTTCAAATTGAATTCATAGCTAGAATTAGCATTCTTCTACCGTGATTTGAAATCTTGACCAACTGATTGATGGGCAGGTCTCTCAACGACTGAGTTGAACTGACAAGACTTAAATTTACTGAACAGATGAAGACATTTATACTAAAATAATAGATATTCTCGATTTTTTTATTCATCATATATACAATACAAAACTTGCAATAATCATTTTCATTCGGAAAAGAAGTATAAGTAGTGTTTGAGCCTTCAGCAGCCAGGCTTGTATACATTTATAATGTTGTAATGTATGTATGTATGTATGTATGTATGTGCATGCATGATTATACTCTAATGATTCGGGAGCTAAGTATCCTGGACAAAAAATAAAGTTATAATGGAATTCAGCACACCTCAATCTACCTACAGAACATATCTTTAGGTTGGGTTTAGAATAAAATTGAATTACAAGATTTTTTACGCTTTTCACGGGGTTTTTTGGGGGGGGAGGGGTAGTCCAAAAAATATCCAACTGACAGACTGTAAGCAGCACTCGTTGAGTGTTTTAAAAAGTAAGTCGTGTTTGTCCCCGAGGGTTTGGGATCATCATCATCATCATCATCAGTCTTTCAGCGTCCGTCGTTGGACATAGACCTTCCCCAGGATTTGCCACACTTCTCTATCATGGGCGTCACGGAGCCAGTACTTCCTGAACTTGTCTAGTTCATCTCTCCATCTAATATTTTACCGGCCTTGGTTGCGCATATGGTCTCGGGGAATCCATGTTGTGAGTCGTGATGTCCATCGATTGTCAGCCATTCTTGCAACATGGCCAGCCCACCGCCATTTGAGATTTTTAATGGATTCTATGATGTCTCTAACTCTTGTCTTTTCCCGAACACATCCGGGAAAAGACAAGAGTTAGGGTTTGGGATGGCCATGGACAAATAATATCCCACCAACAGCAGTAGTTAACTTCCGGTGGAAGCTGGAACTATCGAGTGGGTCTTCAGGTCATCATCATCATCATCATCATCATCATCATCACCATCATCATCATCATCATTCTTTTAACGTCCGTCGTTGGACATAGACCTTTCCCAGGATTCGCCACATTTCTCTATCACGGGCGTCGCTGAGCCAGTATTTCCTGAATCTGTCAAGTTCATCTCTCCATCTTGTGTTCTGTCGGCCTCGGTTTCTTATGTGATCTCTGGGGATCCCCATGGTCTTCAGGTAGTGCTATATAAAACTTTTGGGTGTCCCTTGTTCTAAAAATACACCAAAAAGCACCACAAAACTTGAAAACATACGAACCTTTCTAATTTTCTGTGGCCCTTGCAAACTGTGAGGTCCTAATCTGTAGCACATTTCGTCTATGCCTGAATTCAGCGCTGGCATTCCGTTCAGTTTCACACGCATACATTGTCACGCTTGCAGGCATGAAAGGAAAGTTTTGACACATTTTATAGAAAGTTAATTTCTGTGGCTGCTAGGAAACGCAATTTTATCAACTTTTATATACATCATTTTTCAAGTTTTCTCGGAAAATATACCCCTAGACTGACCCTAGAAGACTCGTTCCAAATTTCCCCCTGCCCTCTCGCAATTCGATATCATATTCAGAACAAGCCTGATGGAAACTTTCAAACAAGACTGTCAATTTTTTTCCCTAAATGAGTCCGAATATCTTGTTGGCTATCTATCTACCAATCTACCTATCTCTGTGTCGCGCGGATCCATGCACAATTACTTCCCCTGACAATGGCATAAGCAGAGGTAGTTGCTCCCCTGGGTGCTTTTTAGTCCTGCGAGTGAAGCTTCCGCTTCCTTTATTTCAATTAAATGTGACAATAGCGAATTCTCAACAAGGCGTGTGTGTGTGTGTGTGTGTGTGTGTGTGTGTGTGTGTGTGTGTGTGTGTGTGTGAGGCGTGAGGGAAAGAGGGAGAAAAAGAAAGGAAGAGAGGATGGGGGAAAATAATCAATGGATGACGAAAGGAGATTTAAAAAAAAAGACGATAAGATAAGGAAAAAAAAAAGGAAAGGTGGGTCGGCAAATTCAGTCCAGCCAGTCGGCACAAGTTTCCTTCGCTTGTCAGCGAGCCTGCCAACTGGAATTCAGACTGGTCTGCTTGGTCACTCAATAGAAACTGCTCCGTGATCAACCTCTTTCGGCAGCATGTCGTGTTGGGGATGATCAATTGAGAAAAATGGAAAAGCGGTCATCAGTGAATTCTCTCGCCTTTTGTTAGGCCATAGTCACTAAAACAGATTGAATTTTCGTAAAAAAAGCATGAAGGCTGCGGGACACAAGATAAGATAACAATTTAGCATAAATCTACATTGCAAAGTGAACCCTCGACTGAAATCTTTTTTTTTTAATTCTAAATACGCCAAGGCGTAAATGTTTTAATTTCCTGACCTCTGACTCCATTGATGTGTCGTCCACATGTAATATATGCATAGCTACCCAGCCAGCAAACCAAACCCGCTTAAAAACTGAAGAAACCTATGTTGACTGTTTCGATGACAGATTAGGTTGGCGGTTTTCAATTCGGTAGTTATATCTACCACAAAAAAAAAGAGTTAAATTCAGGCATCTCTCGATATATGCGATATAAGGTGGGTAGGTCGTGGACCCAGTGGCGTACATCAGGATTTAATGGAAGGTACAGGCCTCTAGTTTTCCAATATATATATATATATATATATATATATATATATATATATATATATATAATCAAATAGTTTGCATTAACAGATATTGGGAAATGAGTGACTCAACTGACACAAACAATTTTTTGAAAAAGTTTTTTAATATTTAGTGTTTAAAGCTGTGATACATCATGCTTTACATATATATGTGTCTGTGTGTGTGTATATATATATATATATATATATATATATATATATATATATATATATATATATATATATATATAAATATATATATATATATATATAAGTTGATATAAAGTGAAAAATATCAGCAAAATCTAGTCGGAAGATGGCTAATTTGGCCAGCACGTAGGAAATTTGCATTGGAGGTGGCATGCTCCCGTCCCCTCATTCGGTACGCCCTACCCCCCTTTCTGTCTATATTTTCACCCACCCGTCTAGTCAGAGAAAACGAATAAGAACAGAATTTCACCAAGAGATCTACTTGATATGTCAGTAAATATAAATTCTCTTCAATTTGCAATCAATCATATAATTACATGATGTCTAACACGTAATTTCAATTTTACTTCCCAAATCGTCGTGAATAATTTCATACATGAGAGAATATGTTTCAAAAGATTTGACTAATCAGATAAATTGAGAGCGAGATAAAAAAAAATTAAAAAAAAGAAATGTTGGCTTATCGGAGCTAAAAGCACTAAAAGGAAGCTAGATCTAGCTACCGGAGAGTTAAATTGGCAACCCTGACTGTCAGCAACAGGCAAGAACCCTGACCATTTTTTTGTTTACCCTCCCTAAACGTCAAACAAATCTTCACTCTCCCATTTCTATCACTCTCGTGAAGTCTGCTACAAGTTTCTTCTCGTTGTCTCCAGGAATTCGGTAAATGAAGCTGATGATGGAGGTGACTGGTAGTAGTGATGATGATGATGATGATGATGGTAGTTATCATCATCGTCATCATCATGAGCAATGATGGAAATGGGTTTCAGGAACTTAGTATATGGTAAGGCGAGGGTTTGGGAACTTATCACAGGAACATATACACCTTGAATAGTGCGGTTTTGATTAGCGCGGTTTTTGATACAGTGGCGTAGTTAGGGGTGGGTCGGAGGAACCTTTTCAATATTCTTTCAGCTCTTTACTTCCTTTTGTGCTATAAAAGTCTGGCACGTAATTTTCGCTACAAATTTCGTGTGTTTTCAATCCATAAGACCTCCTTTGTCAGTTTAGAAGAAACTTGATTTTTAAGGGTATTTTTTTAAAGATATAAATGTATTGTGAAAATGAGCCTTCTTTTTGTGTTCTTGCCGTCATTCGTGTAAACAATTTATGAGTCCATCGTTTTGATTTTCAAACGTCCACTTTTTACAAACGTAAGCTACGACGTCACCAATTTTTTTTTTTCTTCAAACTTGCTCGGAAAAACAAGAAAAATCCATGTCAGACGGAAAAAAATCATTAGCAAGGATGGTTTTCGAAGTGTACGTTCGAATATATAAGATGGAGAGATTATTATATTTCATTTTCATTCATACTATTTGATGAATTATTATAAATCATTATTTTTTATTTATTTATATATTTTTTGCTCTTAACCTCCATCAGAATTTTTTGTATCGCAGTTAGATTCTAACTGGGTTTTCTTCAACGGTCGGTAAATATATAAATAGCGCTGATCGGAATGAAGAATAAGTTCCAACATCGGGGGTTGTGTGTTCGATTATCTATTCTTTATTCCAGTCTGAGTTTATTTGCGATAAAATTTAGATGAAGATAAATTGTAGCCAAAAATGAATGATGAAGGAAAGATAAATCGTGTACACGGATGGCCGTTTTAGCATTATATTTATATTGCAAATGCCCCGATCCAAAAACTTCTTTTTCAAAACTGACAAATTCCTTCAGACGAAGAGATGTTTCATGGATCAGAAACACCAAAATTTTATAGAGGAACCCTTTTTTCTACAGGCGGGACCACCCTAATAAAGTGTTTTGATATCATTAATTTTCTTTATGAATGGAAAGGCAATCTAATAAGCTCCATAAACACAGAATGACTGCTGTAATCAAAAAAGACAACCGGTCTTGTTAGTCACTCAATAGAAATCTATACGTGACCAACGTCTTTTTGCAGCATGTTGTGCTGGATGTGATCAATTAATTAAAAAAAAACTTTAATGGTTGATCAATTATTAATTCATCTCTCTCGCCTTTTGTTAGTTTATGCAAGTTTCCAAAATTTACCCAGAGAGTTAAGGAGAGCAATAAAACTCTATCCTATGATAACATGACAGTCTTATATTTGTTTATTCAGAGAAAAAGATTTGAAGAAAAGTTTATTTATTTTATTTTATATCGTGGGAGCAGCACAGTTAAAACTAATGTTAACGAAGCCAATATCGGAACCCGATCTTCAACGCAATAAAATTTTCTTTAATCAGTCAAGCATGAAAAGCGCACTAAACCTGTAAGATCATTTATCAGAAACCATCTACCAAATCTGTCACCAGGGGTTCCTTCCGGTCTTTTAGTGGGACCGACTGGCTATGTATGTATGTATGCATGTATGTATGTATGTAACACGCGTAGAGACTGTACCAAAGGAGCTACATGGCTTTAACATTTACTCCTTATTATGTCTTTGATGCTTTTTAAACCCCCAATTAGGTTTTAAATTTGGAGTTCAATTTGCAATGTGAGTTTTTGCTGAATAAGTCCCTAACTTTTTTGTCCGGTAGCATTAATGCTTGTTTTTCGAAAATTCAGACTTTTTAATGTTCACTGCCCAGCAAGAGGCGGAAGAAGTGACTCATTCGTTAATCAGCATTATTTCCAATTTTTGATTGACTACCTCAGCTCAGCATGCTGAAAAAAAAAAAACGTTCCTATTGGTTGACCAACCAGACCTGTTTATTCATTTATTTATTTATTTATCTATTTATTCATTCATCTATCTATTTTTCATTAGCCGGGTCCTCTGAAAACATATTACATCCAGTACTGGATCACACTTTTTTTGAGGGCTGTAGCATATGTTAAGAAGTAGGCACTAATCTTTAAAATATTATATATATATATATATATATATATATATATATATATATATATATATATATATATATATATATATATATATATATATATATACATATATATATACATATATATATATATATATATATATATATATATATATATATATATATATATATATATATATATATATATATGTACATATATATATATATATGAAGACAAGGGCATTTTCTTTCTTTTGGCCATGACTTCAGTTTCAAATACCTTCTTATTTAGGCGTTTAATATGTATCACATAGATACCATGTACCCAGTAATTACCGTATTAAATAATAGCCCCAATTAAAGGTTATAATTTTTAAAAAAACACTGATCTTAAACACCTAATCGTTCTTAAAGATCGGGGTATATTGCAGGTGCGATTAATCCCTTCCAAAATTTCCCTTCCAGTTCAAAACTGCACTGTTCGGGTTCGTATGATTGAATTTTTCTTTTCTTTTTTGTTTTGTTTTGTTTTTGAGTTTGTTTTTGTTTTGTTTTTTCAGCTTAACCAGCTCTCATCAAAATGCACGAATGAAGATATTGTAGGCCTACAATAACAGGGCGAGTGTACAATTGCTAAATCAATATTGATAGCTTGCAAGCATTTAGTGCGGGGTTCTCGAAATTGCGGGGCCTGTAACCTACGCTACTCTTGCTACGTAGATTATCCGGCCCAGGTCGCATCTGTTCAAGACCCTGAAGATAAACGTAGTGGTTGGCACACAGGCGGTTTTACCAACGTCGTAGGAAAGCCAGTTTTGTATGTATCAGAAAGTGAATGCGAGAGACAGAGGGAGGGAGCGAGAGGGGAGGGTGAAATCGCAGGAGTCCGAGATGTAGGTATAGAGATGAGCATCATATGTAAATCAGTGGGACAGACTCATGGGGAGAAGGTGCCAAGAAGAAAAAGAAGAAGAAAAAGGAAGAAGGAAGAGATATGAAACAAGGTTGCCAGATAGTTGGAGATGCTTCTGGCCCAAAATGGCCAAAACTGGCCAAATGCCAAAATTGTTTATAATAACATTGCTATACTCGAGTACGCATAATAAAAATACTGATGCAACAAACTCAAATTTTCGTTACGTACGAATGGCAGAAGGCCGGGGTTCAGTTTAGCATAACATTTACATTGAAAATAGATCATCTAGCTTTAAAAATTGACTTTTGTTTGAACTCACAAATTTCCTGTGGAAACGAATGTGTTTGGAATAGTAAATACAAAAAGTACTTGCAAAATTTTTAGAAAAGAAAATTCTTAAATGATACGTTCGAAGGAAAATGAAAAAAAACGTCAAAATTGGTCAAAAATTTGAATATGGCTAAAACCGAAGAATTCATGGCCAAATACTTTATAAAAAGGCCAGATCTGTCAAATTTGGCCCTAAAATGGCCAAAATGGCAACCCTGCTAAGAAAGCAACAGCAGGCACCAGTCAAAATCAGGAATCCAAACTAACATCTTTTACTACACAACACAACGGAACAACGTTCTTCTTACACCAACAAGAAGTTCGTTTCATTTAATAGCATTAGCTATCAACGCATCTATTTTTATGTAGCAGACAAATTGGTACAATAACCCATCTATTTATTTACTTATTTATTCATTCGTTTATTTATTTATTCGTTTATTTATTTGTTCAGGGGAAGCCCTTCGTTCCTAATTCATTTTTGTTTTTCATATCATCGATATTGTTTCTACTTAGATTTTAACGCTATAGTTCTCTATCGTAACTGGATGTTAAAAAATCTGGTGAAAAAGCCGATAACTTGAAAAAAAAACGGCTTAAAGAATATATTTAAAAGCTTAAATCACAAGGAAATAAATACAGATCAGAGCATCACACACAAAAAAACAAAAAACAAAAAAAAACAGAACGAGTCATAACAGGGGAAACGAATTCCTTCAACTATCAACTACATTCGTTTCTGTCAAACAACACCAACAGCAGTGAACGTGCGGGCAAAAAAAAAAAAAAACACGCACGCTCCGTCCGTATACTCACTGTGTGTACTAACTGACTAAACTTACTACAAGGTCTGAAAGAGAATCCCGACTTATTGTCGCCTTAAAGAACAAAACAAAATGAGTGGAAAAAAATCCTTACAGAGAAATGGATCCACCCCTGAGATTAATATTGCTCTGCTTGGATCCCTCGGAGTCGGCAAATCAGGTAAGATTTACACTCTACTTTATTTTTTTCCCCAAACATGTGGGTCGTAGACGAGCACTGCTCCATCAACTACGTAATATAAGTATTAAATGCTATGGGTCCTGCAATTTCAAGGGCCCTGCGATAAATGTTTGCATGCTATCAATGTAGACCTGGTGATAATGTACTTCTGTTACTATATTGTACTAATTGCCTTTGACTTTTATGATCGACTGAGCCGTTGAGGCTATCGATTCCAACCAATTACTACTTTTAATTCAATTATCGTTTTGATACAGTTATTGATGGGAGTATGATATCTATGCGATACATGCACGACTGATAGATATGAAGGTATTTGAAACTGTAGTCGTAGCCGCTATACAAATATCAAAACAAAAACTGGATAATACTATTTCTTACAAATGGAAAAATTAATTTGAAAGTGAAAAAGTTTGTTTTGATATTCATGTGTATTTCCTAACTTGGGTTCCCATTATAATACATACCACATGCCCCGTATTAGATGAATCCGACCGTATGTGTATGCGTGTGTGTGTGTGTGTGTGTGTGTATTTGTGTATGCGCGCGTGCACGTATGTTTGTGCGTGTGTGTGTGTTGGTGAGTTGTTTCAGTTTGTTGTCATAGTATATCTTTTCAAAAGAAGTTTTTGAAAACTCAAATAAGTGTCGCGAGTTTTGTTATTTTCGGCCTATTCGTAGTTTAGCGTCCCAAATCATCGCGGTTGTTTTTGTTTAGGGTCTTCGGTCAGTTACAACAAAACACCGCGGATGCTAATATCAAAGCTAATCAAAACTGATCGGGTACCCTCACAACAACAACAACAACAACAACAACAAGTACAACAACAACAACCATGATATCAGGGGCGTAGCAGGAGATATCGGGATTGGGATGGGGGCTTGTTTCCCCACGAGCCCTCCACACCTCCAAAATCTAATGCAGTGGTTCCCAACCTGGAAGTCGCGAACATCGTTCAATATTAGTAGAACTGCTGTTCATGAAGCTTTTACCTCCCCCACCGCATTTGGGGCTTCGTGTGAGATTTAAAATTGCCCTCCCACATCTATGCCCTAGCATGATAATTAATTACGGACGCTGAACTATAAGATGGCCTTCTTTTTCGGGGAATTGCGCAGATTGGTACTCGGTACTAAGAACGAAAGATTGCTAAATCGAAAAGGTTTCCTTATTCCGTCAATTGTAGTCAGTACGATGAAATGTTCAAAAATAATTAGTTGAATCGCGTTCACCCATATTTACTACAAATTAAATACTAATTGCGACACAATTCTCGCAAAATTACGTACACACTTCTCCTGGGACATTTCGCCATAAGCAAATTTCGTTCACTTCATGTTATTGTTATTGTTTGTTTATAAGAGAACTCTACTCTAAGTTACAAGTTTTCCTCTTCGAAAGCTATAGAAGCAGATTCCGTACTTTCAACAACGAAACAATATTTGTAGTTGCAGTGTTGAGATAAAAGATAAAAAAGGTAGCCAGTAAGGCTCCTTTGGTCCCTGGCGCCCCGGGCAAGCTTATGCACCCTTTAAAATTTGGTTATTATCTTACATTTCTAAAAAAAAAAATCTGATTTCACATCAAGGAATTTTCTGATTTTGACTGTTTTTAATGTTATTTATTCGTTTTCTCACTTTCCCATTCGTATTTGAAAAGTCCCACTGTCTCAGATGAATGACAAGCGCCCCCTAACACTTGGCATCCCAGGCGACGGCCCATGTTGCCAGGCTCCTAAGGCCACCCCTTAAGAAAAAACCTCGTGGCTGAGATAGTTGTCTGGTCCACTCTGGCACTGGTGGCCAATGCCTCGTACCAAATGTAAACATTAGATTGTGAATACAGAGAAAACTCGATTTTTCGAACATCAAATATCCAAATTTCAGATTATTCGAACAAGATTTCAAGGTCCCGTAATTCTGTTCAGTATGGCTTCCATTTCATGATCAGCTTAGTTAACCAAACAATCAAAATGGCTGAATAAAATACCCACCACCTGCAAGGCCGGATCAAGGTTGCATTCAGCCACTGGCTGTATTTCAAAAAGCCCCTCTCCCCTGCTTCTAAATAATCACTAGCGTAAGTAAACAAAAAATCATTTTGAATTGAATTGGAATTATGTAGTCCTTTATCCACATTATAATTTTTAATCCATCGAACATTCACAAACTTTTTTCATAGCTTTTTTTTCTGTTAACTATTTTATTTTATTTTTTTGAGGGGGGTCCCTAAATACCACCCACCCAGCATCACCTTTTATCCAGTACTGCCCATCCGTCTCGTTTGGATACTCTAGGTTTTTCTGTAAAGGTTTCCAGTGCAGGTAGACAGGCTGGGGGTGCTGGGTGGTGCCAGTTGGACATATATCAAGTACCGATGGAAATTTAGGGTTCGTGATGAAGAGTACAGGTTGTTAAAAGATATACTCTTCAATTTTAGTAGCTCTACATTGACTTTTAGGAGTTTTATCGGCCCAATACCGCGATATCAAGTGAAATTTTAGCTTATAGACTAATTGCTTAGGGGAGAGATTTGCAGGAGGGGGCTTGATGGCAGATACATGATGAACCGATAGAAACCTAATTTGGGGTGGTGAGCATAGTTTCCTCAGAGTTGTGCACTTGTGCAAGCGCAAAGATGGTTTGCAACCAGCGCAAAAAACGAAAATGATGTGTGCACAAAAGATTTTAATTTTTTAGAGAAATTGATTCCCTACGTCGAATTCAGAAGTATGCAGATACTTTTGTGATCAGAAAAAAAGACTACAAAAAAAACTACAAAATATTGGTGGGAACATTGGTGGTGGTTGATATGCAACTATATTGGAAACTGAGACTGTTAACATGGGTTTCTTCAGTTTTTAAGCTGGGCTGGCAGGCCAACTGTCTGACCAGCTATGTATGTATGTATGTATGTATGTATGTCTCGCCCGTACAGGCCATTCTAATGAGGCTAGAAGTTCAACATTTACTCCTCATTATCTCCAGAGAAAATGTTTTTTTGTTGAAAATTCTCCGCAGACAGGTTTTTATTGAGGAGTCCGATTTATAATGTAAGTTTAAGATCAATTGTTAAATTTCCAGCTTGTTCTTTAGGGGGAAAAACCCGATAGTTCAAGCTCTTCCCCCTGGTCAACTAAGTATTCACACCAAATTTGGTTGAGCTGTGCCAAAGTTTAAGGGAGGGGTATAGACCGAGCCAGTTGTTTAGTACAAATACATTCATAAAGAGAATTGAAATGCAAGCAACCCAATGACGTTTTATTCAAAAATCCAACATCAACATCTGGACTAAAATCTCACTTGCTATTGCAGGGTAAAGTTGATAAAATTCACACAAGTTTCTATAAAAAGTTACTGGCTGTAATTTTAATTACAATTCCTAAATTGGGCCCCCATCGACACATTACTTTGAAGCCCAAACGATCAGCCAATTCAGACCAGGAGTTAGCGTATCTGGGCTAGAAGAAAATTTGTCAGATAGTGAACATCACTACTTCAACAGACCACTAGGCAGAAATGAAGGTAAGTGAGAGACCGGAAAAATTGATGAAGGTATGATCAATAAATAAGTTACTTCCCTAAACTCGTTTGGATAATGATCAATCTAGCATAAACTTGCATTGTGAATTGAACCACACACTACAAATCTATTTAGGTGGGGGTTGTAGACATAATAAAGATTTAATTGTTTAAATTTTCGGACATTTATAGCTACGTTGGTGAGGCCTGTATGCGTGAAACATATATTCATATATAGTCAGCCAGACCAACTTAAAAACTGAAAAAAATCTATGTTGACAGTTTTGGTGGACGTTTCCTAATATCTAGACATTTCGAAAACATTATGGAACTTGAAGATTGCAATTGTACCCATCATTGTTGGCGTGCTTGTCACAGAGCTGGAAAGACTTGCAATGAGGTTGGTGGAACTGAAACTCCGAGGAGGAATCGAAACTCAGAACACTCACTGCGCAAAAATCCACGTTTTCTTAGTTTTCATCTGCTTTATAACCTTTTTAGCGCGCATTACTGTATTTACTTGACGGTAAACAATAGTCAACCCATTTTATCAATTGATACATTGTATCGAGTTGGAAGTTGAACTCTCGGGCCTTTTTCAAGTCTCTCGGCCCCTCTTTGAACCTTCGGGCCCTGGTGCGATACACCTGCTGCCTCCCTTCAGAAACCAAGTCCAAAGTATCCAGTCGACAGCATTGCTAAAATCAAAATACTGAGGAGTGTGATTAGATAGTAAGAAAACTTGCCATCACATGATCTCTTGTGAAAGCCACCGGATATGACTGGTGTTACAATTCAATAAATAATAATAACTGAAACTCGCCATCGTAGTCAATGATTAAACAAACATTGTGTCAAATTTTTAAGTTACGAAAAAGAATTCAATCGGAGAATAAATATGGTTAGAATAATTTCTATTTATGACATCATTGGCGTTTTCTACGGGAAAACATTTAAATAAAGCTAGAAAGAACGTCTAGAAATATCTGCATTTTGGTCAATCTAGATGTATTAATTAACCCGTCAAAATTAGGCCCCCAAATAGGTCTGAAGATTAAAAAAAAACAATTTTAGAAGAGGTCTAAGGGAGCCTTGATAATTTTCAATTCTGCAGATAAAACGGTATGGGCAGGAGTGCTGGAACACTCAAACAAACAAACAAACGTACATATGAAAAAAAGGATAGAGGCCTTCACCATCTTTGATGAGTACGGTTGTTCAATTCGCAACTAATTCCATGCAAAACCGAAAAAGAAAAAAATTGTTAGAAGGGGTCTAGGACAATACTGAAAATTTTCAATTTTGTAGATAAAACAGTAAGGGCAGAAGCGCTGGAACACGCAAACCTACTCTTGTACATATGAAAAAAAAGGATAGAAGGCTTCACTATCTTTGACGACTACGGTTCTCCAATTCATAACTAACGCCATACAAAATCAATAAGTAAATTTGATCTCGGATGCAGAATCCTTAACAGAGGTAAGTATCGAATGAGGGACATTTCAGGGTGGGGCGGTCACTGACCAGTACTATTTTCAATAACAATGCTACAATTGAACGTAATCTTGAAAAACTGCAAAGGATACTAGCTCTCCAACACAAGGGGAAAAGTCAACCACCTCACGACAGATAATTATTTCAGAATACGAGAGAAATCAAAGTTAAAACAAAGTTAAAAACTACAGCGACGATTTTCAATAGAGAAAGGCGCATTATTAGCAATGCCCCGGGGAAAGCCCGTGTCAGCAGACTGGATCGACATGCCAGGTTCGATTAATCACAGTGGACTGCCATAAATATGCAGGATTACTTGAATATAATTCGATAAAACAATGGACGAAAGAAAAAAAAATAAGAAAGTAATATCCGTACTTTGCATAAATGAATCATCGACGCTCGCGCATGTGCCAGAGCTAAATCTCAAAAAAATATCAAAAATCATTTTTTAAATAATTCTTTCATCGAATATTATCAGAAAAAAATACGAGACAAGATTTGGGCAATGTTGGTCCAAAATGACCAAAGAGACCAAAAGGAAAAAAAACAACACTTTTTTTTCAACCCTACCCATCAAAAATATGTGGATGCAAATTTTTTAAGATACTGACCTAAAAATGTGACCACACACACACGTGAGCAAAAACAGAAGAATCTGTAGCCCACTTCTCTGGTTGGACGGCACGATATATTAGGAGGATAAGTTAAATACTAGAAACTGAACTAAACAGCATAAACTTGATAAAAGGTGTTAACAACTGTGCAGTACTGGTTGTGAAGTAGACAGGACCTTTCCTTAGCAGGACAAAATTCAAATCAATGGACAGACGCTTCAGGAAACTAATGACTATGATGGCTCTACAATCAAAGACGAGACTAATAATAATAATGCGTACAAAAGTGCATTGAAAATATCAAAAATGCCCCCAAAACGCAACATTTTTTAAAAAAATAGCGAATCAAGGGACTATTATAAACAATCCAGAGGAAATTTAAAAG
Source organism: Thysanoteuthis rhombus (assembly GCA_963457665.1). Classification (NCBI taxonomy): domain Eukaryota; kingdom Metazoa; phylum Mollusca; class Cephalopoda; order Oegopsida; family Thysanoteuthidae; genus Thysanoteuthis; species Thysanoteuthis major. The sequence goes on from OY735199.1 coordinate 81,545,557, forward strand.
GCAATTCTGAAATATCGTGGATAACCAACCATGGATATAACTACGCAGAGGACACCTGTAGAGAGAAACGGAATTCCTCAGTATTTCATCTCAGAACTAGTGAAGGACAAAATACATCCAGGTGAAGATTGGCAAAACCAAGAAAAACAGTAAGTGCCGCTCACGCAGACAAAGCATATTCAACAGTAAACGATATGATTAACTGTCCCAGATAGTTTATTGACAGAGCATATATATACTGGAAACAGTGCCAACGATTTGGTTTGGGACATGTAGATAAATGGTATCAACACAAACCAAAGACTTTCCAGGAAAGTAGGAATCATAAAGTATGGCACTTGGGGATTCTGATATTCAAACCAACCACCCCATCCTAGCAAGCGGACCCGATTAGTTAGTCGGGAATAAAGAAAAAATGCACCAACCTGTAATATCTATCGATCTCTCTTTGTCTCATTGTATATGTCTTGGTATATTCGTATCTATTTTTGCCTGTTCATATTTGTCTTCGTGCTGTGTCAGTATACCGACGTTTATCAGCAGATTCCGTAAAATATGATTGGGAATGAGGAATATTGGAGGGAGCTTGCGCTCCTGCTCTTAACATCCTCAAGTCACTTTTGAACGAGATGTAACATATGTCACCTTCACGTGTTCAAGGGTTACAAAGGACCACAGCCTTGGATACCTGAAAAAAAGTCTAAAAAATGTTAAAATTAACGAAAGTCTAATCCTCCGGGAGTCACTGAGCTCTGGAATTGCATTGATAACTTTCTCTCTATTTTTGTCCAAACACAGAAATCCATTATTTATTCCAGTATAAGACAAGTCATTGCCCGTGATAGAAGTCACGAATGTACTTGAATTCCCACGAGATGATTTTTTTTTTACGATTGAAATATATATATATATATATATATATATATATATATATATATATATATATATATATAAGTAGGTATGTATGAATTTCAGTGTCTGTGTCTGTGTGCGTGAACTTCACATGAATGAATCACCGTAGCCAGTGTATGTACTAGGAATGATTATCCGAAAAAATTTTTTTAAAGATATCTAAAATAATCTAAAAGAAAATCGATCCTTCATCTACAACCTTTTATAATTACCAGCTCAATATTTAAGCATTGTTGGTTGGTCCAAAATTGCCATAAAAACCAAAACTTCATTTATAAAACAACTTTCTAAGTGGAAGAGTCCTATTCTCTTACCAGCTGCTTATGATGGCATAATATATCTCTGTAATCATAAAGGCCAAAAAATGGTAAAAAAAAACAACATAAAAATGGCTATTCACGATCTGTTGATGCTGCAGAATAATTCCCCATTACAATATTTTACAAATATGAGAATCAATCGACTCAAAGAAAGACTACTTGCTCTCCTTCCTCCTACTACTGCTACTGCTACCATGGATTGTGGACGCACTGTTGAACTTGTGGTTCTTGTTTTACTTAGAGAGGGACAAGTCCAGCATATAACCTTTTGAAATTACGACCTAAGTTATAGTTTCCACTGATATACAATAGAGATATTAGTCCTGGTTCGATTCCAGGTAATGCTGTTCCATACAGGACGTGTCGACTGGTATGATTCAATGAGTTTATTCTTTAATCTTTTACGTGAAGGTCTTCTGCTCTCTCCTAGTGCAAATTCTACCCAAATTCAAATACAAACTGGAAAGGACCCAGAGAGCGCATACCTCTGTCAGTGCCATTGTCAGCAGGGCCAGCTTTAAGCCATTTATTAGACCGATTGAGTCCCGCGTCTAAAGGGGCCTTCAGGCTAGGGTATATTCGAGTTTTGTCAAATACACTCAACAACACCCTGAAACGAACATCTGAGACCACTCTGCAGCTTTAACAGAGAACAACAACAATATTGATGTTCTTCTGAATTCTCAAAGATTCAACAGTGTTTGTTCATACTGTATACATTTTGAATTTTTTTTTAACGGACTTGAAATAAACAAAGGTAGTCATTTACAGAACAGCGTAAAAACTTTTCTCCTGGAATTTTCATGCGCACAATTTGATTTATTTCCATCGTTCCATACAGATATAAAGTCTATTATAAGTTTATTTATATCATTAAGATTTTATAGACCTTGACTGTTAACTAGGGACCTCACAAAATGTTTTCCCTGGTGCTGATTGTCAGGGACGGGGATAATTGTGTTTGAATCCACCCCATAATCTTCCAGAGCCTATTGATCACCCTTTCACCAAGTTTGATTGAAATTTATTGAGAACTTCGGGAAATATCGTGTAGACAGTCACGAGCATACAGATGAATGTATGAAAGAATAAAAACGGGAAGAAATATCTCTCAATATAAGGGAAGCCTTTGTGGATCCGCACAGAAATTTAGCCACTTTTTCCTCGGCCTATTGCCCACAATTCCATGGCATCTAATCAGAATCCATCAGTTACTTTCGGAGATATCGTGTGGATAATCAGACAGAAAGATGGAAAGACGGAAAGATGTGACCAAATAAGTATACCTCTTGAACTTTGTTAACTTTGTTAACAGGTGAAAAAAAAGATTCTTTACATACTTATATATACGAGGCGCTATCCAAAAGTTCCAAGAATTTCGACAGATTGATCAATCTGTCTGTCTGTCAGGTTCTGCAGTGTTTCCAGCGTATTGGAATCTCGAGACCACACCACAAAAAATACGCATCCACATTTTCTATAGAACAATACCATAAATAGTGCCGTTTTTTTTTATTAGTATGGTCTTTGATATATGAACAGACTAAGACGTAAAAAGTTGCTCCCACCCACAGAGAGACTCACATGCAGGCACGCATATATATATATATATATATATATATATATATATATATATATATATATATATATATACATATATCATCATCATCATCAGTCTTTCAACCTCCGTCGTTGGACATAGACCTTCCCCAGGATTCGCCACACTTCTCCATCATGGGCGTCGCGGAGCAAGTGCCTTCTGAATTTTTCTAGCTCGTCTCTTCATCTAATATTCCTCAGTTCCCCATGTCATCTTGAGGGATCCATATCGTGAGTCGTGATGTCCATCGGTTGTCCGCCATTCTTGCAACATGGCCAGCCCACTGCTATTTGAGAATTTTAATGGATTCTATGATGTTACTGAATCTGGTCTTTTCCCAGGTATACTGTGTTATCTTGTTGTTTCTCCATGTGAGGCCCAGCATAACTCTTTCATGTGCACGTTGCATAAAGGCGTTCGACTCAGTAGAAATATATGTATATAAAAGCATTCAGATGACAACTCAAGGCTATCTGCCGTAGAACGATGTTTTGTCGGATAGTTTCGCAGACCTACGTAGGGAAGTAGTCCTTACAGGGACCCAGACTGTGCCAAACAAGATTTTATACCTACCCAAAGGAGGACTGGAGTAAAGAGAGAGAGGGAGATGGGGAGAGAGTGGGAAGAAACGTTATATAATATGGAAAAATTCATAATTGAAACTTTGAACTGTCTAAATGATAAGGCTCATGATCGCACAACTCAAGGACATGAACATCAAGAATCATAGGTTCAACGATGTGTCCACCTTCCGTGGTAGTTATAGTAGGAGGAGGAGACGGAAGAGGAGCAAGTCTTTCTTAGGGTCGATATGGAAATATTCTGCAAGTATTAATTTTCTTAAAAATCCTAAATGACTATTCTTGGAGGGTTTTTTTTTTTATATTGTTCATTTTTGTTTTGTTTTGTCTTTTGGGGGTTTTTTGTCTTTTTTTTTGTTTGTTTGTTTTCCATCGGCGGACCTCATACATTCAATTATAGAGCCCTAGCAGCTGGTAAAGAATTGATCGAAATAGATATTTAATGACTTCACATTTAGTGAAATCCTCTCTTTCTTCTTCCTTCTTTTGATTAACGCAACTGGAAACGACCAATCGACAGACCGACGGAAAAGCGTCTAATAGAGATGTGTGGACACATATAAAAACGACGGCTATATAACAGATAGTTTACAATAATATTTGGGAGACTTCTGCTTACTGCAACTGATCCAGCCTCCTAGCTGTCTATTTCGATATTCGGTGGACGGACATCTATTCATATCTCATCTACGTAGGTGGGTGAATAAATACCATCTACCTTGGTTTCGCATTGAACGCTCTGCAATACAGACAAAGATATATTTTTTATTATTATTTGAATGTACATCGTATACGCTGGCAAACACTGTAACTAAAACATACGTCCATATCGTCATAAACCTAACGTCTTCTGACTTTAACATGTTTAACATCTGGTGGCGTTCAGAAAAAAACAGGTCAGAACTTTCTACAGTGAGTCATTATTTTCTTTTAAACTTAAATTTCATTCGTCATATTTTATTTTCTGTTTGAATTATACAAACAGAAAAATATTATGGAATGGGGCTAAATACATGAGCGGCATGTTGATGTTCGGCAAATATAACGATTCCATGTGTATAAGGGTCCGCTCAGAAAGTGTAATGGGTAGCACGTCTCACCCGTAGAACGAATCACAGGTTCGATTCCCGGTATAAATGAAGAGTGTGGAGAATTCTTCATTAAGATAAATGTCCCTGTGCATTCAACAGCTAATTGAGTACACTCTAAGCAGTAAGACTAGGATCCGAGTATCCGGTCATTGGACTTGATTCCTGCCAAGGGAGTGGTCATAAAAACTAATGAGGACGAAGTCCTGTTCTCGACTAGATTTCTATTTATATACCAGAAATATCATAGTTTGAAACCGGGGTAGATGGTATTTATTCACCCTCCTACGTAGATAAGGTGTGTCACAAGGCCAGTGATTAAACCTTGAAAATTGCACATATTAGTGTGTGGGCTGTGTCAAAAATTCAACGGCGTTGAGGAAAAGCAATTCATCTGCAAGAGCTACCGGAAGGACTTCGAATTGGGCGTCAAACCACAAACAAAGAGGGCTTCCACTGGTATCAGCATAGAACTTCTCCTAGACTGGTTACATTTCAAAAGTTAATGCCAAATCTTCCCTGCTATTTACCCATAGCTGATGTGTATCAGAGACAGTTGGGGAGAAGAGATAGATTCATGCCTTTCCAAAGGGCGATTAGTGTGATGGGTACATAACCAGCGACGAACGGGGATTGAACTCGGATCGCCGATCCCATTGTCTGCGCCGTTGTCAACTATGCCAATCGCACCCCAAGAGAGCTCGAGACTGGCCATTATCCTAAATATTAATATTTTCATTTTCTTAATAACCTTTCGTTTCGGGCCCTTGAGTCTGCCTCTCAACATTCCAACCCTTTCTCTTTCTCTACTGGTCAGCCTTATGACTTCTACACACGGTCACACATGGTCACACACACACAACAAAAAAGATTTGACCATTATCATCACCGGCCATTCCAAGATCACTACTGGACAACAGCCTTTCCTATCTCTTTCTATGACGACTGACCTCTGTCTTGTCTTTAAGGCAAACATTTCAACCTCACCGGTACATCTTGTGTCTGGCTTTTTCCTTCTACGTTTAATGTTCCATGGGCATCCATCAGTTGATCTTTGGCATCATCTTTAGACATTTTCTTCTTGCTAAGTACTCAGCCCATCTCCATTTTTGTCGATATTCTCCATCCTACTCCCCCCTAGAATCAATGTTGATCTTTTTTCTCTTGCTGACTATCTATCTATCTATCTGTCTGTCTGTCAGTCTATTTATCTATCTTTCGATCGATCAATTTATCACGCGTAAAGGCTGCACCAAAGGTGTTAGCAGGACAAAAATTTAAACATTCACTCCTTATTATGTCTAGGAAAAGAATTTAACCTCCTCCGCCCCTAATCTCCCAATAGGTATTTAAGGGAGCACAATTTACTATGTACGTATATGATAAATTGGCCCCTGTGTTCATTTCCAATGGCGTGTACGCTGATTCTTTGAAAATTCGGACATTTTTTCCAATGATAATCATTCCAAAAAGCTTAATTGTAATTTATTCACTGATCAACCCAGAAACAATTTTCAATTGATCACCCCCAACTCGGTATGCTGCCAAAAGACGTTGGTCATGTGACAGTTCCTATGGAGTGGTCAACCAGACTATTTTTTTGTTTTGTTTTTCTTTTGTTTGGTTTGTTTTTTTTACTGATCAACTTCAGCAGAAAGCTATGGTATCCATAGTGCCTCCCAAGAAGTATAAACTATTCACGTATTGCCCGAGATAGAAGGCTAGTTTTAGAGAGAAAGAAGCGGTCTGCTGGGTGTGACTAGACGCATTGCTTGTTTCCCAGCGTGTTTCCCCGTTTTGTTTTTTTAATCTCTCTAGACATATTGATAAGAAATGTAAATAAACTGTTGATAATTCAACCATAATTTGAAAACTTTCACCATTGAAAAACATTTTTGTAAGATATTGCAGTTATTTTCGAATTACTCCACAGGATGAACAGAAAAACCATGAGCTATGTATAAACAAACTAACGTTTAGAAGTGATAAGTTCCACTCGTAAGTATTTGAACAAGCACAAAATCTGTTTTGATAGCCGATGACTGAAGGACACATGAAAGATTTCGAGCAGGAATGGGGTCCAAATTAACTTACTAGATTGGTGACTCTTGAGAGTTAGCCTTGTCATTAACCTTGATCGATTATGAACAGAAGAATCCATCTTGTAAAATAATAGAGAAGATTCTAATTCAAATTTATCAATTCTATCCCAAAAACAATTGCTAGAAATTTAACATTCAGGACATGGAAACATGACTATATGCATGCCTTAAGTATTGATGGTAACAAAATTTAGTCCATCATGCGTTATGTTCCTGTTTTTAACTCTCAAAACCAAGCGATTATATCAATGTAGCGATACTATTACCATTGAGCTAATCATATATATCCATTTCTTAATAGTGGCAGATTCAATTCCTGCTGCAGTTTCTTTTCGTTAATCATTTATTTTATTTATGTTGTCTAGGGTGAGTGATATATTAACTGCATAATGACGGGAGATCATTTCGGATAAGTTTCTGTATAATATAACACAATTTATAATCATTCCGTCTGATCATGTATATATCCATTTCTTGATGCATAACGGTCGTGCTGAAAAAAAGTGAATAGACCGAGAATAAATGGGATGGGAAATTGATGTGAAAACACTTATTTGGACCTTTACATTGCTGGCATCTATTTAACTCAATGGTAAGAGCATCGCTACGTTGAAGCAGCTACAATATATATATATATATATATATATATATATATATATATATATATATATATATATATATAACTGTATGTGTTCGTTGTATGAATGTGAGGTGGTCCGACGTATAATATATGTATATATATATGTGTGTGTGTGTGTGTGGGTGTGTGTGTGTGTGTGTGTGTGTGTGCTGATGGTTATATAGTAGAATGTGGATTCCAGCTCTACTCTAAAACAACTCAACTTTCATAGTATAAAGTTGAATATATCGAGCACTCTATGAAATAAATCTATCATACATCATAAGTTGCTTTATATTATCAATATATTATCATATTATGCTATACTGCCTGCCTGATCTGTAGCACATGTATTATATATATATATATATATATATATATATATATATATATATATATATATATATATATATATATATATATATATGTATGTATACGTGTGTGTGTGTGTAATTATATGCATATATTTCTATTATATGCATTTGTATACATACATATTTATGTATATTTTATATATGTGATATATGTATATTTTGTATATGTATTCATATATATATATATATATATATATATGTGTGTATATTTATGTATATTTCATGTATATATATACGTGTGTGTATACATATAACATATAATATATACGAATATGTATATATGTTTTATATATATATGTATTTATATATTCACATATACACGTATATATAGGTATTTTTTTAGTCTTATATTAATCAAGCACAAGGTCATATACATCGTAATACATATACAAAATGCGAATGATCAAACAGCAAAACTTCAGACGCCTATCAAAGTTAAAGTAAACACAAATTGCTGTATACACATGAAGAGAGAGACAGAAAAATACAGAATAAAGCGGATGAATGATAGAAAACTAAAAAAAAAGTTAAATATGTAATTTTGCCCTCTGCTTTCCTCAAAACCATTCTATCAAAAACAAAAATATTAGTTCACAGCTGCGCCGCCTCAGATAATGACAGTATATTCAGTATACAAGGCCAAATCCTCATGTGAAAGAAAAAGAAAAAGAAAAAAAAAGATCGTCTGCCGAATGGATTCGTTATTTTCACAAGGAATGATGCATTTGAACCAATGATTCCATTTCCTTTGCACCTGACTTGTTCCTTTTTATCCTGCATTGCAGCTTACAAGCGTTATCCTACGTCCTTCTTTTAAATCAAATCAGTAAAATCTATACTTCTTCCCTTCAGGGCTTATCAACTATCATGCCACATTCGGAAATGAATACGTAATTAGCCTCCATTTTTCATGGGAGCTAACATAGACGTAGAATATGAGAAGCATTAAAGGTTTTGTGATGATAATGATTTTGGTATCAGGAACAACGGATGATATACAAAACATTTTATGTGTAATTCATATCTAAATGGAGAAAGCCAAAGAATATGGTTAGAGATGAAGAGAACAAAGACAAAAGTAATGTTCATATATATTTTATATGCGATAAAGCTAGAGGAAGATAACGGAAACGAAATAAAACGACAGAATTGATTGGAAAGTAATCCACATAAATAGAGACATGCTGAAATGCAAATTGCCACTATGTCTAGAACCTAAAGTATACAATCAATGTATAATACCAACCATGATGTGGGAGTACGAAACCACTTTCAGAACCACTCGAAACCCAACAGAGCAACGGAAAGAGCAATGCTAGGAATAGAAAAAGTTCAACATGAATCCGTGGCAGGACTGGGTGGGAGGAGATTGTACAAATGATTAAGCAACTGAAATGGAGATGAGCTAGACACTTAGAAGAAATGACACCGGATGGAGCAAAAGCTTAAAAATTGGGACAATGAAGCTGTACAAAAAGACTAGAACACAAAATGGGGGGTTCTGGTAGGTTTGCCGATAAAACATGGCAGAGGTCAACACAATCATGGTCCTCATGGTAGGAAATGGGAAAGACCTTTGTTCATAAGTGGACTTATGATGGCTGAGGGCTACATTTTCTATCGGCTTGCGAAATATACTTCAAAGGATAGCAATGGTGTGCAAGATTACATTGTCGACTACCGCTCTCAGATAAGTGTCATACCTGTTGTAAATATACCCGACCAGTTAGCCGAAACTGGTAGCATTGTCAACACAGGTTGAATTAGTGCCACGTCTCCCATCTAGCAAGTATTTTCTCAGTTTTTTATCACCATCACAAAAATCGTGGCGGTCAGATAGAACTTTTACACCCAACGAACCGTGTTGAACATGTCTGGTAGTTATGTTTCCGTAAATAATACGCACTTGCAAAAGACTTCTGAAAATTTCCCTCGTCCCTTTCTATTTTGCTGTAATCCTCCCTAAGGCACAAATCACGATCTATCTATCTGCTTCCCGTACAGGCCGCACCAATGAAGATAGAGGGCTGAAAATTTAAACATTAACTCATTATGTGTGGAAAGAACATTTATTTTTGTTTTTTTCTTCCCTCAAAATAAGTATTTAGGGAGCAATATACTGTGTGATTTCTGTGGTCCCTTAGTGTCCAGCAGCATTCACGCTTGTCTTGTTGTTTGTTGGTTTATTTTCTGAATCGTCTGGTGATTACTGTCCCAAATGATGCGAAAGGAGTCATTATTTATTTATTCATTTATCACCCCTTTTTCTGATTTTTCAATTAATCATCCCAAACACAGCCTGCTGCCAAAAGGCATGACGATCACTTGATGGTTTCTATTGAGAGACTAACCAGACCTGTTGAAACGCCCAGGGCTACTATGTTATTGTGACGACTGCTTATGTATCTTCATTTTCGTAAAGAAAATTTTTTTTTTTTTAATGATAAAACCATGTCATTTCAGCCAAACCTACGTTTCCACGATTTCGTTATTTTTAATTACCCGAGACAGATTAGAATAGAGGAATATTTACATTGTAAATTACTGGCAAATCTATCATCTGATGAGTATGTTTTCAGTTTTCTATATCATCGACCACCATCAAAGTAATAGTGGCATTCGAACAATCATGGAAAAACGTTCCGCAGTTATGTTGCTACAAATAATACGCGCTTTCTTTTAGCTCAAAACCTTTCGGAAAAAGAGCGGGTTATACAAGTAGAATTACTTTATTTGATCTTTCTTTGTTTCTCACTGTTTCACTCAAAACGTGAGTAACCATCAGAAAAAGTCCTCAATGTTTCTGAAAATTTCCCTTGTTCCTCTTTTGTCTCCTATTTTACATTAATCCTCTCAAAGGAGCAAAGGTTGAGGCAAAGGAAAATGGGTTTGGGTTGTGAAAGTTTTCCTTTCAATTTTTCAATTTAACAAGAAAACGTACCACACTGGTAGGGTTGACGGGGGCACAATGACCTATAGAGCACAGAGGGACAACTTGATAATCTCAAAATCTGTTGGCTGGAATTTGCTGCCATCTTGCGTCGGTATGTAACATAACACAACCTTTCGTCCACTGAAATGGCAGCATTTTTCAGCATACAGTTTTTATAAGATGGGGTTGGTTCAATGTGCACTAAGTCTCATAGTACCCGGGTCTCCCCTATATACCTCACCCTGGAGGCTTGTTAATTTCATTAGTATACTTTTGTATATCCTTTCCTATTATTCTTCCTCTCCTTTACCAATTTCGTTTTTCATCTATCAAGTATAGAATCTGAACCCCAAAAAGGATTCAGGTGAAAAGCACCAATTTTCAGATTACATCGAAATCAAAATTGAATTTGATTTAATCAAAACAAGGATGCAATGTGGTACAATTTCTTCTCAATATTCTTTTATGGGGTTGAAGCATTATGGTGTCTGCATTTCAATTGATATTGAAATTAAAAGCTATTGATTTGTTTTTATTCACTCAACAGACTGTCTAAAATCTCTAGATGCACTTCAAATAGAAATCCCGACGCCATTTTGAACCGCCGTATGCACTGTTTCAATCACAAATTCATGGCTGCAATATTCTGATAGAGAACAAATCAATGACTTTTAGTTTCATAATTGCGCTAACATCTGATCAAAACGCTATATAGTTTTACTTATCAGAGCCATTGTATGACTTTGAATGCCGTGTTCAACTACCATATTTTATATCTGTAAGACCGAAGACCAAAACCCCAAATTTACGACGTGAAAAGTAACATGATCCTGGTTTGTGAAATCCTGCGATCCTAACCAATATGAATATCTATGTATGAGGGCCATTACTAAGAAAATTCTATCGAAAGCTGATTCCATTTAAGTAAGGCGTCGTCATAATATCGCACCCCCACTTGAATTACGCTTCAGCTCGTAGCAAAAAATGTACACAGTCGCATATGATCGGTATTGTATCAGTAAAGTGTGGTATATAAACGTTTACATAAAATATTGAGTCAGTATACATTCCTGATGTCAACAATCTTGCGATTGAAGTTTTGATCATACGAATTTATACAAAAGATTTATTTGGATGCCATCCAGTTTGAGATAAGAAAGAATAAATAATAGGTATCAATTTATAGACCCTATAAGTCTGTATTTAGTTTTGATGAAGCAATCTTTTACAGGTATATTTCTTCTTTTTCCTTAATATGGAACTAGATTGTTGACCGTCGTATAACGGCGTTTCAATGTTGGGAATATACTTTTGCCCTCTAGGGTAATATCAAGTTTCAACAGTTTGGGATATTCGTACGTCAGCTGTCCCACGAGGCGTACCTAAATTTAAGCGTGTTTTCATTACATATCGGTAAGAAACCGGTTGTTTGTTTGTTGTTGTGTTTTTTCTTTTAATTTAGACATTTTAGTGCTCTATACCAGTGATCGCTGTCACTGACTGACAAATCTACATAGCAAAATCTCTTCGCCATCTCTCCGAAGCGTTCCCTCCTACTCTTTCAATGAATTTAAAACTGCTCAAGTGATATTATATCTTATCACGTCAGAAGACAAATACACACCAATTTTATGAATTAAATTCTATTTTACTACGATACATAAATATACGTTAAATGAAAGCGCTTTCAGGGGAAAGGGCTTTTAAAGGTGGGAGCTTTGAAAGGAATGAGCTTCTAATGGAATGGGCTTTTAGAGGGACCAAAGATCTAACTAGCGCACCCATGGTCTGACTTTGGGGTTTTGTCTATTTATTTATTTTCAGTCATAATGACACCAGGTATTTGATCTCGTATGAATTAATGACTGCACAGATTGGGACAAAAAACAAAAACAAACACAAGAAAATACGTATTGTATTGCAAATGCCAATGACTAAAAACTGAATAAAACAAACACACTCCACACCATACCACGCACACACACACACATATAATACATGAAATTCGTTATATTACACAGAAAATTACTGGTGGTTATTTAGCTCAATGGTACGTGCAACACTACGTTAAAGCATCTATCTTATCGGTTACAGGTCCGATTTCTGCAGCAGCCCCATTATCCGTGTAATGGGGGGGAGATCATTTTAAATAAGAGTTTCTGTATAATACAACGCAATTCATAATCATTCTATCGGAACAAATATCCATTCTTAATGCATATATGCAGCTACGATGACGGGAAGGTAACTGTAAAGAGCCCTGAACACGGCCCCAAAATTCAATCTGTTTTCCTTAGCCCATGGGTTTCCAAGGAATCTCATCGAAATTAACTGATAACTTTTATATTGTATGGACATATGTGAGTGAATACTTGAAACCATGAAAAAAAAATGAAAAGTATCTTTCAGTCTTATAAAAATTTCCAGGATCAGCCCCTAATTTAAACCAGTTCTATCGTACCCCATGACCCACCCTTCCAGGAAATTTCATTGAAAATCACTCAGGACATTTGGAGATATAGTGTGGACAAATATATAGCTTCGATTCGAGAGATTGCAAAAAGATCCTTGATCCGCCCCAAAGTTTAATGAATTCTTGATTCCATGGCCTAACGTCGCACAAGAGGTAATTATAATTCATTGAGAACTTTTGGATTTATTGTGTAAACAAAAAGACAAACAGCCTGACTAGAAGATAAAAACGAGTGAGTACGTATGCCCCTTCCAACGAGTGAGACTATTTGCCAAACGGAGCCACACGGAGCCGGGTGGAGCTATGTAATATGTAGATGGGTGTCTCATTTGGGGTACCTGATTAAGATTACAATATATATATTTTTCTATTTTAGTAACTTTACGCTGGCTTTTGTGAGCTTTATCAACTTTTTTCTGCAATTTGCCGAATGTTGATACCTAAATATACCGATGGGAATCTTATTTGGAGTTCGTGGTTAAAATTACGCTTTTTTTTTAATGATATATTCTTCTGTTTTAGCAACTTTACAGGGGTTTTTGTAATACTGTTTTATTTTCGTAACTTCTGATGAGTTTTATCGGCCTTATGTTGCGATTTACCAAGCCGAGAGGATTTGCCAGACGGAGACGAGCGTGATTGAAACTACTTGCCGAACGATGATTTGCCGAATAAAGATAAGTAATACACCGATGGGGAATCTTATTTTGGATTTCTGATTAAAATTACATCATTTTAAAGATAAACACTTCTATTTTGATAACTTTCGTAAGTTTTATCACCATTATCCAGCGATTTGCCGAGTGTTGATCCATTGTATCAACAAACAATCTATCATATTTCAGTCATATTAAGTGAGTCTTTTGATGTGATTTTTTGTTTTTTTTTGGGAGGGTGCGTTTTTGTGGACCTGTGGGTGATCATATAAAAGAGAATGTTGGTGTCTACGAACCACCCACCTTACACCGTGAAACGTGCTATAACGAACTGCGCTGGTATTTAGCTCTTTTTTAGTTCATTTTTCTTTCAGAAATAGCCCAAAAATCTTAATCTGATCGACAACCCTGTAACAAGAGGGGACCATCATTAAACCATTTTATACAGATGGCATAGATAATCATCATCAGTCTTTCAACGTCTGTCATTGGACTTAAACCTTCCCCAGGATTCGCCACAACTCTCTATCGTGGGCGTCGTGTTTTCTAAATTTGTTTAGTTCATCGCTCCGTCTTGTATTCTGTCGGCCTCGGTTGTGCCTGTGATCTCTGGGGATCCATGTCGTGAGTCGTGATGTCCATCGGTTGTCTTTCATTCTTGCAACATGGCCTACTCATTACCATTTAAGTTTTTTAATAGACTCTATGATGTCTCTGACTCCCGTTTTCTTCCTGATATATTGCGCTGTCTTGTGGTCTCTCAATGTGAGGTTGAGTTTGATTCTCTCATGTGCACGTTGCATGCTTCTCAGTTTGCAGATTTGTCTGTAGGTTAGTTTCCATGTTTCACCTCATTAAGTGACTATCGGGAGGATGCATTGGTTGTATGCTCTTCTTTTCAGGATTATTGGGATCGACTTGTTTTTGAAGGTTGGGCTGGCATAGATATTCGACACTAATTGTTCTATGATCAATAACTTTCTGTTTCCGAAAACCAACTCTCGTTAGGTTTCAGAAAGCATCGACCGAAACGGTCACAAAAAATGTCAACAGAGGTTTCTCTCAGTGTTTAAGTTGGTCTCGCTGGCTGGCTGGTTGGCTTTCTACGTATGTATAACTCGTACAGGCTGCACCAATGTGGCTCTAGAGTGCTGATAATTCCACTATTCACTCCTTATTGATAACCAAAAATTGTTTCGTTTTTCAAATTCCACCTTGTAGGTATTAGCTGGGTTTGCAATGACAGATTATGCTAAATTGATCACTAGTTTAAGCCCGCTTGTTTTTTTGGAAATCCAGACTTTTTAGTGATTACTGACCAACTGAAGGCGACAGAAATAACCTTTTAACAGATGACCCTTTTTTTCCAATTTTTCAATTGATCATCCCCAACAATAAATGGCGGCGGTCAAGTGATGGTTTCTATTGAGTGACTAACCAAACCTGTTATTTATATTTTGTTTCTCTCTCCCAAGCTTTGGATTGTTTAGATTGGCAGAGATTAAACTCTACTTTTGAAAGTGAATAAAATTAGCTCTTCTCTCTTTCGCAATGGATAAAATATTTCTTCTAGTATTCAACATCTTTCTCCTCACTGGTTTTGTCTTTCGTCCTTCTTGTGCGGGGCCGGTAGCATATGTTACGAAGGGGCCCCAATTTGAGAAAATACATAGAATTGTCCGTACTTCACATAAATTTATCACCGTAGCCAGCGCGTGTACCAGAACTTACAATCTAACATCTGTTCAAAACATTTTAGATGATGCTGAGTGGTGTGTACTCATGTAAATTTTCAAGATTATTCTAGGAGCACACAGTCACACATACATGCACACACACAGATAGATAGATAGATAGATAGATAGATAGATAGATAGATAGAAGGTCAAAGAGGGAAGAATCTGTAGCTTGCTTGGTTGGTTTGTCCCATTTCTGGGGCTACGGTGTTTCGATATTAAAACAAATATATTTTTTACTTGCAAAGAATTTTTTTTCATTTGTTATACTGCCAGATGATACGACAAATATATCTTTCTTTGTAATCTTTGTAAAGTGGCTATGACCTAAGTTTCAAATATTTTATTCATGCGTTGAATTAATGGATACCAAAAAAATACTATCTTACCAAAACACCCACCTGTCTGTCATTATATAACTCAAAAGCAACCAGAGCTATGCCCACCCAAATTCATGTGGTCACTAATGGGATCTCAGGACAGCTTTTTTTGCAAGTTAGTCTTTGAACAACCCCTGCATCCCATACGTTTTTAGTGGGAGTTCGATTTACAATATGAGTTTTTGCTAATTTTTCCCCTTAGTTTGTGTGCAGCTGCATCCACACTCATCAAAAAATTCACTCACTCAAAAACGGATAAAGCTTGGGCCAACTAAGTTTTCTGTGGTTACTGATGGACCTCTTCTGCATGCTTTCCGCATTGTAGTCTTCGGACATTCTAAAAAATAATAATGATGGGTCTACGTTTGCGCTCTCCCCGATAATGATGATTTAATTTCGGTTTATATATCTATCTATCTAGTACTAAAATTTCGATTCAGTTTATCCGTAGGTGACCTCTAAGTAGCCAAAATGGTGTATTGGAGCCGAATATTTTGAATTAAGGTCCCTTTGAAGGCAGTTCTTATCTTTTATTAGGATCAGAAATCCCGTTTAGGCTCTTGCAGGAATTATATTGCATTTCATTTTGTAAATAATGATAAATTATTATTATTATTAATTAATTAATTAATTAATTAATTAATTATTAAAAAACTGATGCGCTGAGTCTGTTCATTTCCCTAGGTTTCTCTCTTCTTCAATGTGAAGAATTACTTAGTTCCATTATATTACAAATAATGAAACAATTGTAAATCACCCTGCTTTTCT
>OY735199.1:81567097-82079597 GCA_963457665.1 Thysanoteuthis rhombus
CTTCCAACAGATCAAATTTTCTCTCGATCTGTAGGAGGGCTTGAAATGTGTTTTGTGGGACAAGGCAAACATTGATAGATCGCACTCTGGAGAAGCAACTGGGGAGGGGGTAAATCATTTCAAATTTGGCGTATAATGCGTTTTGCCAAAGAGTCCTCCAGTTGAATTTCTATAAACGAATTTTTAAGGAAGAAAAATATTGAATTTGAAATGATGGCAAGGAGGTAATTAAACCAACAATATGTTTATCCTTGAGTGGAAGAGTCCAGTGTTAGAGACAGAAAAACAAAATGTTCATTCTGCCATTATATAAGTATATTATCTTACTATTGAGTCGGTATCAGAGCATCAATACAAAAGATCCGAAGCGGATCGAACCCACTAACAACGACCAGCAAGATAAGCTCGCCGATCATTGCTCTACAAAGTGTGTCTTGATTTTTCTTCCAAATGATTGCTTAACATAGTTTTGTATCATACCATCAAAAGATCCTATGAGGACTGAACGCGTTAACAAAAGTCAGCAAGATTTGCTTGCCTTTCATTGCTATACAACGGGCCTCCACGTCCTTCTTTTTTCATAACTTTTATAACCATGTATGTTTAGTGTCAGACAACATGAGATCAACCTGCTATTTTGAAACATTTTCCGTCTTGATTTATCAGGGAGCAAGAAGAACAATATCTGACCGAGAAAGAAAAGGAGTTTATTACCCTGGACAAAAACCGGGGCTTGTTTTTTTGTTTTTGATTGTAAATATAATCGAAGTTGAGTTTGGTATCTCCGTTAGCGTTTTAGCGGCGTTCGTGATATAAGGCGGGTGATTGGTTGGCCTTAACACTTCCATCGATATCATCATCTACCTGTACTGAAAACTGCGAAAGAAAAAATAATTTCCCTTTGAACCCTTGAACCTGATTTCCGGCCAAGCACTATTTTACTACACCATAAGACCATTTGATAACAGGAATAACACAGGAATAACACAACACCCTGGCCGATAAGAAATATTTTTGACCGATGGCGGCAAAACAACTGTGTAAAAATAGAATCAATTAGACAAAAACTTCAGTAACCAAGTAACAAAACTTTTTTATGAACATATATTTACTTGTTTGTTACAGTTATCGTGCTAACGATTTCGTGAAAGCTTTCCATTCAGTGTCATCCGCGCAAGCTTTTTTAATCTTCCGATTCCAATATCGAGTAACTGTTAATGCGTGTGTTCGTCTCAAAAATGGCCTTCAATCGGATGTCGTCAATCACAGATGGGTTTTCACATTTTTTAAACTCTTGTTTTTGTTTCGGAACCAATATCACACAGTGCGTTCGTTGACGGTCCCCCGGCCAAATATTTCATTGATATTGCGAGCAGTTTCCACTAAATCCAAGTCCCATTTTGAATTCGCACGAGAAATCTACTTGGATTTATTTTTGACTACCCTGAATGAACCGCAATAAACTGGGCAAAGAAAAAAAAACATTAATTAATTGAATGAATAGTCCATTTTGAAATAGTATGAGGCATGAACATACTTGAATAATAGCTTATTCCAAAAATAAGCATCAAAGTTAAAAATAACTAAAACTGCAAATATTTTTTGCACCAACGTAAGGTTACATATAGTTACTTCAGGGAAGTATTGAAAGTAATAAAGCACTGCTAGTAAAACGACTATCTTCGTATTTAGCAGTTATGGCCCAGGAAAAAACATTAAAGAATACCTCTGTTTATTTGTTCAAATCTCAAATGGTTTTTATACGATAGGCCATGTCTGCCGTCTTTCATCTCTTGCCTGCCCTTGAGTATCGCCCATACCTATCCCTGCAATGCTCGTGGCCCGGTTATAACGGCAGAGGCATGTATAAGCCGTCATATTGTTGCGGAAATCTCTTGCCAACCCACAAAACCCCAAGACACTATACAAAGAAGTGCACATGAGATTCGTCAATACTACTGATTAGATTTAGCAAGATTTATGTTTGTCTATCATTAGTGAATTTTGACACGGTTTTTTTTTCTTTATTGATAATTTACATTCAAGACGGTTTACCAAGGATATATATATGTGTGGGTATATATATATATATATATATATATATATATATATATATATATATATGTGTGTGTGTGTGTGTATATATATATATATATATATATATATAATGTGAACTTTGGCAACAATTTTTCTTCGATGCATCATCATCATCATCAGTCTTTTATCGTCCATCGATAGGAATAGACCTTCCCAAGGGTTCGCCATCCCTCTCTATCTTGGGCGTCACAGAGCCAATATCTTTTGCACCTGTCTAGTTTGTCTCGCTATTTCATGATCTGCCGGCCTCAATTCTGCATTTGATCTTTGGGGATCCTTGTTGCGGGCCGTGATGTCCATCGCTTGTCTACCATTCTAGCAACATGATCAGCCCATTGCCATTTGAGTTTTTTTAATGGTTTCTATAATGCTTCGGACACCTGTTTTTTCCCTAATATACTGTACCGTTTCTCCATGTGCACATTGCATGGTTCTCAGTTTGAGGGTCAGTCTCTTGCAGAAGGAGGCATTGGTTGCAAACTCTTCTGAGATCTTATTGTTCTTGAATGTTGAGCTTGCTCTACCAAAGGCTTGCTACCTTGGAGTGATTTTTTGCTTGAGTTCTTCTCCTTTTAAGGATTTCTTGGACATTCGTTGTCCTAGGTAGAGAGATCTATATACGTGTGTTTGTGTAATGGTTTGGCTCTGCGAACGCAGATCTGGTAGGGCTTTCCAAATGTGAAGACACCGTCTTTATCTTTCTATATAGCTCATTAGCACAAAAAGCTATTCCAAATATTAATGAAATAGGGCATTGCGATTTCGTGCCTTTTCCAAATCCATGTGAACAAAGTAAGCTGCCAGGGTCAAAGATGTTTTATCACTGCCTCTCGTCTCTGATTATCTGGTATTTTCTTGCTATGTTTTTGTTTTCAATTTTATGAACCAAACTTGAGAGTTTCTGTATCCGCGTCTTTACGATGTAGGCTCTCACACAAGAGCAAAGTTGATGACGTTTCAATTGAACACTCACTGTCCAAAGAAGAAAGATGGAGAACGAGTCTGGCTGCTGCAGGGATGAAATCCACTCCCACTTCTGTTCCGATAGGAGATGATTACTGCAACTTTTGTACTGAATAAAAATCTTCGTAGATATTTAAGAGTAGTCAGTTTGGCTCAGTCGATAGAAAGGCCGCCCAGCGATCACTTTGTCGTGATTTCAAATCACAGTTGAGAATTGTAGGTTTTATATATCGATTTTTTTTCAACATGATGGGGCATACAAATATTGAAGAGTTTACTCCCCTAAATTAGGAGTGCATCGTTCTTGTAATTGCTGGTTTTATTGGTATGGTGGAAAACTAAAGTCAACTCCTGCCCCCGACCTCTGACAGGAGTTTCACAAAATTGAGATTTTAGAGAAGGACCATAAAAACTCTTCCTCCAACTTTCTTTTTCAGAAAATCCTGGAATTCAAAATCTGGATGACCGATGATAAAATGAAAAATATGTTAAGTGACACCTTACAGTTGTTTTTTGAAATCTGTGAATTTTGAACTAAAGCTCGAACAATTTTTTGTTGTATCAGAATCCACAACATCCTTTAAATTAACCTCATCGACAACTGATCGAGGGTGACCTCGAGAATCACTATCCGGGCTCACAACTCCGTAACAGAAATTTTGGAACCAATGTTGCACTGTTCTTTCTGAACAAGTTCTCATTCCAAATGCAAAATTGATGTTCTCGAGAGCTTGAATAGAATTTTCTTCAAGTTCGAACTCGTACAAATACAATAGTCTGATTTCTTTTGAGGACAGCATCTTATTAAAACTGAAATTTGAGGAATCACAAGTTAAAAATATATAAGAAAGCTAAGGTCGTATAATTAGTTGAATATGCATAACAACTTTTTCCGATTCAGAGTTTGTCTAAGAGCGCAATCATGAAGACAAATTCCAAAAAGGGCCATTTTATGTGGAACAACCGGATATCAACATTGATGACAACTGATTTCATCCTTTAATGAGTTAAAGAAAATGTCTCTTTTTCAAGTTTATCAATCTAGAATCAGTTGACCCCGTAACTTATGATTATGTTCAGTTAGTCACTAAAAAATGAGTGGATAGAAAATAAGGGGTTAATTTAGCATGAATTTGCATTGCAGAATGGACCCCCACGCCTCTGAATTTCGAAAAAATAGAGAATGTTTTTATAGACATAATAAGGAGTAAATGTTTAAATTCATAGCCTTCAAGCTCCATTGGTACAGCCTGTACGCGTGATACATACATACTTAGGAAGCCAGACCAACGTGAAAAATGGAAGAAACCTATATTGACAATTTTGGTGACAGTATTGGTTGACAGTATCCAATAAACATATACATTTTGTGGCTCTGGACTGAGAAAGAATTGATCAAATTTTGCGATGAATCCAAAATTCTTTTACGATTAAGAGATGTATTCATATATTAAGACAATAGTCTGAAATAGAGAAACGCAGAGACCTCCCCTTCATCGTAGCCATATACGAACTTATTTTCATGCAGGCTTTAGTTAGCGTACGGCGTTGGCAGAGGTGTGCGCTCTCTGAGTTCTTTCTAGTGATAAATCAAAAATGTCAATCTCCCAAAATGCTATAAAAAATACTATCTACATCTCTTTCTGATAAAAGCTAGAAAGAATTTCAGTTCTTTTACCAAAGCCAGACCAAGTCGTAGAATGTGGAGAAGTTGGGGTTGTTCTTCTGGCGATCGTCCAAGATGTGCCGAGACTCCTAATGATAGATATTTGACGTTATCATTGACATATTGGTTAACCTTAAGCGCGAGAGAGGCCAATACCTCTCTTTTTAACCGCCCAGATGTTGCGATACAGGAAACACTATCGCACGAAGAAGTTAATACTTACTGACACTCGAAGCACTGAGATATTTTACAACTATTACATTCATAATATTTGCGTTCTGAAATTTTCTCCAGTACTTCTCAACGTACACGAATGACACCAGAATTTGCACTCGTGAGCACACTTATCTGAGTTATAATGAATATTTCTTGAGCGCTGAAAAGAAAGAAAGAGAATTACCATTCACATGTTAGAAACCAGAATACTACGTATAGATTTCTTCAGTCTTCAGGTGAATCTGGCTGGCTACGCATATGTCATCAATGGAGCTAGAGGACTGAAAATTATATTTACTCCTCATAGTGACTGAAAAAAATTTTGTTTTGTTTTTTAGAAATCTCCCCCTGCTCTTTTCTGGGGGATGGGGATACTTCAATTTACAATATGAGTTATACAGGCCGCACCAATGGAGCCAGAGGGCTGATAATTTAAACATTCACTCATTATTAAAAGAAAAGAATTTTTTGCTCCGTCCCTTTAAATAGGTCTTGAGGCTTCGATTTACAATGTAAATTTATGCTGATTTTGTCCCTTAGTTTATGTCCGGCAGTCTTGTAAATATCAAACCAAAACTGTCAACAGAGCCAACGTGTGTTTCTTCAGGTTTTAAGTTATTCTGGCTATCTGTCTATCTGTCTATCTATCTATCTATCTATATATATATATATATATATATATATATATATATATATATATATATATATATATATATATATGAGTGTGTGTGTGTGTGTGTGTGTGTGTGTGTGTGTGGCGTATAGGCCGCACCATTGGGGCTGAAAAATGAACATTTACTCATTATTATAACCAGAAAAAAAACTTTTCTTTCATTTTTGGAAAATCTTTCCTCAAAATTGGAATGTAGGAAAAAAATTGAAATTCACAATGTAAGTTCATGCTAAATTGGTCCCTTAGTTCGAGTTCTGTGGCATTCAAACTTTTTTTTCAATTCAGAGCTTTTGGTGATCATTGCCCAACAAAAGTCAAGAGAAGTAACTTATTCATTGATCCTACCTTTTTTTTAATTGATCACTCCGAACACGATGAGCAGCTAAAAGACCTTGGTCATCACACAGTTTCTATTGAGTGACTAACCAGTCCTGTAGTAGGTATTTACTACGTACAAGAATGACACCTGAATATGCTCTCACACACACACACACACACACACACACACACATACATATATCTGTTATAGTAGATACTTACTAAGTTCACCGTCTAGTAGAGGGCCATAAAAGTGGGCCACCCAGAGATTTCGCATTCACTACGGATGCTCTGATCAGGCTGACAACGGTGGGCACCTCACACATAGGTTAGAGTAGGGCTTCTCAAACTGGGTTCCGTGGAACCTTAGAATTCCCTACCATATATTTTTGGCTCCGTAGCCGATTTTGAGAAATAAACTGTTCATTTTCAAATCAAATATGATGTTATATTGATGCAAAAACGTAAAATGCATCATTTGTATGAGAAAGCCATGCTTAATGAAGAATTAAAAATAACTTAATAAACATAAATAACCATAGTCACGTATCTTTATAAATTTTGCTTTTAAAGATGATATATTATGCTTGCAAAAACGTATCTAGTCTGTAAACGAAACGTGTCTGGTCATCGCGACGATTGTACACCGTAAACCGTTTATAATGCGTGAGATCATATCTTTCAAAGTCAATTACAAAGAGAAAAATATCAGAAATTGTGTTATTCATCTTCAACGGTACTTTTCGGTTCCAATTTTTGTTTCGCTCTGTCTCAGGGGTTCCGTGGGGTCGAAAAGTTTGAGATTAGAATATTTCAAATTGAAATATTACAAAAAATACTGAATTTAAAACTTTAACCTGTAAGTGTTTTGTCTATTATATAGAAGCAAACAGGTTATACTGGTCTGCCTTTTTAGGCTTGTAACATTTGAATGACCAATTTGTTCGATGTGCTAACATCAATTACCTTCACTGACTGACATACCGAAATGTGATTTTCGTCTCTTGCTCAAGGTTGCCAATTCAGATGTTTTACATCTATATCGAATTACCATAGCCCCACAAATGGCCAGCCCAACCATCCAGCCAAGTAGACTGCGTGCAGATTCTTCTCTTTGCTCGTCTGTGTGTTTGTATCTCTGGGCGCCCCGGGTCATATTTTTGGTTTTCAACCATGAAACTTTACATGAGTAGATCACAGCATCTTATCTTTCTTTCTTTTTTTTTTTTTTTGGTGGGATGAGGGCGTTTATGTTGGTTTCTATGGTTATTTTTGGACCAACAATACCAAAAGCTTATGCTGGTATTTTTTTTATATACAATCTTAGATGAAAGATCTATTTTTTAGACAAATTTAAAATGTTTTTTTGTTTTTTTAGATAATCAGTTCTGGCCTAAACACGGGCAACGGTGATTCATTTTTACAGGTACAGATGTTTTAGATGTTTTTGGTTGGGCCTTGATGTCAGAAATTGCTACTTGAATGATTTTTGATATCGTATGTAATGTTTTATCTAATTCATAGTGATGAAGTTTGTAACATGTTTTCCTAAATTAAATGATATCTTAATGAAGAATAAATCTTGAAGATTTACGTCACATTTGATTTATAAATAATATGTAGTACATTTTTTTAGATTTTTGTATCTGGAGAATCTACATGTTTCTAAGTGTTATAAGTTGTTGTTTTCGTTTCTTTGTTTTTTTACTCAATCCCAGCTGTAAACTTGTTGAAAATTAAGTTGGCAACAATTTGCTAATGCCCATCTATGATCAGGCCTTCCAGCTTGTTAATCGAGAGTAAAACAATGTATGGAGGAAGAATCTGGCGATTTTATAACCGGTATATAAACAATAAGGAGATCTGTCCGGAAACGAACCAGCCATTTTGAATATCTCAAGAACTGGCGGCAACCAATCAGAAGAGACCTTGGTGCGTGCGAGTGGATATATACTCTCCCATTGGATTACTCAGTCAGCTCTGAAACGCCATTGAATGCGCGTGTGTACGATGTGATCATCACGTTCACAAGGCACAGCCTGCCCAATTTTTAACGTCTCGTGCAGGTTTTCTTTTGGGCAAAACATAGCCATAGACCAGATCTTTCAGACCAACCACACCCGGTCCAGATTTGACTCCCTGCAAATGCAAAGAGAACACGATGATGCAGCTGTTGGCTATCTGGAAAGAGGACAGTATCCTTCAAAGTACTCCCCTCGGGATCTCTCAAACAAATAAAGTGGTAGGGATGCAGTGATATGTAAGTGGGGTCAGGAAAGTACTTTGATTGGTACTATAGTAAAGGAAAGTATTTTGATTGATTAAGGCATTACAAAAAAGCCTGATTTTAGAAGGAAAAGAATGAAGCCGACATAGTCTAATGGATCAGTTTAGCATAAATTTACAACCATCAAGGATATTTAGAAAAACAGAAACAAAATAAAACTTTTTTCCTAGGCACATTTAGGAGTAAATATTTAAGACTTTAGTCCTCTAGCTCCATTGTTGTGTTGTGTACGCTTGATACATATATACATACAGCAAGACCAAGCTGGAAACGGAAAGAAACCAAGGTTGACAGTTTTCATGACAGTTTTAGTTGACGGTTTCGAACAGAGTTTTTGAGGGTCTTTTTTTTTTTGTTTTTGTTTCGCCTTTATTTTACTAGAATAACTATTCACAAAGGAAAATAGAATTTCTATCCAAAGCTTTTTGGCTTTGCTTCTTGTCCCCTAACTTTGTTTATTGTTTGAGAGTGAGTCGTCGCTCTGCCTTATAATAAAATTCCTTTTGGAGTCTTGCTGGGATTTATTTGATTGACAAGAGTGACCAAGGTGCAAAAACAATAAAGTGCCCCATGGCTTGTTCATTTCAGAGGGTATCATGAAATACCCCCCTCCCCTCCCCAAAAAGAAATCAAGCAAAGAATCACACTAGGTTAGTAAGATTTCAGAAGAGCAAGCTCAATCTTCAAGAAACAGAAAATCCCGATAGTACTAGAAAGAAGGGTATATAACCAGTGCCTTCTCCTGGTAATCAATTATGGAACTGAAACAAGGAACCTAACCAAAACATTTGCTCTCAAACTATGAACTACAACATAAAGATACATTATATTAGAAAATTAGAATAATCAAATGGAAGGAGTCAAATGTAAAATCAAATCCATTGGAAAAGTCAAATGGTGATGGACAGGCCATGCTGCGAGAATGTCAGACAATTGCTGGACATAAAAAGGTTATACAACCAATGCATCCTCCCAATAGTCACCTATGGATCTAAAACATGGAACATAACAAAAACACTCAAACTGAGAACCATGCAACGTCCACAAGAGAAAATCATGCTTAACATAACTTGGAGAAATTACAAGACAGTACATTGAAAGATAAATAGGCGTTAGAAATAACATAGAATCCATTAGAAAATTCATGTTGCAATGGTTGGCCGTGTTGTTAGAATATCAATCAACTGTTGGACATCACGACTCACAACGTTGATCCCCAAAGATCACATGCAAAGCTGTAGCTGACAGAAAATAAGACGGCCTGGCGATATAGACAGGTTCGGGAGATATTGGCGCCGCATCGCCATCTGGGATGGTGTCTGTCAAGCGATGGACGCTAAAAAGCTGATGATCATGATTTTTCTTAGATATAAAATTTTACCTATGACAACAATTAATGGCTCCTTGGCTGAGGATCGGTGGAAAATGTGAAGTATATTGTTAATGCTTTAGCTATACAAAAATCAGTTTTTTTTTCTCAAAGTTCTTCACACGTACGCCAACATCAGAGTTAAGAGACAATTTTGAAGGCCTCATGATGTACAAATGAGATTTCGTTATTTAATTTGGCGTTTTGTCAATGCACAGCTAACATCATCAGAAATATGAAATCAAATAAAGAAATCTCATCTGTAGACTACAAGATTTACCAAACTGTCTTTTCACTCTAATACTGTCGGATGAATCATAGTTCGCATAGAAGCACTGGTCATACGCCTAAATATAGACTTGTATATATGTAACTTTTTTGTCTTTGTGGGGCGGTCAAAGCAGCTATTCCTGGGAAGTATTCATACACATAAAGCCTTTTTTCGATGACACATGCTTCTTCTTTTTTTTTAAAAGTTCATTTCCTGCCAGTCTTGAGGAGCAAAGACTTCTTTGCCTCAGGGCAGGGTATCTGGGTGGATTTTTATGAATAACAGACAAAAGTTACACATTCCTTACAAGGTAATTCTTTTTAAAGATGACCGTAATCAAAAATACTAAAGCAGTTCCCATCCCAAACGTGCATGTTTGGAAAGTTTTTTATGTTATGCGGAGCAGCCTGCCAAAATTGTCATACATGATAATTTCCAGTCCATTGTACAAATCTACGGCTTCGAGGTATTTTGGTTACTCTCTCTCTCTCTCTCTCTCTCTCTCTCTCTCTCTCTCTCTCTCTCTCTCTCTCTCTCTCTCTTCAGTGCGGCTGATTTAGTTTTTTATATCTAAATGTGGATAATTCTTAACAGCAGAAGTCAAGATGGCGCAACTCTGTGATGGTTTTCTACGTTTCTTCAGGTCACAAGTCAGTGGGGCCTATTTGTGAAGACCCTAAAGGCTTGTGCAATGGAAAGTCAAGATGAAGTGCTCCGTGTACAAGGCTGATTCCATCCTTTAAACTGAGGGTCTGTACGCTTTGGTGCACCGGGGTAGCGCAAGTAGCAACAAGACCGCTAGGTCGCAGGTTCAACAGTTTTCCTTCTCGTGGCAGATGCTACCCGTTTTGGGGAGTGGTCTGACAATATCCCTCACCTGGGTAGTTAAAAAACAAGATGCGAAAATTTCATATGCCTATATATATATATATATATATATATATATATATATATATGTATATATATATGTATATGTATATATATATATATATATATATATATATATATATATATATATATATATATATTACAGCTGAGGTCTCATGCAGATACCAGAGTTGGCAGTAGAGGTTTGCTTCCCCTTCAAAGGAGTAAGCAGACTGTATGGTTACCTGTATAGATATGTGTTACAATATATATATATATATATATATATATATATATATATATATATATATATATATATATATATATATATATTGAAGCTGAGGTACAAATTGCACTTATGGAAAGAACACATTCTTTCAAATGTCTGAGTTTTGATTTAGTTCAAGTTTAACTAGTCCCCACGGCTTAATTTAAGCAGGTGCTTCTTATGACAATATGGTATGGCTATTTAGCCCTGTGACTCACTAGCGTCTCAGAATAGGTGTTCATTCTACTTCAAATCTTTAGTTTGGATTCTTCCAGCAACCAACATGGGGAAACGTTCGGAGAAAGTGGTTTTATGCGCATGGGTTGATGGTTTGCCACATTTAGTAAAGGATTGACTTGAATTTAACGAAAAGGAAGTGGTTAATTTCACACTTCAAAAAAGACTCACAATAAATACGTACACGTATGCAACTGGATATCTAAATTAGCGAATACATGATCAAGTAAATACTCAAGTTAATTAACTCCAGAGATTATTGAATACATAAGTTAATGAATTCGTAAATAGTTAAGCACATAAACTGATGATTACATCAATAATTGATTACACGAATAACTAGAAAGAACTCAGAGAGCGCGTGCCTCTGCCAACTCCATTGTCAGGTGGAGGCGTGATAATTGTTGATGGACCTGCCCCCA
Source organism: Thysanoteuthis rhombus (assembly GCA_963457665.1). Lineage (NCBI taxonomy): Eukaryota > Metazoa > Mollusca > Cephalopoda > Oegopsida > Thysanoteuthidae > Thysanoteuthis > Thysanoteuthis major. Next base: position 81,578,752 of record OY735199.1, read on the forward strand.
AATTTAATCAGTTCGTCAGTAGCCTATTGTCCAACCGTCAACAATATTTCATTGAAAACCTTCGGGGACATCATTTGGACTGACATACGCACAAACGAACAGAGGGATAGACAGAAAGATGCAGCCAAACACGTATGCCTCTCCAACTTCGTTGGCAGAGGTAATTGATATGATGGATATAAAGTAAATGGATTCAGAAATAATTAGGCACATACATTAATGAATACATTAATATTTAATCACAAAAATAATTAAATTCATTTATAAGTTTCTGCTAGTTAAGTAGGACGGTGTCAGAAGTAGTCAAGAGAGTTAAAAGATGGGATTCTTATTGGCATAAGTTGCCCCACGTTCTTGATTTAGCACAGACTGAAATTGAATCCCACGGTTGTGTGGGGAAAAAAGAGTTCACAGTTTCCGCGCACACGATAAATTGAAAAGCAAGCATATACGTGACTGAATAAAAAGTTTGAATAGATAAATCAATGAAAATACATACATACTGAAATATAAAGATATTCTGGAAAAAATTAGATAAATACCCCTCTTTTTCTCTGATCGTTGTTGCTGTTCATACTATCGGGTTATTTTAGATGCTGTTATCAATTCAAATCTATATCAACCTCCACGTTGGCCAGCTGTTTACACTATTTGCATAGCACAGTGACGTTTGCAAACACCTGATGGAACGTTCGCCTCCCGAGACAGAACTTGGAAAAAAGTGCGTCTTATATGCCGTTAAAATACGGTAGTTAAACAAATGCCTAATTAAATAGATGAACAAGTACGTATGTAGCAGAGAATTAGGTGAAACAAGGGGAGAAATATGAAATACAGAAGTACATTTGTAGAAAGGGTACATCTTAAGCTTAGTTGATTTTGTAGCGTTTTTTGCTCACTTTAAGCGGTCACCACGGCTTAACTTGGATTTTCATATACATGCGTGTGAGTACTTTCACACACATGAATTTTGATCTGGAATGATCACTGTATAATGTTTAGTATCTGTTATTCTAAATATTCACCATTGAATTAAGTATATTCACAAGGAAGGAAATTATGCTGAAAAAATGAACATCTGTCATGTAAAATAAATTGTTTTGTTTTTCATCTGTAGGGTACGTATTTATTGATGCAACAACGCAGGAAAAGATTTCATAGCAACACTCTACTCTCGGATAACAGGGGAAAACCTGTACATGAAATCTTGACCTAAACCTGTACTTGAATACCGACAAAAGATGAGTGCCGAATAGGCAACTATTTCAAGCATCGAGTATGTCTTGATGTTCATTGATCATTGTAGTTTTATTAATATGTTTTGAGATTTCTAGTTATATTTTATTAAACGCCCAGTTTTATGAATATGTTAGAAAAATAGGGTGCATATCTATAAGCATTTACATAAAATTAAAATGCTTGTATATATGCAAGTGATACGCATAGACATACGAGAAATAAAGTTGATAATAAATATCTTTATACAATGTATATATATATATATATATATATAGTGGAGTCTTTTTTATGTTCTTGCCACCATTCCCGTACAACTCGTGCAATGTGACAGGGCACATTTTCCTGCTGGAATATGCCACGTCATCGTAGATTTGATGGTAATTTTTAGATACACCAGCTTTTTTAGCATTGATTGCCGTACTTTTAGAATCATTTTCAAATTTTCACGCTTACAACCGCACACACTCGATGTTAGAAATGGCACGTAAATCGGAGGGAATAAGTTTCCATGACGAGATGTACCTGGTCTTCGATTATGCTGAGTTGGGTGGTACGTAACAAAGTACCTTCTAAATGAGTGATAGGACACTGTATTCCCCAGCAGAACGCTGCCCAAATTATCATACTGCCTCCACAGGCTTGCTGTTTTCCCAAAGTGCATAATGGTGCCTTCGTCTCCCCAGGATAATAACAGAGATGTAAACTGCCAGCCACTCCATTCAGGGTGATACGAAACTCATCGGATGTGTGTAGTTATGTAAAGTGTTACCTTTAAGAAAATGAGAAAGTATCCCGAAAGACCAATTAAATTTCTTGAAAAAGCTGTAAAGATTCCGTTCTTGGCTTCATAAATTAAAACGGTTGGCGCCATCGTTGAATTTGACAAGAATATCTTTCACAGGAAATACCGATCAGTATTGCTCTGATTGTTACACATGACTTTTAAGGACATAACTGTCAAAATTGAACATGCAAAACTGGGGAAAGTAGACCGCTACATCTACTTGAATCTCTATGAAATCCGCAAATAAAGAAGAAATCAAGCGAAGAATCACCCTAGGATGGCAAGCTTTCGGCAAAGCAAGCTCAGCCTTCAAAAACATGACAATCTCGATAATCCTAAAAAGAACCAATGCATCCTCCCGATAGTCACTCATGGAGCTGAAACATGGACCCTAACCAAGAGACAAACCCATAAACTCAGAAACATGCAACGTACGCATGAGAGAATTATGCTCAACCTCACATGAACAGATCACAAAGTAGCACAGTATATCAGAAAGAAAACGGGGGTCAGAGACATCATAGAAACTATCAAAAAAACTCAAATGGCAATGGGCAGGCCATGTTGCAAGAATGAAAGACAACCAGTGGACATCACTTCTCACAACATGGATCCCCAGAGTTCACATGAGAAACCGAGGCTGACATAAGACAAGATGGAGAGATGAACAGGATAAATTCAGGAAATACTGGCTCCGCGACGCCCATGATAGAGAAGAGTGACGAATCCTGGGGAAGGTCGATGTCCAACGACGGTCGTTAAAAAGATGATGATGATGATGATGATTGTTCTGATTTCTCCGTAGACCTTTGATATTTAATTCTGCCAACGAAGCTGAAAAGGGTTTATGTATTCGGTCGCGTCTCTCCGTCATTCCATCTCTCTGTCTATCCGCACAATATCCCCGAAATTACTCGATTTTTGTTGAAGAGAAGGGAATTGGATTAAAGAAAAGTGATTGGATCAGAGGTAGGATCCAGGAATTTTTTCTCTTCTCAATCGAGAGATATTTTTCCATTTTTTTTTTTTTATATATTCATGGATACGCTCATGACTGATGCTAGTTCTTGGATTACCCAATGTTTCCATCATTTTAACATCGAGTGAGGGCGTTTGCGTAACGTAGGGATTAGCTGATATCATAAATGCATTAACTCCTGTTTCACCTTCATGAATTTTACATACATTCGCTCGCATGATGTTGAGAACTGTGCACATAAGTTGTGACCCCTTTTTAAACATCGATTGAGCGTGTGTGTTGAATTTCACTATCAACTATCGGGGGGTCTATTTTACAGCCATTTACAATCGGGGAAGACATTTTAAAGCCATTTTGTGGACGTTTTCTAATCGACCGAAATTTAGCCGCGTACAACGAAAGATTACCGAATCTCTCTGTCATTACGTAGAAATTCCTAAAAATGACTGGTTAGGAAATAGGTCATGTTTATTCAGCTCTGGATTGATAAAACATAAGATACTGATTCTTTTAAAGCTGTATCGTATCACGAGTGAAGTTTCAAATTGCACTGATTTTTCTTTCCCTGGTCAGGTTATTTAATTGCGAGCATCAACGAGATCGGAATCTTTTTTTAGAATATAGACCCAGAGGCGTAACTAGGGTAGAGAAGACAGGGCACGTGCCCCGAGCGCCGCTCGAAGCGGGTGCCACTGAAGAGTTTCTATTAAAGTTATTCTTGGATAGTGGGGGGAGACGGCTAAAATAGGCCATATCTTTCCATTTCCAGCTATTTTCTTTAGCTAAAAATGTTTCGATAAAACTTTTTAGAGGGGAACACAATTTCAGTTCATGCCATGGTTCTCAAATTTCCGTTGGTATGCCCCTTTCTGGACTCAAAAATTGATTCGGGTCAGAGGTGCAAATTTTTTACATGGCATCGTGTATGATGCCAGGTGCCACGTGTTGCGTCAGGATGTTTGCATTAATTTTTCTACGGAGATTTTCTTTTTACACAATGTAAATAAATACGTACATTTAATCCAAGCAAAATTGAATCTAATGTTAACAAGGATATCATACATCCGGGCATTAATTCAATAAAATTTCCTTGACGATTCAAATAGCTTTCAATTGTTTGGGTGTGTACTTTGGGATTTCTGTCAACAAAACAAGGTGAGTGATTCACTACTTTTAGAATCATTTTCAAATTTTCACACTTACAACCGCGCACACTCGATGATAGAAATGGTGCATAAATTAGAGGGGATAAGAGAATCTAGAACAATCTATTGATGTTAACCCCTGGAGAAAAAAAACTCAATATCAACACCCTGACACAGCACCTGAAACGCATTGTCATACACAATATCATCCAAAAACCCGAATCAATTTTAGGGTCCGAACTCCCTAGATCAAACCCGATTGTGATGAGGAGTTCTGGTTCTTTTAGGTGCTAGAACAAGTTTGAAAGTCAGGACGTAGACGCGCTAATTCTTTCCTCATGTAAAGATCTAGCAAAGGTAGCTAACAATTTTGATTTCTAGTTTACACTAAAAAAAATGAGTCAAAAACATCTTAATACACCTATATAGATTCTCCAGATGTATGACTAAAATCTTGGGATTACATAACATATTATTAACAAATAAATTAAAAAATATTACCTAATTTATTAAAAATATTACGTATTTTATTTCTACAAAACGAATAAAATTATCCATTATTTAATCAAAAGCCATCTTGAAAGCAATTTCTGGCATCTAAAAGCAACCAATAACATTTAGACTGGCAACATTGAGAAAGGGACGTAACTAACATTTCGGTATGTCAGTTAGTGACGACAATCGATGCTATAAAAGCTGGTGTATCTAGAAATCACCATTATTCTTGGTTAAGGCCATGGTCGATCAATATCTGGATAGTAATAGTAAAGAGATACAATTTGAGGTCGAAGTGGTATTTGTAAAACATGAATTTCTCGAAAGAAGAGTCATTAACACTCCGACTTCTGTTCGAACAATACAATCTATTCTCCCATCTTTGGTATCAATACAACATTTTGATCGATTCATTCTACGGTGAGTGTTTCGGTATGTCAGCTTGTCACTCGGTCATCGCTACTACAGATACTTATACATCTAAAATAAATTGAATAAATGAAAATAAACAGCACATGTTTCAATTTTTCGTAAATAAGCTTCGTAACGGTCATAACGGACATTTGTAGACTATTTTTCAGTTCAAAATATTCGCATTTGCTTAGTGTGGTGCAGAAGAGGTGAGAAATTATAATCATGAAGTACACGGGAAAGACCTATCCTCTATTCAACCCTTCCTTCTACGTATGCTTGAAAGTGTAACGGTGAGAATCCGGGCATCTATGGTTTGACTTCCAGGCTTGTTTAGTTTTCTAATTGGTGGGTACCCAATTAAAAAATCATTTTTTCTCCTATTGTATTAATTGGATGGCATATTCTGAATATTTCCCGAATTCTCATTGTCTCTTAAAAGCTGACGGAATTCCTTGGCGATGAAACCTTTTCAGGGCCTGATGCACAACTTGGTATAGCTTGACGTATGTAAGAAAAACAAGTTATGTTTGTTTATGTTAGAAACGACCATCTGATCTCTCAAGCACGAGGAAAAAAAAACTGATGATCATCTACTTTATGTCATTTCTACCCAAGGGATAAATTAAACAGGGCTGGTTAGTCATGCTGTATACACACGTCAAGTGATTCACCATTTAGTGTTATTTTGTCTATACGTGAAGAAGAAACGCCAGAAGTAACAAGTTGTGTTCGTTGAGGATCAAGCGACTGTAGATATCCTTATCGCGCTCCTCGGTATTCTGTAAAGTTGTTGCCTGAATAATTTGAAGAATTCTTCGGATTTTCGATTCTTCAAGATTTTTTTTTCTTCAAATAGTCCTAAGGATTATCCTAAGTGCTCAAATAATTACTTGTATAACTTTAGTTCTCTGCTAAGGTTGTGTTATCTATTCCAATCCCTACCCTCCTGGTACACCTTATTTATTTATTTTTTTCAGCTCATAACTAGAATTGTCTCAAATCATACCGAGATGTATCATATACATTGTTGGACCATTTACCCAGAAAAATGTCCAGGTGCTATTCTGTTTAGTCCCCGTTTTCCCTATTATAGATTTTTAGTGTGACGGGGATTCGATCTACATAGTGAGGTTATGCTAAATCGATCCCTTACTTTGCGTCCACGCCTTTTTTGTCGTAAATTCAAACACTTTTAGCGATCACTGCCCAAGGAAATACAGGGAAACTTATTCATTGATCACCCCTTTTTTTCCAATGTTTTATCGATCACACCTAACAGGACGTGCTGGTGAAGGATGTTGATCACATTACAGTTTCTATAGAGTGACTAACCAGACCTATTATTATTATTATTAGTATTAGTATTAGTAGTAGTAGTAGTAGTAGTTTATTATCATCAGAGGGCTCACGATTCAGATCTTGACAATTTGTTGTTTTCCTCAGATAGTAATCTAATCTATTAAAAACAAACAAGCGAAAAAGCCTACACGAATGTTAGCTATGCATAAAGTTATCAGACAAGGAATCAGACAAGTGTCGTGTGAGAAATGCACGCGTAAATGCATATCTGTATACACGCGCACAATGTTATAAATGCATGAACACATGCAAACGTATACATAAGAACATTTCAACACTCACATGCACATATATATATACATATGTAGATAAGAAAGAAGGAGATAGGCTATCAAGATGGAAATAAATAATTTTTAGGACCCCGTCAGGTAGACACCAGCTTAAAGAATTAACTTTATAGTTTGATTCATTACGTGTGAGACAAATTTCTACCCCGAATAAGATTTAAAACCTCCCTATATTAAAATCTCAATTAATGAATTTATGTATGTATGTGTGTATGTATGTGTATATACGAGTTTGTGTGCAATCTTTTGACTCAAGAAGTACGCATCTGAGACATAATGATAAAATAAAACGATAATGAATTCAAAACGTTTCAATATTGAGCGCTCATTTTACGATTATTTTTCAAAATATCAATTTTTTCCCCATGTTTTTTTTTTTGTTTTTTTTTTGCGTTTCAACATCTGAATTATGCCCAGCTGATATTCTTTGAGCAGCGATCAATGTTTTAAATTACCTATTTTTCTCCAGGGGTTGGGTAGGGGTTACACCGGAGTGTTTCCAGATAAGCCTAAATACAAATTGGATAGATTTCAGCTGTTGAACGGAAAATAAGGTTTCAATATATATAGAGATTGTTGTGTCATACATAGACAGCTGTTTCGTTGGATTACAACTCTTCAGTGTGGCTAGAGACTACCCATTATCCCATTCAGCACCACAAGGTAGGATCGAAACCTTGGCTTCAGACCCGGAGGCTGGCATCCTCCCTCTACTCCACGGAACTGGACCGTCAGCAAGGTTGAATTTAAGCGATATATTTATTTATTGTATATATTCCTCATCCACCAGAGTTCTCCATTCCATGTTGGAAGAGCATTGCATAAGCTTACAATGAACGAGCTACCTCATTTAGAGAGTGCTCAACCCTGAATAAGGGAGCGTTGATTATTGTTACATACATATATATATATGTATATATAAGGAGAAGACAAAATAGATGGATGAAACCCGCCTTATCGGGTAGTTGCCAGCTAGTATGTACATATATATATATATATATATATATATATATATATATATATATATATTGAACGGAAAGTAATGATTCAGTTTAGCATCATACTTACATTGAGAATAGAACATTCTCTCAAAAATCCTGAAAAAATCTCAAAACACTCTATTTTAACAAATTCCCATAGGCCCATTGGGTATATAAACTAATTGTGTGCCATATTTGGTTGAGCCAATGTTTACAAGAGAGACACAATAACAAACAGGACCAGTCTTCGAAATAAGGTGATTATTGCATGGCCAACATATGAATTAGATGTTTATGTAACTTTGGTGGTACAATCTTCCAAGGTTCAAGAAAAAAATAATTATTGGATTAGTACGATGTAATATTATTTTTCGAATATAGGAATAGTTAGAAATGATGTTATTACATGTTCAAACATTTTCATAATAAATAATTCGATTTGTTCATCACGTTCAATCGCGGATGTGTACCTATGAATTATGTTTTTGATGTCTGTTTTATCTTGTTTAGAATTGAAATGCATTTGGTTACTATAAAACAGATTGTATTTTATGTTATTTTGTTTTCATCTCTAGTTATGTTATTATTTCCACTTTCTTGGAAGATGGCTTATTTTTATCGGCAATGTTGTTTGGGAATTTATCATTGTTTGTCATATATCATTGTTTGTTTAATTAAATATATTAACGAGCGTAAATAATTGACTTGCTTGAAATCGTATACTGCCCTGAAGTCTTGAAAATATTGAGAAAAGTAAACAATCTTGAGGAACGAAATGGTGACGTTGCTGCACAATACAGCAGAGCAGACGTGGGCAAGGTTTTTTTTCTGTTTTATTTTTTTTTTACTTTTAGTTACTCTAAACAAAATATTTTGGCAATTTTTCACATCAAAGGGTTAGTAGGAAGGAAGTCATTCATTCCACTGAATTAAAATTAGTGAATAAAATGTAAAAATTTCTTGTTGATGTAAGAATTATGAAGTTGGAAACACTAAAACACGACGCTTAAAATTAAGACTAAATATAACTAACAATTAAAAAAAACAAGAAAATTAAAATGACTTGTTAGAGTTAGTGATATTAAAAAAAACGAAGAGAGATAAGAGAATTTGAAAAAAGGGCTAATATCGGGTAATTCACTTGTTCACTTCGGATTTAAAAAAATATCAAGATATTACTCGCTGTCAGATCATTCAGAAGGGAGTTGAATGCACAAAGTAGTTGTCCTTGACAGGAAGCTATTGCGTTGAACCTTTGACGAGTCTTTGATTTATCTAAAAAAAAGTATGGATATGCCTTGATTACGGACAGTGTTTTAACTGATAATTCACGGATAGAAGGAACTAGGGAATACAGTTCGTCTGAACACTTTCCATGGAAGTGATTGTCGGAAAGTGCCAAACCTGCAATATTTTGACGATGAGACAATGGTTGGAGTGTGGCAGAAAGAAAAAAGCTCATTTCCAACTCGTCCCTCCATTCGATTCTGTACTCCATCGAGTGAGAGAAGTGCCTGGTGTAGACACACTGTCCATATTTGCGCACAGTACTTCATTTTTGGACTGATTTGGTTCTTGTGGAAGTAAAATAGAGCTTTAGGTGTTCGAGGTGAGTCAGCTAGCATGGACTTACGTCTCTGAGAGGGGATACTTCTCTCTGGGAGTATACGTCCAAATTGCGTTGGATACACCGGTCCTTGTTCGAACCCAGAAGTTAAGCAACGTCGAGCCTGGTAATTACTTAGATGGGCCACTGTACAGTATGCGCCAACTGTGGCAGTCTTAGCCTACGCTGTGCCGTCAATTGACAGAACATTTAAGACTGGGTTGTGCCACCGGTCTTTTCTTACACACAAGTTCCATCAAGGACTCATGGGGTGTGCTCTCATAGGATCTATCATACTCGTATCGAGTGGCAAAGATCATCAGTCATCATCATCGAAGGATGTCCTTTGGTAAAGAATATAGATATTATAGAGATGGCAATGAGGGAAGATTCGGTGTCCCAAAGAAAATTAAGTTTCACTGCGCAAAAGCGTTTGGATGAATTAACGATTTTGAACATCATCAGTTATAAGGGAAAGTTCAACTTTCTAGGTGCAATCGATGAATTTTTTCCTAAAAAGCATGGAAAGCATTTCTATGTTTGAAGAAGTGACGACCATTTGAAATTTCCTATTACAGAATAAACATGAATGTATTCCAATGCATATTGCTTATGACAGTTCTGTACACTATCATCTAACTTGTTAATATTCGTGAAAGGAATTCACAGTTATTTTTTAATTTCTATGGCGATAATTCTTTAATAAAAATGAAAATAGTTGATCTGTTTCAGTCATCGAGTATGATGGGTAGGGTATAAATCTATCATCATTTTGTTTTATACTTCTGTGTGGAAGAGGCAGGTGTTACGGACAACAAACTGAGAAAATCATAATGTTCGTTATAAGAGTAGATATACATTTTCGATAAAATTGCTTGAATTGGCTTATCCATAAATCATTCTGTCTCTTCTATTCTGTACTATTTAATGTCTGTACATCAATTACACTACATGTACATGGACGTTTGAGCCCCTTCGAGTTGTTTGTTTTTAAAAGTCAACGTTTCGACTGATTCATTCTTCGTACTTCTTCAGGTGTATTACCCAAATGTTATGATGGTAAACAGAATTTTTTTTTCCTCCAATAGTCGCAACGTTTATAATGTACAATTTGGGTGTTTTCTTTTCCTCTCCCTAATAGACCTGGATTTCCATACCTTTTCCCCAGTTTAACCCGAACTGAAGCTTCTGCTAGTCAACAGCAGAATTGATCGAACGGAACGTCAATTTATTAACATGCACAACAATAAAGGCTTCAATTGTTTGAGATAACTCTCGAATATTAATGGACCTCTTCAAAACTATCGACATTGCTTAATGAGCAGTTTGGAATGGGGTCTGGATTTTCATTCTTGCTGGGTTATATTGTTAGCTTCGCACAGGCTAGGTGCATCATGGGAGCTTTCTCTCAGAATTATGGAATGTTATCAGTTCATTTTTTTCTCCTTCAGTTGTATCCAAAATTTTGATTATTTTCCGCTGCTGTGCCTTTCAAATTGTGAATTCTTACTCAGCCAACCATTGTTAAATGAAGTAAAAACTTGTTTTGAAGGCTTTTTTGTAGATTTTGCCGTAGTTTTTTTTTAGTATATTTACAACGTATTTTAAAGAAAAATACGTTTGGCAATGTTTTCTACAAAATATTTGCTATTCTTTTTGAGAAATAATTTCAATCTTATTTACTCCTGAACATGTAGTTAGGATAAATAAATATATATATAGTCTCTTTCTGGCTTTCCGTCTGTTCGTCTGTCTATCTGTCTGTCATCACGATATCTCCAAAATCTCTATGAATTTCAATGGAATTTCGTGGTAGGGTGAGCAATGGTCTAGAGAAATTATCAAATCTATTGGCCCGACAAATTAGCGGCCTCTGTAGGTTGGATCCCAGGTCTGGGTTACACCCCTGGGGAACAAAAACTTTTACTGAGTAGAAGTCCAGACTATGCCCCCACCCCCCACCCTCCCGTTTGAAGCTAATGTATGAATAACGTTATCCAGCTTCTTTGAATCTTTCGGACTTGTCTTTAGGAATCTATTTCTTGTACAGCGTCAATTGAGATGAATTTATCTCTTCACCACAAGCCAGACACATTTTTCTCCTCCTCCTCTCCTTCTCTCTCTCTCTCTCTCTCTCTCTCTCTCTCTCTCTCTCTCTCTCTCTCTCTCTCTCTCTCTCTCTCTTCACATACTTAGTTTCCTCTTGTCCCTACCACCTTTGACGCCTTCCCTATTTTTTGGACACTATTTATTATTCCTCACCCACTGCCCCCACTCAAGTTCTGGGTAGGGAACAAATTTTGCGCGACAGCTTCAAGTCAGTGGGTTGAATTGAAATTGTGCCAGTGAAGAAAACAAAAACAACTGCTTTATTACTACTATTAATGATAATCTGAAAAAGGCATGGAATATGAAAGTCAAAGTAGTACCAGTAATAGTAGGTGCACTGGAAACCGTACCAAAGACACTGAAACGAGATTGTAGGAACTGGGGATAAGAAGAAGGACTGAGACTATACAAACCATAGCACTGCTTGGGACTGCACGAATACTGAGATGAGTTTTACAACTCCCAGCTGGTAGTAATAGCCTAACCGACAAGAAAGACGCATCGTGGAGACGGTACAAACCACAGCGCTGCTATGATGCGTGAGGACGATATGAGAGGGGGGCTGGAAACCTTAGCAGGCTTACTGTCACTCAACTATCAGTGATAACCATCGAGCAATTGGTGTGAAACTGTAATCCACAAAATTGCTGTGGACTGTCAGAGTACGGAGAGGGCGGGGGCTTGAGACTTGAATGGACCTGTTATTACTCAGTCTCTAGCAGTGACCACCAGGCAACTGGTGTGAAAATGCTGTTGATGATAACATTCTTCCCTTTCTTCCCTTTTGACATTGAGAGTTGTCCCTCGTTCTCTATGCCAATTCCAATCTCTCTACAATTGATGGATAGTTTCCTGTCAAGGAAACGTAGACCTCTGGAAAAGTGATGATCTGCGGGAGCAAGGGCTGACCAGTCGGGAGAAACAGAGAAAACCTCCATACTCAGGGCCAAAATCTTTTTTTCTGGGTGCATTTTGCAACATGGTCTTGTGTTATCATGCAAGAGTTAAACAACTACCTGATTAACCAGTGACGCTTTTCGTTCTCTTTTCTTTTCCTTTTCAAATTAATAACTGATGCAATTCTTTCATTCAGTACTCCATGATAGACGACATCCTATATATCCAACCAAACACAATACATTACCTTCTCAGGGTGAATCGTGGTTTTGGTTCAGACGTAGGCTTTCTCTCGGATCATAACCATGGTCTCTTTGGTTGGATATGATTATAAAGGACCCAATTTCCATCAATGGTAACCATTCTTTCCAGTTATGCTCCAGTGGCATGCCTTGTTCTTGGTGATGAACAGATGTTGACGCTCTGATTGACCTGATAATTGGTCAGATTATGTGGAAACCATCGATCGAGTTTTTACACTTTACTGGGCTTATGAAACTGGTTCATGATTGCCGTATGGGTTGTTTTGAACTGATGTGACATGAACTCGTTATATCAGCCTAACGTTTGTTGTTTTTTTTTTTTCAATCATATTTAAGAGAAGTTGATTGCCTAGAAATAAGGAAATATTTATAGGGGAACATTTCCCAACCGGAATAGACCAAATCATCGCTGGCATGCCCAGATACTTGAGGCTCTATTTCTTCAAATAGTGCAGATATTCCTTGCTGCCTCCGCGGATAATGGGCCTTTTTTGTTCTTGTAGCTTATACAGAGTCTCAAATGAGTTTCATCTACGCCAATTGGAGGCTGGGGTGCAAAACAATCAGGTTTTCATTAACAGAATATTGAATATTCCTTAGTGAAAAGATGAATGATGAGAACACAAGATTTCGTGGTTAGTTTTTCCCAACATAATCGAAAATAACCTCAAAGTTGTCACAGCAAAATTGTGATAGTAATTGCTTTCCGACCTAATATACTTAAATGACCGTTATAATAAAAGCAAGACACAATACTAAAACTTTTCTCGCATCTGAAAAGTGAAGTCATTTTCATGAAATTGTTTTCGGCAACAGAGCTGTATCACTTGATCAACTTATCTTCCCATCCATTAAAAGAAATAACACAAATAAATTTATACCATTTTTTATAAGGCAGTGCACCTTTCTTTAACTTTTTTGTTCCTGCGTAATAAGTGTTATTTTCAAATTGATTTTATCCCAAACGTATAGAGAATGTCAATAATTATCTCCTACAAACTTTTATTTTACATTTTATCACGCAAAAATAATAATACAATTGCATATCACTCTCCAGACCACACAAGTTTGAAGGAAATGATAACCATTTTCTACACTATTCACACGCAAGCAATCAGAAAATAACAGTCACTTCCCAGGAATAAAATTTGCGTTGCGATTTACTGCCGTAAAGATGCAATGAATTCTTTTAACATATTTCTGCCATGATTTTGAATGTTTTGCGTGCAAGTACAATTTTTAAATATTTGTCTGCGAAAGGTTCAAATTCAGACATTTCCGTTCTTTGGAAAGTTATAAACATCTTAACATATTTCTTTCGCAACCAACTTGTGGCTGATTGTAGCTAAAAGGATAAGTATTTCAAAAACTTATAAATTTATATATATATATATATATATATATATATATATATATATATATATATTGTCTGTTGACGTATAGTATATCACACCTGGTGTGCTTACTAAAAAAGCGCAGCATTGTAGAAAAAAAATCGATTTCATATTTGTGAGTGTTTGTATGGACTTCCAGATTGCCTATTCACTTTAATACTATCAGATGAATTATAATCCATATTGAAACACTCGTCATAGTGTCAAGTGAGCTTACTAATACTGAAATTTGATCCTAAAAGGAGGGCCGGAGAGCTACACTTTGATCCTAGGCAGAGTGCACAGATTTCCTGATCCTAGATCATTCGTAACTGATCCTGTCATTTTTTATGGGTACTCTGCTAGTTCTTATATGATATATAATGGGGATAAATGGAGAAGAGAAATTCCTGGTTGTTTAGGGAAATTAAACAATAGGTATTTATAGAGGCCGTAGGCGTAATGGGATATTTTTCTCCAAGGGAAAACAAACTGATCCCATATGTGTGGAAATTAGGCGGGAAATTAACAGACAGGAAAAGGAAAATAGAAGAATTCTTCCGAGAAAAATGTCTTTTGGCAGCATGGCGTGTTGGGGGTGATCCATTGTGAAAAAGAAGGTGATCAATCAATAAGTTTCTTCTCTCGCATTTTGTTGAGCAGTGATTACTAAAAAAAAAAAAAGGGTTGAATTTGAAAAAAGTGTGAATGCCAGGCAATTTTGAAAAGACTTGATAAAGAGTAAATGTTTACCTTTTCATCCCTCTGGCTCCATTGATATGGCCTGTACGTGTGATACATACAAACACGTACTATCCAAAGAAATATTTATCTTCTATGTCCTCTATTTTCTATTTCAATACTCTCTTTGATCTATTACGTCCATGTTTTTATATTTTGAAACATTTCAAATCTCCTAGGTTCATCTTTAGCCCTATTTGTCTTACTTTTCCTATTTAGATCATTCATCATGTTTTGTAACTAACCCAATGCTTCCGATGTTCAAATACTCTTCGTTTATATTCAATCCCATTTCCTCCCAGTCAGTTTTCCGGTAAGCGCTTTCAAGGTTCGATGTAAATCACCATCAACAGATATCATAAGTCCTCTGCTGGAAAAAGGCCTTTGCCATCTGATGACCACGATTGTGCTAACCGTTGTTATTTCTTACCAGCAAACCTTTTTATCTCGTCCTCTATCTTGAGTCTGGTCTCCACTTTCAAAATTGACAGAAACTGGACCAGAGACTTCAGATCTTCGAACGTAACTTCTCAATGTTCCGTCTTGTTTCAAAATTCTTTTGACTTTTTGAATTTTTTCTATCTTTGATCCAAATTCTGTCATTTTTGTAACTGTGTAAGGATGTTAAAAACAACTTTTTGGAATGTATCAGATATTTTGGCTCACACTAAATATAAAGATATTCATAGCAACTTCTGATCTTCGTATTCGAAATCAATTTTTTCTCCCTACAAAGCTGCACCTTTTTTTAGCATGCACACCCAGTGTGATATACAATACGCCAACCGACTAACACAAAGGGAAGACTAATAAGTAAATAGTAAATAAGCAATGATTAAAGATATAAACAAAAGAAGAGAATGATGAATGCGTAGAATGCATATAAACAATCATTATTGTTCGTTTCAAGTAATCGAGAAGTACTTATGATGTGCGTTTTTTACAGGTAAGAATGCCCAAGACAATATCATTTTCTGGTACATGTAGATAATTAAATCAATTCTATTCCTGCCAGTACCCCATTGTCTTGCATGATTTCTCTCCCTCTCTTTCCTACATTTCATATCCCGTCCTCTCTCTCTCGCTCTCTTTCTCCCAGTTTCTCTCTCTCTCCCCCTCTCTCTCTCCCCTCTCTCTCTCTCTCTCTCTCTCTCTCTCTCATTTTAATTAGTTCCTGCTTCTCTCATTCTTCATCTCGTTGTAACTCATCCTCTGTTAGCCGAACTGTCAACATAGGTTTCTTCCGTTATCAAGTTGATCCGACTCGTTGGCTGGCTATATATATATATATATATATATATATATATATATATATATATATATATATATGTCACGCGTGTAGGCCGTAACAGTGGAGCTAGAGGAATGAAAATTCAATCATTTACCTCTTATCGTGTCACCGAAAATGTTTTTGATCCCACCTTAAATGGGTTTTAGCGAGGAGTTCAATTTACAATGTAAGGTTATGCTAGATAAATCCTTTAGTTTGATTTTGCTTGTTTTTGTTTTTAAAATTCATACTTTTTTAGTGATCACTACCCAACGAATGGCGACAATTGACTTATTTATTAATCACCTCTTTTCCCTATTTTTCAATTGATCACATCTAACAGGGTATTGCGAATAGACATTGGTCTCGTGACGGTTTCAATTGATTGACTAACCAGACCTGTTTCTGTCACGTTTTATTTTCTTTAGAGTGGTCTCCCTTTTTACCTGCTTTTATTATATTACCATACGTTATCATTCCCACTGATGGACAGAGGCCTTTCTTATCTCTTTCCATAACGACCGTGATTGGGCTAAGCTCTGCCACGTCATACCAGCGAATCCTTCCATCTCATTCCTCCACTTTAGGTCTCTTCTTTTTCTACTGCGTTCACTATTTCGTATATACTAATCGGCCATTCATCTTTTGATCCATCTGTTGTCTTATCGTCTTGGTTAGTGTCCAGCCCATCTACATTTTTGAGGCACAATTATTTGTAAAATAGCGTTCATCCTGGTCCATCCTCCGATCATTCTATACATGTCTGAAAGAGCAAGGGAGAGAGATCTCATATTTACAATCTGGGCTCAGCCCTCGGGTTTGCATTCTCTATTTCTTTTCCCTCTAGTCTCATCTTTCTTTCTCGATATTTTCAGCCTTTTTCATCGTGTCTCTCTTCTTCCATCCTGCTCTCTCTCTCTCTCTCTCTCTCTCTCTCTCCCACACACACACATACACACTCACACACACACACACTCACACACACACACACACACACAAATACCACACACTCAATATTTGGTTACGAGTGTTTTCCAGACATATCCCGCCACTAAAGAACACAAAAACTTGAAATATTACAAGCGTTTCCTTGTCATTAGAAATCACCAACCAAAACTGCGAATATAGGTTTCTTCAGCTTTTAGTGATTCTGGTTTACCTTTGTATGTGTTGCACGTACTTGCCGCACTAATGGAGCCAGAGGGTCGGAAATTTAATCATTTACTCATTATGTCTAGATAAAACTTTTCTTTTTTTTATATTTTGAAAATTCCCCCAGCCCGAAATAGAGTTTAAGTGGGTGCTCAATTTACAATGTAAGTTCATGCTAAATTGCGCATTAGTCAGTGCCCGGCACCGTTCACACCCCGGTCTTCTTAGTGATCGCCAACTAAAAAAAGGTGAGATAAATGACTTGTTGATTGATCACTCCTCCTTTTTCATATTTTATCACCCCTAACAAGACATGCAGCCAAAAAACGTTGGTCATGTGACAGTTTCTATTGATTGACAGTTGTTCTTGGGAAGGTTTTGGAACTCGTGGCTTGTTTTAACAAAATGCGTAAACCCAAGATTGACTCACGAAGAGATGGTAAGATGCGTAATCGACCGTGATATAGATATAGATGATATCATTGGCTCAAGTGAATTTTTAAAATCTGATGCCATCACTTCCATTATCTTTGGTACCACGAGGCGGCAACTTTAGCCAAGCTACCAGACATTTTGCAGCAGCTGTTATGTGAAGGCCTTGCTGACCATCTGAGAGTCTGCAATCCTCCGAAATCTTCACTTTGGCGATGTTTTCGAAATACCCTTCTAATCATTGTCCTTTCCATTTGTGGATTCGTCTTTAACCATCGTGAATCTAGTGTTTATTTATTAAAAAAAAATAGAAAATCTTCAAGAATTTGAAAATTTTAACGAAACACCGTAACTCTTAAAGTCAATGATATTAGTTTTTACCATAGACCAAACAACGAGGAAACTCAACCTGAGAGACCAACAATCATGAAGTTCTACTTGAAAACAAGAAAAATGACAGACCTGCGACGTTGTATGTACAATTTTTAACAGCCTCTGGTAACATTCTTCGACCTTTGTTTCTGTAATAAAAATGATGGAATATTCTTTTTTACGATTGATTTTTCAAGTTGATTCCCATTAAAATGCCCGAAACATAAATTGATAATTATTGCATCACCAATAAAACGAAAAATATCGTCCGAAATGTAAAAAAGAAAAATTTTATACATATATACATATATATATATATATACATATATATATATATATATACATATATATATATATATATATATATATATATATATATATATATATATATATATGAAGTGTATATATTAATTGTGAACATTGTTTAGTAGGCTTTCTTTTTTCTTTCTTTCTTTCTTTCTCTCTTTCTCTTATTTTAGTTTCTATACTTCAAGATTTGTTTTTTTTAAAGGTGTAATATGACGTAGTGTGACGTAAAAGAGGAATGATTTCTTCTCTCTCTCTCTCTCTCTCTCTCTCTCTCTCTCTCTCTCCCTTATTATCCTCTTCTTGAGATAATAGCTTTTTTTTTTCAGAAATGCTACTTCTCTTTAATCATTCTCTATATTCGGGTCACCTGATTCTTTACAAACGCTGTTAACCTATTCAATTTGGTCTCAACACAGTTTCCCACCGTTCTCAAAACTTTTGACATCGTCGCGGTTAAAAAAAAAGTGGTTTAACTACTGAATATCAGACCGCTTGATTAAAAGAAACTTTACCTGCATGTCAGTAGAGGGTCCTGACGTTATACATAAACTTTTAAAAAAAACAAAAACAAATTGAAACAAGCGAGTTAAAATGATCAAAAGTTTCTAAGTAGTGAAAATTCACTTCTAATTATAATATATCTAAGAAAAAATAAAAAAAGATACAGTATTACTAAACAAAATTTATGGCAGGAGCCTTCAGCGATTCTGTCTTATAATAATAAAGAACAAAAAAAAACAAACTCCGAACACAAAACGATTTGGAGGCAACAAGAAGAAAAAATATCGGTGGTGGGGTTGTATATATCATGCCGTCCTGGAGTGCCACCTCTAATTGCTGTTATTGCCAGCAAGTCTGCTGAAAAAATTCCACAAGAGATGTCCCGCTTGGAATAGTTCCAGCCTTGAGCAAATTAGCAACTTCCCTGCTTCTTTTGTTCATATATATATATATATATATATATATATATATATATATATATATATATATATATATATATATATATATATATTGTATGCGTAGACATATATTTATATATGCCTCCATATATCCATAAAATAAAAAATAAACATACATATATGTTTGTTTGTTTTTACTTTGATCTTATATATATATATATATATATATATATATATATATATATATATATATGCCTTGATATATATATATATATATATATATATATATATATATATATATATATATATATGCCTTGATATATATATATATATATATATATATATATATATATATATATATATATATATATATATATATATACCATCTTTACATATTTTAGCAAACATATGTAAATATTTTTATATGCTAATAAAACTGACTGCGTGTGTACATATGACGTACGTACGAGCAGAATTTCCTCTTAGCTCACATCTGGAATCATATGATGCGTCGTTTGTCGGGCATTATTGACTTTTAGCAGTTGTTATTAGTAAATGGAGGAGGCTATAAAGCAGAAGGGAATTAAGAGTTAGACGTGGAAACGGTTTGGCTGGAACATTTCTTCGGTGGCGGTAAATCAACATATTGTCTACCATTCGGTGGATCTAGCCGGAAGGTGAGCAGCCTGACATAGAGAAATTTTTTAAAAAAACGAAAATAATTCCCTGACCATCCCTTACCTGAAACTTCAAGAATCTTAAAATGTTGATAAAACGGTATCCAAGGTTTCTGATTATCTCAATCAGTCACTTGTTCAGCATAGACAGAATATGACGTTGCTGAAATATCCCATTTAATTGGAGTGATTTTGATTCTCACTGCATGTTCCACATATGTGTCGGTGTGTCGAACTAAGCCTGTTTTGTAAATACCAGTAGTAACAGAATTACTGCTTTTAACCCTTTCCTTTTACTTTTTTTTCTTCATTGAAAACATTGATTTCTGCAAGATCGTTATGAAAACAAAATAATGTTGTATTTGGATGCCTCGCAGTGAAGTAATGGTTAGTGAGCTAAACCAGTAGATAATTACGACTGTGATCAATTCTGTTTTAACTGAGTGCACCTCACTTAACACTAATCTTAGTTTGGTAATTATCTATAAGGGTTCTTGCTATAGTGCAATCGGTAGCAAATTAGTTGTGTGTCCAATCATTGCGAGTCTCCTACCACTGTGGCTTTACCCCAGACTAAGCTAGGCAATGACTAAACAACGGTGAGCTTGACTTGTATTTGAATGTACAGTCATGTGAGAATTCCTGGAGGGTCTTTACATCAAAAAGTTCTCTTTGTTATTGAGTAACAGATTTTAATGATTATCAGCAAAGACAACGGGGCAGAAAAGAACATCCCAACAGGGCTTACTAATGCCCGAGACGAATTCAAAAGACTTCATTCGATCTGGTAGTCCAGGCAGTTCAGTCTTGAGACTAAGATTAGGCTCTGTGACAGTAATGTCATATCTGTCTCGGGCCACGCACCCAGAGTGAACTAGGACAGTTTAGCGAGGGTGGCATCAAGATGAACATCACCTGGACAGCGAATGTTCGGACGGTCAAAGAACACTTGTTATAGAACAGCTGGAGGCGATCTGAGATCATGAACTTTACAAGTAGTAAGGAAGAGCAAGTAACAGAGGATAGGGATAAATGGAACCAAATGGTTGAAACCTCAATTTCTAACACGGAAGAAGAGGATTAATAATGATGAATATTCGATTCTGATATCGAAAAGAGAGGAGATGGAAAGAGAAAAGGTGGGATAGAGAAGAGAGAGAAGAGAGATAATTAATTCCCCTCCCCATCCCTGTAAAGAATAATGATTCAATTACGTTAATAATTTCAGGAGACGCATCTTAAAAAGGATCGTTGTCTTTTAAACTAGTTCGATTGCCACTGTCTACAGTTTTGGGAAGGGTTCTCAACATTCAAAGAGTTTTTTGAACAATAGAATCCCTTGTTTTTGCTGCTAACACGACGTTCCGATCGATCCATTCTAATGCCTTCTTCTGGTACAAGTTCCGAATGTGATGGGGATAAACAGATGTTTTCTCCAATGGTGGCAACACCTATAAATAACGTGCTACGCGGGTGTTTTCTTTTCCTTTCCTTGTTAGGCCTGAAACCCCATCCATACCTTATCCCTGTTGAGTAGCGGAAACCACATCAGGTCGACTTTTACATTCAGTCGACACGTTGATAAGTGCTGGTCCTTGGATTCGTTTTGTTTTCCAACGACCTTCCCTGTCTATGAACTTGATTTACCCCCGAAAGATGATAGTATTCCCCGTTCTCCCTGGATTAGTTTGGTTACACGGGGAATAGTTTCATGGTGTTTTAAGGCAGAGTTTAGAAATCAAGATTATCATTCTTTTAAATGATCAAGGATACTCGAATCCTTTCGATGATTTTCACGAATACAATCAAATGTTTTCAGATTTTATTGTTTGAATTTTTTGACTTGTTCAATATACAAAAAGGGATGACTAAAAGAAGGGGAGAACGGAATCGCGAAGGAAGAAAGAGAAAAAGAAAGAAACAAAAGTAAAAATTAATACTATTGAAACAAAGGAAGGAAGGTGAGAGAGAGAAAAAGCAAAGGAGAAGAATGAAAGCTAAGGAAAGAGAAGGAAGGAATGGGGAGAGAAGAAAAAGGAAGCGTGTAAAAGTTTGAAAGAAAGAAAGGGAGGAAGAAAGAAAGGAAGGAAGGGGGGAAAGAGAGGGAGGTGAAGATTAAAGCGAAAGAAATAAGGGGATGAAGAGAAAGCTGGAGGGACGGACAAACAAGTGACGAAATAAAAAAGAGAGCAAAACATTTAAAGAAAGAAAGAAAGAAAGAAAGAGAAAAGAAGGAATGGGAGGGACAAAAAACTGAAGGGAGGAAGGGAGGACAAAAAAGAAAGGAAGGGGAAAATCTAAAGAAAGAAAGAGGGAGAAATGGATGAGGAAAATGATGGACAAAAATGGAGAAAGGAGGGCGGACAAAATTCTAAGAAATAAAGAGAGAAAGAGGAGGGAAGGAATCGGGAAGGAAAGAACAAAAAAGAAAGGAAAGCAAGGAGTGACAAAATATAAGAAAGAATGAAAGAAAAAAGAAAGAAAGAAAGAAAGAAATATTGAAAAGAAATAAAGACAGAAAGAAAAAATTGGAAAGAAAGGAAGAAAGAAAGAAAGAAAGAAAGAAAGAAAAAATCGAATAGAAAGAAAAAAGAAAGAAAGAAAGAAAGAAGGAAAGAAATAGATAAAATGTTGGTTAGAGAGTGCATAAGTATTATTTATTACCTCTTATCTACCTCCGAGCATAACTCTATCACTTAATCTACAAGTAGTTAAGTACATGGGATTACGAGATGGAAATTTTTTTATGCCAACAACGAGTCGAGTTGTTATAACTTGCTGATAAGGGGATATTCCTTTTAATGTTCTAGTTTTATGAAAAATAAGACAGTTACAAATTGGCCTGTATGTACATAGATAAGTACAAACATCTTGGGCTAGAAACGGAAAGAAATAGACGCGGTCAGGATCAAATAGATAGGTATAAAAAGATAAATAATACAGAAAGATAACTGGCATCCTTTGAATCAGTGTTTCCCTAAATTGGCTCTACCAACCCTTTTGGGTGCTTGAAGACTTTGGGAGTTCTTGAAAACAAGAGGGTGTTAGGGGGTGTTAAAAGTCAAAGGGTTGCGTTGGAGAAGTTGGACGACAAGGAGGTGGAGACGAGGTAGAGGTAGGACGGTGTTGGAAGACCAGGTACGATGAAGAGGGAAGAAGAGACAAAAAATATAAATTTATTTCCAATGTATCCTTTTTTTCTATTTACTTTCAAGAGTGCTGATGAGATGTATGCTCTGAAAGGGAGTGGTAGTCCGAACAAGGTTGGGAAACACTGCCTTAAGCGAATTATAAGAAAGATAAAGATGTATTTCATGTTTACAAGAAACGTCTGCTTCTTCCATTTCCATTTTCTCGTCAACTCCCTCCATCCATTAACTACAATCTTTTGGCGTTTTTCCTCCATTCGCCGATGTGAAGATTATATATTGTGAGAGCACTTAGAAATAGTTTAAAACAGGTCGCTTAGTCACTCAGTAGAAACTGGTGTGCAACCAATGTCTTTTGCCAGCATACTTTGCTATGAGTAATCAATTTAAAAAAAGGTGATCAATAAATAAAGTACTTCTCCTGACTTTCGTTGGGCCATGGTCACTATTGTAAAAAGTCCAAATTTTCAAAAAAGCCGATCGAGTATAAAATTACATTGTAAATTGACCCCACAAAAAACCTATTGTTTTTTTTTTCAAGTTTTTTTTCGGCTCATTATGAGTAAATATCTATATTTTCAGCCCTCTAGCTCCATTGGCACTGTCTGCACACAAGACATAGATAATCAGCCTGTCACACAGCTAGAATTACTTAGAGACTGATGTTAATAGAACTTACACGACCTCCAGCAAGTATTGGATAAACTGAATGAAGAAATCAACAGAGTCAGCCTTCACATGAACTTCAACAAAACAAAGATCATGTGCAACAATCACATCGAAAATAAACATACAACAATCAAAATCGAAGACGCAGAACTGGAGAAAGTAAAACCGAACATCTACCTGGGACAACGAATCTCCATGAAATTCTCTGAAGATGAAGAAATCGAGCGAAGGATCACTCAAAGGTGGCAAGGTTTCTGCAGAGCAAGCTCAACCTTCAGGAACAAGAAAATCTCATTAGGTCCCAAAAATGAGTATACAACCAATGCATCCTCCCGATAGTCGCCTACGGAGTTTAACACAGAACCTAACCAAGAGACTGACTCGCAAACTGATAACCATGCAGCGTGCATATGAAAGAATCTTGCTCAATTTCACATGGAGAGATCGCAAAACAGCACCATAGATCACAGGGAAAACAGGGACCAGAGATGTAATAGAATCTATTAGAAAACTCAAATAGCAATAGGCTGGTCATGTTGTAAGAATGGCAGACAACCAATGAACATCACGTTTCACAAAGTAGATCCCCAGAGATCACATGCAGAACAGAAGCAGGAACAATATAAGATTGAGAGACGAACTAGATAATTTTAGAAAATATTGGCTCTGCAACGCCCATGATGGAAGGGTGTGTCAAATCCTGTGAAAGGTTTTTATCCAACGACGGACGAAAAGTGACAGATGATAAAGTTTTTTGTGCACTGTTTCTCGCTTGCTTCATTTTTCTGATTTCATATTGAAAGATATGCTAATAACCATCCAGATCCAAAACGTTTCACCGTTTTTTTCTTCTCTTTTATTTGTTAATAAAGGGTGGAGTAACCGTGCAATTGAACTGTTGTTCGTAAATTGCCAAGACAAATACTTTTGCCAAGAAATGTGATTTAACACGGTTGAATATAACCAACTGCATACCCTGGGCGTCGCTCTAGTAGATTACAAAATATCTTGATATTGATGACTTTTCTTCAACGTTAAGATTCATTTTCAAGTAGTACAATATGTCAGAATACATTAATCAAGAAACAAACTTTTTGGCGTGATAGAATTTGACAAAGCAAAAATAGCATGAAACATTTTATCACATCGAATAGTCATCTCTTCTAAAATGGATGGCTTGGTTCTCTTTTGATTAGTTTCTCCATCAAAAGGTGCTAGCGAATGTGAGTACTGTACACAGAGGTCAGTTTTTTAGGTAAGGCTAGGGAAATAAGGGGGAATAATGCTTTGTTTGTTTGGGTCTTTTTCCGTAACCTATGACGTTTGTAGGGTCATGTTATGTATGCTGTCAAAGTTTTATCTAAGTTGGTTTTGCTGTTAGACAAAAATATACCCCAAAGGATTGCTCTGGGACTAGCAGGGATCAAAGTTAAGCAATGTCGAGCCCGGTCAGTTGGGTGCCAATCTGGGAATATCAGATGTCGTAACAAGCTTGGGAGGCATTGGCTACAGCTTTGCTGATCTCCAATCGTACTGAACTCTTATTCCCTTTGGAAGTCTTCATCATCACCGAGAGGAAGAAGTGGAATCTGGGCACAAAACTTTCTTGATACTAAGTGCCTGTGCACAGAAGCTAAATAGTCCGACAAGGGCTTCAGAGAAACACATTTAAATACGTGCGAATGTATGAGAGATAAGACTGGCTGCTACAGGGTCAAACTCCACTACAACTTCTATTGCTACTAGAGATGATTACTGATAATGTTGTATTATATATATATATATATATATATATATATATATATATATATATTATTAAAAAGATATATAAAAATGTATATTTTCAGTTTGTGTATTCATTAGAATGTAATGAGCCCGTGCGTATCTGTATGGTAAATTTTTGTTAATGTCTAAAACCTGTCAATTTAGCTCAATCAGTAATACAGCCTCCTGGTAATCAGTTGGTGGATGAGTTCAAAAGTCGGTACAGGAATGTGAATTTTATGTATAGGCTCAGTCCCTTAATTTTTGTGAGGATTGATCTTGTGGTTCTTGTTCTTGTTACAATAGAAGTAAACAGTCAACTCCAGTTTTGAATTTTGACGTATACGGACAGGCATAAATCTGGGATACTACTGAGAGGTTTGGGGAATTTGAACAGGTTGATCAATCTGTTGAGCTTTTAAGGTACGCAGGGTTTAGTTTGTTGCGTTGGCATCTTTGAGAAACGTAATTTCAACCATCTACACGTCACAAATGAATTAAAACCTTCTTACATTGTAAGTATTAGAAACTATCAACGAACACTGTCAGTATAGGTTTCCTCAGTTTTTAAGCGTTTCTGGCTGGCTACCTATCTATAACTATCAACATATCATTATTGTAACTACGGACCCAGAGGACTAAACATTTGAATATTTATGCCTAATGAGATTCAGAATACTAGACTGGGAGAGTAAGGGGGTTAGAATAGACGGCGAGTATGTGAGCAACCTCAGATTTACAAACTGCATTGCCCAGAGAACCTACACGACCTCCAACTAATGATAGATGGAATATATGAAGAGAGCAAGAAAGTCGGCCTACACATGAACTTCAGCAAGACGAAGATCATGTGCAACAACCATATCAGAGATGAAAACACAAAGATCAAAATCGAGGACACAGAACTGGAGAAAGTAGATCACTACATCTACCTAGGACAACGAATTTCCATGAGACCCTCAAAAGAAGAAGAAATCAAGCGAAGAATCACACTAGGATGGCAAGTCTTTGGCAGAGCTAGCTCAACCTTCAAAAATAATAAGATCCCATTAATCCTAAAAAGAAAAAAATTAATCATCTTCGTGATAGCCACTTATGGAGCTGAAACACAGAACCTAACCAAGAGACAGATCCGCAAACTGAGAACCATGCAACGTGCACATGAAAGAATTACGCTGGGCCTCACATGGAGAGATTTCAAGATAATACAGTACATTCGGAAGAAGACAGGAGTCAGGACCATCATAGAATCCATTGAAAATCTCAAATGGCAGTGGGCTAGCCATGTTGCAAGAATGGCAGGAAACCGATGGACATCGCAACTCACAACATGGATTCCCCCAAAATCACATGCGCAACTGGGACCTGCAGAATATTAGATGGAGAGATGAGCTAGACAAATTCAAGAAATACTGGTTCCGCGATGGCCATGATAGAGAAGTGTGGCAAATCCTGGGGAAGGTCTATGTCCAACGACGGACGATAAAAGACTGATGATGATGAAGATGATGATGTCTAGAAAAACTTTTTTTCTACCCCCCCCCCCCCCAAAAAAAATAAGTTATTGTTTTGCCTTTGTTCTTTTGTAGTTTTAGAGACAATTTACTATACAAGTTCTTGCTAAATCTGTCCCTTAGTTTGTGTCCAGCAGCGTTCATGCTTGCATTTTCTTTTGCTACTTTTTTTTTTAAATTTGCACTTTTCCCAGCAGAAGGTGAGACAAGTAACCTATTCATTGATCATCCCCTTTTTCAAATTTTTTAATAAATTGATCACCCCACAAGACGTTCGTCACGTGATGGCTTTACTTGAATTACAAACCAGACCTGTTATCTTATTAGAATAATGCTGATTGTGATGTTTGGGTCGTTTCCCCCAGCCGCACACAGTTAATATGCGTGATTAATTTGCATTAATTTGCATATGCATGCAACCATATATATATATATATATATATATATATATATATATATATATATATATATATATATATATATATATATATATATATATATGTGTGTGTGTGAGTGCGTGTGTGTGTGTGATTTTGTATTCATTTTCTCGCAAATTTACAGAGCTTCATCCTCGCAACTGCATAAAGATCGCACTGGTAATATAACAGCTTACACCTCTCACAGATAGATCAAGATGTAGGTTCTATACAGAGAAATAATCTCGAAGTTTCTTTCTTTATTTCTTTTCTTTTTTTTTTCTTTGCAAAGTGAGACCCCATCCAAGAATAGATTCCAAGGATACCATCAAAATGGAGATGTTTTTGGCTAAAAGACGCTAAAAATGGCTCGATATGGCCGTATGCCAAAATTGCTTATAAAACATTGCGATTCTTCAGTCGAGTCCTGAATAAGAATTTATCAAAAATACTTCAACAACAAAGTCATCATTCATCACTCAATCCTACATTTTAGAGTCATTGACCACCCAGGCAGATACAAAAATACTTATATTAATACTAATACTACTTACCGATGATTAAGTAGATGTGCAGTTTTAGACATGGTTCTTCTTTTCATTCCAGTTTTCATACATTTTTAATGGAAAAAAAGGAAAGATAAACATGACCAGATCAAGTACGTAGCCAAATGCCGGTCAAAAAGGCCGGATTCATCAAATTTGGCCATAAAATGTCCAAAAATGGCAATCATGAAATATACTAAACACTTTTCCTGACCACAAATCACGTACCGGCTCTACCTACTGACCGACTATTTGTTCCTTCGAGAATCCAAAATCTTCTCATTAACGCGAAATGTTCAGGCTGGAATAAAAAAGCCTGTAGCTTTTGAGATAACCACAGATAAGAGTCTACACCAGTGGTTTTCAACCTGGGGTGAACTGACCCTCAAGTAGTGCGTAAGACATTTTGAGGAGGAAG
Organism: Thysanoteuthis rhombus; assembly: GCA_963457665.1. Lineage (NCBI taxonomy): Eukaryota > Metazoa > Mollusca > Cephalopoda > Oegopsida > Thysanoteuthidae > Thysanoteuthis > Thysanoteuthis major. Next base: position 81,607,009 of record OY735199.1, read on the forward strand.
GGAGGGGCTCAGAAAAATGTGGCAAACAAACTTTTTTTTCGTTTTATTGCCAATGTATACACGTCTTATTCTTTCCCCTTCATAAACTGAATCACTTCTATTAGAGATATTTCGATATAGACTTTCAATCTTGACATCGATTAAATTTTGACGTTTCGATATTTTACATTTTTTCGAGGCGTCTTCGTTCCTCTATAAAAGGCTCTGTCCGTCCGTCGTTTGGTCATTTTGTCCTTGAATTATTTCTCATCTGTTTCATGTCAGCTTTACTTGGCACTTCGTAGAAAGGTGCCCCTTAGTGAAACGTTTCTTTCCAAGAAAAATCTTCCACTGAGGGTAACGTGATCAGGCAATAATGGCGTTTAATTTTCGTTTCAAAATTGATCAACATCGCGTTTCTCAGCTGTTTCAGGTCAGATTTATTCGAAAATTGGTTGAAAGATGTTTTTTGATTAGATAATTCTTACTTATAAAAACTTCCACATAAGGTCATGTTACCTGGCAGAAATAGCATTAAAACATTACGCTTAAAATCGATTTTATCAGCTGTTTCGAGTCAGATTCATTTGGAACACGACAGAATGGTGTTCCTTGATAAGATACTTCCAACCTGAAAGTTATCTTCAACTTAGGGTTGCGTGATCTGGCAATAATGGTGTTTAAATATTATAGTGTGTGCCTCATTGAACTTTTGTTTCTTGTTCAATATTAACTTACTGTCAATTTAGACTTATTAAGATTTAATTATTTGGCCTTAAGATTAACGGATGCGAGATTTTGGAATCTTGAGTTGTTGCAAGTTTTGTAATCACTGTTAGTCTACTCTGTGTTTTGTTTTGTTTTTGTTTTTTTGTTTTTCTTGAGAAAACTCGGTTTGCAATTAAGGTGCATCCATACTTTTTAGATAAATCAAACACTCGCTCACTAATAGCTTTTTCTCAAGAACATCTGCTCGGTGGAAAATAAAACTTCCTTCTGGATATTTTCCCAACGAGTACAATCTAGACATTTTTTTAAATCCAGAGTGAGCAACTGCTTTACTTAATGTTAGTCATTTTTCTTTTTTAATTCTCCAATTGACCTTCATTTTTTCACGTTTCAAACTCTTATGAATCAATTAAAACTCTCATTTCTTTTTAGTCATTTTTAATCTCCAACTTGAACATGTCACGTTTTCGTGTTTCTTCTCCAAGATTTTAACATCAATAAGCTACTTGAACATTTTTTTACTGATCTCAATTCTGTGACATCAGTAACTTTCTCCTTACTAACGCTCTGACGTGAAGAGTGTCCGAAAGGCCCTAATCAGGATACTTAAAGGTAAACGAAGAATAAAAACGCATTTTATTTGGCTGACGTGTGCTTTACTTCGATATATTGAAAAGATAAAGGGCCAGGAAAAGGTTGGACATCAGTAGAGATATAGGTACCAAAATAAGAATTGCACAAGTTCATAAAATGATTGATAGTTCTGGCGAATCTTTGAGAAATTCCATGTCCAACGTAAGACGCTAAAAGGCTGGTGATGATGATGATGATGGTTAGTTACTTGACGATAGTAAGTTCAATCACTTCATGAATGTTCGCAATACAGTGCCATGGTTCTTGCAATAAAACCAAGTCATGATTGGTTGAGGAAAACGGCATAAGCCTATGAGGAGACATCTAAACCATGGGTGAATCTTTAAAACCTCTATTTTTCTATTCATTCGTGAGCAAACGAAATCAAAAGGCTACTGTTGTATTAAACCTTCCGAGACCAACCTATTGATGCGAACAATCCCTAACATTTTTAATAGGTTACTAACAAGCCAAAAATTTAATTTGATAGTTAATGTAAACTGTTCTTTTAACAATGATAGATATGAAAAATATGATATATGATGTAATTTTTTCCCCATATTTTGAAGAATCAAAATCATGATGGGATACATCCCTAAAGACACCTACCCGACACAAACGAAAAAAAAAGAAAAGAGCGGATCATTTTAACCTGCACGTCTTTCTTGTCCAATCGTGTCATGTAGAACTAATTTCTGCATAAGTTAAAATATGATGACGTCGTTGTTTGCAATAATAGCCGGGAAATATCTTTTACTTAATTTCTTATAGTACATAACGTCCCAGCAGACTTATAAAAGAGAACTACGGAACACATAATGAATAGAAGCATATTGGAGAGCACTTTACCAAAGTGCTTAAAGCATAAAGTGTGCAATGAATGCATAACACCAGCAATGGCTTACGCCTGCGAAACATGGACATCAACAAAGAGAACTGAGAATCTACTAAGAATTTCACTGCGAGACATGGAAAGAGAAATGATACGGATAACTCTTAAAGATAAAAAAATATCAACAGAAGGACTGGGATGAAGAATATTATACCAATAATTAAGCATCAAAAATGGAGATTGGCTGGATACTTAGTAAGCAAACATGACAAATGATGGAGGAAAAGACTAACCGATTAGTACCTATTAGAAAATAAACGCAGTTGGAAAAGATGAGACACAAGGAGGGGTAACATAGAAAGGTTTGCCGGTAAAACATGGCAAAGGTAGTTCAATCACGGTTGGCATGGAAGGAGAGGGGAATGGCCAACTAAACATAACTGCTCTTGATAATATATATATATAAATATATATATATACATATATATATATATAGATAGATAGATAGATAGATATACAAAGGCCCAAATGACTGTTCTAACTCAAAATTCTCATTTTTGTTTCTTCACAGTCTAAATCTGTTCTATTTGTTTCTTCCAACGCAAGTTATTTTATCAACAAATAAATATATGATCCGTCAGAATAATTTTATATACATATATATATATATATATATATATATATATATATATATATATATATATATATATAGAGAGAGAGAGAGAGAGAGAGAGAGAGAGAGAGAGGGAGAGAGTAGAAGTTTTTGCAATTTCAAACATTAAATGTATGAAAAAATGCATAAACTTATGTCATTATATATATATATATATATATATATATATATATATATATATATATATATAAGCTGTCATTGAAACACCAAGATGTATAAGTCCCACAAAAATTGAGGAGTTATAAAGATATGCTTCAAGACAATGATTTTTTCAGATCAGTTTCCGACAGTGAAGCGGCCGAAACGTTGTGATAAGATAAACTGACGAGAAAACCGATGAAAAAAATCACTGCGTAATAGTAAGAACACTCTGTATCATAAATTCAAGCAAAACTTGACTGATATGGTTGTTTGCAGACATCTGCGCATCAAAGAACGTCAGAATGTTCAACATCTCTTTATCATCATGGCTGAACTTGGCGAAGGAAGATTTATTATCCCTCGTCTGTTGCAAGGCCTCAGATAGCCAGTGAGGCCTGTGCAATAGAGGTGGGCATTTCCACAGCGGTTGCAGGAGAATGTCTGGCAGCCGGATGATGCTTCCGCCTCGCAGTGCTGCCTCTTTTTCTTCTGTGATTTGCTTTGGCTAGAGAGGATGTGGCTGCCTCTGTTATCCACTAACGATGATTAATTCCACAATAGATTGCATTTTTAGGAATTCTCGTATCTATTCTGTTGGGTCCTGCATTAATTCTCTGGATAAGAGGATCTTTGAAAGCAAGCATTACTCTTTTCTCACCACATGGCCAGCCCACTGCAGGTTTTTTTTGTTTTTGCTTTGTTTTTTGCTTTTTGTCGCTTGGCCTCAATGTTTTTGGACCTGCATCTCCAAATATTTGAAAATAAACTGAACTCCTCACTGGAGCTATTAAATTGAATTCGTTTCCCATGAGATTCTCCACAAAGTTGGGCGTGTGCCATAATTGGCTTTCTTCAAGTAAGGTTGGACTTTATTATAGATTGTTATTTGTGCTGTTGAATTTTGCCATCAATAAACCTGTTCTTCTCGTGTAGATAACTCATATTTACTTTGCATTACCGTGGGAAAACTTCACGAGATCTTGTTAGATACCATCAACTAGGACTGTCAACGTGGGTTTTTACAGTTTTTAAGCTGGTCTAGCTAGCTGACGATGTATGTATCGTGTATACATGCCGTACCGACCGGGCTAGAGGACAGGAATTTTGAACATTCACTTTTTAAGTCTAGAAAAAAAAATTTTATGTTGTCTTTTTCCAATTCATCCCTCAATAGGTTCTTAGAAGGAAGGTCAATTAACAATGTAATTTTATGCTAAATTGGTCACTTTAAGTCCGGTAGCTTTCATACTTGTTTGTTTTTTGCTGTTTTTTTTTTTTTAATCGGGCATTAGTGATCACTGACCAAAAGGAGCACATGATGTAACTTATTCGTTGATCGTCCCGTTTTTCTCAACTTTTAATTGATCAACCCAACGCGGTATGCTGCCAAAAGACATTGGTCACATGGTGGTTCTATTGAGTGACTAACTTGAACTGGTATTTTTAGGAATTTTTTTTTTTTTTTTTTTGTTCGCTTCGTGTTTATTTTTTGATCGCATCTCCTTTTTCTTGATTTATTTGTATGGTTCATTGCTTTGATATTCTTTATTTTGTCAAGTTCTATTTCATCTTCCTTACAAGCTTCTCTTATTTCGTTTTTATTTGCTGATTTCATTCCCTTTCTTTTCCTATCTATTCCTCTTTTACCCCTTAACTATTTCTCGTTTTTTTTTCCTTTTACAATATCTCCTTTGCCCAAACATCCCATAGATTTTAACCTTCTGTCCTGGACTTTTTCTTTCCTTCTTCAGCCATATTCTTTCATTTGTTGTAAATTAATCTCCATAGATACCTCTTTTTTTCGGTTCTTGTCCTCCTTTTTGAAAAAGACACGAAATATTAAATATTTCTGATTATTTTTCATTGAATTTTTCTTGCAAGTTATAAATGACTTCGTTCTTTAGATTGTTCTGACTTATCCTTTGTGCTGTTACATCTTCTAGCTTTGTTGTCTTTCATATTTTTACGTCTTTCTCCCTCTTTTAATCGAGTTTTTTTCCCTCAGTTTCTATTTCTTTTATGCCTTTATTTCTTATTATCTTTATTTCTTCTATGTCTCTATGTCTTCCTTTCTTTTATTTCTTTCGTGTCTCTGTTTTCCTACCTTTTTCTCTCTTTCATGTCTCTAAGTCACCTTTCCTTTTGGTTATCTTTGTCTTCCTTTCATTTCCTTTCTTTTGTGTATTTATGTCTTCCTTTCTTTCGTCTCTTCACGTCTTCCTTTCTTTTGTGTCCCTTGCCCTCCTCCCTTTCGTGTCTCAACGCTTTTTCTTTTTCTTCTGTATTGTGTCTTCGTGTCTTCCTTTTTCTGTGTCTTTATGTCTTCCCTCTGCCATGTCTCCATGTCTTTATTCCGTGCTTGTATTCCGTCCTTCCTTTCGTGTCTTTCTCTCCCTTCTTTCCCTCTTTTTCGTGTCTTTATGTCTTCATTTCTTTCGTGTCTTCCGTTTTTCCCCACTGAATGTCTTCTTGTTTATGTCACTCAGGCCCAACGTTCATGAACTCACAGAGCCAACAACTGAACTGTGCATACTCCTATGTAGTTTTTCACAGTTGCAAAAGAATTTGGTGCCTAGCCCTTTATGCTTTGCATAGTTAACTAGTGAAACTAAGCCTACAGACTAATAAAGATTCTAGTGAAGTAAACGATCCTGGACAAGAATGATACTCTGCAAGTACCAAAATCACAAACTCGCCCATCAGTACCAGAATTTATAGTTTTTTATGATATAAATTATGATTTATTGTCATTTCTTTTCCTTCCTTCTCTTTCATTCTAGCTTTTCTTGTATAGTTTTTGTTTGATATTTTACGAAATTATTTTCTACGATTAGATTCTCTTTCAAAATATGTGTGCAGGTGCTTATGCGTGTGTTTGAGCGTGTAATATAAGTATATCCGAATACATAGAAGCAATTTCCTTGATGCACTATTGAAACCTGATGCCAGCCTCACCCCCGAAATAATCACAAATATTGCAATTCTGCATAGACTCGCAACTAACGCCCAGTGATTTTTTTTTATTTCGTTTTTTTCTTTTTTTTTCTTTCGCACGCTCAATCATTCATCAATAGCTCCTTCGTTATTTTGCGTCATTCATTTTTTTCTTTCTCAGTTTCTTTCCTTCTTTCTTTCTTTCTTTCTTTCTTTCTTTCTTCATTCAGTTTTCTCGCTCTTTTATTTCTCCACTTCATTCTGTCTATTTCTCTTTCTCTTTGTTCTATCTCTGCTTTCTTTCATCTAGCCCTTTATCTTTCTACAAAATTTCATTCTTTCGGTTTGGTTTTTGCTTTTTTCTCCTCAACTTTTTATTCTTTTTTTTTTTCACTAATTATTTGGTTTGCCTCCCCTTTCCCCTCTCCACTTCTTTATCTCCTTCTCTTTTTTCTCTCCCACCTTTCTCTTCCGTTTCTCAAGGCCATTTTTTCTTCTTCCCTTCTTCCTTCCTCCTCCAACCCTTTTTTTTTCAGATAACAAATTTTAACTTCTATCTAATTACCCATTTTCTCCGCCTCATTGTTTTTCCTCTTTCTTCGGCCTTCTTTACCTCTTTTCTCTAACGTGCTCTCCTCGCGACAGGTGTCATTAGGAAATGGTTTTCTGTGAAAAGATTGAAGTTTCTCCTCTTCACAAAACAAGGCATCTGTTGGGCAGATGTAACAAATTGGCAAAAAAAAAAAGTATCAACGTTTGAGAGATCAAGCGTGAGCACCACATTCCATACCGGTACATGCGCCCATTTTTTCCATCATCATCATCATCATCATCATCATCATCATCATCATCATCTTTCTTCTCCATTCTGAGACTGCCAAACTTGACTGATTTCTTTCTATCTTTCTTTCTTTCTTTCTTTCTTTCGTTCTATTCTTTGTGTTATTGCCACTCAAAAGAATGTAACGGGAACATTAACTGTGTGTTTCATATCTACTTATATTGGGAACGAGGAAGAAGGCGTAGCCGAGAATTCAAAACAAGTCTCCCTCTCATCCATCCCGACCTGCCCCACCCATCCATCCCCCCAAATTCATGACAAGTTGATTGCTTTATTTACAAATAAGCAAAACTGTCTGTCCAATTTACTCTTGTCTGTAATTTATTTTCCAAGTTCCCATGGGAGATGTGGACTCGGAAGTAGCGTAGCGGTTACCGGTACAGAATACAGAATCAGAGAGCTAATTTCGATTTTCTGCCGAGGAAAATTTTGATAACACCATGTAAACATTCATGTATGATCAAGCACGTGTGTGTGTGTGTGTGTGTGTGTGTGTGTGTGTGAAAATCTTTTAAAAAATGACTTAATGATACTCGTTGTCACAGAAATTGAATAAATCAAATAACAAGAACAATAGGTTCAACGATACGACCACCATCCGTGGTAGTAGTAACAGAAATAAGAGGAAGAAATGGTCTTCTTTTGAGTCAGTAGATTCTCATACTGGTAAAATCTTATGGAAATATTCTGCAAGTATTAGTTTCGATAAAAACGTAAATGGCCATTTCGTTTTTATTTTATTTTTGCCATCACAGCTCTTACTTCCTTCCCATTACCGTTGTTCAACATAACTTGAACCGACCGACCGACCGAAAATGTATTATAGAAATGTGTGGACACATCTAAAAATAGATCTGGTAGGTCACTCAACAGAAACTTCCAACGTCTTATGGCAACATCCCGTTTTGGGGGTGTCAGTTGATGATTGGAAAAAAGGGTTGATCAATGGATAAGTTACTTGTCTCTCCTTTTGTAAAGGAGTGGTCATTTGAAAATCTTTAAAAACAGAATGGTGCCAAACACAAACAAAAATGACCGATTCAGCATAAACTTACATTGTAGATTAAATCCCTCGCTAGGAATCCACTTCGAGGTTTTGGGGTATTTTTGGTTACTTTTCAAAAAAAAAAAAGTTTTATACTTGATATATGGAGTAAATGTTCAGCCCTCTAACTCCATTGGTGTGGTTTGCATGCGCGAAGCATAGATAGTTAACCAGACCGACCGACCCTTAAAAAAAACTGAGAAAACTCTTTTGATGATAGTTCTAGTTGACGGTATCTAACACGAAGCTTTTTTGCTTTCAACCCAAATCTCGTGGGAAATCATTATTAATCTCAATTTCCTTTTCTTTTTGTAAAACGTTGGGAACTTTAAATTGAACAACCGTAGCCATCGAGGATGGCTCCGTGTTCTTCCTTTTTTTATATATGTACGTGTGTTTTTTTTTTGCGTTAATGCGAGTTTTTTATGTTTGTCTGCTTGTTCCAATGCTCCTGGTCATACCGTTTTGACTACAGATTAGAAATTTGGCATCGGTACTCCACTAGACCCATTCTAAAAAAATGTTGTTTTTTTTTGTTTTTTTTGTCTTTTTCATTTTTGGTTTTAAAAGGGGGATTTCTGATCTTTTAGGGCCTAATTCTGGGAGATCTGTTTGTTTATGTGTCCCATCTCTCCTGGCCATACCGTTTTGTCTACAGACTACAAACTTGACGTCAGCACTTCTTCACTACAGACCGCCTAATTTTTTTAATTTCCCGAAAAAAAAGCTATTTGTGTCATTTTGGACCTTATTCTGACGGGTTTATTGATTTGTTAGTTAGTTCAAGTGTTCCTGGTCATGCCATTGTTCCTGCAGACTTGACATCAGTACCCAATTGGATCTCCTCTTTGAAAAAAAGCTTTTTCACCTTTTGAGGCACTTATTCTGACGGGTTTATCGATAACATCTAGATTCTCCAAAGAGAGATAAATCCTCTCGCATCGAATTTCATGGGCAATGCGATATTGACCTCAGAGATCATTTGAGGTCACATGAGTCATTTGAGATAATTTCAAGTCAATTTTCGAAGTTATTAGCTACAATCTAAAACCTACGAAACTGAGATTAGGCGTATATCATTTCTGGTTATTTCTTGCTAATTTTCCGAGTTGTTGACCACAATGGGCTCTCAGGATACAGGATTTTGGCTCAGGAGTACATTGTTACACGGTGAAAGTTTTTGGCAATTTGAGGTTGATGTCCGGGGGTCACTAGAAGACATTTCCGGAGATTGTAATCTTTCTGGATTGCTGGCTTTTCCCTACTTATCTATTCTTTTCTCATGGACAGCACAATATTGGTATTGTTGGGTTAGATCCCCAATCAACCTTTTCATAGCAACACCAATTGGAAGAAATACGTACGCAGTGTATCCAAAAGTCTTTTCAAACTAAATGACAACATGGTGTGTTCTTTTTTGTGTATCAGAATATTTATTTCGGCTGTTCTGTTACAGCTGCTTTTTTCATTTGTAGATAATTTATACAATCGTTTGTTCTTTGATTGTGCAAGAAGAAATAGATCAAAGAACATGTTTCTCCTGTTAAGTTATATTTAAGTTATTTTTCCGGGCGACGTCGGGTTTCCACATGAGTCATATATATGTGAGCTGAGTCCATTACACTGATAGCATTGGTATCAGCCAACAGCTCCTTCATACCTTTTTATTGAAGAAGCTAACCGCCTTTTCTCTCTGCTCCTTCCCTAACCTTACCGCACAACCTTTCTTTTCTTGGATCTTCCTTCTTACCCTCTTATTAAACTACTTTCTCTGTCAGTATCAGTAGCAGCCATCAGCCGAGTCTGTTTTTGTACTCATGATAACCGTCAGCGAAGCGACGGGTCATGGACTACATATGTCTAAAGTTTTGGTTGTCAAGGTTCCAGGTATTTCTTAGAAAGATAAAGAAGACACATTGTCTGTTTGGCTGGCTGTCTCTCCCGGCTACGTACATAGAATTTGATATAAGAAATCTTTTTACGTTTTTTTTGTTTTGTTGTTGTTTTGTTTTTGTTTTGAATTAAGTTGGAAGTTTCTTCTTACATTTAGGGTGCGAGTACTCTAATAAGTAGAGAACACGTTTCCATCCATTTTCGTCCATCCACGAATAAGATTTGAATTTCGTCGGGTCTGACCTGTCCGTATCTACGAACTCAGATAAGACAGTTCTGCGATTAAATGAAAACAAAATCTGAAACAACTCGGTAGCTGTTGTAGTGAGTTAAGAGTAACTGGATAAGTTGGGCCTATGTTTGGTTGGTTGGTTATTTGCTGTTTTTTTCTTTCCCTTTTCCTTTTTTTTTTTTTAACTTGCAAATCACCCAGAGGTCGAATCTTTGTTGGCTCTGCCAGAAACCTCAACTTGCTAAGAAACTAAAGGTGTTGATGCAAGGCTTGTCCATCTATTGAGCCCCGTGTATTGGGGTAATATTTTTCTACTGTCTGTTCTTCGATACTTATCAGAGACTACAAGTCTCTCTCTCTCCTACAATTCACGGAGCATATACAGTTCTGAAAGCTGAACATACGCGTGTACATATATATATATATATTATTGTGTCATCCACAGACAGCTGTTTCGATGTATTACATATCTTCAGTGTGGCTATAGACTTTCCATTATCCCATCCAGTACCACAAGGCAGAATTGAAACCTTCACTTCAGACCCGTAGGCTGATATCTGGACTACGGTACTGGACAGTCAGTGAGGCTGAATTTAAATTATATATTTGTTTACAAAGAAATCCCTCATTCACCAGAATGCTCTATTCCTATGGAAGAGCACATATATATATATGTGTGTGTGTGTGTGTGTGTCCTCATACATTAGTTTTAGTTGGTATGGTGAATCTGTAATATGTGTTTATGCTTGGTTGATTTCTTAGTTTGTGTCGTGCACATTTTTTAAAAATTCAGATTTTTTTAGTGATCATTCCTCGACCGAAGCAAGAGAAGTAACTAATTCATTGATCACCCCTTTCCCAATTTTTGTCAACCCCTCCAAACACAGCAAGGTGCCAAAATATATTGGTCACATGCAGATTTCTATTTATTGACAAACCAGACCTGTTTATATGTAAACCTTTATCAATTTTTACATCCGTCTGTTATCTAAATGTTCTAAGGGAAATGGACAGAGGGAACTTCATAGTCTGTGAGTGGAGGAATATCATATACTTTCGGCTTGTGTAATTATTTCCTATAGTCCTCTCCCTAACAACGGACAGCCAGCCGGTGGAAGTCAGACCACAAACTCCAGGAAGCTAAGAGACGAAATTCCTTTCCGGGGATGTGACTTGAACCTGGTCTCCAGGCCAATATACAGTTGGGTCACTATCCAAGGGATTGAAGACATCTATAGTCAGCGAACATTTGCTTTCATATGAATGACTTTGGCATGTGCAAGTGCAGATAACTGTTTCATCCGGGATGGGGTCTTTGTTTTTACTTACAGACAGACGTAATGTCTTGATTTTCTTTCAAAGGGGTGATAGAGCTCTGGAGCCAATTCCAGCATCTATCAACTACGGAATGTTTACGCCTTGCAGTTTAAAAACAGGTCAGTCTTATTGTCATAATACTCTCACAAAGGGCGGTAAACCCCATGGCTAGTTCGTTTTGCTTGGAAAGGACACTCCTGTCAAACCTACGACCGAAGGGTCCTGTTCCTATTAGCACCATATCTGTGGGCCATAGGATACAGACCCTTGGTTCAAAGGGTGGGGTCGGTCCTAAGCTAGTCACATTTTACCCCACGTTGCTCAGGCTCAGGGGTTATTCCGGACGCAGGCCCCGCCGTCTATGGTCCTACTACTGTGGAAAACCCTTCCGAAGATTTTTGTTCGCGGAGCCAAGCCATTCTTTTCTTCCTATGTTCATGTATTTTATGTACGGTGGCGTTTAACTTATTTTTATTCGCCCCTATCAAGTTTGACGATAGGGTCAACAGCTTTTTCCTTCTACTGCCAGGTCAGGTGTTAAAGGAAAGTGTGTTTTTTTCCCAAGGGTTTATTCGCTCACAATTTTCACTAGGATTCATCGTGATACGCAAGCAACGAGATATTTTGTCAAGATATGTAGCATTAGATAGAGCACAGGGAGAAGTGGCTTCGTGCTTATTTTTGAAAGCATTTCTCTTAAGTGAGCATAAGCAGCTTCAATTGAAATCAAGATCCCGTAAACTGTTTCTGTTTTCCGTGATGGGATTGTTTACCGTGCAAAGAGAGAAGAGATCGATTCACGCCTTTCCCTAGAGTATTAGTGCGAAGTGAACGCAAAACACCGATTCCATTCTCTATGTGGTCAACCGTTAGGCCACTCTGCACCTCCATGGATATTAAATTAGATAAGACTCTCGAAACTGTTAAGGTTTGTGTTATTTTATTACATTGTTGCAGACAAATAAGACTGAATATATTGCCTACTCTACCTAAAAATGAAGCACCGTGGCCAAGTTAATTTCTTTTTCTCACTGTGCCCCTCTCCGTAAGTTCTCATCTCTCTGTCAAGCAAGATTTACTAACCCAGTTACCCAAATCTGACTCTTTGGATAGTGATACAAAGCTACATAGAGTAAGACATGAGGCAATGAGATCAAAGGCGCCGACCGACTGGAGTCGACTGTTTCAAGTGTACGTGAGTAATAAAACCAGTAAGACGAAAAAGAATGTGATTTTTATTGCAAAAAATGAAATTGAACCACATACACTCCCATTCTCTCTCTCTCTCTCTCTCTCTCTCTCATACTTCCCCTCTATCCCTCTCTCTCTGTCTCTCTGTCTCTCTCTCTGTCTCTCTCTGTCTCTCTGTCTCTCTGTCTGTCTGTCTGTCTCTCTCTCTCTCTCTCTCTCTCTATATATATATATATATATATATATATATATATATATATCATTCCAACATAGCTTTTCCACAAACGCCAAAACGCCATTGACACTACATCGTGGTTGTGGCGAAATAAAAGTGTCCATTTTACAATGTATTATTATTGTAGATCGAATACCCCTAACAACAAGTTTTTAAAAAAAGACAAATTTTAAAAAATATGCTTTTAGAAGGTTGCTACTGGACTACACATGGAAATTCTCATGGCTCCGTGCCAAGAAATGTGCCCAGAAGTTCTGAAATAGTTACGGGCAGACAGACAGACTAGTGAAAAGGGAAGAATACTTCTGGCGTATGTTTTTTGTTGTCTGGTCGGGCCGGTGATTGTTGCTTCGGTGAATCAACTTACTTAAGACAGGAAGAGCTTAAACAATAAAAGTGAATTATTTCTCTCGTTTCCTTTCGGTTAGTGATGAAATATCTCCGTGAGACAAACGGAAACATGGGGAATGCAACTTGAGCGTAGCGTTACATTCGATGAAAGAAAAGCATTCATTCGAGAAGTAATAAAAAGCATATCAGATTGTTTATGTGTACTATTGCAAACTCGAAAAGGTTTTTTCGCGCCAAGTTGACCTCGGGAAAAATTCAAGAAACGCTTAAACGCTATAAGAAAACAGTTAGCCATTTTATGGCCACTATTTTAATAGCTACAAGTAGTTGTATTTGCCAAACATAGCTGGGAAATTAGCAAGAATTGGCCGAAATTGCTGAAAATACCGCTAAAAGTGGGCTAGAAATCGCGCCAAATGTTGAATTTTCGTCCTTACAAAGCAAGAAACGCGCAACATTATTGATGGATATCGGTTTCTTCCGACAATCCAAAGCAGGGTTGTAAGAGATGTTTCTGGACAAAATCCTGCCAAAAATTGGCTAAAACAGCTAAAAGAAAAATTGCTAATAAAAACCATTATGTTTCTTCAAAATTGGAATTGACTTTATTTTTCTACCGTAACAAGAAGAAGAGCAACAAGAGAATAACTTTCATCTCCAAAATGAGGGGTATAGACCGATCAACCATGGTTTGAACTCACGACCAACTGATTGCCATCAGGTAACTTATAGACTGAGCAAAATTGACAAGTCTTAGAAATTAACGAAAATTCATCATACTGATATGCAAAACCTTTTTCATTTTAATAACGTTACCTTTAACGACAGAAATAAGAAGGAATGAAGAGGTGTGATGTCATTCAAATGCGTGATACCATTCGAAGGTTTGATGTCATCAAAAGGCGTGACATCATGAAGAAGTGTGATACATTAAAGAAAATCTATTCAATTTTTACTTACCAGTTTCTAATGATGTCATAATAGAGAAAAGCCAAAAGATCGCCCAAATAACGGCAAAAAAATAACGATTTTTATCGAAAACATTGCTGGCAGAATATTTCATATCACAATATTTTACAAGTATGAGAATCAACTGAATCAAAGAAAGACTACTTGCTCTCCCTCTTCCTCCTGGACTTGTACTGTATGTTAAATCATTATTATCGATTTCTTCATACTGATATCAACCTAAATTTTTCAGTTGGTTTTGATCACAAATTTATGATGAAGATTTAGATTGCAATTATAGAAAAACAATTAGATAATTCAGATGAAAGTAAATAGCAATAAAAAAAATTAATAATTATGATTGTTCATATAACATCGCAATACTGATAAGAGATTATTAAAAATACGAATGGAACAAGGTTAAAATGGCTCAAATGTTAAATATTGCCAAACCAAAGACTTCATGATCCAATGTTTTTCAAAAGAGCCAGATTTGCCAATTTTTGCCAAAAAATTGCTAAAATGGCAACTCAGATCCGGAAGAGCGTTTCTATAAAAAAAAACCTTTTGAAAGTGTATGCTGTCTCATATATTTCCGCACGCAGAGAGAGACAGAGAGCGAGAAAGCCAGAGAGATATACAAACAGACAAAAAGACAAACAGACATACAGAGACAGGTAGACAGTGAGAGGTAAACTGCTCGTTGTAAAATATGAGAAGGAACGGGAAGCAAAACAAAGATAACATTTGTCAACAGAAGTAATTGGTGTAATCCAGCGGTATTCAAACTGAGTTCATCGGAACCGCTAATTTCCTTGCAACCTTTCCAGGTATTCCATTAAACAAAGTGGGATTTTCACATTTCACGCCATAATTCTTCATTGCATAAACGATTACTCAACGGCCATTACACGAATTTTCAACGCATTATGACTCTTGACTAAATTCCAAGTACTTATTTTTTAACAGCTACACTAAAATTGAAAACATTTTGGTTACCTGGATGACACGGACGCTGTTCAGTCAGTAGTCATTCATATGTCTATTTTCCGTCGTAAGCTTCGTTCTTGATTTTCCATTCAAGTGTGTCTTTTCCGTTCGAGCTTATACACCCAAGGATAATTCCATGAACATGGCCAAAATGTTATAGTAAAGGGTTACCTGAAAAAAAAACACCTCGAAGTATTTTTAACAAGGTAATCTGGGCCTCCGTAGAAAACGATGAGTGTGAACCTCACTAAATTTGAAATGACCGTCTTCATCTGCCTTTTCAAATTCCTCTAGTCGTTAAAGTTTTAATACTGCTAGTCAAATCAATGAAAATACTTTGGTCTAACTGGAAAATTCATTAAATAATCACCATAAACCTCTGTATAAAGGCTTTTTGAAATTACATTGCTTTGCGTTGCTTATCAAATTTTAAATAAACACAAAACGTGCGTACAAATCATTAGTTTCTATTTGTCAAGGGTGACAGCGGATCGGATATCCACATTCATTGTTTCTTTTCTCGATCTTCTTCTGTGGCATGCCTGTGATAAGACGACAGTCAAGATCAGCGGTGATAAGGCACAGTGAGATTTGGGTTCATTCTTTTCAGTCTCAACCAGAATTTGAACTCGTTTCGATGATACAGTTTGGCAAAATGATAACCATTACAATACCTTGCAGTTCCACTCACAGATACACCAGCAGAAACATGCATCCATTTTCAGATGTATCAATGCATCTGTATAAGATACTTTTTGGTCGTTCGGTCCCTGATCTCTTCAATATCGATTTCCTCAGCCGTATAATGTTGGATTGACACGAAACTTGGACTAGACCTCCCTTGTGAACCATCCCCATCTACATCTCCCTCTTCCTCCTCCTACTACAATAATTACTACTTATACATTTAGAATCCCTCAGGAATATGGACGTAGAGATGGTGGGCACATCATTAAACTTATGATTCATAGCTGATCTCGCTCTGGATAATCCTTTCTATTTTACAAAACGGATGATTCGATGACGAATCCACGTTTAAGCAGTACTCTGGTCGAACGGAACAATTGTAGATAGACAGTCAAAACTTCTGCAGCAATTTTTTTTTTTTTGTATACGTACCTGCGTTTCCCAACCTGTTTGGGGCTACGGGTCCGTTTTAAAATATATATTTCATGACCACCCCTTCCTAGCAAAGCACCTAAAAAATGATACATAAGGCGTTTTCCGAATGCTTAGACAGTGGACACCATCGAAGCGTTGAGCTTGAATGTCTTCATTCCACTTTAGTTGCGGGTGAGGGCAATTCTTAGTTTAAAACATTGTTAGTGTTTGCTTTGGTGTCATAATTGTTGTCCGAAGCTAGTGCCTTGAGGTGTTTTCAACAGGGTAATTTGGGCCTCCGTAAGAAACGATGTGTGTGAACTCCACCGTATCAAATTTGATAGAAGGGTTGTCTAAGGAATCGGTAAGCGGAGTGGGGGTTGTCTAAGGAACTGGTAAGCAAGGGGACTTAACTGTTTTTTAAAAGGTGTCAATGTCCGTAGATACGTGATTGTTTGCATGTTTAATAAGCTACTTCTTCATTGCCAAATAAGGGTGCAAACTTCAAAGTAACCAATATTTTGACCTACTGTATTTGCAGATAGAGATATCCTCTCTAACGTTGATACATGACGTTTTGAGGTTCTTTTTATTGGTAAGAAACATCTTTTTTGTTGTCCCTCAATCGCTTAGTTAGTATAACGCTAGGTCTGGTTAGCCTGTCAACCGAAACCGCCACATAACCAATGGCTTTTGGCAGCGTGCTGTGTTGGTGGGGATCAATTAAAAATTGGAAAACCGGGCTATTTACGAATAAGTTGATTCTCTCACCTTTTGCTGGATCACGAACTCCAAATTTTAAAAAATTAGCGCAAACTCTGAAGGGCACAAAATCTAGTGATCAATTTAGCATGAACTTTTATTGTAAATTGAACATCCAACTAAAAGAACTAAAAAATTCAGAGGGTGAATTTTCTTTAAGGAAAATAGGCCGTTTTTTCTTGACCTAATAAAAAGTAGATATTAGTTTTTCGCCCAATAACTCCATTGTACGCGTCCCACATAGATTGATAGGCAGATAGAGAGATCGGACCAATGTATCAGTGTGGATTATGGTCAATCCGACGATATGAGAGTGAAATGATGATATCAGAGAGCCATATTTATACAAACTAATTTCTTTATTTTAATCAAACGTTTCGACAAAACTGGCTTTATCAACAAAGTATACTAGAGAACACAGAATGTTGTTTTTATTGATAGATTTTATTGATTGATAACCAGCTAAAGAGACTATGTTCACAGGCGAAGGTTTCTTCATCATATTCCTGGATTTATTTCATTTAGTTTTTTTTAATTTGCGAGCTCAGTGTTGCCAATTCACACTTTGCAGTTTTGTTCTGTTTTTTTCCGAATTTGAGAGTCATATATTGTCATTGAATAGTTATGACATTTCATTTATCGAGTTTAACATTATATAGAATTCTGCTTTTATTCGGTCACCAGACCATAAAATTCTATTTTTCCTATGTCATTATGCGATGACGTAAAAAGAGAAAACAAAATGCACCTTGTGTTTCATCATATGTGGAGATTACAGTCTAAGAACATTTGCGACGTAGGTCTATGAAACAACCAATATTATTATTCGAACCTATTCAAAAGAAGATATTATTCAAATTTTCATAATGTCCTGACAATTTTTCTCGATTTTATTCCGTCTTAAATTTACTAAAATACTTTTTTTTCTTTTCATATTTTTCAGCCCTAACAGTGAAATATATTACCAAACGTTTCATAATGGAGTATGATCCAGATATAGGTAAGTGAATTCCATAGTCAATCGATAGTATCTATGTTTCTTATTTATGTCTGACAAAACAAAACTTTGTTGATAAGCAAGCATGCATCAATAAGTCTGTAGCCCGACAAGCAGTTATTAACTGATTTTGGTCTGATATTTTGGTCTGTGGAATGTTCAGTTTTAGTAAATAAAATTCACCTCTAGATTAAGTGCCTTGCCAAGTAATGAAAAATGAATTTTTATGTGAAAACGTACACTTCCCTCATTAGTCTCTAGATTTACCTACCTACCTACACTCACACACACACACACACATATATATATATATATATATATACATATATATACCTACTCCCCAAAATCCACAAGCCAAATAACCCAGGTAGACCAGTCATCTCCTCCACGAACTGCCACACTACTAAACTATCAAAATTTGTAGATCACTACATACAACCCTTAGCAACACAAATCAAATCATATATACGTGACACCACAGACCTCCTAAACAAAATCAAACACATCACAGCAATCCCAGACAAAGCACTTCTAGTTAGTATGGATGTTAAATCCCTATACTCCAACATCAAACATGATGAAGGTATCCTAGCACTGACAGAAGCCTTAAACAATAGAACTACTAAAGAACCTAGCACTAGAACAATCACCACTCTTATGCACCACATTCTAACCCTAAATAGCTTTAACTTTAATAATAGACACTTCCTCCAGGTGAAAGGCTGCGCCATGGGCACAGTAGCGGCCCCATCCTATGCTAATATCTTCATGGGTAAATTTGAAGAAACCTACATTTACCCAGAGATTTATAATGACTGCATCTTTTATGGTAGATACATAGACGACATTTTTTTCATATATACAGGCGAAAAAACCAAACTAGATAACTTCTTTATACATCTAAACTCGGCACATGACTCTATTAAGTTTGACTTCACAACATCCACTGACTCCATAGCCTTCTTAGACACACGCATATATATAGATGACAACAGAAACCTCCATACCACCCTCTACACAAAACCCACGGACACCCACAATTACCTCCACTCCAAATCAGCCCATCCCCAACACTTAAAAAGGAGTCTACCATTTTCACAAGCTCTTAGAATTAGAAGAATCTGCTCCACCAATAGTGAACTTAACAGACACAAACATAACCTAATACAATATTTCACCCAACGAGGTTATCCACTAGATGACACAAAAAAACAAATAAAAAAAGCGACTGGAATACCCAGAGATCAAACCCTTTTACTGTCCCACAATAACAAACCCAACCGCATACCCCTTATAACAACCTTCAACAACACACTCCCACCCTTAGCACACATCATCAATAATAGATGGAACATTCTCACGATCAAAACAGATCTAAAAGAAACATTCACAGACCCATGTGTTATCTCCTACCGCAGACCCAAAAACATCAGAGACATGATTAGTAGCAATACTATCGTTAACAATAAAGTCGTACACAAAAATACACCTAGAACAATTAATTTCTGCACACCTTGCAACATAAGAAACAGTCTATGTTGCAACCACCTCAAGCACACCAACACATTCACAAGCACCACCACAAAAGTGAGTTACCACATATACCACAATAGCAACTGCCGCAGTAAGAACATTATATACCTTCTAGAGTGCAATAGGTGTAAGTTACAGTACATTGGCAAGTCCGAGTGGCAATTTAATATTAGACTCAACAATTATAGACATAGGATTAAGTCAAAAAATAACCGTAGCCCACTCCCTGTAGAACTACATTTCCGCACACCTGACCACAATTTTGCCACTGATGCCACCTTCACCATCATAGAAAAAATAGAAAAAACTACTCCAATTGACATAACTAAAGTTCTAGAAAAACACGAAGACATGTGGATCAACAAACTTAAAACCCTATACCCTAATGGATTAAATACTAAACTGAACAACCCGCACCACACAGAACACTAATACACACAAATCCTACCATTAATATCCTCACACCCACATCTTAGACACACTCAATAATGGAAGCTTCAAAGTCACCTAGACCCATAGGAAAAACTTCACCTTAGCCTGTTACAACCCCTGTCCAATTCTTAGCTAAAACACTTTCAGCAACATCTTCAGTAACTTTTAAGGTTGATACCTATGTAGCTCCTTGACTCAAACACCCCTCCTTCTATACTATCCCAAACATACCAAAAAACCCACCTCCCCAACACTACCCACCACCTTGACACACTCTGCCCTCCCCAAGTCCAACTGCTGCTGCTTTACCAAAATCCCAATACCTGCTGGTCATTCTTACATTCAGCATGAGGCCTCTTGTAGCCCTGACAACAAAACCTACCCACAATGCATAGCCGCTGACAGTGGACTCTGGTTCCACATGGTACATTTTAATTAGCACTCACACAACACGCACCACTGATGATGAGAGAAATCTCGAAACATGTATGGACTATTGACAAATAAGGATTAATAAACCTTACCACCAAAAACTTCACTCCCGAGTCTGTCTCACTCTCTAAAGTACACATTATATATATATATATATATATATATATATACATATACACACACACACATATATATATATATATATATATATATATGTGTGTGTGTGTGTGTGTGTGTGTGTGTGTGTGTGTGTGTGTGTGTGTGTGCTGTAAAGCATAACAGCTTAAACACTGGAGACGTAATGAATTAGTCAATAAAATTTGCCGTAACATCTGAGTCAATTATTTCCAAATATCTAATAATGCAATAATTGTGAGATTTTCAAAAAGTTTTATGTTCTATACCATGTTAGATATTATGATACTATATGAGGATTTTTCCTGCGATAATCATCAGTTGTTTACCAAATCATTTCAGCACGACTCCCCAGAAGTGCTGATCGAACACCACATCCTCTCAAGCTTTAACCTCTGTATTCAGTTCATTATATTGTTCTTTGATCCGTGTCATAATACATATAGCTTGTTATTTTATATGGGACATTATACTAATTAATTGTACATGGAGGTTTTTTATATTCACGCATCTGTATATGCATAGTCTGGAAAGCTCAACAGCTTTAAACACTAAACATTATAAAACATTTTCAAATTCTTCTTATTTCACTTATTTCCAAGCATATGTTGATTTGATAAATTCAATTTTCTCCGGTGTTTTTTCCCGATTTTACATTTACGTATATATATATATATATATATATGTGTGTGTGTGTGTGTGTGTGGGTGGGTGGGTGTGTGGGTGTGGGTGTGTAGGCGTTCAAAAATTGAAAAGCAAATAACAACCACAGTTTTTCCCAATATTTGTTGATGGCCCGGAGTGAGGTTGAAAGCAGAAACATTTGGGAATATCTACGTTCATTGGATCTAATAATGCGCTCTCCGATGTGTAAACAAAATTAGTTAATTACAAAATATTTAAGAATTCCTATCATTATTGATCAAACTTGTTTATTTATATATATATGTATATATATATATATATACAAATAAATACATATATATATATATATATATATATATATATATATATATATATATATATATATATATATATGATAGAACAATAGATTCGCTACACAGGCATTCTGCCTTTCAATTCTCTTCAAGCGGAGAGTTAGATGTTTTCCTGTGTGGAACGCTCTACTCTAAATATTTTTGTTCTGAGAATTTGTATAAAATAAACTATCGTTTAGTATATCTCTGAATTTTTGAGATCAATAGAAATGAATAAACTATCGTTTGATGAATTATAGATTTGTACTTTTGGTTCATATATATATATATATATATATATATATATATATATATATATATATATGGTTGAATGAAGAGACAAAAAATCTACTGAAAAAGTTTTTTAATTTTTAGTGTTTAAAGCTGTGAAGCTTTCAAGAAAATATATATATATATATATATATATATATATATATATATATATATATATATATATATATATATATATATATATATATATATATATATATGAGTGTGCATGTGTGTGTGTGTGTGGAGCGAAACCAGACACTACAGCGGTGGCAGATATTCTGCGGGGTAACCGGAAGTAAAGCTTTATGATCAAAAATAGTCTTTCTCTTTGTTTATAAAGGAGGTTCAGATAATGTAAACATGCTGCGATACACGTTCTTCGTTAACCGTACCGTGATTCAATGTGTTTTACCTGTTAACAGGCGATTCGTCGCTGGAAACTTTTGTTATGAAGCGAGGAGTTAACTGTCTGAATCAGATGTTCTTGAACTCTTTTTGGCTCATTTTGGATGCCCCGTATTGACAACTGAAAAATAAGTTCACCCCTTTACTATGATTAAACCAAATCTGACACAGAAAAAGTACGATATTATGTTAAATCTAGAGAATTTTTAAAATTTCAAGTTTGGGGGAAAAATACTGATTCATGAACTTTACAACATTGCGAATTGACAGAAAACGAGTGACATAAATCAGATATCATCATCATCATCATCATCATCATCATCAGTCTTTTAACGTCCGTCGATGGATATAGACCTTCTCCAGGATTCACCATGATTCTCAATCATGGGCGTAGCGGAGCCAGTATTTCCTGAATTTGTCTATTTTTTTCGGTTTTCCTTTATTGTATGAAATTTAGTTACGATGCAATTATCTCGTCTCTTTTGAACCTTATAGAGTTGATGAATTGAGCACTGCACACTATAGAATCTATTTCATTAATATTTAGAGTAGAGAGTTAAGGGTGAGGCTTTCCACACAGGACAATATCTAACTCTTCGCTTGAAGATGCTTGGGAGGCAGAACGTCTGTATAAAGAATCTTTTGTTCCATCATATATATATATATATATATATATATATATATATATATATATATATATATATATATATATATATATATATATATATATATATATATATATAAACAAGTTTGATTAATGATGATAGCAAAAGAATTCTTTGATATTTTCTAATTACCTATTCTTGTTTACGCTTCAGAGAGCACATTACTGGATCCAATAAATGTAAATATTCCCTATATGTTCGTGCTTTCAACCTCACTCCAGGCCACCAACAAACATTGGGAAAAACTGTGGTTGTTATTCGCTTTTCAATACTATTAATTATACTATAGTATCATGTAATTAGGAATGAATCAGTTGAGCTTTGATTCAATTCAGCTTTGCCCTTCATACGTCTCAATCTATGTTCAGCAAACATTTTTAGGTCGATTTTCGAAAAGCGTTTTACACGGATTTCTTCCACTTTTTTGCATTAATTTCCCGTCCGTTACCTAACAGTCTGTACCAAGCAGTCACCAGGTGTTTCAAAATGCAAGTCATGTGTTACTCCCCGGAACTAGTATTCAGCCTACGACGTTAGCTACCCGACCTCTAGATGTGGGTAGGAAGGAGCCGTTGGGGCAGGTTTTTCAGCTAGTTCATTACAAAGCTTGTGATTAAAGAAGTAATCTCGAACTACCTTGAATATGATCTCTCTTGGGGCGACATTTCGACATTCATCTCACCCTTTGGTTGTTAGATATAGTAGCTGTGGGGATATCGCACCGTCAATTTATATCGGATTTGGCAAGGACTAAGTCCTGTGGTAATTAAGTTATCGACATCAAATATCACTGTAAAGAAAATGTCAAAAAAATAAGGTAAAAAGACTATGGTAAAGCAAAGAAAAAAAAAATGAGCTATCAGAAAATCCGGGTTGAGCATAAAATGAACCATTACTCATTACCACTCGTACGTATACCCTACATCCCTATCCCCACTACACACAATGCACAAAACCCTCTTCCTTTAACCATCCTGTTTTCATCTGCGACAACCCTTCATGCAAGCCATATTATATTCGCTCGCCAGTACAGAATAGAGTCAACCTATTTTAATATTGGACATATCGAATTAATTTGAAAGTTTAACTCTCGGGTCCCTTTTGACCTTTAGCCCCGCTGCTTATGATTTACACTCATAATAACCATATATACTCTTGTATACTACGAGAGAGAAAAAATCGATTAATTTCGGTGAAGTCGTCGAAAGAGAAATGGATTTGTGAATTTTTTTTTCCAAAACTCACATGGAAATAAATTCTTTAAGATACTGTCAATAGTTTTCTGAAAGTTTATTAGCATTCAAAGAGTTTCCAGACGATTGAATGCCTTCCAAAGAAGACAGTAGAATGGGTCAACCTGAACATCCTATTAACAACACAAGCAACAAAAACGTATTAAATAGTCTGAGAATCCCTTAGGTTTGTCTATAGGAGTTTGAGGAAAATTTTTTAAAAAGCACAAATCCATTTTTCTCTCAACAACCTCGCCCAAATCTTCCTCGTTTTATACTTGCGTAAATACGATATGAATCTTTCAGTGTTGTAAAGAGAAAACTAAACTCGGTTCGATTGCCTGATACATTTTATCTTGGAATTGTAACTCAATGTACAGTGAGAGTACCAATAAAGGCACAAAAAAGTCATAGAATAAACCACTTAGTTTATTTATACACGTTTTCCTGCTGTAGTTTCCGGGTTTTCATGGTTACTAAAGACTGCTGGTTAAAAACACCGAAGACAAAACAGCCATTGTTCGTGTGTATGTATTCAGTCAGAATGATCCGTTTGTGTATACTTGGGGTAGAAAACGGGAAGTGGGATTTCAGCGCTGATTCTTTAGAAAGATCTGCTCACCGTTGAGTTTATATCTTCAGTGGTGGAAATAGTCGTGCTGGTATCTTCACTGGTATTGCTAGTCGTGCTGGTAAATACTAATCACATACGGTCAAATCGCGTTGTATACACCGGTTCTCGTGAGATTTCTCATTCACTGCTGCTCCATGGACGACGTCATTCTTGTATCGAGTTGCAACGATCATCATGATCATCATTCACTCTCCCATGGAGTTATCCAGTCGGCAGTGAGACGCTATTGAGTGAGCGTGTGTATTGTTTGATCGTCGTCTTCACAATAGCCAATGCAAGGTTTTTGGCAACATGTCGGATCAGCTTGGTCTGTCGGCCCTCCTACAGTCTAAGATTTGGTGACCTCTGGCTTTTTCCAGAGCGATTTAAGACTTTAGACGAGATTAAGGAGAACACAACGAAGCAGCTGATGGAGATCCCGAAAGAGGGCTTTTCAGGCTGTTTTAACGAGTGTGCCAGGTCTTGAATGATGATGTCCGTCGTCCATGATTGGTGATGACCGTGGCTCCAGTTTTGAGTGGTACAGATGCACCTTAGTGAGTGAAATCATGACTTGAGCTTGACTCTGATTGTGTGCGTGAGTGCGTGAGAGAGAAAGAGAGAGAGAGAGGGAGAGTTGAGTTGAGTTTAGCTGTGCTCAACGTCAGCCTCTTTTCCTCGTCCTTCTTTGCCTGGGTCCAGGAACAAGATGAATTTCATGAATACTATTGAAATAGCAATATTAAAAGCTATCTTTTAAGACTAAAAGGCTCCATAAGAATTTTGTATTGGGCGGGTCAAAAGTTGTGAAGGTTGAAAACATACACATCTTTTTAGTTTCAATGATTTTTAAAATTGGTTTTAACACGTGAAATATACAAACATGGAGAACTTAATTAATCTATTTACGGATTTTTTTTTCTTTCAAGTGACAGCCATTTTCAAATCACACAGCTCTTACTTCAAATGATACGAAAATAGATTAACGTTATTGATTGATGGTATTGAAAGAAAAATTGCATCGTTTTAGTTCGTTGCTCAGTCGCATATTTTTCCATAATGGATTCCCAAGGGTTCCTGTGACTTTTGCGCTACCCCGTATATATCAACAAGCATAATTTGTATGTGTCTGTCAGTCTGGGCGTGAGTGTGTACGCGCGTGCACTTGCGCATGATTTGGGTAAATAAAACTGTCACACCATGACTTGACTCCAGAATTCATTCGTTACTCAGTCTTGCGTCAAAGCCTTCAGTTCAGAAAACAAAACATTCCATGTCAAAACTGCATAACGCGTTCAACTACGAATTATGTTTTCCCTAAACGCCCCCGCCCTAGCCAACGCACCTGACTGCACCCCTTACCCTCCCCATGCTCCATGGACGAGCATCATATCTTCTTGCTCTGACGTCTGGACTTTTATTGGATAATCTTAAGAGCATCGATAGTGAAGAGGTACGCACTTCGTTGAAAAAGAGTAAAAGCAGACGCCCCAGCAGAAGATGGGCTGTTGTGTTTAAAAAAAGGATATCTTGTTTACACGGAGGGCCAAAAAGATTTAGTACCAACAGATGGAGGCATGACATGCTGCGTCAGTTATATATATATATATATATATATATATATATATATATATATATATATATATATATATATATATATATATAGTGAGAGATAGATAGATGAATAGATAGATAGATATAGAGAGAAATGATACACAGTCGCCTTGAAACATTAAGCAAATTCATACAAGGAAATCATGAATTTGTATGAGCTATTTCATTGAATAATCATTATTTACTCTCCATGACACTTTCCTAGAATAGGGAGCAATATATATATATATATATATATATTTATATATATATATATATAATCTGTTATAAACCATCAACAAAATCTTTAAGGACGGTATTGAGCTCTGTTTTGAATTGAAGATCTATTCAATACATATATGTTTGATGTATGTTTACCACCATTCACAATATATATATATATATATATATGTGTGTGTGTGTGTGTGTGTGTGTGCGTGTGTGTGTGTAATAATTAAATAATTGTGGCATCCACAGACAGCTGTTTCGTTATATTACAACTCTTCAGTGTGGCTATAGACTATCCATTATCCCATCCCGTACCACGAGGTAGGATCAAAACCTTTGCTTCAGACCCAGAAGCTGGCATCTCTCTCTGCCCAACGCAGAACTGGACGTTCAGTGAAGTTGAATTCAAGCAATATATTTATTCATGCAGAATCCCCCATCCATCAGTGTGAAAGACACAATTGTCAACGAAGTCATAAAACAAAACAAAAAAAAACAAGCAAAGAAATGTTTGATTTTTTTAATTTCATTATTCATTTATTAATTTATTTGGCTGATGTTTTTGTCTCAACGGTTAAAAGCCGTAGAATAAATAGTAAAAACCAATAAATGCTTCTTATTCTTTAGTTCCGATCGTGCTACTGATTCGTAGCTGAGAAACCAGTCGGCTAGAAGTCATGACTGCATATAACTAAAAATTATGATGACGGTGAATAAATAGTCAAAATTAATTTTCAAAATGGGTTGCAATACTTCATGCATTAATGAAAATGATATTAATGAATGGATTTGTCTACCTTTGTTTGACGGGAATTTCAAGTAAGATGTTTTAACCCTACTAGACTGGAAAATATCTTTCTACCCTGTTTTTATAAATTATTTGAAATTAATACCTGTGTCATCAAAAATGACTACTGTTGTATTATTTTCTTTTTTAATTAATGGCTGGAAAACAAAACTGCCAAAGGTGATACTTGTACGACTACTACTACTATCAAAAATGAAAATGAAGGTGGATAAGTTGTCAAAATTAGTTTTTAAAGAGGTAGAAAACTTGAAGTATCGAATTTTCCTTCATTTGAATTAATTAAAAAATAGTTTAATTAAACAGGCTCAAGCTAGTTTATTTGTCTCATGATAGTTTGTTGTCTATGGTGTCTTCGCATTTCGTCAGCAAATGTCTTCCCTTGTTTCACAAAATTGTCACTTTATTGGCAAATCGAAAGCCTGCATCCTCCACTAAAAAAAACGTCCTTATCGACAAATTAGAGGCCTGCACCCCCAATAAAAGCCATTAGGTACGCCCCTGGAAAATGCTTTTAGGCTAAAATACTTTTAGACGAACAGTGCCTGTAAAATGCTTGTTAACTAAAGTGTCAGTAGACTAAAATGATTATAGACCATAGTAGATGAAAGTACCATAACCCAAGCAATCTAATCCCTGTCTTTAGTTTATGTCTTCTGGTGTTTGTAGCTCTGTATATTTTACAGTGTCATAACATAGCTTTTTTGCTAACCACATAAATTTATATCATTATTTTTATCCCCCTTTTTTGCTTTTTTAGCTAACTACATAACTTGTCAGCTAACTATAGCGACCGCATGTTAGCAGCGTGAAGAAGCTTTGTTGACAAAATTGTACATTAATGCCTACGTTGTGTAACAGCAACTTGGTGTTTGTGAGTTGCATATGATACGATAGAAAAGGTTGAATACACACACTAGGCGATCATTCCAGGATGAAAACGTGAATCATGTCCTAACGATTAGTTGTTATAGTTATGGTTACATCTTGAAGAAGCCTCATGTGTCTTCAATCAGGCATTGTTTGACAAGGCTACAGACAGACCTGCGAACTGAGAAGTATGCAACGTGTTCATGAGAGAATCATGCTCAACCTTACAAGGAGAGATCACAAGACAGTACAATATATAAGGAAGAAAACGGGTGTCCGTGACATCATAGAAACTATTAAAAAACTCAAATGGCAATGGGTAGGCCATGTTGCAAGAATGAAAGACAATCGTTGGACATCACGTCTCACAATATGGATCCCCAGAGATCACATAAGAAACCGAGGCTGACAGAATACAAGATGGAGAGATGAACTGGACAGATACAGGATCCGTGACGCCCATGATAGAGAATTTTGGCGAATCCTGGGGAAGGTCTATGTCCAACGACTGACGTTAAAAGACTTCAAGTGCATAATTATCAGGATGGAGACCATCCTCACAATATGGAACCTGCTGTCTATCAGAGGCAAGAGATTCCACGATACAGGACGCAGTGACCTAGGTGTAGGGGTGTGCCTTCTAGCAGAAGGTGCTGGGTCAAAGTCTTGTAGGGTCATATTTAAAGCATAACTGTTAGATTGCACAAGCTTGTTTATAAAGTCTGACTCCTGGTAGTATGGAAAGCATTCCTTACTAAAATAGACAAAAGCCAGACGAGAGAGCTTAAACACCATGAGGAATCCCTTAAGTCTATTGAGCACTTCAAAAGTGAAGTTTGTCAAGAATTATTTCAGAAATTCTTACGGACAGGTATCTTGTACATTTCTGTTTTGAGCAAGCCGTGAAAGAAATTGACTATAAACAGTTTCCTCCAAGTGACGATGGTCTCTTCATACATATCGTACGAGCAAACTATCAGGTGTCCATCTGGCAAAGGTGTTTGGAGTGCAACCCTAGAGCACTGCGTCCAATGGATCAAGGATGTCTGATCCATGATGACGATCTGGCCTTTGAGTGGCTGCGTGGTAAGCCTGCATCAGAGGCCTTGTTTGGCCTGCTATCCTGTTTCTGTGTACGATAATACTAATTACCTGTCTGCCAATACCTTGGGGATGGTCTGAAATGTACAGACATGAGTAAGCTGTAAACCTGCAGCAAATGAACCGGAATTTATTTTGGAGCTGAATGGTATTGGTGTGAACGATCGTAACAGGGTAACACTCACTGCTCTTATATGCTATTATAACTGTGTAACGTTATACCAATTCTTGAGTGCATGAGAAATATAAAACACATCGGTGACGTATTCTCTGTTGGTAAGACCATCGGTTCCCGAAAACGTTGTCCAGAAGTGATACATGATGTAAACAGAAATCGAAAGTGTTTTTGTTTTGTTTTGTAACCTCTGCCAAAGACGTTGGGGAGGTATATGTAATCGGGTACGTTTTATATCTGTCTTCCGAAAAGTACCCAATGAACTTTAATGAAATTTTGTGGGAGAGATGGCAAAAGGGCAAGGAAGAATTTGTTAAATTGTGGAAAGGATCTAGGAATATTGTTTGCGAGATATTTTCCATTTTTTCATAGATTTATGTAGACGCTCATGATTGTCCATATGATATCCTGATATCTCCAAAAGTTTTCAATGTGAGCCAGAAAATATAACCAAAATAAAGGCAAGTGGGTATTCCAATGCCGCTTAGCGTATCCCATCAGTTTCGTCTCGTTGTAAAATATTGCACATTATTTGTTTTGCAATAATTATCAAACCATGCATTGTAAGAGGTCTGCTACTGCAGGTGATCCACCAAAAAGTCTTGGAAGACTTTTACAATCCTAACTAAATAGGAAATTGTGCGTAAAAATGAATATGGCGTTTGCGCAACTTGAAACTTAGCGGACATTATAGCATGGCCGTGCGTGTCGTTTACAGTTTTCTGAAGAAGGAAAACGTTCTAAAAACTGAAGTAGCAGGTTTATTAGAAGTCGCAAGTAATTAATCACTTAACCACGTTAATCTGACAACGAACTACTCCTATATGATATGAACTAATATGTATATATATATATATATATATATATATATATATATATATATATATATATATATATATATATATGTGTGTGTGTGTGTGTGTGTATGTGTATATATATATGTATATATATATATATATATAGAGAGAGAGAGAGAGAGAAAGAAAGAGAGAGAGAGATGAATTGAAATAGCTATATTGATTGAGACACGCAGCCAGATGGATGGATGTCCCCCCTCACTGGCGTCCTATAAACAAACAAGACAGAAGACTAACACCAAAACACTAATCATATCTTTACGGCTTTGTTTATGACCCACGTCTTATAAACAATTGAGATATCCACTATTTCTTCGTGTCAAGGCTGACAAGGAAAGTCTCGATCTATCATTAAACACAAAAGGCAAAAGCTCACTTATAGGTGCAGTCACTTCATTTGAATGTCAACAATAATCCTTAAATCATCATTTTTTAAAATACTTGGACGGAAGAATCTTGGCATATATATATATATATATATATATATGTGTGTGTGTGTGTGTGTGTGTGTGTGTGTGTGTGTGTGTGTGTGTGAGAGTGTGTGAGTGTGTGAGTGAGTGTGTGTGTGTGTGTGTGGATATGAATAGAGATAGGTCGATATATTGATGGGCATGAATATATTGAAATAGATGAACGGATAGATAGATAGATAGATAGATAGATAGACATGAACAGACTGGGATAAATATATATGAACACACATCAGCAGACATATATAGATAGATATGAACAAACTTAACTAAATAGATAGATAGATAGATAGATAGATAGATAGATAGATAGATAGATGGATAGATAGATATGAACAGACAGATAGATAAGTAGGAGGGGAGGGGGATAGATAGATGAATAAAAAGAATAGACCGAGATAGATAGATAGATAGATAGATAGATAGATAGATAGATAGATAGATAAAAAATAATAGACCGAGATAGACAGATAGATGTGAATAGACCGAAATAGATAATATATCTAGGTTGCAAGATAGATTGATGGGCAGATAGCATGTAAATGGTAAACATCTTGTAAGTCAAACTTACCAGTTGAAACCCATGCATTGTTTCAAACTATAAAACAACTGCACGAAGATTTGACGCTGGTCTGCGAGAAACATGTATTTTTATCGGCAGTTGCAAATTTACGACTTATCATCATGCCAAGTAATGTTTACACAAAGGTTCGGTTTTTTTTAACTCACTCATAATAATACTCATTCACAGGAAATACCTAACTAGAATGCACTCACTGAGCAAATACACCTGCTAATGCTATTGTCAGGGGAGGTAATCATGCAAAGATCCGCCACGAAACTTAACGACTTCCTCCTTGCCTGATTGCTCAGCCAGCCACAAATTCTCATAAAAATCCATTAAGAATTTTGGAAGTATTGTATGTACAGGCATGAACACTTTTGGCG
The DNA here is from genome assembly GCA_963457665.1 of Thysanoteuthis rhombus. Classification (NCBI taxonomy): domain Eukaryota; kingdom Metazoa; phylum Mollusca; class Cephalopoda; order Oegopsida; family Thysanoteuthidae; genus Thysanoteuthis; species Thysanoteuthis major. The sequence continues at coordinate 81,638,577 of OY735199.1, forward strand.
ATATTTTATGGTGTTGACATAGGGTATGTAATCATGCATAGATCTGTTCAAAAATTCCACCAAATTCCATTGAAATTGAGACCTTTTGGAGGTATCGTGTGGACATATCTCTTAATCGAAAAAGTATTCCAGAATTCTCCCAAAACTTTAACCAATCCATCCTTTTACTCTGTAGCCCAACCTAGCACAAAAATTCATTGAAATTTATCGAGAACTTTGGAGATATTGTATCTACGAGCATGAACTTTTGGCTATATTATATGGAACGGTAATTGTACATAGATCCGTCTCAAAACTCCACAAATTTCATTGTAATTCATGGAGTACTTTTGCAGATATCGTGTGGGTAGACAGACGTAAAAACTGTAAAACGCAACCGAATTCATTTGAAGGATAATGGCTTGGGGACATTTTTCGACGAAGTATTGTTCTGTTGCTACTGCAACTGCAAAATGGGAAGGAACAAAAGAAGCAAGAGTTTCTCTTCTATCGCTATCTCTTTTACTAAATTAACTTTTCTTTTACCTGATATGGAAACTAGATGGACATCTACCCTTTTTTCTTCTATTTTCCTCCTGCTTTCTTTCGTTTCTCACGCCACTAAGCTTACTATCTATCTTTCTTACTTCCACTGTTAGAAACTTTACACACTGTCCCTTTTTATCAACTCCTTTTCACTTCCTCTCTCATATCTTCATCTTGTAAATAAATCTACTTGAGATGTTTCTATGATCCTTCTGGCGTCCGAAAAGGGTTATTCGGTAACTTGTTATCTTTGACCAAGTATTTAAGGATGCTTCACATTTACCAACGCAAAACCTATCTTAAACAAGAAATGCTATTTTGAGATAAAATAGAATAAAATAAGATATTTAAGAATAAAATAAAATATTCGATTAGAGAGTCCCATCAACCCTCGTATTGTAACACATTTACCTCCCAAAACTTCGTTGGCAGAGGTAAAATAATAAATTTTTTTAAAAAGTGAATGAGATGCTCAGCATGAGGTGTGAAAATATGAAAACTGGATAATTATGTACTACTGAAGGAATAGCGAAATTATATCCACTAGTAGAAATACCCACCCTACGACGTAATCATCCGGATACTATCTTGGATCCATGTTGATTTTTTTTTCAATCGTAAAGAGTTATTCCTAACATTGCCCTTTCCATTGCCCTCTGTGCTATTCCCAGTTTGTTTTCGATTGGTTTTGAAAGTTTCCAGAGTTTGCATCCGCACGCCATAGCTGATATTAGGCACTGAATATATGCTAATTTTTTCTGTAAGTCTGTATTAGTACCAAATGTTTTCAAACCAATCGTTATGCGCCATCTTATTCCATATCTGTGATTTTTCTCCAACTGAATGGCCTGACACAGGTAAATATATTCCTAGACTCCCAAGACCTCGATTTCTAAGGCCCCAGAGACCGTCCATCCTATATTTGTCCAATTTGGGACTTTGCCATTGAACATTACTTATGTCTTTATTTTATTCATTTTCTTCCCTTCTTTTTGTTCACTTATCGTGTTTTGTATATCATTCACGGATTCTACTTCTAAGGCATTATAATCTTAGGTCTATAATTGCCGTCCCCATTCCGGTCATTAATTTTGGGAAATATTTTCAAGCCTCCACGCCCTTTCTCCAACCCCAAACCAGTTAATTGATTTTCGAGTACCCATCTCGAATCTCAACTTCTCCAACTATTGGTGCGAACAACAACAGATTGGTTGAAATATTCCCATCAGAAGACAACTATCATAAACAATGCAGTGGGGTGCTCCTTTAATTTGTGTTTAATTCAATTCATTAATTTAAGCACTTTTACGATTTTGTATCACCAAAAGACTTTTTAGTTTAATTTTTCTTCAAAACCAAGATAATTTTCTTGTTCTTTTCAATACTGTACGTGTTTACTTCCAAAGTGCTGATCGTAGCTCTTCTATGAATATTCCCCTAACAATTTTGTTTTGTTCAGATCCTACAAAATTGTGTCAGTGACCATAGTTTTCTTCCCCAAACCCGGCTTATTCAAACCTTGCCTAAATTAAATTGCGACTGATTTCCCAACCTTCCTATTCATCCCGACCCCTGTTCCCACCCCTGCTTATTAACTAATTCCCCCCACCTCCCTGCTTATTCTAGCCTTGCAGCAATTAAACACCCAAGAGTAATCACAGTACCTTATGAAGAGAGAGAGGTGGGGATAGGGGAGGGTAAGGAATAGAGATGTTATCGGAGTAAAAATAAACATTACCTTTATTCTCTTCATCTTTATATTCATTATTTCTAAAAACTTATTTGCTGCACAAACAACATCTGGCGAAGATGACGCCAGTGAAATTTGTTCGTAAATGAATATACGGATAGAAAAACACTTTTTTTTTGGTAGCACCAAACTACGTCTTAAAGATATTCTTTTACTCCTCTTGCATCATTTTGAGATTCATCATATATATATATATATATATATATATATATATATATATATATATATATATATATTGCGTTTCCAAAGCGTTTTTGGACTACTGCCCCCTTTTAGAGCCTATGGGAATGACTGTTGTTTGGCAAGGTTATGGCAGAGCAAGTTCAACCTTCAAGAACAAGGAAATCCCATTAATCCTGAAAGAAAGGTTATACGACCAATGCATCTTCCTGATAGTTACCTATTGAGCTGAAACTTGGAGCCTAGCCAAAAGATTGACCCTCAAACTGAGAACCATGCAACGGGCACAGGGGAGAATCATGCTTAACATCTTTGATAGATAACAAGACAGCACATTATATCAGATATCATGAAATCCATCAGAAAGCTCAAATGGCAATAGGCTGGTCATGTAGCCAGAATGGCAGACAATCGATGGATATCACGACTCATACCATGGATCCCCAGGGACCATATGAGAAACTGCGTCTGGCAAAATATAAGATGGCGAGACAAGTTAAAATAGAACTGGCGTTCATGATAGAGAATCCTATGTCCAACGTCGGATGCCAAAAGGCTGATGATTATGATTTCATCTGTGCCCTCTTCAAGTCAGTCAAAATAAAATGTGTAGTCCTTGCTACCCTAATGCCCCTCATCTTCTAACGCCCCCTACCACCCCTTTGACTTATAACATTCTCTGTCACTTCACTCCATTACCTCCCCTTACCTTGCAGTGCCAACCTCATGAGTCTTACAGTGCCTTCGAAAGGGGCAGTGGTGCCCGTTTTGAGAATCACTGATATATATATATATATATATATATATATATATATATATATATATATATATATATATATATATATATGTCATAAATTGTGTTATATTATTTTGGAGCTTTATCTGAAATGATCTTCCGTTATCACACGACGATAATAGAATAAACAATTAAAGACAATGGGGCTGCTGTACGAGATTTTCTTCAATCGTGTATTTTATTTATGTTGCCAAGGCCAAATGACAAATTCATCATGTAATAACTGGAGAGTATTTCAACTGATGTTTCATAATAATATAACGCAGTTTATAATCATTCCGGTCAGATTACGTATCCGTTTTTTTATAATAATGATAATACAAGACAAAAAAAAATTGAAAAAGTTTCTGATGTTTAGCGTTTAAAGCTGTAAAAACTTCTGGACTTACTACATATGTGTGTGTGTGTGAGAGAGAGAGAGAAAGAAAGAGAGAGAGTGTGTGTATGTATGTGTAATCCCATTCTATCTGCGAATAATAAGACAGTTCGGGTCAAGTAAACGAAAGAGGCTCATTATTTGAACACTATTCTATTGTTTTAAGTTATCACTCATGAAATGGTCGTTTTTTGGCATTCGTCTCAATGATTGCAATTTCGACAAATCATGGGGCAGAAAATGTAGTTCTACATATTTAACTAATTGTACAACATTATCTTCCTTTTAAACTTTCAACTTATGATTCATCATACCAGTTCTAATGAGATCATCCTCCATTCTTGAAGATGCTACATTCAAAGAAAAATCAGACTGTTTTGTACGCGTTCAAACTCAGTAAAATGCTCTCAAGAACAGCAATTTTACATGTGAAAGCTCAATCACAATGCCAACAAATGAGTTCAATTAGTCAGTCAAATCCAGCACTGGTGAACAGACACGGGTCCATTTTGTTACAGGACAATGCCAGGCCTCAACTTAACAATCCGACCAAAACAGAGTGGCTGCAACTCAATTGTGAAATCATATATATCACCCATATTCGGGAGACTTATTTCCAATTGATTAGCACCTACTTCAACTCCTTAAGCTTTTTATTATCGCTATAAAAAGTATGTAAACAAAGAAGTGGTAATGGCAGCATTGGAACAATTGTTAGCTTTAAAGTACATTAATTTCTAGTTTTGAAAAAATAAATCTTTCCGCTTGAAGCCCGATGGAAAGAAGTTTATGAAGCAAACCTAACCTATTTTTTGAAAAAGAAATCTTTCTACTTGAAGCCCAGTGGAGAGAAATTATTCAAGCAAATAGAGCTTATTTCAATTAGTAAACCAGGCGCTGTATACATTTTCAAGTGTTTATTTTTTCCTCTCATAAACAGCCATTTCATGTGGAACAACCTAATACAATGTTGGTGGTCAGAGACTGACAATCAAACTTTGGCATGCAACATGATGAACAAAACATTCATTCTCATTATCAACGATCAAACGTTTCATAAAAAAGAACAGGTCGGACCCGGTAAGTGATTCAACAATATATTCCCACCAGATTGGTAAAACTGGAGCGTAAATAAAAGATCTGGATAACAGATCATTGTTTTGGAATCATATGTAGGTTTCCCTCGTAATCCGAAAGTAGAGCGTTTCTATAAAAGGAGAAAAACTTTCGTAATCCGAAACGGTGTGAAATGAAGAACGAACTGCCATGATTTATATTATTTAAGTGTTCCAAGATTCAAAAATGGTGTTGATGGTATTCATCGGGGGTTGAGGCGTTGGGGGTATAAAAGACTTGAGTATAAGGGGGGAGAAAAAGTGGGCACTGCCTATATAATGACTCGCTTCAAAACAAACACCCAATACTATTTTCGGGATTTTTTTCGTAAAAGCGAATAATTCGTGCAATTCTCACTTTTGGGAGCCGGGGATACCTGTATATGGTTATTTATCAAGCTAGTCTAGCATAGAACCACAAGTGTTGCGATGCTGGATTGCCAACTCGGATTAAGATTTCAGAATTAGATCTGCATGAAACTTACTATTCATGAATCATTTCACAAATGAGAAAAAAACTTTTTAAAAAGGTTACGCAGATTAAATAAGTTGAAAAGGAGATGAATTTTGAGCTAAGAGATTGATACAGACTTGTAGAATCTATCTGCACTAGAAATGAGCTAGATCTGGCTCGAAAACAGCTTGATTAGCAACTCTTGACGCAACACCGGGTAATGATCAAGTTAATCAGAGTTGTAATATCTGCAGCAATCTCTTTCTTACGATTATTTCACATCTCGGTTGCCCACAAATAATTCCCTGCAATGGGAAGATTTCTCTCTCAAATCGCTTTTGGGTTTCATTCTCAGCCGAGTCTCTTTCAGTTCCAGTCTTGCAGTGAAAAATAGATAAAGTTACTGGGCCTTGTGTAAGAATAACAATCTTTTGAATAAAAACACGTGAAGTTATAATAAAGCTCCGTAAATATTGAATGAATACCTTATATTTTGAATCAATGAACTCATGTTTAAATGAATCATGATCTCAATTAGAAAACTCAAACGGCATTGGACAGGCCATGTTGCAAGAGTATCAGACAACCGTTGATATCATGACTCACAACGAGGCTCCCAAAAAACATCATGCAAAATTGTGATCGGCAGAAAATAAGATAGCGTAACGATGTATCAAGCTTTTAGGATAGAGTGGCGCTGCGACACCCACAATTGAAAGGTCGAACAAATTTGAGAAAGATGTATATTCAATGACAGACGGCAAAGGAATGATGATGATGATGACGATGATAATGATGATGATGATGATGAGGAGGAGGAGGAGGAGGAGGAGGAGGATGATGATGAAAACCAGACGTTAAAAAGCTGCTGCTGCTGATAATGATGATGATGATGATGAAAACTGGACGTCTAAGAGCTGCTGCTGCTGCTGCTGATGATGATGATGATGATGATGATGATGATGATGATGATGATGAAAATGAAGAGAAACTCAAAAACAGTATAAGTTTCACGGCGTTTCTGGCACGGATAATTGCTCACACCCATTTGACTTTGAAAGGGTTAATCATTGCTTTTCGTTTGAATCATCAGAAATACACGATGAAGGATCCTTGGGAAGTTTAAGCCCGATATGAGTGGGTATCTTTGCGAAACACTGCACTGATCAGAGGAGAAATGTTTCTCACAAAAAGTCATATATATATATATATATATATATATATATTGGCAACATATTTTCTTTAATTCATCTTTCATCAAAACGACAGAAAAGGAGAGAACCAACGATCCATTCACTTGTACGAAAACAAGAAAAGATTTCGAAAAGATTAAAAGATTTTCCTTGTCTGTCATTTTAAATATATATATATATATATATATATATATATATATGTATATGTGTGTGTGTGTGTGTGTGTGTGTGTGTGTGTGTGTGTCTGTATATATTCTCAATTTATGAAAATGCAAACAGAAAGCCAGTGAGAGCAGATTATATCAGGAGTAGATATTTTATCACAGTGCTCAATATCAAACGTTGTAGATAGAGCTATTAATATATAAAAACATATAAAAAGTAACAAAAAAACAAAAATCAGAAAGCCCTGTAATTCTTATTATATGTATATATATATATATATATATATATAAAGAGAGAGAGAGAGAGAATGTGTGTGTGTGTGTGTGTGTGTGTGTGTTTGAGAGAGAGAGAGAGATTTTTAAAAAACTATCATCATCATCATCATCATCATCATCATCAGTTTTTTAAAGTCCTTCGTTGGACATAGACCTTCTCGAGTATTTGCCTCACTTCTCTATTATAGGCGTTGCGGAGCCAGTACTTTCTGAACTTGTCTAGCTCGTCCCCCAATCTAATATTCTGCCGGCCTCGTTTGCGCATGTGATCTCTTGGGATCCATGTCGTGAGTCATGATGTCCATCGATTGTCCGCCATTCTTGCAACATGGCCAGCCCACCACCATTTGAGATTTTTAATGGATTCTATGATGTCCCTGACTCTAGTCCTTTCTTGGATGTACTGTGCTGTTTTGTGGTCTCTCCATGTGAGGTCCAGCGTAATTTTTTCATATGCACGTTGCATAGTTCTCAATTTGCGAATTTGTCTCTTGGTTAGATTCTATGTTTCATCTCCATAACCATGCAGTGATTGCTCTTCATACCATGATTTCCAGGGATAAATATACTTTCCTTGACATTTCATATAATAATTAACATCTATGGATAGACTTGAAGAGTAGCACTTGTGAGTAAAATAAGGTTAGATATATTTTGACCCTAGATAAATGAAAATGGTTGAAAAATAAAATGCACTTACATTTTTTTCACTTGCGTAAGTATTTGATTTCAGATCCAAATACTTTCGTATGTATTTGTCGTATATGTGAAAATAATTGCATAAATTTAAGATGACTATTGGTTGAAATCGCAAACCCCTGAAATTAGATTGCCCCATATAAAGTAGCCATTTATGTGTCGAAACGAAAACTAATTAAAAATTTCATTAAAAAAAAAAACTTGTTTAATAGTGAAAATAAGCCCTATTTGCCTTAATAACTTTCTCCGCCAGGGCTTCAAGTGTAAACATCCCTTTTTTTTATATAAAAATTAGTGTCTTAGGAAGCTAAAAATTGTTCAAATGCTGTTAGTGTCAGTTCTTTGTTGGCACACTTTTCATCGAGAAGAAAAGGCCCAAGGTGCTGGAATCGGTAATGATCTGTTGGAGATAAATCTGGGGAATATGGGTGATGCAAATTTGGTTGGATTGCCAACGTGAGGTCTGGCATTGTCGTGAAACAAAATAGGCCGGTATCTGTTTACTGATGTTCTGTATTTTCTGGCTAATTTTCAATCTATCTCAACAATTTGTTGGCGGCATGATTGAGCTTCCAAATGCGAAATTGATGTTCTTGTCAGCTTGAATAGCATTTTTTACCCAGCTTAAACTCATACAAAAACAATATTCTGATATCCTTTGGATACTGCATTTTCAAGAATTGAGTATCATCTTATGAAAACTGATACGACGGATCATAAGTCGATGCCTTGAAACAAAGCTAATGTCGTAAAATCAGTTAAATATGCATAATTACATTTCTTGCTTCAGAAACTTTCGAAATAGTAATCGTGAAGTGAGATTGCCAAGAAACAACCATTTCACGTGGGACAACCTAACACTTATGCTACTTAGTTAATCCGGCCCGAGATGCATTACGTTGTTAGTAACATTGCAGGCGGAAAATCGAAGAGACTGTTCATGTCGGTTAGAATATTATGAGGAACGTAGAAGGGTTAATGGATTGTCAGAGAATGCTGTTGTTGATGCATGGCTTGATAGATACCTGTGCGTGCATGTGACGGGGAGGGGTGAAGAGATTGGAAGTGAAAAGCGTGAGGGTGAGATTTTTTGGCACTAGATCAGTTAAGCTTCAAAAGAGATGGGTTACCGTTTTCTCTACATCATCCCATCTCTCCTTACTTATGTGTGCAACTACTTATGTGTGCGGATAGTTTTGTATATATATATATATATATATATATATATATATATATATATATATATATATATATATACACATGTATATATATATATGTGTGTGTGTGTATGTGTTTACGTGTATATATATATATATATATATATATATGTATATATGTATGTAAATGTATACATAAATGCTTATATATATATATATATATATATATATATATATATATATATATATATATATATATATATGTATGTGTGTGCGAAAGTGTATGTATATACAGTACCTGTCAAAAGTATTCGAACAAACAGACTCTTTACTTCCAATCGCTAGTTTTTAGAGTTGAAAACAGGAACATCACGCAAGAAGATCAAATCTTTTTTTTATAGTCAATATAACAAAGTATGCATTTAGTCATGTTTTATGGTTCTAAATGCTAAATTTCTTTCTAAAATCAAGTTCAGAATGATCAAGATTACAAAAATGAAATTATACATATATGGAAGAGTTAATTTTGTTTCCCCATCTCACAATCCATAATGGACTCAGCTATACCCAGAAATAAAGACAGATTTTGTGCTTGTTCAAATATTTATGAACAATACTTTTTGATGTATGAATTATCATAGATAAACTTATGAAGAAACACTTTTTATCAATCAATATATCTACGTATGCACTGAAGAGTGTTCATATCTATCTCTCGAATATTGTTCATATCTATTTATCGAAAAGTCAATATCTATCTATCCATAAGTCAGACAGTTCATATCAATCCATCGAGAACTGGTATTTATCCAACCATCAAAGACTGTTCAACACTCTCTCTCTGTCTTTCACACACACAGACACATATACGCATACACTGTTTAGCTCAATGGTAAGAGCAACGCTACGTTAAAGCGGCTACCCTATCGGTTGCAGTTTCAATTCCCACAGCAGCCCCATTTTTTCAATTCTTTTTTTTCTATTCACGCTGTCTTGGCCAAATGTTACTTTCACCGTGTAATAACAGGATATTATTTCACATGAGAATTTCAACATGATATAAAGCAATTTATAATGTCAGATCATATACCCATTTCTCTCTCTCTCTCTCTCTCTCTCTCTATATATATATATATATATATATATATATAGAGAGAGAGAGAGAGAGAGAGAGAGAGGGAGAGAGATAATGAACTTGGGATAGGTGAATAATGAACATTCTTCGATAGATTAATTTTTCGTTAGTTAGATATAAACATTTAATTCATATATATATATATATATATATATATATATATATATATATATATATATATATATATATATATATATAGTGAATGTTTATATCTAACTTGCAAACAATTCAGCTATCGGAAAATGTTCATTATCCATCTATCTATCTATCTATCTATCTATCTATCTATCTATCTATAAATCTATCTATCTAACGAAGACTGTTCATCTATTGATCTAAAGAATATCCATATCTATCCATCGGAAATTATCTCTATATATATCTATCAAAGACTTCATATCAAAAACTGTTCACATCTCTCTGGCTGTTCATATCTACCCATGAAAGAAGACTATATCTATCTATCTGACTGTTCATATCAATCGCTTGAAGACAGTTCCCTACCTATCTAGGTAGCTAGCCATCTACCTATCTATTTCATTCTGCTCATTCCATCTCTATACACTTTTAATTCTCGTTTGTTCCAATCTCTCTTTATAACATGCTACATGCCCCGCACTCGCCGAACGGAAGTATTTCTGTAAAAATGTTATCTACATATGTTAGTGCTTGTTTATGAACTCCTCGAGAAATTAACATTCAGACATAAGTATAAAGAAACAAAACGAAAATAAAACAACGTTTGAGTGAGATACGAAGATTTCCGAAAAAAAAACGGAATCAGCAAACAGAGTTCGAATTTCAGTTGTGGCTAATTATATTTACTTGGCACTGATTTGCTTGGGAAAGGCGGGAATCCACACAACTGAGCTCTGTCCTATCAACAGATATCTTGACAAAGAATGTCTGGTCTTTAGCATGCCACGATAGTTGATAGCAAAGAGCGTGAGTGAATAATTGAGCGAAGCACTCTCCTATAATTACCACCCAGGGGTTAATAATTATAACACGATGGGAAGTCAGGCCGTATATACGCTAGTTCTTTCCTTATGTGAAGATCTAGCTAAGGCAGTGTTGCAAACTTTATTCTGAAGTTTACATCTAAAATTGAATCGCAAAAACATCTTGAAATACCTAGAATGTATCTACATTCTCCATATATATGTATATATATATATATATATATATATATATATATATATATATATATATATATATGTGTGTGTGTGTGTGTGTGTGTGTGTGTGTGTGCGTGTGTCTGTGTGTGTGTCTGTGTGTCTGTGTCTGTGTGTCTGTGTGTAATGTAGGGAAAATATTACAAATCGCTTATGAATTAAATGTGGCTTTAATCTTCAACAATCATTTTGTTGATATATTACTCAAGATTACTTGATATTACTTATTCAATTACTGAATATTGAATAAAAGATATTATTTATTCGATAAAAAAAGATATCTGAATATCAATTTCTGACACTTGAACTCAACCAAAAATACCTGTATTTAGATGAAAAATATCTCCATCAGCAACACTGAGCAAGCGGCGTAACTAAAATTCCGGTGTGTCAATCAGTGATGGTGATCGATACTTGCCAACGTTTCGAACTCGCCAACGTTTCGACCACTTTGTTACTGCACAGAAGATCATTAGTTAACAACGATTCAAAATCTAAAAGTGGCAGACTGAAGTACAGGCAGACCCTAATCCATGTTATTACGCAGAGCATTTCTCTACAGAAATAATCAGCTTTACCAAGTTGTAAAAATGTCAGTGAAAAATAATGAAGCTTGACGCAACACTAAAACCAAGAAGATGGAATATTTTCAAATGTATTTTTGCGTTGATGTATGACAAAGATGGATGTACAAGTTGTTTCTATTTTATTCTGTTTATTTATTCGCTCAAATTAGATCCAAGCGCCGTGAAAGGGCGTTAGATTGTGGCATCCCGATATTCCGCCATTACAAGCGGAAGAGACGCCACCAGAAAATGTTAGAAATTAGCGCTACTTGTCATTAGGAAAGAGAGGCTTGAGATTTAATACTAGCTTCGCCCATTTCGGCAGATGTATTTTTTTCTATTCTTCTTTCTTTTTTGTCTACCTTGACACCAAAAGAATGTTGTAACTTTCCACGTTCAAAACAAAAGAATATCTGAATTTTTTTTTTCGAAAAACAAGAAGGGAAGATTATACAATAAGCACAGAGAACAATGACGGAGGGGTTAGAGAGAACATGCGGTTTCCAACGATTTCTTTTGCGCAATAACGGACTCAATAGGTAGCTAATTAAATAATTTTTTTTTCTAAAAATAATGACTCAGCATTAATATTAGAAAACTATCCGGAAATTGTTTTATTAATGGTCTCCTCTCTTGAAGCACTTGAGATATTTGCTCTCCTTGGTGGATTACTGGCATCGTCTCTGCGTGTCTAGAAAATGATAAAAAGTTTTTGTAAAAAGAATATCGTCATAACAAGAGTTTTATCACTGGAATGGCTCCTGAGATTCGGTTACCACCGCAATTGTTATCCAAGATATAGGCAGGGCGTAGCTGGAGATTTGGTAGCCTAGAAGCTCGCTCCTTGAGGAGTCTACTCCAACATCTCCCTTTCTCTCCTTTCCTCTTTCTATTATCTCCCCCTCTTTCATTCTCTGTCACACACACACACACACACACACACACACACACACACACATCTACATATATATATATATATATATATATATATATATATATATATATATATATATATATATATAAATTCCTGAAACGGTTACAAGGTAAACAAGTAATGATCCCAACAAGGGACATTTTATACGTTGTACCATAATTATGATAATGTATATGTGAAACGGGAAAAACACAGAAAAAAATTGCATAAATTCCATCGACAGATATCGGGAAACAGGAGACACAAAAAAAAGTTTTGAAAGGGTTTTTTAATGTTTAGTGTTTGAAGCTGTAAAGCTTTCTTCACTCCATGATATTGCAAAAGTATTTTTCAATTATATTTCTTATCGGGGTGAGAGCGAACGCAGACCCAACATTTTTTTTTTTCTGGTGGGGGAATCATATATATATATATATATATATATATAAAGTCTATTAGGAGACTACTGGAATGGTTTTAGACAACGGGTAAAATCAAAAGTTTTTTTTTCAAATGGTTCATCCGAAAATCGACCATTTGTAAAATTGGTTGGATGCATCAGTCTTTTAGTTTTATATAGATATATCAGTACGCGTGTACTAGCGCTGAAAAAATACTCAGAAACCATCTTAAAATGGATCTTTTATTTGAAATTAAGGGACCAGTTTAGCATAAACTTACATTCAAAATTCTATCGACGCTAAAAAGTGATTGCTGAATACATTAGAAAACTGAAATGGCAATGGGCTAGTTATGTTGCAAGAATGGCTGACAATCGACGGGCATCACGACTCACAGCATGGATCCCCAGAAATCACATGCAAAAACGAGGCCGAAAGAATACAAAATGGAGAGATGAAGTCGACAAATTCAGAAAATGCTGGCTCCGCAACGCCCATGATAGAGATTGCAGTGAATCCTGGGAAAAGTCTATGACCAACGACAGACATTAAAAGACTGGCAGAATACAAGATTGTGAGACGAACACCAATGATAGAGAGGTCTGGCGAATCTTTGGGAAGGTCCATGTCCAACGACGGACGATGGAAGAATGATGATGATGATGATGATGATGACAGATAGATAGAATCACTTAAAACCTGAAGAAACCTACATGGACAATTTAGGTGATAGTTTTGGTTTGCCGTTTCTAATATTACTGATACCAATCGGAAGAGTAATTGTAATGACTTATATATATATATATATATATATATATATATATATATATATATGATCATTGTGTCATCCACGGACAACTACTACAACTCTTCTGTGTGGCCATGGGGTAGGATCGAAACCTTCGCTTTAGACCTCTTACCTCTGCTCCACGGAACTAGACGGTGTGTAAGGTTGAATTTAAGCGATATATTCATCCACGTATATATTCTCCATCCACCAGAGTGCTCAATTCATCCGTTGGAAGAGCATTGCATAAGCTTATAATGAACAAGTTATCCAACTTAAAGAGTGCTCAACCCTGAATAAGGGAGCGTTAAGTATTGTGCCATCCACAGACAGCTATTTCGTTGTATTACAACTCTTCAGTGCGGCTATAGACTATTCATTATCACATCCAGTACCATGGGGTGGGATCGAAACCTTCGCTTCAGAACCAGAGGCTGGCATGTAAGTCAATTCAACTACTAGCGCGATAACAACTACAGAGCCTACAACAAACTTTTCATCAGATGATAACCTTAGGTTCGGGCATGGTTTCGAAACTTAAGCATCATTATCACTCGCCCAGTGTACCCCAGCAATACCTTACCATATCACCATGCTTTGTTGGTTTTTCGTCACTGTACATAAATAAATGAGATCATACGACTACTGGTGCGAAAACAACAGCTATGCCGAAGACAAATCTTTCATCATATAATAACCCCAGGGCCAGGCATGGTTTCGAAGCTTAAGCATCAAAATCACTCATCCAGTGCACCCCAGCAATACCTTATCATATCACCACGCTTGGTTGATTTTTCCTCACAGTGAGGGAATATCATAAACATGCAGGTGCAGCTCTTCCTGATTTTGGAAACACTTTACATATTTACTCTTTTGTTGTGTAAACTCTTTAAATAACACACGCACACATACACATACATACAAACCGTTTACAAAAACAGCTAAAATAGGTTTCTTCAGTTTTCACCTTGGTTTGGCCGGCCGTATGCATGATACATAAATACATACATACAGGCCACACTAATGGAGCTAGAGCGCTGAACATTTAAACATTTACTCCTTCTGATGTCTACTTTTTTTTCTGAAATCTCGCCTAAATAGGTTTTTAGCGGGGGGGGGGCAAATTGCAATGTACTTTTATGCCTGTTTGTTTTTTGAAATTTTAAACTTTTCATTCTTAACTTTCTAACAAAAGGCGAGTGAAGTTACTTATTCATTGATCACCCTTTCTTCCAATGTTTTAATTGAACCCCTTAACACAGCATGCTGCCAAAAGGAGTTGAACGTGAGATGGTTCCGATTGAGTTATTAACCAGACCTATCTATTTGTTTAATTATTCATTGAGTTTTACGAACATTATCACAAAGCAAAAATCATCGATTTGTGTAAAAAAAATCAACTTATTCATGAAAGGAGGGCTAAAAGCGGCTTTCAGATATTCAGTCTTCTGTTGCATTTAGGTGAAAAGAGAAAAGTGGCGAAAGGGAGATAATTTTCTTTATATCCGAACATGAACGGCTGTATACTCTCCTTGATTCGTCAACATTCGTGAAAACGTCTGTTCTTGTTTCTCTGAATTTTTGAGATGAGCAATTATTATTATTATCTCTATCACTGTTCGGACTATCCTCATCTTGGTTGTTTTCCATACAACGTATCGGCCGTTGTACTCTACGGCCTTCATCAGGTATCATCTGGTAGGTGTGGGGGAAGTAACGAACCGAACCCTTTGTTTAACCGACGGGGGTATATAGACCGCACTCCCCTCTTAGCAGTAGTAGTATTTTCGAATTATCTAGAGAGTCGGACAGAATTACTGCAAGTAATCTAATGATTCTAGGTTCAATCCCAGTGTGAGATAATGATAATAATAATAATGCAAACAAGGAGTGAATAAATTTGGTGATGGATCTAGGAGTTTGTATCTGATTGAGTAAACGTTCGGCGTTGGCAGAGGTATTCACTCTCTGAGTGCTTTCTAGTTTGTTCTTGTGGTTTCTCCACTATTTTCAAACTTTTCACTGCCTAACACTGAAATTGTACTCAAAACCACGGACGCTTTTATCCAAAGGGCTTTAGTCCGTAGGATAAGTTACCCTCAACCGAAACAATGTTTATTCCTTATACCTGGGACTTTTATGTATAAGTATGCATCACAGATGCCAAGTTAGTGAGGTTCATGATTACATGCTCACCAAGGAGATGGAAAATGCTGAATTTACGTTAGCACTGCGGTCGAAAAAAACTGAACAATCAGGTTACAGATCCTAGATTATGCCGTGTCAAAAGCATGAAATAATCATTTATCAGAGACGGATCATCAATAGACTGAACAAAACTATATTATCATACAAAGAGTTTTTTGGGCGAGTGAACCATCTTTTTGCTTGTGTTATGATCACAACGTTTCGGCCTATTTATTCTACGGTCTTCTCTGGGTGTAATATCCTAATATGATTGTTGTAAAAGGAATATTCCAATGGTAGCTATACTGTAACGTGAGGAATCAGGAAAAGTCGATCTCTTCTTCTTTCCTTGTCAGCCTCGGATTCCCATTCCTTACCTCTGGATGACGCATCGGTTTCAACTCTGCACTTGTCTGACTTACATTCAGTCGACATGTTCATGTCGGCTGCCTCCTGGATTCTCCTCAGTTTAAACCAATGCCAATCTGGTGAGGTCCATGATTATACACACACCAAGGAGAAAGAAAATACTGAATTCATGCCGTGGCTAGAATCACTAGCACTCTGAATCAGTCACTTATTTTTCACTTTGAAAATACTCAATTCAGAAGGGCCCGATGCACAGTTTTGAATTAAGAAATGGAGAGATAAGGTAAGATTTGAAAAGCAGACTCGTGGGTAAACAATTCCTGATGAGCAAATGAGAGATCCACGTTGATTGTTTTATTGATACTATGACGCGCTGACAGTCATGAAAAGTGTACGACAACAGGCCTAGATGATGGCTGCTGTAAGTGTGAAAGACACACAGGGCAGAGAAAAATGAGCTGAGAAAAGAGAGTTGATAAAGGTGTAAGAACGAGGAAGAGATGAAATAAAGTTTAATCAAAGGGTAGGGAAAGGAGACGGACTGATAGCTACCACTGATTCTGTGTGTGACAAATAGAACTAATATATATATATATATATATATATATATATATATATATATATATATATATATATATATATATACATATATATATATATATTCCAGTTTACAGGTAAGACATGGAAGATGTTAACACAGTCACTGTCGACTAGAAAGGAGCTGGAAAAGGTCTTTGTGTAGCAGTACACTTATAACGGCCGATGTTGATGCCGATATCCTAGCTGCATTTGGTAACAACATCAGATAAGGAGCAACGGTGCATCTGATAGACGATTATTATTGACTCAAGCTCGAGGAATCTTGACTATTACATCCCAGTGTACAGGATATTCTAATGACTTGCAAAACCCATGATATCCACGAGGTGCCGACCGAATGTTGGAGAATTTTCAAACAATTTAATCAATCTGATTATAGGTTCAGGTATCTCAAGTCGAGTCTTACCGAACATTTCACACATATCTCAAAATAGCTCCACCGAGATATAAAGAAACTCGTTTTCTATCCATTTTCCCCTTTCTCTTGAGAGAGCCATTTCGTACTTTGAATTTTGTGTCCTTTTAGGGAGCACCTCATACACGGCAACATTGCATATTGATTACACCGAGCAACATTTTTAAAATTTTATTTTGAGTTTCTGGGTAATCCCCACAGAAACAAAAATCGTGTTGGGTGGTGATATCTACACAGAAATTGATTTTCTGAGAGGTACACAGAAACGAAAGGGATGTTTTTTTAATTATAAAAAGAGGTCATCTTTATAAAAAGTATCGATTTTAATCATCTTGCAGATGCCCACTCTAATCCATAAACAACTGGTAGGCACTCAGAGAGCGCTGACCCCCGTCTGCGCCATTGTCAATAAAAGCTGAACGATCAGGTTACAGATCCTTAACAATGCTTAGACAAAAGCTTGAAATAAGCATTCATCGGAGACATAATCAAAAGCCTGAACAGCTATGTTAGTTAATAATGTTTATTAATGATGACGTCAATACTGTGTTATTACATCCGAAAAGCCGAGAAATCGTCCTGCAATGTAAAGGAAATCTCAAAAACAATTCCTAGTTCTGTCCTAAAATTCAACCAATTGCTCTTTGGTCCATAGAAAATACTTCAATAAAATATCATTGAATTTGGTTGAGAACTTTTGGAGATTCTGTGTGAACAAACAAAACAAACAAACAGTTCCGCTTCGTCATTCAATAGAAAACACCACGTGATCAACGTCTTTTGGCAGCATGCTGTGTTGAGAGGATCTATTGAAACATTGGAAGAAAGGGTGATCAATGAATAACTTACTTACTAGCCTTTAGTTAGACATTGATCACTAAAAAAAGTCTGAATTTAAATAGAAAATAAACGGACACAAACTAAGGGATCAATTTAACACAAGGTTATATTACAAATTGAACCCCCCATTAAAATCCTATTAAAAGGGGAATTTTTGAAAAACAAACAAAAAAAAACGTTATTTGTAGACATAAGGAGAAAAACTTAGAATTTTTAAAGGAAACAATTCTGACAGTTTTGGTTGACGGTTTCTAACAAACAAACCGTCAGACAAACAGACATACATGGGTGAATACGTAATCTCTGTTCCAACCTCGTTGGCAGAATTCATTAAAAAAAACAGGAAGTGTTGGCTTCTCTCCGTTTTCAAAGCTACCGAACACTTCGCTTTGGCATCTTCTGAGAAAATGATAGGAATGAAAAAAAAAAAAAGCGTTTCAAATAGTCGACTGACACATGTCGGCTGTGGTCAGTCAATCTTCGTCGCTGCCTCTCATTGGTTAAGTAACATACCATGAGCTCGTGACCGCTAAGCAGGCGTGGAACGATAGCAAATAAGAAACAATACTCGGATATTTTGGGCGTATTGTTATAAAAGCAAATAAACTGGTCTGGTTAGTCACTCAATAGAAACCATCACATGACCATCGTCTTTTGGTAACCTCGTGCTGTGTTGGAGGTGACCAATTATTGGGTTGTGATCACTACGAAGTCTGAATTTTCTAACAAAAAACGTTCGGTTTTTTTTGGACATAATGATGTGTAAAAGTGACCAATATCTATCAGCAGTGTGTCATGTTGGGGTGATCAACTAATTTTTTAAATATTTAAATAGGGGATGGATAAGTTACTTATCTCGCGTTTGGTTGGATCACTAAAAAAATCCGAATTTTCAGAGAAAGTCGCAAATACAACCGGGCAGAAACTAAGGACTGATTTAGCATAAAACTTATATCGCAAACTGAACCCTACTCTAGATATCTAATATGGGGTATTTTCCAAAAAAGAGAAAAAATTGTAGACAAAATGAGAAGTAATTTTTTTTATTTTCAGCCTTGTAGCTTCGTTGGTGTGGCCTGTACGCGTTACATACAAAGTTAGCCAGCCAGAACAACTTGAAAAATTAAAAAACATTTCAACAGTCTTGGTGACTGTTTTGTTTCCCAGTTTCTCATGCAATAGAATTGGGAAGTTGGGGTTGAAATCGATAGGCATTTATTTTTCCTGGTCAGTGCATTGATTGAAGAAAGTTTGTTAGTGCTGCTTGCCAGAAAAGACAGTCTCGCAGATTGTCAGAAAAGATATCCTTTCCTTTCCTCTTAGTTTGCATTATTAAAAATTTTTTTTGAAGGTTGCGCTTGCTCTATCAAAAGCTTGCCCATCGAAAGTGATCCCCTTATTGATCTCTCCCAACGTGGATCCCCAGAGATCATATGCAAAATTATGGCCGGCCCAAACAAATAAGATGGTTTGATGATCTAGATAAGTTTCTGGAAAATCTTGGGCAAGGTGTCTGTCCAAAGATGAGCGCTAAAAGGCTGCTGCTGACAACGATGATGATGATAAAAATAATCTTTAATTATAGCACTAAAGAAGAATTTACAAGATAAGGTATTATTTCGCAAATTTTACAAGTTTGAAGATTTTTTTGTAAAACTCCAGTCCAAACCTGGAGTTGCACAACAATAACAATCTTCACCAAATTTGGATGAGTAAAAATTTTCATTCCCTACCATACCTTGAAATTTCGACCAGCGGATTGGTGATCGTGTCCCTTACCGACTGAGCTAAATTGGCAAATCTTACGAAAATATTTGTTAGAAATACGCAGGGGTTTCTTCCATTTTAATAAATAAATGCATGAAATTAATATTAACTGATTGATAGACCGCCGTCTAACCGACATAGCAAGTACGTCTTTTCCTTTCTCTCTCAACAGACAATATTCATTTTATGAGTGAAAATCACGTTTACAATGTTGATATTTTCTACCATGAACATTCCTTTCAATTGATCTATTACGTTATTTTGATCGTAAGTAAGCTTAATACACTTTATGTGTGAAAATCATGTCTACACTTGTACCATGAATATTTCTCTCAAATGTCCCATTACGTTCATAATTCTTAATTGATGATCATATGTTGATTAAAGATACATAGTGGCTTTTAATTCCTGTGTTCGATTGTCATATTTGACTGAATCTATACTCAAACAGTACATACAAAAATGTATTCACTTATTCTCATGGTGACCCACAAGTATTCAGTTTCTACCAAATTCTTCAAATAGATATGTCGGAGGGCTTATCAAGGCCAAGCCAAACCAAAACAAACCAAGCTAAACCTTTAAACAATAGTCGTTCATAACAAATCATATAAGATGGTAATCATACGTATTACCATAACCTTCCTTTGATTCCAAACACTGACGATTCGTGAGGTAATCTAAAGCAAATGCAAACTTTCAAGGACAACGGAAACATTTGTTGGTTTGGTTCTATGATTCCTCTTATTATGCACAACATTTTGTTCATGAACCAATTCTATCAAATATAAGTTTCGGCTAAGATAGGACGTCTAGAGAGTGGGTAGAGATTTCATTGGCACCATAAAACCTGGCACTCCGATTGTGAGTTTGTAATATCCGTTTGATGTGATGGCCATTGAAATAATTTTGTGCAAGAACCCATACGCACATATATAAGCACTTGCGTTCATACATACATACATACATACATACATACATATAGAAGCATTCGTATGCACGCATAGTCACACATAGAAGTACCCAATGTGCATATATATGTATATATATATATATATATATAAACATCGGTTTTCCATTTGTCATCTTTTAGCATTATAAGATAAACATGAGGGTATGCACGACTTGTAAGCGAAAAAAGAATCAAGTTTTATCAAACTTTTTATAGAAATGAGACAAGAAGGAAAACTATTTTATTTGACACTTGAATAGCTTGGCTCCGCGGACGAAGATTTTGATAGAAGGTTTTTTTCACAATTATCGGATCCGTAGACAGGAACATGTATAAGAAATAACTTGCATGCTGAAGTTTTAAGATGGAGTGCGACGTACGCCCGGGGCCGACTCTTCCCTTCAAACCAAAGGTTTGCTTCCTAAGATTCACTGATATGACTCGAGTAGGAGCCCAGGCTCTAGGTCGTCGGTTTGAAAGGAGTTTCCTTCTCCTGGTATGTTCCAGAGTTAGCTGTAGGGGCATTTGGCCTGTGTGCACTGACCGTAGGGATTCGCTGAGACGAGAAGAAAATACTGTCAAATGAGATAGGAAAGTTGACATCATAAACCAAAACAACTAGTAAGAACAAAAACAACATCTACATCTCATGACTCCTGACCAGGGTGGTCTAAAAATATCTGAGCCCCTCAAATACTCAGGCACTCCTTACCTCCGAAACGAAAACCCTAACCCCATAGATGGAGCAATAATGAAATGAACTTATCAATTCCCACCGGTTATTGAAAAAAGCCTCCAAATGCTACGCCCTATGACCAATGTATTCTTATTTCAAACTTTTGACAGCATTAGCTTTTTTAGGACAAGCTGCAAAAAAAGCTGACTGCTTTTGTGATCTGGAACCTAACGAAAAAGATGTACTAGAATGACTGTGTTAGCGAAATATCAAATTTCCGTTAAAATTGAACTGAATTGAATTTCTAATCGACGAGCAAAAGCCGATGCCACTTGATATTTTTTTTCTTTTTAGGCTTCCGTACCTTAAAATCATGGACGTTTACGTTTATTTACAGTTGAGAAAAAAAGGCTCCTACCGATTCTGTAAAGCTGGTTCTCCAAAACCTTTTCGGACAACTGCCCACTTATTGAGCATATATTTGATCAACACCCCCTTGAAAAGTCAATCAATAATGATACTTTGAATCTAAAATCTGTATTTTTTACCCCTCATCTATCTCACAACCGATGTCCCCTCCCATTACTTTGTCTTCCAGCGTACCCTACGATCCCCTCGACGCACGAACACCCCCACGGCCCCTCCGCCCCCTAAACATCCAACATCTCTTCCATGCCCTTGGATTCCAACACCCCTTAACGCCTCCTTGACTCTCAACGACCACTACCGCCCTTTGTTTTTCAGTGACTCCTTTAGTCTACTAGCACCTACAAGGGGGTTCGTAGGACTTCCTCTGGGGATATGTTCAAAACCAACGACGTTGTTTACACAATATCAAAATATTTGTCAATATGGCAACATTTATCTACATTTGTTTTTGTAAAGAAATTATTTTCCCAACTGATTTGAAAAAGAAAAAAAAGAAGAATGTAAAGCTCTTCAGGTACTTATAATATGAGGTATGGTAAAAAATTCTTAGTATCTTGAATAACGAACGCTTTCTCATATCACATTTTTTCTTCGAGAATTGTTTAAAAAAAATATGTTGTAGAATGACGTAACAAAGAAAAACGACATCCCACTCCTTTAATCCATCCTCTCTTTTCTTCTTGTCTCATGAATGCATGGAAACTTTCTCAATTTGCTCTTCAAGAAAGTGATTTGGGAATTTAGAGTACCTAGTGACAATCATCATCTGCACCAGCAGACCTCTCTATCATGGATGTCATGAAGCCAGTATTTTCTAAACTTGTCTAGTTCGTCACGCTATTTTATTTTTTATCTGCCGTAGTTTCACATATGATCCAGATTGTTTGATTATCTTGCAACATGATCAGCCCATATTTCAATTGATTCTATGATATCTCTGACTCCTGTTTTTTTTCTCTCTGATATACTGAGCTGCTTTGTGTTTGTTTTTGAGTTCTCCGTGTGATGTTTAAAATGATTCTGCCGTGAGCACTTAGCGTGGTTCTCAATTTGAGGGCCAATCTTTTGGTCAAGTTCCATGTTTCAGCGTCGTACGTAACTATCGGGAAGATGTACAACCCTTTTTTCGGGACTAATGGGATTTTTCTTTTCCGCCATTCTTGCAACATGGCCAGTCCACTGCCATTTGAGATTTTTAATGGATTCCATGATGCCCCTGACTCTTGTCTTTTCTCGGATGTACTGTGCTGTCCTGTGGTCTCTTCTTGTGAGGCCCAGCATTATTCTTTCATGTGCACGTTGCATGGTTCTCAATTTGCAGATGTCTCTTGGTTAGTTTCCATGTTTCTGCTCCATAACTTCGGACCGTTTTACTAAGACTGAACGATGATTGTTTCCTCTTCTTCTTACTTCGACGCTCGTATATACGTAAATGCTTGAGTGTATAGGCGCAGATGTAAACACTTTTGGAATTGTGTACATATCTTGTTTACTTATGAGCTCCAACACATGTTTTGTTTATGCCTATAACTTGTATCAGTGTATTTACTCAAGATAATTAGTTTATTTATGCAAGTTTATACTATTCACCTATGAATCTATACGACTCTTTTACTGTCTTTCTCTCGCTAAGTATACGAAAACCTGGTGCAGTTTTGATTAATACCGGTTGTGATGTAGTAAGGTTAAGGGATTGCTTTACAAATTAATGTAACAAAGTATAAGCTGAAAACCAGAATACATTAAATTATGAGAAGACCTTGAGAAGCGCTAGTTTGAACAGTACGGTAAATTTTCGAAAGAGTAAACCACACTAATCAAGGTATACCTGTGTGAGTGTGTGTGTGTGTGTGTGTGTGTAATATAAATGCGTATACATATTTACGTAATACAAATCAGGAATGCAATACAATAACACGTTTATGTATCTGCCCTGTTCAGGCCTCTCTGAAGAACCCCAAACAGGGAAAAACATAAGCGTGTTTGTGTAGAGAATACTAACTCCATTATATACACATATATATATATATATATATATATATATATATATATATACAAACCTCAGTTATCAGAATATCGGATGATCCGAACAAAATTTAGAAGTCCTGTTACAGCGTCCAGTACGGTTTACTATATAATGATCTGAACAGAATACTTCCCGCCTGTTTCTTTCGGATAATCGAAGTTCCTATATATATATATATATATATATATATATATATATATATATATATATATATATATATAGGAACTTCGATATATGTATATATATATATATATATATATATATATATATATATATATATATATATATATATAATCATAAACATTTATCTTTAATTAAAACAAAAGTCACGTAGCATGTTCCTTCTGTACACTTGATATAACTAGAACGGGCGTCCCGTATTTCAACAGGGTTTTTTTCCCTACTAAGCTGCTGAAGGTGGGAGTATTTACTTATTTACCTATTTTGTCGAATCAAATACGAACTCCAAAACCCATGTATGCTTTTCGGTTTAAATTTCCTCAACGTATATGATCTTCCCAAAGGCATCAGCTCATATAACTCTAGTGGGCGTTCGCCCGAATCGAAACTGTACCGCTCGCCCCATTTTCTCACTCAGCTATCCCTAGGTAATCAGCTATTCATGGAGAGCCCAAACAACAAGACAGCATGGATATATGCATTACTTATATACTAAAATTAGAAATATAATATAATTCAGGCATTTAGGTCAATTCAACATACGGTACGGATTAAAATTTCGGCGAATTAGGCAATTGTATATCGAAGCAGATTAACTAGGTCACAACGTATACCTAATGTATTGAAGCTATTTTGACCATTCAAAACTGTATTTTTTAACATCAAAACACATCCACATTTCCATACATTTATCTACTTCAAGGATATAAGTCAGTTACGGAACAAAGGAAAGCAGATAACGTTACCATTTAAAATTATGAAATCAAAATTTAACTATCAAATTAGGTTTAGGGTTAGCGTTAGGTTTCAGGGTTAGGCTTTGTGTTAGTTTTAGAATTAGTGTTAGGTTAAGATTATACTAGTCAATTACGGGAGAAATCAAAGTAGCAAACTTTACCATTTAAAATTATGAAATCAAAATTCACCTTATAAGTTAGGCTTAGGGTTGGCGTTAGGTTTCTGAGTCAGGCTTAGTGTTCGGTTTAGGCTTAGTGTTAGGTTTAGGCTTAGTGTTAGGTTTAAGATTAGTGTTAGGTTTCGGCTTGATGTTAGGTTTAGGCTTTGTGTTAAGTTTAGGATTAGTGTTAGGTTTAGGATTAATGTTAGTTTTAGGATTAGTGTTAGGTTTAGGATTAATGTTAGGTTCAGGATTAGTCTTAGGTTTAGGATTAGTGTTAGGTTTAGGATTAGTGTTAGGTAAAGGTTATACTAGTCAATTACGGAAGAAATGAAAGCTGCAAACTTGTCATTGTCTCAATGATATATATATTTATATATATATATCTATATATATATCTATATATATATATATATATATATATATATATATATATATATATATATATATATATATATATATATGATAACCCATATTCCATGTTCTTTTACTGATTTTGTTCTAAATCAAATACAAGCATACTCTCAAATTAATATTTCTTCACGAAAATATGGAAACTAGCCTACGACCCGTTAAAAATGATGGGTAAAATCTTTAAGTAATTACAAGACCAGAAGTTACAGAACAAAAGCAGGAATCGTGTCAGTTTTCGTGATTGTCTTTGTCTCTTTTCAGTATTTGTATTCTCAAATTCGCAGCGATAAGAAAAGAAAATATATTATAGATTTTTAGCTACAAAAAGTGGGTGTCACATTATATTCGAAGTCACATTGTATTCGAGAAAATACGGTAACAAATATTGAATTAATGAAACCAACTATAAAATGACTAGATGTTTTGTATTTGTAGCCCATCGCATGCTTTTTTCTAACTTATCCTTAATTTGCTTGTCAAAGTGATCATTTTCGCTTTTTTTTTTTCAATTACGCTGTCTGTCTGATGACTTTCACAGCTTTGTTATCCGCTTCCCCTACCTGACAATATTCGAGGCATGAAATCCTGGTGTACTTCATCTCTATAGTTGTTGCTTATTTGTATGTCATCAACCTGCTTAGGTGTGGGTGAGGCGATTGAGTCGCAGTCGCTTTAGAGTTTCTGAATTTCTCATATCGGTTCGGACAAACGTAACAAGCGAACTGATATCTACACAAAAATGTAGCAATGGTATTTTTATACTTAGATGGTTACAGCCAGTGATGTTGCTTTGTTTTAATTGCGCCATAGTTCGAGGATTCGAGTAATTTGATCTATTCCATACATCATCATCATCATCATCATCATCATCATCATCATCATCATCATCATCATCAGTATTTTAAAGTCCGTCGTTGGACATAGACCTTCCCCAGGATTCGACACAATTCTCTATCATGGGTGTCGCGGAGCCAGTATTTCCTGAATCTGTCCAGTTCATCTCCCCATCTTGTGTTCTGCCGGCCTCGGTTTCTTATGAGATCTATGGGGATCCATGTTGTGAGACGTGATGTTCATCGGTTGTCTTTCATTCTTGCAACATGGCCTGTCCATTATGAAACGCGATGAAGCATTAAGCCAGATAAATGAAAGAAGCAATTACACCTTGCAGCAAAAACATTGTTCCTGGATAGTGAGTGTTATTTTCTGATTGCTTGTGTAAAAAAAATGTAGAATAGCAATTATTTCCTTCAAACTTTGCTTTTGTGGCTAGGATAATGATATTCAAATACAATTGTTTTTGTCGCGCTTTTGGATTAAAAGTGCGTAAATTTGCCCATTAACCCAATGAAAATAAGTAGATTTCAAATTCCTCATCGTCCTGATCGGAAAAGCGAAGGTTGAACTTAATAATTTGCGTTTTCTATACCTTTTAAACGTAACCAATCAGAAAAAAACAGAAACTTGCATCTTTCTGTGCCCTGCGCAGAACAAGACGGTCAGTAAGGTTGAATTTGAGCAATATATTTACTCATGCATAATCCCCCATCCACCAGAGTGCTCTATTCCTAAGTTGGAAGATTACACATAAAAATGTATTCTTTAATTGCTTATTCGATTTACATTTACTAGGCCAGATGATAAATTCAACGTGTTATAACGGCACAAATATAAATCGATCATGAAAGCCAGGATGGTCTCCTCACTTCTGATGGGTGGATAACTCCTTTTGGACAGCATTGTATCCCATAAGAAAAACATAAGCAAAATGTTTCGTACCAGAATATGTTTGCATGGAAAGCAAATCTTTTCACCTTCCATTAGGAACTGAAAGTGATACGTCCGGGGTCATTTGGTACTCGAGTGGAAGAGGAAAGCCAACAACCAGAAAAGTAAAAGTGAGGAATTAAAAGGTGATTGCATCTGCGTTGTTGCCATATTCAGTAGGGTTGCCACCTGGGATATTAATTTTAGCGATAGATCTCCAAGAAAAAGTAGCTGAAATGTAGCTAGATAGAGGCATTCATCGATATAGCGCGCTTCGCCCACATTATTGCCAACTCCTCCAGGAACCCATGAGCAAAAGCAGAAATTCACTAAAAGACTCAATTATGGATTAGGATATTGAATTTCTTAAATTTGCAATAAATTACAAATAATTAGAAGTTGTTTTACACATAAAGGCTCAGCTCTTTTCAGAGCCAGCCCACTTCCATTGAAGTAAGTATTAGAAAGTTGAACTTATGTTTAAGAATTAATTTGCAATCAATCAATATATAATCGCATGGTAATTCTAATTTTACCTTGGTGTTTTACAGTTGATGTCAATTTTATCAACCTGATATCTATATATAGTAAGAATATATGTTTTTTTAAAAAGTAGGATAAATTGAAAATGAGTTGAATTAGGAGTTAGTAGTTAGAAGACATAGGGGCTAAATCCATCTAAAAGGATCTAGATCTAGCTACAAAATGCTAAATTGGCAATCCTGATATTCAGTCTTTGAAAAAAAAATAACACGAAAGAACAAAGCCTAAATGAACCCTTTAGAGTTGTTGTTGATGAAAACGTTTTTTGGTTTTGATGTGATGGAGATAGTTTCCCGTGGAGTATATAATCGTTTGTGCAGTTGTTCATTCGGCAAAACCAGCTAATCCTCTTCATATGAACAAGTATTGAGTTAACGTTAATAATCTTGCTGTACTCGCGCGCTAATGAGTACCAGGTAAATACGTCAAAATGTGCAGATTTTGAACGTTGTGGGTGAGGCCAAGTGCAGAAACAGGGATAGAAGGTGTGGCTGTTTAGCTAAAAGCAAAGTTTCTGCACATTGCCTCGAGCTACACGTATAAAATCTGCACATAAAATCTGTACCTGATTTTATTTGAAATAATCTAAATAGCGATTTCTGAAATCTAGACACAACCTAAAATATCTAAACCTTGATAATTAGGAAAAACATCTAAAACGTATACAAAGTGGATTCGAATTACCTCCCTTTAATCTATTTCTGTCGTCTGCTGTACTTGTTACAAAATTCGATGCTATTACATTGCTTGGTGTCAATGAGATCAATATAATGCATGCAGTGGAAGATCTCTTACTGTCCTGTTATAGTATGGAAATGAGATAACAAGTGGACACTCACTAAAATCAATCTAGAATGGTACAATGCCGCAATGGTAGATTCACTTGACTTAGCTTACGGGGCGAAGCTAACCACCGCTCTGCAAAAGATTATCTCTTAAATGCTTACCAGAATGAGGCACGTATAGGGTCACAATAGATGAGCCTCCACTGAGAATCAAACTCACTAAAAATAGTGAGATTATCATCGTTGAACTTGAGGCATTGTGAAAATACACTCCTTCCGCTTCTCGTTGTTGTCTCATTATTTCTACAATCACCAACGATCGTGGCATGTTACTGGTAAAACACTTTTATCAATACATCTGGCAATGGGACAGTGCACAGGTATGTGGATTCATGCCTTAGTACTATAAGCGGCCTAAACCGGGATTAAACTCAGTTTGCCGATTCCATTCCCTTGCACTTATATATATATATATATATATATATATATATATATATATATATATATATATATATTATGAGCATAATCGCGAGAACCACTCTTAGATTTATTGATTTTATGTCGAAAATTGAATGACTTGAAATAAATTATCTAAGTATATTAATGGAATCATCTATTAAGGTTTTACTACCCTTTAGAAAGTGGTTTCGTTTCGTTTCAACCATGTTTATAAGGGTACTTTAGTTGATAATTAGAAATAAAAAGACGTTGATGTCAGACTAATGGTATACGATGTGGAAGAATTAACTTAACAGTTTAGTGGGAAAATTGTCAGATTCTTGGGTTGAATATGTTGAGAGAGAATCAACTCAAATAAGTTTTTCTGTGTTATTGATATTCTTAACAATGATATCATAAGTTGGTTGGCATGCAGTCTGGGATTAAAACCGATATAACATTTAATATTCACATGCGTAAACATTCAATTGAAATGACACGAACAGTGAGTCACGTCTGCTGTTATACTTACTGATCCATCATCGTTAAATACGTTTTGGAGGTAATCTACGTAACTAAGCCCTGATTCAAAATATACATGATGTTTAGTATAAAATGATATCAATATATAATACACATAATACACTACATATAATGACTAACTACATGCATGGTATAAGCCATATTGTAAGAAAGGTGGGTGCTTGATCAACACTGCTGGAGTGCCTTGTTAATATAACTGTTTTGTTATTAAACTCACCGAAACGGTTACATGATTGATATCAGATGATCCCAACAAAAGAAATTCTATACATTATACCATAATAAGAAAGTATATGTAAAACAGGGGGAAAACACTGAAGAAAAATACACAAATTGCATTGAGAGATATTTGGGAAGTAAGTGACTAAAGTGACACAAAAGGATTTTTAAACAGTTTTTAATGTTTAGTGGTTAAAGCTGTGAAGCTTTCTAGAATATATATGTATAGCGAGAGAGAGAAGGAGAGAGAGAGATGAACATAGATAGATAGATATAAAAAGACCGAAATAGATCGTGACAAAGAACAGACACGAAAATGCACAGAGAAAAGATCGTGCATGTAGATTCATATCAGTGGTTACGAAACCATAATAAAAGGTCAAGAAGCCAGAAGTTGATATCCTAAATGTCAGTAATTGTTTACCACATTACAGAGAGATAATTATGAATACAACACGCACTTCCACTTCTTAATCTGTCAAGCATGCCACCATAAATCTGTAATGCCTTTGTACGGGTTGTGTACACCTTATCCGAAGCCCCGAAGACCGAAATATTCCAAAATCCGAAAAAGCCAACGTGACGCCAAGCTGGAAGATTCCACACGTGACTCCACTGTTGTATGATTCATAGACGAGAGTCCAGAGCCATTTCGAAGGCATTTAACTCATTTCAACTAGAGCAAAAGATTTGTTATTTTTATGTAACTCCGCAGAAACGTTGAAGCGTATTTGCATCACAAACAGTGAAAGACGAAACAAGTCCTTTTCAAAACAAATTATTGGCACTGCAACATCTACATGCATTAGTCACATAACGTTCTGTTTATTTTCTCATACTTTCAAAGATATTGTTGAGAATGCCAAAAAAGACTCTGAGTAACAGTGATAAGAAAATGAGAAAGCGTTTATATTTATTTCATTATCAATATGCAAACATTCCAGAAATCCGAAATCGGAAACACTCCTGGTTCCAGACATTTTGGATGAGGTGAACTGAATTTGCATTATAAATATCCTCAATACAGGTTTATTGAAGCAAGACGCTGACAAACAACTCAGACACCTTAGGCGCTATCCAAATCGGCATGGCTGCGACAGGGTCAGACACTTCTCCTATTCCGACTGAAGGTGATAACTGCAACTCTTCAATTGTATAAATATATACCTTATAAATTCATTCGTAGATATCTTGTTCTGTTTATTCATAGTCTTCAGATACCCCATTTTCTCTAATTGTTTATTCTATCTACGCTGTCTAGGCTAGATGATACGATCGTCGAGTAGTAACGGGGTATCATTTCAAATAGGGTTTCAATATAATATTACGCAATTCATAATCATTCTATCGGATCATATATCGATTTCTTAATAACATAATCATCGCGTTGAAAGAAACTAATACAGCAAATATCGACCGTGAATAAACAAAAGGAGAATTTTGTATTAAAACAGTTGTTTGGACCTTTGCCTTCGTAGGTATGTTACAGTGTGATATAACGCAATTCATAATCATTCTGTCGGATCATATATCCATTTCTTAACATAATTGTCGCGTTGAAAGAAACAAATAGAGTAGATATCGACTGTGAAAGAGGAAAAAACTTGTCAGTTTGACTCAATCGGTAAGAAGGTTGGCTACAAATTACTTAGCAGTGATTTCAAATCACAGTAGGGTAATGTTACTTTTATACATCGGTTTGATTTAACGTGAGGGGACGGACAAAAAAATGGAAATATAGCTGAGGATTGTTCTTGTTCTTGATGTTACGGTGGAAAAACTCCAGCCTTGAACTTCGTCTGGTATTTTACAAAGGCATCAATACAGATCTTTTGGAGAAATAGGCCGACAGACAACTCAGACATCTGAGGTGCTTTCCAAAGCAGGTTAGAATAGACTCGCGTAGATAAAGTTTGTTTTATATATTAGAAACCGTCAACCATAACTAACACCAAAAGTGTCAACATAAGTTTCTTCAGTTTTTATATCGATCCGGCTGGCTGACTGGCTAGCTGTGTATTTATGTGTGTATTTATGTGTGTATTGATGGATGTTTTGATGGATGTATTGATGGGTGTATTGATCGATGCATTGATGGATGCATTGATGGGTGTATTTACGGATGTATTGATGTATGTATTGATGGATGTATCATGTGTACAGGCTGAACCAATTGGAGTTTCAATTTATAATGTAAGTTGATCTGTGTCCACTTGATTTTTCGAAAATCCCGACCTTCCAGTGATCACTGAACAACGAAAGACGAGAGAAGTAACTACTCATTGATCACTTCTTTTTCAAATTTTTCTAGTTGATCACCCCCAAGATTGCATACTGCCAAAAGACTTTGATCATGTGACGGTCTCTATTGAGTGACTGACCAAATAGACGTACATTCTTTTTTATCATTATTTTATTTCATCTTCCGTGTGTACTGCGAGGTGTTGTTTGGGAGGCAGAGACGGTGGTTGCTAGCTTGGTGGGTCCCCTCTACAAAGAACAGGCCCTGGGACTTGAGCGTTCCTGCCAGGCCTTCGATTCAACGCTCGCGAGATCGTCTTCTTACCTGAACTTCTGACAATGTTGGCTTTAAATTCGGGTTGGTCAGTTGCAATTCTTATCCTTGTGCTGGATGAATTTGTGGACAGGCATTGCCCCAGCGATTTTTCTGATTTTTATTCATGGCTAATTCTCGTCTTATTTGCTGATTATCTGAGGCACGTTATCTCATAAGTAGTGATTTTTCTCTTCTTTCCTGGGTTTTGATCAGAGTCCGTGTCTGACATTGATAAGTCAGCGTGGTTGGTAGATAAAAGAAACTCTTTTTGTTTTTAATTTTAAAACACGGTAAATATTCCTTTCATACTATATTTTAGTAATTATATTTTTATCTACATTTGAAGGCCATATGAAAGCAATTAACATTGATAATGAAACATTTAGGTAAACATTAGTTTGGAGGGTTTTTTTAGAAAAAAAATTGAACTTTCAACCAGAGATGCAAGTCTCAAATTAATCAACCAATGGAAAAACGAGGTGCTTAAGTGCTGTTTGTACGTAAAGGGTTGGTGGTTGTAATTTGACAATGTGGAAGTGAAAGATTTGAGAAGTAGTGTGTTACGTTTCAAATATTTTTATTATCATCAAGATAGGCTTGATACGTTTCGCTGAAATTTCGTCGGTGTCTTCAAAGACATACTTAGCGATACTGAAGAATTGTGGCAAAAATATTGTTTGCGTCCGTAAGTGCTTCTTTGAAGATGCCGACAAAATTTCGGCGGAATACATTAAGCCTACCTTTATGATAATAAAAACTTTCGAGATGTTTCTTGCTCGTTCTCTTTCACTTCCCACTTTGGGTTCAGACGGGGTAACAGGATCTCACTTGTATATTCCTTGAAATCTGGAATATTTACATAATGACAATATCTTTCTGAATTTTTCTTTAAATTTTTCTTTAATTTTTGTAAAAGTTGCCACTCTCTCTCTCTCTCTCTCTCCTACTTTCTCTCTCTCTCTCTCTCTCTCTCTCTCTCTATATATATATATATATATATATATATATATATATACATATATATATATGTGTGTGTGTGTGTGTGTGTGTGTGCGTGTTTGTGTAAGGATGATTATGTTGAGACAATAGATGAGAGAGGAATAGGAAGACTAAATACAAGATGGGGGGGATGAGATTGAAAAGTTTGCAAGTAAGATATCGCTGAGTAGAGCACAATCGTAGTCGTTACGGAAAAGCATGGTAAAGAATTTCGTTCACCTGTAGACTTATAATGGATGCTACTGCTACTGCTACCGAAATAAAAATTATAATGATGATGATGATGATTCAAACAGTCCATGTAGGACGCCACAAGATTTGTTTATCTAGGAACGACCACATTGATTATTTCTTTCAGCAGGAGAGTAAAGGTTGAAGACAGAAGAAATACTATCGTGGAAGGTCTACAACGATATCCGGAACAATATCTAATAAAGGTGTGTTTTAATCACAAAACAAAATATGGAATCCATTATCATTTCAATGAAGTATGTTTGGATATCGAGTTCGTTCGTTAATTCCGGTGAAAGGGAGAATTTTTGTGGTCTTTGCGCCGCCTCTCAATCCCTCGGAAGTTAATTGCCTTGGCGTCTCGACTCTTTTTATTATTCGTCTCGAAATCACTAAATAAGCTTTTTAGATCTTTCAGATCTTCGCATCATAAAAAAAAACGAGTTTGCTTTTAACCAGTGTCACATGCTGCTAATGTTTGTCTTGATGGAAAACGTGCTGTTCTCACGTTTTTCTTTCCTGACGTCAAGAATTTAGAATTGATAATTGTAAGGTTCTTCTCTAGGACTCATGGTGGCGTTCAAAATTGGTTGCAAACAGTCAACAAAAACTGTAAACTCTAGCCACGATTTTTACATGCTCTCTATGTGGTATTACGCATGCAGGCACATGTTCATGTGTGATGCACATGTGAAAAGAAAACAAAGAGGTAAGAAAAATGTGGCGGAAAATGTGGTGAAAAATATTTACTTTTAATTACTATATTAGGGGCATCGGTGTTGCTCGTGTCGCAAACACGACGGTTAAAACATTGTAGTACATGGTTTAATTATTGTAGACATCAACGTTGCCGTTTTTGTTCGAGGACTGAACATAAAACATCATTTCTCAGTAATAAAACAAAAAGGATTGATTTACACATCGAAGGAGTATTGGGGTATAGCTAAAGTCTCATTTTTATCCCCTTCAAATCTTATGAGCTTTCTGATACGTCTTACGGCTTCCCTCTGCAATTATTTGAAAATCACTGCGACAAAAAGCAACGTTTTCATTGGCTACTCAAGGACCACATGATCTTTCGCAGATCGCAGCTTATTTTCCCAATGCAAGGAATGGCATCAATCATGGATCCTTGAAAATGTTATCGTTAAATCCTAAGCCTGGATTCCTGAAGCCAACAATGATAACGACACTAGCTTCCTCCGACGGGATCCGCCGGAGTCAAACGTTCTGACCTTCTCGTCTCTGGATCAAGAGAGTTGTGGAAAAATAAGTCTGCATACAGCTAAATTATATTTAAATCAAACATATCGAATCAAATGAAAAATGGCAATGAATTTCAATTACGCTCTTTCTTCTCCTTACTATAACATCTACATGGAAGCTGTTTAGCCAAAGACGTCTTCTCACGTCGAACAAATCGCTCGTTTGTTTTAGTGGAAATTGGTTGTTCAGCCAGCTGGCGAATTGCAATCTCTGCTACGAAGAGTTTTGAATAACCAAACAGCACACATCTTCTCATTGGTTCTTCAAACAAAGACCCTTTCAGCAACAGCGTCAGCGGAAGGGAAATTGGAATTGTTGTAGGCAGTTGAATAATGACACCGGAAACAGACATATCGTTCGCCAGCCAGCAAACGGCAGACCAGCTGCTGAGGGTGAGGCAGTGGGGTAGTGGTAAAAGATTTATGAAGTTACGGTACATTGCGTTCAACATTTTTTACCCCGATGGAAGTAGCTAGTGGGCTAGTGGTCCGACTATGTATACGCAGGGATTTTGTTTAAGCAAATTCTCCTTTCTCCGTCGCTACTTTTGATTTGGACTCTTCATTTCCCTCTCAAACTTTGCCCAGCTGTTGTTTTTGCAAGTTTTATTCATCTCTTTGTTTTCCAGGAACTGTTCTTGTGATTTCAACGAGCTGTTGACTTCACAAAATCAATTTCTTTAGACCTATACATGTGCCACGATGCAAATAGCTTCTATTCGAATTTTCTTGCAACGTTGTTGATAAACTTTGTGTCCCGAAATACCACCTCGAATAAAATGTTTTATTGGAAACTGTCAACAAAAACTGGCACCTGAACTGTCAACATAAGTTTCGTCATGCATAAGTAATAATGGCTGGTTATTTATCAATCAATGAGTTGCTGCATCTGCTTTTATGTCTTCCAATAATCAAAACACTGAATGCTTTTATTTATCTTTACGGACCACTGACTCGTCCTTCAGCTGGCCATGTGTAACGCAAGTCTGATGCTATAAATGTGACAGATACAGTAGGTTGAGAGAGAGAGAAATAAATGTAGATGGTTTGATAAGTAGTAAAGGGAGAGAGGAGAAAAAACTGCTAGATAGTTCAATAAGTGGGCAGAAGGGAGAACCAAGGAAAGGTGGTTATGCAATTCCAGAAGAGAGTAGGAAGGGAGAAGGCAGAAAAAGAAGGTAGGTCGTTTCAATAACAGAATAGGAAATGAAAGGTTTCCTGCAGTTTCAGGGGTTATCTTCCGCGGGGGATAATTTTAAAGAGAAACGTAATCAACATGCTTGCATTTCTGCAAACTCCAGGCTATGTCAGAGGCTGAGGTTGACTTTTCCCCTCTGTAACAACAAAAAGAACACGAACAATCCTCACATAATTTAGGAAACCTAGCTCTTCACTGATTATATTTCCAATATCGAAATATTGGAAAGACAATGCAAACTCCATTCATTTATCTATTGATAATTCGATGAATTTATTAACACCCCTTCATGTCTTGTATAAACAAACAAAGGTCCTTGTTAGGACTCATAATATTTGGGTTATATACAATGCGAAAGTTACAGTAATCATCTTCAGTCAGAATAGAAGTTGAAGTCGAGTTTTATCAAGCAGCTATCAGATTTATTCATCATATTTTTAACAGATGTTTTTACTTCGATTCCAGTCGACTGTTAAGTGAGATTTGTGCAAGGAAAATGCTATGATTTAAAACTTCAGAATTAGTTATGCATTATCAGCCGACCAAGCATAACAATAAACCTACGCAAAATGCCGAAGAAAGGCAAACAGGCACGACCGGTCCAAGGGTTTCATACACCTCACGTGTGACTTGAAATTGGTATCCCTATTGTATTTTAACGACTTTTTTTAGTTTCTTGAGTGTCCCCAGTTTTTCACCAATAAACCCACAAATCGAAAACTTAGTGGTAAAAAAAAACAACATAGAAACACATACACCCCCCCATATATATATATATATATATATATATATATATATATATATATATATATATATATATATATATATATATTGTGTACTTTAGAGAGTGAGACAGACTCGGGAGTGAAGTGTTTTGTGGTAAGGTTTATTAATCCTTATATGTCAATAGTCCATACATGTTTCGGGATTCTTCCCATCATCAGTGGTGTGTGCTGTGTGAGTGTGTATTAAAATGTACCATGTGGAACCAGAGTCCACTGCCAGGGGCTATGAATTGTGGGTAAGTTTTGTTGTCAGGGCTACTAGAGGCCTCCTGCTGAAAGGAAGAATGACCAGCAGGTATCAGGACTTTGGTAAAGCAGCAGCAGTTGGTCTTGGGGAGGGCAGAGTGTGTCAAGGTAGGGGGTAGTGATGTGGAGTTGGATTTTTTGGTATGTTTGGGGTAGTGTAGATGGAGGGGTGTTGAGGTCAAGGAGCTACATAGGTATCAACCTCAAAAGTTACTGAAAATGTTTAGGCTATGATTTGGACAGGGATTATAACAGGCTAAGGTGAAGTTTTTCCTATGGGTCTGGGTGACTTTGAAGCTTCCATTATCGAATGTGTTTTAGATGTGGATGTGAGGATATTAATGATAGGAGTTGTGTATATTAGGGTTCTGTGTGGTGAGGGTTGTTCAGTTTAGTATTTAATCCATTAGGATATAGGGTTTTAAGTTTGTTGATCCACATGTCTTCGTGTTTTTCTAGAACTTTAGTTATGTCAATTGGAGTAGTTTTTTCTATTCTTTCTGTGATGGTGAAGCTAGCGTCGGTGGCAAAATTGTGGTCAGGTGTGCGAAAGTGTAGTTCTACAGGAAGTGGGCTAAGATTATTTTTTGACTTAATCCTATGTCTATAATTGTTGAGTCTATTACATTTCAGAAGAGGCTTTATATTATTGATATATTATATTATACTGCTTGCCTGATTTGTACCATATATATCTATATATCTATATATATCTATATATATCTATATCTATATATATATATATATATATATATACATATATATATATATATATATATATATATATATATATCAGTTACGATAGCATAATTCTCTTTTTTGTAATAAATCGGAATTTCAATTGATGCGTTCCTAAATAGTTCTGCTTGCTTTCTTTGAGTATCATATACACAGCTGTACAATTATAAAATTAGATTAATTCTTATTACAAAACTGTCTAATTATACGCAAAATAAATCACTTGAAATTATTATTTGTTGCGACTGGAAAGGGCGAAACTATTTTTCTTTTTTTATAAAAGTGGGGAAGATCTAGAAAAGGTTAGGAACCGCTGCCTCAAGTTCTTTTTGCCCTTGTCGAACCCTTAGATTCGCCTTATAGATGAACTGACCTTCTTACGGGATAAACTAGCGATGGATGGCCACAAGCAACAAATTGATATTCCCAGGTACAACTGATGATGAACAGTCTCGCTGGCAAAACATTGGGCTAACATTTCTGGAGCACTCGTTAGTCAGGGTTAACCATGGGTGAACAGCTTTTAGCTGCTGTGACTGGACGCTTATTATGGAGAAATTCCACACACCTCCTCACGGCTATGCAAAAAAAAAGACTTCCGGGGGAAAGAAGAGTTCAATACGTTTAGAGACTAGCATGGCTATAGCAGCACCTCATATTCTCCAACAGTCACCCATCTAAGGACTGGCCAGGCTTGGCGTTGGTTAACCTTGGTGATCGTACGAAAACTGATGTACCCAACGAGATTTGGGCATACGTAGGCATTATATGGAAGGCTCGATTGTACTTGCTGCAGAACGTCGGATTCTAATTGTTCCTATTCACAATACATATTTTTTTTTAAATAAGTAGTTCTGAAATATTGAACTAAAAGTTGCCGTCGTCGTTTTTTGAAATGTGTCTGGGAGTTTGCTTTCCTTATTTACCTCTTTCTGTCCGTCTGTCAGTCTGTTCATCCGTCTATCTGTCAACATAATCACTCCAAAAATTCTGAATGAATTTTAATGAAATTTTGAGGATGGATGGACCTTGTACCAGGGGAGAAGTGAAGACATTTCCGAGCAGAACTATGCAAAGTTACCTCCTTTAGTTGGCTATCTATCTGCATCACATAATATCTCGAAAAATTTATCTAGCTGTCCACTTGATACTTCCAAAGTTCTCAATGAGTTTCAATCAAATTTTGCAGAAGGATGGGCCATGGGCTACAAAAGAAGTGATTCTCTGGCCGGATCCTCTTACAATCCCAAATACCTTGTTCCATCTGTTCACACCGTACAGTATCTCATACAGTATCTGCCTATCCATACGATATTCCTCAAAGTTCTCGGTGAATTTCAATTATATTTTCTGGAAAGGTGGGCAATAGTGTTCAAGTGTTGGGGTTGATTTATGCACAGTTACCTTCCTTATGTCACTGTGATAATCACGTTGACAGAGATATGGGCTCTCTGGGTTTTCTGATTAGTTAATTTGTCTTAGTGCATTGTTGAAGGATTGGACTATCAGAGCTTTAGTTTTTCATGTTCTACGCCTCCTTTTGTCTAATTGTTACAGTGAATTATAATGAGCAGCGGGAGTAGCGATTAAAACTGGGGCTTCTATTTAGAGATACTCCTACTATTCTGCATGAAAGAAGTTAAAGACGAACTGTGAACTAATTTACATTAGTATGTGTACATATTGCGAGAATCACGTTCTCTCTCCCTCGTTTTTCAATGTTTCATTCTTTTTGAAGTTAATGTACGGCGTTGGCGGAGATATGCGCTCTCTGGGTACTTCTCTAGTTTATTTTATGTTTCTGTACTGTTATTCGGATAATCGGCAAGCGGCGTTGAGTGTTATGATCTGCACCTTTCTTTGTCTAATGCTGGAATGATTCAGCTGCTATCTGCATGCGCCTACAGAACGTTATTTGATTATGGTAGGCAGACATCTTAGAAAATGGAATTTACACATTTCAGCGAACTTCAAAGATTCACTTCTTCATTTTAGTCACGGTTCTTGGGAGGTTTCCTCCCTGTCTATTCTTATCGGCAGACATATTTGGAACATATTGATGTCAAAACCTTTTTTCTTTCCTTTTTTTTTCTCTTCAAGACTTTTTTGAAAGATTTGAACAAAGATTTCATCTCAAATTATTGCTTTGCCGATTCTCTGATGTTTTCTTATCTTTTTTATTCCTTCTTTCTTTCTCTCTTTCTTTCTTTCTCCTTTTCTTTTTTCTTTTCAGTCGGCCAATTTTCTTCCTTTTTTTTCTTTACTTTTTTTGTCCTTAAATAATTTTTCTCTCCTCTATCTCTCTTCTTCCTTTTTTTAAATTTTTTATATCTTCCATTTTCTCTCTTTCTTTCTTTTTTATTCTTTTTTCCTTTTTTGTTTTCTTTCTTTCTTCCTTTCTGTCACACCGATTCTCAGATGTTTTTTTCAAATTTCTATCCCTTTCTTACTTCTATTCTTTCTTTCAGTCAGTCAATTTTCTTCCATTCTTTCACTTCTTTCTTTTTTCCTATCCTCCAATTTTCTTTCTTTCTTTTTTCTGTCCTGTCTTTCTTCCTTTCTTTCTTTCCCCCTTTCCATCTTTTGGTGTCGTCAATTTTCTCTTTTCCTATCTTTTTATTCTTTCTTTCTATCTCACATTTTTCATTCTACCTTTTTCTTTCTTTTTCTTTCTGTTCTCCAGTGTTCTTTCTTTCTTTTTTTCATTTTCTCTCTTTCATCGTTTCCTTTTTCCTTTCAGTCCTCAGTCTTCCTTTCTTTCTCTCTTTTCCTTTTGATATTTTTATTCCCTTTCTTTCTTTCAATGTTTCTTTCTGTCTTTCATTTTCTTTCACTCTTACTTCATTTCATCCTTTCTTCTTCTTTCTTTCTTTCTGTCCTCTAATTTACACTTTCTTCTTTCTATCATTCTTTCCTTTCTTCTAATCTATTTGTTTCTTTCTTCCTTCCTTTCTTTTTCTTTCTCTTCTTCATTTTTTTTTTTATTCATCATTTTTTTTAATCAATAAAATATCAAATCATTTCCCGAAAGTCTTATTGAATTATTTAAAAACTTTTTTTCACTCCATGCCTCACCCCGTTTTTCCTTAATTATTCATTCATTGATTTATATTGCCTGTGACAAATGTTGCAAGGTCTATGAGAGACAAATTGACTTTCTTTCAGAACAAAAATAAAAAATGTTAGAAGCATCCATAGAGACACTTGTTTTTATTGCTATTGGTTTCATCAAAAATAATACTACATCTCTCTCCATGCACTTGTTAGATATAATGAACGGAAGGTATATACAAGTGTAACAGCTATTATCGGACAGAGGTATTGCTCTTCCATCACTGGATAAAATTTTGGATTTTATCATTGATTTTTATAACTACTTTTCACTCACTGCCGATGGGAAACCGACCTGAGTGAAAGTCGCTATAAAAAGCAACTAAAATAATTAAAATGAGGTAAAAGGTCATCTAAGATTCATAATGCTTCATCCGCAAATTAACCAAAAATGTATTTTGGACTTTTATATTAAAAACCGCATTAACAATGCAAGACTTTCATAAATAATATGTCTTATTCCTCAACCATTTCTAGCACCAGCACTTTCATAAAGGTTTCCCCGATGTTTTTTTTTCTTTCTCATTGTCTCTTTCTCTCTTAGACCGTTCTTTCATTTTAAAAGTACACTTGACTGCTCCCTAACACACAGTTTTCATTAAGACACTGTTTGATGCACTTGCTCTGTATTTAGGAAATTCTTCAGGCTCATTGCACTCGACTTATTCGCTGGCTACATCTTTTCGGGATTATACAATATATATATATATATATATATATATATATATATATATATATATAATGTTTGTGTCTGTGTGTATTCGCATGAATAGAACAGTAACAGCAGAAAAAAAGTTTGCTTCACAACAAATTAAAATTATGGAGTAGTTATATTCATAAAAACATATCTGAATATGAGGGGGGGGGCTATAGCAAAAAACTTGTCCTCTTTTATGATAATCCCGAAACAGAGCCGTGGCTCTGTAATAATGGGGAAAAAATTAAAGATTTGAAAAAGATTACAATTATAATAGGGATAATACGTTGAAATGACACGTCCTTGGCACATGATAGTGGATACTTAGTTACAATAGGAAATGGACAAATAAACCTTTCCTCTTCAGCGTTTAAAAATGGGAAGTTTACATGAATCATGAATTGTGTTATATTACATAGAAACTTGAAATGATCTCCTGTCGTCACACGGTTATTATATTACTCAATTTAGACAACGTGCCACCGATGGGATAGTCACTTCAACGTAGCTATGATCTTACCATTGAGCTAAACAGTCGCCGGTTATGCAAAGGCCACATTACTGCAATAGCCTCTTTTTTTAAATTTTATTTTATTCTTGGAGCCCATTCTTGCAACATGGCCTGCCCATTGCCATTTGAGTTTTTTAATAGTTTCTATGATGTCACAAACACCTGTTTTCTTCCTTATATACTGTGCTGTCTTGTGGTCTCTCCACGTAAGGTTGAGCATGATTCTCCCATGCGCACGTTGCATACTTCTCAGTTTGCAGGCCTGTCTCTTGGTTAGGTTTCATGTTTCAGCTCCATAAGTGACTATCGGGAGAATCCATTAATTAAGACTATTTCGTATAATTCTTGGCTATTTTGAGTGTTATAATCTATGGTTCACCAAATCCTCGTCCAGTTAGGAGTTTTCACTTGAAGATAAAGAAATGGTTTTGTTCCATGACATGAAGGGTAATAGATTTGTAAAAACTCATCTTGCAAGGAAATAGAAATGCGTAAATTTTATATATATTTGACGAACATTTTTATATTGATTATATGAAGGTTATTGCAGAATCCGTATGGGTTCGTATCGCTATCCCAATTCTCTTTTAGCACAGGCTGACTCTGCCTATGAATTGTCATATCGAATTACAGAAGTAAATTAATTCAATAAAATAATTCAACTCAGAAAATAATTTTAATTGTTGTATTTCAACGAATTGTTTTAATTCCATAATTTTTCTTCGCGTTACAACTCTGTTCGATTCACACTGTGTCTCCATTACTGTGATCTTGTGTGAAACCAAGCTACATAATCACTGTAAATACTGACGCTGACAAGAGACAGACCAGCAAACTAAAAAACATGCAACGTGCATATGAGAGAATCATGCTCAACCTCATATGGAGAGATCACAAGACAGGACAGTATATCAGGAAGAAAACAGGAGTCAGAGACATCATAGAATCTATTAGAAACTTAAATGGCAATGGGTAGGCCATGTTGCAAGAATGACAGACAACTGATGGACATCACGACTCACAACATGGATCCCCAGAGATCATATGCGAAACTGAGGCCGGCAAAATTCAAGAGGAGAGATGAACTGGACAAATTTAGAAGATGCTGGCTTTACGACGCCCACGATAGAGAAATATGGTGAATCCAAGGGAAGGTCTATCTCCAACGATGGATGTTAAAAGATTGATGATGATGATGATGATGATGATAGCTTAGCTTGACTCAAGGCCTCAGTCGTACTACTTCCAGAGAGGATCGAAATCATTATTTGTGGTAATGGTCAGCATCACAAACATATTAACCATTATTACTCTGATTGTGAAACTTATATTTTCATGAGATTCTATACAATCTTACAGTTACCTAAACACCGAAGCAGGATAGTTCTTGATATTTACTAAGCTTAGCAGCAATCCAAATCGTTACAATAATAATAATAATAATAATAATAATAATAATAATAATAATAATAATAATAATAATAATAAGTTGTAGTAGTAGTAGTAGTAGTAGTAGTAGTAGTATACAAGATTTTCAGATAGTTTGAGAACTCTCTGACCAAGGCAGACTAAGAAGATGGCCAAAATGTCCAAATGTCAAGATTGTTCGTAAATACAATCATTTTATTATTTATTTTTTAGATAAAATATCGTAAATCATTAGTATCGATCTTTTCAATATAACTATTCATCTACATCTTAAATTTTCACTTGCTCTTTTTATCGCAACTTTACAGTCACAGCCTCAGTATTGAAGTAGCGATTATAAAAAGCAACAAAAAAATTCAGACGAAGGTGAATCGTAGAATCAAAATGGTTTAATGTTTTAATCTGCCCAAACTAGAAGGTTGATGGCCAACTACTTTTTAAAAAAGCTAATCGAATTTGGCCCTTAAATTTCAAAAACGGCCTCCTTAGTAAAACATTGCAATATTTTGAAGAATGCTCCAAAAGTAAAAAAATTATTTAAGATATCATTGCACCAAAATGGCCGAAAATTTTAGTCTGGGTAACGAAAAAGTTTACAGATTTGTCAAATTTGGCCAAAAAATGGCCAAGATGGCAACCTCGGTAGCGGAGACAAGGTGGGTGAATGAATAACAAGATTATCAGCAGTCTGTTCTGATAACAAGTAACGTAGGTGTTTATCAGAATGAATTGTAAACGTTATCACATACCATCAACCCCAAAGGTCAATTCCTCCGTTGGTTTTTTAATATATCTTGGCATTTTTGTTCTATTAACAACCGTCAAATCTCGGCATGTGTTAAATGTATAAAACTGTTGCAAATCATCTGACAGAAGCAAACTAGATTCAATCTTCTGTGGAATCTATTACTGCTCATTGTAAAACAACCATTAATCCTAAGTCAATATATATATATATATATATATATATATATATATATATATATATATATATATATATAGGGGGGTAGGTGTGCGTGTGCGTGTGTGTGTGAGTGTGTTTGTGTATTCTTAGTTTGTAACAA
Source organism: Thysanoteuthis rhombus (assembly GCA_963457665.1). Taxonomy (NCBI): domain Eukaryota; kingdom Metazoa; phylum Mollusca; class Cephalopoda; order Oegopsida; family Thysanoteuthidae; genus Thysanoteuthis; species Thysanoteuthis major. The sequence continues at coordinate 81,683,117 of OY735199.1, forward strand.
ACAAAGAGAAAACAAATGAAATTAGACACAATCCGCCGTAGATGTTTAATCACAAGGCCAGTTCCTGACGAGTGCGAGAGGCACGAAATATTTACATTCACCGGGTACGTATTCTTGTAATTATCATTTATATGTACGTACATATATATATATATATATATATATATATATATATATATATATGCATGTGTTTGTATGTGTGTGTACATGTGTGTGTTAACATAACTCAAGGACGTTTAGAACTATGGCCACTAATTGTTTTGCAGTTTCTAATGGAATCCATGGTCATTGTTTGCGCGTATTGTTCTCTGAAAATTTAATAATAATAATAATGATAATAATAATAATAATGATAATAATAATAATAATAATAATAATAATATGGGGTCTGCGTTCGCAATGATGCAGATAATAATTATCCGTTCTATCTATGTAATTGTAAAAGTATGATTCTATTTATGTGTACGTGCCCTTCAAGGTTCTGAAATGGTGCATTGTGGCCTGCAGAATAGAATATAGGTAACCCTTGATCTCTTATTCGAACCAAAGGCCCTATTCAAGCCTTCAACAGGAACTAGCTGGATATACGTCCGGAGGGCGGGTAGATCAGCTCGTGGCCATAAATCTTATTGTACTTTTATGCTTTCACCAAAAAGAGAAAGAAAGATGATGAAAGAGATGAAAACGCAATTCTAGCAGAAACATACCTGGTTAGTCACTCAAAAGAAACCGCCATGTGCCCAACATTTATCGGCAGCACCCTTGTTGGGGGTGATCAATCGAAAATCTAGAAAAAGAGGTTATCAATGAATAAGTTAATTCTCCCACTTTTTTTTGGTCATTTATAACTTAAGAAAGTCAGAAGTTTCGATGAAAAAACAAACTTGAATATTGCTGGAAAGTAAAGGGAAAATTTAGCATGACTTTACATCGCAAATTGAACCTCTCCCTGTTCATTAGAAAAACGAAACACTGTTCTTTTATGGACATTATCATCATCATCATCATCATCTTTTTAGCGTCTGTTGTTGGACGTAGATCTTCAACAGGATTCGCCAGACCTCTCTATCATGGGCATTGCGGAGCCAATTCTTTCTGAATTCGTGTAGTAGATGTTTGAATTTTTAGTTGACTATATCCGTTGATGTATGTGTGATGCATAGATAGCCTGACAGACAGACAGACCAAAAACTCAGAATTCTATGTTGACATTTTTTATGGCAGTTTTGGAAGACTGTTTCTGAAAAGCAACGTATAACAACAAACAGCTATCAAATAAAAACAAAAAACAAACAAACACGGTGGGTGGAAAGAAATAAATGGAAGCAAGTATTTATAAATGCCGTATGTGTATTTGATCTCAGTTCGCCGATTCCATTTTCCGTACTTTTAACCGTTAGACAAGCTCAGTTCCTCCATATATCGTTTTACTGTCAAGCAAATCCTGCAGTATCTAAGAGCTTTTTTACTTATATTTCACGCATGGTGTGCCTTGACCATTTTAGTGTCTGGAACACAATGCAGTAAGATGGAAATGGTAAAAAATCACAACTTTAAACGTATTTATAATTATGTTGAGCAAGGATATCAAAAAGAACTATACCGTTTAAAAAGTAATGCAAGCAAATAAAAAAATGCTTAAAGCAATTAAAAAATACGACAAGCAAATTAAAAAGACAAGCGAACTGAATTGATGAACATGAGTACTCGCATATATATATATATATATGTAAATATATATATATATATATATATATATATATATATATATATATATATATATATATATATATATATATATATATATATATATATATATACATCGGCGTACTGACTGGTGGAGGGGGGTGCCTCGGATGATACCATCAGGAGGGTGACATCATGATACCTGCATAGATTTTTTAAATCAAATATATTTGTTGAAAAATTAACACTTGTCACTATTCGTAGTGTTTAGGCAAATTTAGCCATTTTCTAGATATTTCAGACAAATTCAGCCATTCTCAACTATTTAAAATGGTTATGTAAAGGCTAACATTGTTTTTTACTCTTTTTTTATCGTTTTTTTGGATATTACTCGAGGTCAATTTAGTGCAAAAGATTTTCTGAGTACACAACACCGGAGGTGACACCCTGAATAACCCTAGGAACGCCACTACGTGTATACAATTTCTGCTACAGCTGTAACAAATGTTATGTGAGATATTGAAGTGAAATTAGTTTAAACTTGTCTTTCAATACTTTTGATTGAATTCATTCACAAGTTCAAACGTGAATATCAGATGTGTTGATCATTTGCAAGCCGAAGAAGTTAGAGAGGTATATAATTTGTTTGCCTTACTTTTTAATTTGGTCGGAAAAGGCATTAGAAAACAAGTCCTTTTTCGTCTTATCTTCAACCTCCTGCCTTTCTCCTTGAAAATCCTTGGTTGATGTAATTCACGACACATAGAATTGGAATGCCCCCCTTTTTCACACACATTATATACTCATTGAATGTGCAGAATAAAAGCGATTCCCAGTTAGATCAATGTAATTCCGACTCAAAGGTAAGAGCCATTACATAAGTGCAGATGGATGATTATTCCTTTACATGCAATTATGATGCATTCATATGAAAATTGTTTCTGCCTAATATATATTTGCGCCTATTACATCAACATCAAACATCCCCACGATTTCCTTTATCAATTACAACATCAAAAGTGTTTTGCTTTGCACGATGGAAAGGAAAGACAAGCTTGGCTGATGCAGGATCAAACATTCTTACTTCTTATCTGACTGAAGATCATTACAGCAACTTTTATGCTGTATAGTATGTAATGAGTACAAAAAATTATTAGCGAGATATATTTGTAGAATAAATGTATTTGCTATGGTGCAATAAGCCCTTATGTATCTCGAAAAAAAATTCGTAGATATGTATGACTTCTCAGTTTGGCTCAGTCGGAAAGAGAGCCGGCTACCTCTCACTTGGTCGTTATTTTAAATCACTGTAGGTAATGTCAATTTTATAAGAGTAGTTATTTATCAGAATGAAATAAACCCTATATATATATATATATATATATATATATATATATATATATATATATATATATATATATATATATATATATATATATATATATCACAACAGGATGCCCCCAGCAGCTGGAAAACATTTTTTGCACACACTACTGTAGATGGGAATACCTCCCAAAACATGTCTAGACCATTAATAAATACATTTTTGAATAAATAAACTTAACTTCAAAACACTTTACTCCCAAGTCTGTCTCACTCTCTACAGTTCCTACCTCATGGTACTGGATGGGATAATGGATAGTCTATAGCCACACTGATGAGTTGTAATACAACGAAACAGCTGTCTGTGGATAATAAAATAATATATATATATATATATATATATATATATATATATATATATATATATATATATATGGTTAGATATGTAAGATTTGTCTACTTAGCTCAGTCGATAAGTTGGGTCACTTACCAATCAGTTGGTCATAATTTTAAATCATAATAAGAGAATGAGGTCCTGCAAGTAACACACACACACACATACACACATACATGCCACACATACACCCGCCTCAGACACTTTCCACTCGCAAATGTAAAAACCCATACCATCTGGACCCACATGTGGCACACACACATACCATACACATGCGTACAAATACACACACTGCACATCTCACACTGCATACACACACTCTCCCCCACACTCAAACCGAACACAACACAAGCGCAAACAAACTCACACGAACATACACACACACACACACACACGAACATACAGACACACACACACACAAACACACTCTATAACTGTTAGGATATGCAACAATTCTTTCATTAGTGTGGTTAATTCGTTCCAGAATTTTCCGTACTGTTCAAAACAGCCCTGTCCCAGGTATTATCATAATTTGATGTTGTTTTTTTTTGGGGGGGGGGTCTTACGTAGTCGTACATAGTTACATTAATTCATACAGCAATACCTTAAGTATTCAACATCGAAATCCGTTCGGACCAAAATTGTATTATCCTCGATATTGCTGTAATTGATTGCTGAAGCAAAAGTAAAAGGCCTAAAGCTCTATCTAATGTGATCACTGGCTCAAATTTATTGGCACATGTTCAAGTCTCGGATGTTCAAGATTTTGGATGCTGATTTTCAAGTGAAGCAAACATTTCCGACTTGGAAACTAACGCAAAATAATATTCCAACTCTCCTTCAGCCCTGTGCTGGACAAATCTTAGTGATACACACATACACACATTTGCATATATATATATATATATATATATATATATATATGTGTGTGTGTGTGTGTGTGTGTGTGTGTGTGTGTGTGTGTATATGTGTGTGTGTGTGTGTGTGTGTGTGTGTGTATGTGTGTGTGTATGCAGAAACAGGGCAGAAACCTAAACGTGTTTGTATGGTGAATCCTTAACCTATCATGTTTCAAGCTCTGCTCTAAATCAATTTAATGTTTGATGTTGAATGTATCGAGCACTTTATGAAATAAACCCATCATACATTGGATATTGCATTATATTATATTATTTTGCATCCTGGATTTGTATTTTATGCTTTATACATATATATGTGTGTGTGCTCCTTCTCATTTGGTTTAATTCAACTACTTGTGTACATAGAGATGAACAAACTGATATATATATATATATATATATATATATATATATATATATATATATATATATATATATATATATATATATATATATATATATACTCACATATAGAGATATAGAGATAAGAATAGACCGAGTTAGATAGTATTTAAACTTTTACATTACGTTCTATTTGGGGTTGTGCAAGCAGTTGTTAAAAGAGTACTCTTGTCGGCGGGCGGTCTTTGGTATTTTAAAAGAAAATTACATTACACAAGAAAAAATGGCATCCAGCCAACAAACGACCCAAAACCACCCCTAGATACATATTCAAAAAAAAACAAAAAAAAAAACTAGGAAGCACCCAGAGATTGCATACTTCTACCAACGCTTTTGTCAGGTGAAGTAATTGTTCATGGGTCTGCCCAACATCTACTCTTTCCATCGTAGTTCATTGCCCACCCCTCCATAAAAATTCATTAGAAATTCATTGGAAACTTTTAGAGAAATCGTGTGAACTGACAGGAACTTTCATTGATATTATGTAGTGTAAACACATAACTACGACGTAAGGGAGATAATTGTGCATGGATCAGTCAGCAATTATATTACTTCTTCCGTAGACTATTGTGCGAAGAGCCATTTTGGAGATACTGTGTCGACAGACTGACAAAAGGGGGACAGATGGAAATGTTGAAACATATATACACTTCCCCAACTTCGTTGGCTGGGTTAAACAAAAATCAATATAAACTTATTATTTATTTTTATACAATACTTATGAACTTACGTGATCTTTTTGGTACTTACAGTGATGCATCAATAAGTCCATAGCTTAATGATGGGAAAAAACATATACATTTACTTTTCAACATCTCGTGCAAAATGATGAACTTTTTTGCTCCTCAAACTGGTGTTCCCGGCTCCTACAGAGGCTTCATACATATTTATTGGTTGCAGAATGTTTCAATTCGTTCTTCTCAGCTTTTCTTGATAATTAGAGATAACTGAATTGTTTCTGATTTGTTTTTGTTGCTTGTTACCAGAAGTTGAAATAGAGGCGGGGGTACGGTGTATACCTACTTCTCAACTTCTAAGTCTTTTTTTTTTGTTTTGTTTTTTGCTTAGAATCTTATCAAGACATTTCCGTAAACCTAGTTCCCAAACCTCTCCGAATACCTAGTTCCTATAAGCCAGCATCACCATCTACCAAGGTCCCAAAACCAAGCCTCACTGTATACCAAGTTCCCAAAACCCCGCTTTTGTTTACTTAGCTCCTAAAACCCGCCTCATCGAATACCTAGTTCCCAAAACCCTTCCAAACTGGATACTTAATTCCCAAAACCCCGCTTCACCGAATACCTAGTTCCTAAAAGCAAGCATCACTGTATACCAAGTTCCCAAAACCCCGCTTTATCGTTTACTTGGCTCCTAAAACCTGCCTCATCGAAAATCTAGTTCCTGAAACCCAGCCTCACTGGATACTTAGTTCCAAAACCCAGCATGACCGAATAACTGATTTCGATCGCTGCTTGTTACTTGAGGCATTTGAAAAAATACTTTTTTTCTTATCTTACAGAGGATACGTACACTAAACATGAAGTCTGGAACAATCGAGAAATTACGATACAGGTTATGGACACGTGCGATAAGGTGAGTTGAATTCCTCGTCATTTTTCAACAGTATCAATAAAAACTTCTTCAAAGGTAACACAAGCATGAAAACAATATATATATATATATATATATATATATATATATATATATATATATATATATATATATATATATATATTGTGTCATATTATATTGAAATATTCATTTGAAATGATCACCCGTCATTACACAGTTGATGTATCACTTCGCCAAGACAACTTGAATATAATAAACATTAAAGAAAGTGGGGCTGCTGCAAGAATCGAATCTGTGACCGATAGGGAAGTCACTTCAACATATCGATGCTCTTACCATTGATCCACCCATAATCATCATCATCATCATCAGTCTTTTGACTTCACGCTTCCCGGTGAACGTGGGTTCGAGTCCTGCACAACGCACATTCTCCTTATTCATTTTCGTGCTCGGTTGCTCGATTTGATAATCAGCCAAGTTAAACTCTTGGTGCCGTGCAGGACATTCGTACGTGTCTATTCATTTCATTCATAGTCTCTAAGAATTGATTCTTACGTTCCTGGGATATAAAAAAGAAATAAAAATATATATTTCTTTATACTATATGTATTATAAGTAAAATAAGTAGTGCCTTTACGTTGACTCTAGCTTCATCAGAACTTGATAAAATAATATCTAGATATTTTTTCGAGATAAATGGCATCAAAATCTACATAATTCTAGGTATAATTTGGGTCAATTAAGATTTTCTCGTTTTAGTGAAGTTTGAAATTGTCATCGTTGTTAGGTGAGAAAAATAAAATCAGAACTCAGTTGGAGTTCGACGATTAAAAAAAGATATATAAAATCGGATGACTGAATTCTTTGTTAGAATAAAAGTAATGTCTATGGAAAGACAAAACGTAGAAGTGTTTCTAGATAAAAGCTGGGAGGTTTGTGACGTGTTCCGTTGTTAAAGAACATTTGTACCATCAGTGTTAGGTGAGCTTTACTTACAGGAGGCACCAGGAAGAAACTTTGCTCAGTCTAAACAAACACTCCCTAACCATGAGAGATATTTTTTCTGGCAACAGAGTAAATAACATGTCCGTTTCTCAGACCCTCACTATCTTCCCCAGAAGAACAAGATTTTAATTAAGAGATATCAACAGACAGAGACCGACAGATAAAGAACAGATCGTTGAGAATGAGTGATACGAACTAAAACAGAAGGAAGGAAAGACAGAAGGAAAGGAATCGGTACGAAGAAGATGCTGAAGGTTTGCGGACTTGGAGAGTGAGAGAGATCAAGCTGATTTGAGTATATGCATATCAATCATAAATCTCCAACTTCGACATTTTGATTAAGCTCAAGTCTTCCTTAGAAACTGCAGTATGCACGAACTAACACAAGAAAAAAACTTCTTCTCGGACAGAGGAATTTTGATTTGGAAGAGTTTAGATTAAGGACTTTGGTTTCATTCAAACAGAAACTGCTGTGTAACACACTTGTGTTACCAAAGGAATATCGATCTATAAGAAAGAAAGAAGCGTACAAGCTCACAAAGAAAAAAGTGAGGTCAGAAAAAATAATTGAAAGAAAGCAGACGATAACTAAAAAGGAATGAATCGTTACTTCTGTAGCCCCATTGCCAATTCTATTACAACTGAAATTCATTGTGAACTTTTGGAGATATCGTGTGAACAGATATAAACTTTAGGCGACTCGATACATATAACCAACTCAACTCCAACTCAATCACTTTTTTCGTATCTAATTGTTTACTTTCCGACAATTTTCATTGAAATTCCTTGAGAACTGATATCGTGTGGACGGTTGTGGGCGTATATATAATTCTATGCGAAGAAAATTCCTGGATCCGTCCCCAAATCTAATCAATCCTTCTCTAATCTGTATTCTACACTTCTACTCAATTCCATCGAAATTCATTGTGTACTTACGGAGATATCTTGTAGACAGAAATTGTTGTTTGAAAAATGATTTCAACTCAGTAGGAGTTTGAGAGTAGAATCCGATATACCTAGAAAGTTAAATATACAATGATACCAGACGATAGAGTATTGTAAGATATTGCATACGTATTAAAAGTAACGTGTCTTTGTCTCTGGACACACATTTTAATCATTTCGTCAGGTGTTACAAACGGGCGAATACACAACGATCAGAATGTAAAATACATAGTTAAAGAAATTGAATCACTATATCGACCTGGGATTAAGTATGTCCATGAAATCCTCAAAAGAAATCGAAAGAAGAATCACCCTACGTTGGCGGGCTTTCGGTAGAGCAAGTTCAACATTCAAGAACAAAATGATCCGATTGGTTTTGAAAAGAATGGTCAGCAAAGTTTAGGGCTGTTAATTATATTAGACCCCTAAAATATTACTTGCCATAATTGATATAACGAGATAAATCCTGGTAAGTAACGTGTTCACTGCTTAAGCACAAAAACAAGGTTAGTACACAGTTAGTTGGATTGTTAACAAAACGCAGAAATAAGAACAAAGAGGTTATCAACAGTGCCAGGTTCAATTCATGAGTGAATGAAAATAAATGAGGACTGGAATATCCGCTGACACGGATATGTGGGGGGATCTACCAGGATGAGGATGTAGAGATAAGAAGAATGAAGGGAGCGGAATGTCACTAATTAAATGCGAGATAGAGTCGATAGAATGTCCGTCAGTTTGGTCATGCTAGTTGTAGCCACTATGAAGTTATCTTAGGAAGTCCGACCTAACTACGATGAGAGTGCTTAACTTAGGTAGGATGTGTTCTTGAGATGAATATGTGATGATGCGTGTGTAAAAAGTGTGTATAAAACCTGTGCTAACTAGAAAGAGAGAAAAGACGAGCTGACGTCGAGGCCATCGGAACACAGAAAAAGAGAGTGAGAGATTTACTGCCACAGTTTAAATATCATGAAGATAACGATAAGTTATCTTATTAGTAGCTCTGTGTGACGTCAAAGAGGGGGCGACAAGCAATTTACCATTGCTACAGAGATGAAAGTGTTAGCAAGTAGATCCCTGCCAAAGGCAGATAACTCCGTATATGTATGATTTTCTTTAGCTCGAAAAGGTGGGCACTACAAAAGCATCTTCCCAATTGTCACTTATGTTGCTGAAACATGGAACCTAACCTAAAGATTGGCTCTCAAACTGAGAATCATGCAACGTGCTCAAAAGAGGATCATACTCAACATTATATGGATTGATCACAAGACAGCACAGTATATTAGAGAAAAAGCAGGAGTCAGAGATATCGTTAAATTCATTAAAAAAAACTCAAATGGCGATGCGCAGGTCATGTTTCAAGAATGCTTGACAAACACTGGAAATTACGAAATAGCGATCGGCAAAAAATAAGATAGAGTGACGATTTTGTTCGGTTCAGAAGATATTGATACCATGACGCTCATGATCGAGTGATTTGGTGAATCTTGGGGCAGGACTATGGACGATATGCTGCTGATGATGATGATGATGATGACGACGACGACGATGATGATGATGATGATGATGATGATGATGATGATGATGATGATGATGATGATGATTAAACAGAGACAGGAAGTTACAAAACACAGGTTTAAAAGTCAACAAAAACATTTTATTCCAGCTTGTTTATTGCGATACGAAGAGTGGGATTTTTTGTGGGTCCGAATTTTAAAAAAAAAAAAAAGAACATGAATATTTTCGGTCACAAGTAAAGGGACCAACTTAGCATATTGTTACATTGTAAATTGAACTTCCTTAGGGGATAGGGGATTTTTCACAAAACAAAAATACGTTTTTATCTTTACGAAAGGATTGGCCTGTACACGTGATACATAGATAGTCAGCCGAACCAATGTAAAAACTGAAGAAACCTAAAATATTCTGCGTCATATAAGACGCACCCAACCTCCACTTCAGTGCAGAATATTTATGGAAAAGTATTGTGTATTCAAGCATCCCTCGCCTTTGCTGGGCATTTTACCGTTTTCTGTCTCAAGAAAGTAAAATTAGAATAGACATTTTTATCAGAGAAAACAGGGGTTTAAAAGGCGTAATTTCCTATTAGAATATCGTACATGACATGTTTAATCCAGCGAGTAGTTACGATAAAAGAAGGCATCTTAAAATTCAGATGAAATTTCTCTCCTTACTGATATGATAATCTTTTGTTCCCTTCACTCGTTTGTTCATAGATTCAAATATTTTTTTTCTTCCCTTGAGGATTTATTTTTCTTAGAAAAAATATTCAAATCTACGAACAACGAGTGAAGGGAATAAAAAGTAAAGAAATCCACAAGGGAATGTATTTAATCTTTCATGCTTTTTTTTTGTGTAACTTTTATTCAGGCTGGTTAAAGAAATAAAAAAGCAACTAAAATGTTAAATAAAAGGAGTCTGGGAAGAAAATAAAAAAAGAATAAATAAATAAATAAACAAACAAAACATTTTTAAATAATAATAATAATAATAATAATAATAATAATGATAATGATAATAATAATAATAATAATAATAATAATAATAATGATGATGATGATGATGATGATGATGATGATGATGATGATGATGATGATGATGATGATAATGATGATGATGATGATGATGATGATGATGATGATGATAATAATAGTAGTAGTAGTAATAGTAGTAGTAGTAGTAGTAGTAGTATGATGATGATGATGATGATGATGATGATGTAAACTAAGTAGAGGTTACCTGTAGCCTACGAGAAATCGTTTTGGCAATCCATTAACCTGAGGGAGATCGCAGCTTCGCATATTAGACGCAGAGCGATTTTTAAGGCTTTGGAGGGTGGGGAATTGCTTATTATATGCTGGAAAAATAGTTAATGTTGATACACTATTTTTCAGGCATATAAAATGCAACTTTTTTCCCAAAACTGTTTCCCAAAACTGTTTCCCAAAACTATTTCCAAAAACTGTTTTCAAAAACTGTTTCCAAAAAAATGTTTCCAAAAATTGTCAACATGTTGACAGTTTTGGTTGATGCTTTCAAGCACAACTTCTGTGTAGTCGATGGTTCCCAGAGTCCCAGGTCGTATTCCTTCCCCGGTGACCCCAAGTTCCCCAAATTTGAATGGTCATCTAGTTTTCACCATGATACTTTCTATTGTACGTTCCACTTTCTAACTGAAATTGCTCCCTTGGCTAAAATCCTTTTCCTGGGAGCCCAGTGTCTCCTGTTTGGGAACCAGAGGGGAAAATATGGGAGAGTGATTTGCCCAAGTTCCCTCTCACTCTCTTGCTTCACTATCAACCATTTGGATGTGTTTGTGATGAGACATTCTGTCAAGGTATCTCGAGATGTATCCATGTCTTTCCCAAGGTGAATCTTTAACTGTGAAATTCCGTTATCGACATTTTTAGTGACGCCTGATTGCGAAAGTGAACTCATTTTCTTTCGAACTTTTCTTCCAATTTTTGTCCGTTCTTTGATGTCAACACAACATTTCAACCGATTCATTCTACGGCCTTCTTCAAGTGAAATATGATATAGGGACAGAGAGTCTTTTTTATTGATCTATTTTTCCGGTGGTGTAAAGAGAGGAAACAGTATCAAACAGGGAAGAGGCTCTCTTTCCTTACGGATATTACAGATCAAATCTGAATAAGACCGTATTATGAATCAACCGAAACATTGTTTTAACATCAAAGATGGATAGAACAGATTGGAGTGATCTGGGGAAAAAATTCAAATAAGACGAATTACTTGAAAAGAGACTCTATTTCCTTACAGACATTGTATATCATACCTAAGGAAGGCCGTAGAATGATTTGGCCGTAACCTTTTGCTATCATCAAAGATTGGAAAAGGAGATTGGACTATTGGGAAAAAAAATTCTAATGCTGAATGTTTGAATGTTAATGACACTTTTCAATGATGGTATCTTTTCAGGAACACAGTGACCCACAACGTTATCTCCGATGGGCAGATGCCTTTATCGTTGTCTACAGTATCACGAGTCAAGCAAGTTTTGAAAAGGCAAAGGAATATCTTGAAATCGTGAATCAACACAAGAAAACTTTCTCCAAAGAAAACATGCCAGTCGCTCTTCTTGGTAACAAAATCGACTTAGAACGATATCGGTAAGTTCAATAGGCAATCACTTTGGGGTAGAATCCTAGTTTCCGTGCGTAACACGAGATGGCCTTATGCTTCTAGGATCATCTCCCCTACATTTGCCAAATGTGGACTTTTTCGTTTTTTCTTTCTTTCTTTCTTGAACAACAGAAAACCTGAACCCTAACCCTAACCAAAGATTTGTGTCATATTTCATTTATTTGTTTATGTTAGTTCAGAATGATTTTTGAAAAATTACTTCACTAAAACTCGAAAGTCGTGACCGTTGGCCCGAAAACGAAAAAAAAAACAATCAAATTTGGCTTTTTTAAAAAAAGTCAATCCGGCAATTCTGTGGGAGGTATATCCTGTAAGCCGTGGTTAATTACAAGATTAACAAGAGTTATCTTACTTTATTTTGAACTAAGATTAAACCGACTTTTGTTTTGTGTACACATACTCAAAAAGGATCAGGTAAAGGTCAGTTTCTGGTTCGCAAACTAAAATATCAAAGGGAGGTAACAAATAACACTGACGAGTAAAAGCAGCTGAACGTATTAAGGAATAAATGAAAGCAGAAAATTCGACCATTTGAAACTGTATTTTATCAAATCTAATCATAAAGGATATGCTTTGGAGTTGGGGTTAGTTTTAGGGGTCAGAGTTACACTTAGTTTTAGGGTTTGTGTTGCAAGTGACAACAACACGATTAAACACTTTTCTCATAATCAGGAAATTTAGAAGTATATTCATCAGCAACTGATAATAAAAATCCATTGAACAACCCTAAAACTAACCTTAACTCTGAAACTAATTCTAACTCTAGCCACTAAAATTAACCCCCAAATCAAGATTTATACTTTATAATTAAACTTAATGAAATACAGTTTAAACAGCCAAGTTTTATGCTTTGATTTCTTCCTTGATACATAAGTAACAGCTGCAGCAGCTTAAGTCAGTATTTTTTGTTGCCCCCCTTTGATATTCGAGTTTGCGATCCAGTAACGAACTTTTTACCAAGGATTCAGCCGTTTGATAGTAACGAAAAAATATAGCCTACCTTGGGCAAAGTACTCCCATATGGGTTTCACTCACTTATCCAAGCATCCCACTTTACAATAAAGCAGACAAGTCCTATTACTGGATCGCTACCGGCTGACTCGTTGCGTTCTCCTTAATCACGCGTACGGTCTGAAATCTTTCCCTTTTTCTAGGGTGGGTGGGGTCAGAAGCTGCAGAAAGCATACTCTGGACTGTCAGGGTGCTCATATATTTGCGATTTTAAAAAAAATCTGCACAACACGTAAAGAATGACTCGGTTATTGTCAATGTGAGTGTCACAATTGGTTCTCGGGTATTCAAAATGGCTGGAGAATTTTGAATCCACATATACACACATAGATAAATAGACAACTGTTACAAACATGTATTTCCATGTATGATTGAGATTAACTCCTGTAAGTTTAACAATCGGGGTGACAGCTTATTGTAACCAGTAGGTTAAGCATGGGAGAGTGGTTTTCCCTAGTGCTTACTCACTCACTCTCTTCACTATCAACCACTGTTGCATGTCAGAGACAAAATATTTTGTCAAGATTGCAGGCATTGGAAAACAACTCAGGGAGAAGTAGCTTCATGCCTTCCCCAATGAAATTACTGCTAAATGTAGGTAAACAGACTCATTTGTTTCGCTGGTTTCGTGCCAATAACCCTTTAACCGCATTTTCTTATGCCTGTGTAGGATGCTTTGGTATATATATAAACAGTTAAAGTAAGAAGTTTACGTACACCTTAGGCAAACACATTTAACTCTGAGAATGTTAAATGTCAGAATAATAGTAGATAAAGTGATTTATTTCAGCTTTTATTTCTTTCGTCACATTCCCAGTGGATCAGAAGTTTACATACATAGTTAGTACTCGGTAGCATTATCTTTAAATTGTTTAACTTGGGGTAAACGAATCGGATAGCCTTGTGGGAGATTCTTATAATAAACTGCTGGAAATTTGGCCTATTCATCCTCATAGAACCGGTGTAACTGAGTCAGGTTTGTAGATCTCTTTGCTCGCACACTCTTTTTGAGTCCTGCCTTCATGTTCCTATTGGATTGGGATCAGGGCTTTGTGAGGGTCACTACAATACCTCGACTTTGTTGTCCTTGAGCAATTTTACCCTGACTTTGGAAGTATGCTTGGGGTCAGAGTTCATTTGGTAAACCCATTTGCAACCAAGCTTTTACTTCCTGGCCGATGTCATGACATGCTACTTAGAGATATCCACTTAATTTTCCACGTTATGCCATCTATTATTGTGAAGTGCACCAGTCCCTTCTGAAACAGACCACACCCACAAAATGATGCTGCCTCTCTCATGCTCCACCATTGGGATGGTGTTTTTCGGTTTGCAAGCCTCACTCTTTCTCCCAAACATAACAATGGTTATTATGGCCAAACAGTACAATTCTGGTTTCATCAGACCAAAAGACATTTCTAAAAAAAAAAGAATAAAAAGTAAGATCTTGATCTGTATGTGTAATTGCAAACCACATTCTGGCATTTTTTGGTGATTTAGAGCAGTGGCTATTTTCTTGCTGAGCAGTCTATCAGGGTGTGCCGATATTATACTCGTTTTACTGTTTGTACGTTTGTATCTGTTTCCTTCAGCATCGGCACAATTTCCTTTGCTGATGTTATGGGATTGGTTTGCACTATTTGCACCAAAGTACCTTCATCTCTAGGAGACAGAACTCGTCTCAAACGTGGGCAGTATGGCAGTTGCGTGGTCCCATGCTCTTTATTTGCGTGATGTTGTTTGTACGGATAAATGTGGTACCTTTGAAAAATTGCTCCCAAGGACGAACCATATTTGTGGTAGTTTTCAATTCTTTTCCTGAGATCTTGGGTGATTTCTTTTAGTTTTTCCCAACATATCAAGCAAAGAGGCACTGGGTTTGAAGGTAGGCCTTAAAATACACCCACAAGTATACCTCTAATTGAAATTAGACTGTCAATAGGCTTATGAGAAGCTTCTACAGCAACTAGATTTTCTTATATATTCCAAGCTATTTAAAAAGAGAAGTCAACTTAGAGTATGTTAACTTTTGGCCCACTGGGAATGTGATGAAATAAATCATTCTCTCTATTATTCTGACTTTTCACAAACTTGAAATCAAGAACTGGTCTTAACTGACCGAAGTCAGAAAATCTCTTCTGGGATTAAATATCAGGAATTATGAAAAACTGAGTTTAGAATGTAATAAGCCGAGATATATATGAACTTCTCTCTACAACTATATTAGTGTGAAATGACTCCACATTTTTCTCAAGACGATAGGGTAAACTAGTGGAACAGCAAAATAAACAAAGAAATCTCATTTGTACCCAACAAGGTCTTCTAAATTGTCATTTCTTTCTAATATTGTCGGATAATTCATTATAGATATCAATACGCTTATAGATGACCAATTATTGTGATTACTAACTGACAGAATCTTTAAGATGGCAAGAAACGGCAGATGAAATTAAGCAAAGGGTAAGATGGTTCGAACAATTTGATAAATAAGTTTTATATCATAAAAAAAACTTTCAATGAAATTCATCTATAATATATTAATTTTCAATTGATTTTAAATTGAGTGCTCCCATGACGACCAGTATTGCGCTAATCTATGCAGTGCGTTATTTTTTTTTATCTAATCCCTCCATCTTATGAATGGTATTTTCCTACTGCGTTTACAGTCCAATGAGAGCTCATGAATTAGTCTTTTGCTCAATCTGTTGTTATCTCTTCTCGAATGTATCAATTGGTCTAGACAACGTAAATGATACATTCGCCGTGTTATGTCGGGAAATCGTCCCAAATAGAGCTTCAGTACAATAAACTGCAATCTATAATTTGATTCTATATCCATTTCATGATAATATAATTGTCTGCGTTGAAAGAAACAAACAGAGCAGACATAGACCATGAATAAGCAAAATGAGAATTCGGAATTGAAGCAGTTATTTGGGCATTTGCGTTACTGGCTGAAGGGTAAGAGCAAAGCTACGTTGAAGCGGCTACCCTATCGGTTGCAGTTTCGATTTCCTGTTGCAAACCCTTTTTTCATTTAGACTTTGATTGCTTATTCTATTTATGCTGTCTATACCAAATGATACATCCTTCGTGTAATACCGAGAAATCATTTCAGATAGAATTTCAATACAATATAACGCAATTCATAACCGTATATATGAATATACATTTATACATATATATATATATATATATATATATATATATATGTGTATATATATATATATATATATATATATATATATATATATATATATATATATATATATATATATATATAAGCCTAGCTGCCGCAGGCTCAAACAATACTCCTACTTCTATTTCGACTAAAGATGATCATTGAAACTTGTTGGCAAAATTGTCAAAGTTTCAATATATATATATATATATATATGTGTGTGTGTGTGTGTGTATGTTCATATTATCAAGTAAATTTCGCCAATTAAGTAATTTCGCCGATTAAGTGCAATATATACAATGAATAAACTAGGTGTTTTAGACTTGTCAGCTTAACTCAGTTGACAAGAGAGCCGCCTTCCAATTCCATGGTCTTGATTTCAAATCGCAGTAGGGAATCTAATTCCTCCATCTGATCTTTTCCTAGTGCATTTATTTGCCACGGGTACCAATCTGTTAGCTTTTAACTACATCAGTTGTCCTTTCTTCTTATTAAGTGTATAGCCCATCTCCCTTTTTGTTGTCTGAGACCTCGTATTATATCCTTCATCCTGGTCATCTCTTAGATCCATGTTGATTCTTTTCTTGGTTTTCAGTATGTTTCTATTTATACCAAATGCTTCCCAACCTATCGCTATGCATATCTTTATTTCAATGGTCTTACTATAGCTTTATCCATGCCTGACTTTGGTAAACGTATTCCTTAACCTCTTCCAGAGGTGGAGGGGTCATCCTCGGTTCTTGTGGTCTTCTTCGAGAGTTTATCAAAGAACATTACTTTTGTCTTTGTTCTGTTCATCTTTAACGCTGTATTCGGTTTTCTCAATTTAGATCACTTGGCATGTTTTGAAAATCATCTCCTGTTTCTTATATTAATGCAATATCATCACAAAACCTTAAATGGTTCAAATATTCTCCGTCTTTATTTACTCCCAAGCGTTTACTATTCTTAATTTTGTTCGTATTTTTACGAAGTCTAGTAATTGCAGTGACATATTATGTTCTCGATTACGTTTACGTAATTTTCATTTATATAAAAATGACAGGGTTACGTATTTGTGATCTACTGACTGAAGGGTTTTATCATGGTCTGCATAAGGCAAGCAATGTGGTTTCTGGTGATGCTATAATGTGTGTAGGTGGTCAGTCCTGAAGCCAATCTGTTCGTGCAGTTGGTTTTCATCCATTGTCTGTTAATCTATTTGTAAGTAATTTGGAATATAGTTTGTATATGTTGGGTGGTAATGAGATAGTATCACTATTAGACAGTGGTTTTTGAGAGGTTTTCTTTCTCATAAGTACTGCATTAATAGTTGCGCTATTCCTTTGTGAAAGGCCTCTCCAACATAATCTTTAAAGTGTGTCATTATGCCATATTTGCCTGGCGTTTGACCGCTGTTCACATTTCGTAACGCAAACGCTACTCCATTACTTTGGTTCTCAGAACGGTCCAACTATTTCCAATGCAGTTTGTCGGGGCTTTCGCCAGGCCATCCCTCTAATATCCAGGATAGCCAAGTAGAAATTCATTCTTTCACTTTCTTAATATACTGACGTGGGACACCATCTAAAGTCCGCTCTGTTTCTTTGCAGTTATTGCTCTAAAAACCATTAATGAAGGTGGGTGTTACACACTTGATGTTGTGTAACGAGGTTCACATCGTGCATTAAACAGTGCGCCTTACTTCAGAATTGTAACATTCAACGCCGAAAATTACTTGTCTCCATACTCAAAAACCGACCATTAATTGAAATATTTAAGGGTGTAGAATGCATTTTCTGCAGCTGTAAGGGTTTGGTTCTGCATTTTTTATCTCCCTTGATCAAAAGTCAACACTTGATTTACATTATTGTCTGGAAGACATTATTGAGTCACTGAGTTAAATTCGCTGCAAGCTCTTTTGTTTATTTGCTTGCTTGTTTTAACTACAGCTTAAGATGATTTTCTCGTTGATGGTCTGTTTGGCATTTTTACCAGCCCATCCCCCTTTGGCGTCCATGTTTATTGTTACTTATGTTTTTGTTTTTTTGTTTGTTTATTTTTTGTTTTTTTTTCTGAAAAAGCCATTTTGTAGCAAATTGTCTGAATGCTTTGTTTATAGACACTGATAAACATTTTCAACCTTGGAATTTCACCCATGAAACAACGAAAACCTTCTGGCGCTGATACTAATGATTGAGGAGTTCATTATAGCTACATTGTTAGTAGAACCTCCCCCTTTAAAACCCTTAAAAACATTTTTTTTAAGTCCATGTTCTTCCTCGATGCCCACTAAGTATGCTATCATATGTGGATAAGTTACGCTGATGAACAGAAAAAAAAAATGATTCAGTTTCGCAATATAGTTACATCGTAAATTATTATCAGCAGCAGCAGCCTTTTAGTCATTGAACATAGACTTTCCCCAAGATTTACTGACCTTTCCATCATCAGTACTTTCTGGTCTTATCTATTTCGTAACGCCATCTAATCTTTTATTGGCCGCAGTTTCGTATATGATCTCTGGGAATCCACTTTGTGAGTCATGATATCCATCGGTCGTTTGACATTCTTGCTACATAATCAGCTTATTGCCATCTGAGTTTCCTAATGGATTCTATGATATCTCTGGTTCCTGTTTCTTCTTTAATATAACGTGCTGTCTTGTGGTCTCTCCATGAGAGGTTGAGCATGATTCTCTCAGTGCACGTTGCATGGTCCTCAGTTTGAAGGTCAATCTTTTGATAAGGATCCACGTATCAGCTCCATATGTGACTATCGGGAGGGTGCATTAGTTGTAGGCCCATTTTTTTAATTTTTTTTTTTCAGAATTAATGGGATCTTCTCGTTCTTGAATATTGTGCTTGTTCTACCGAAAGCTTGTCAACTTGGAGTGATTCTTCGCCTGATTCCTTGTTTTGAGGGTTTCATGAGGAATCATTGTCTTAAATAGATGCAAATGTTCTGTGTTTTCTATTCTGGTCATTGTGTCTTTGTCTTCAATATTTTCGTTGTACATGACATTCGTTTCACTGAAATTCATATAAAGGACGACTTTCTTGCCTGCTTCATTTGGTTCGTCTAGCATTCTTTGGAGGTCTTGAAAGTTTCCAGTAAGAAGGATTATGTTGTGACGTTACTCAGGCATTCACCATCTATTCTGATTTTCCCAGTGTACGTTTTGGAAGATCATCTCAAGGCAGGCTGTAAAGAGTTTGGTGAGCTGGTATCACCTTGTCTTACTCCCTTTTCGAACTGAAAAGGTTCAAAGTCTTTGAGTAGTCTAACAAAGGAGCTGCTGTGTCAGTGAACTCCATAAAATCCCTTTTTTTAAATAAACAATAAACAAATGGTCCAAGTTCTTTACCAATGTTGGTGGGACACAGTGACAGACAGTAATAGTTGTACAAACAATCTGTGCGTGTGTGTGTGTGTCTGTGTGTGTGTGTGTGTGTGTGTGTGTGTGTGTGTGTGTGTGTGTGTGTGTGATCACAACCACTCGATTATGCGAACTCACTGTAATATCCTCTCCATGGAGACGTAACCGAGAGTACACTACGGTCCCAGCTTGGTAAGATGTTTGATAATAATCGGCGACAGACAGAGACATGGAGAGTGAAAAGAGAGATAATGTGAGAGAGACAGAGAGAGAAACTTAAATGGAGACTATGTTTAATGAAGAAGACAAGTAGCAAATTATCCTCGTTCAATCTTCAACTTTTCAATCCCAGAATTTGTCAAGATCAAAACACATTCTCTCACCCGCTCTTCATTCCGATATTTCCATCGTTCCAAAATTGAATAATTTTGAAAATCCCTAAATCTAAAACAAATAATGTTAAAAGACAAAATCAGTAGAGTCCGAAATAACTGTATACTTTGGTTAATGAACCCAGCACATGAGACTGAACACAGTCTCAATACTCATTTAGCAATGAATATCGTCACCGTGTGATATTTCACCCGCTCTGGAAAGTAGCTATCAGATGAGATACAAAGAATTCCATCTTGCTGTGGCTCAAAAGCAGCATCATATTTTTAAATGATTGCTATCATAAACTATATATATACTATGTTTTAACGACCCGATATAACAGTGTCTCGTTTAACGCTGCTTTTCTTAGAAATGCATCAAGAGCCACTATTGCTACCTCTCCCGTTTCAAAATGGCCCCCGCTCCACCGGCAGGGTTCGAATTTTTTTTTTAGGGTTAGTCTTTTTAGTATTGGTATTTTTAGCGTTAGTGTTTTCAGACTTAGGGTCAGGGTTAATGTTATTGTCGTCTGCCTCTTTGACTTTACATTCGCTATCCTTGACTGTCACTTTACAGCTGGAACGGCGGCCATCTTGAAATGGAGAAGGTCACAATTGCATCAAGAGTGTTGACAGAGGTATTACTGTATACAGTTTTACTATTATCCGGGCTTGTTAACTATTTACCATTTCTTTTTCGTTTCAGGCAAGTCAGCAAAGCCGAAGGCACTAAACTTGCTAGTGACTTCTTGTGTTTATTCTACGAAGCTACTGCTGCAGAGGAATATGGATACGTCGAAGAAGTATTTCATGGAGTCATTTTATATCTTCTTCAGTACAAGAACTGCTACCTGCCGCATCTATTTATCTCAGAGGAAAAACCACCACCGGGTCAAGTGCCAGCAAGACCCAAATCTCCGAAAGGCACTTCTGAACGTAAAGACGAAAAAGACTCAAAAGGAATCCCTAAAAAGAACACATCGAGTTTTAAAATATTCAACAAAAGCTTCAAGATATTTAACTAACAGGAAAAAACAAACAAACATTTCATCCTCTTCGTTTTGAGGAATGTAAAAAAAAAGTTACTGGACTGGAAAAAGTGCGAAATTATCAATTTATTTTGTTTTCATTTTTTTTTTTTTTTTTTTTTTTTTTTTTACAGTTATTTTTTCTTAATCGCGAAATTATTTTACTGTTCGGATCGTTGTTTCAAAAAAAAAAATCGTTTTCACGAGGGACCCTATGATAAAAGTACGGCTTCTTATTTGGCTCAAGACTCTGAATTTTTGAGGTTAAGAATTGCACCATGCAACATGAATTCTTGATCCTGGGTAGTAAGTGCTCTGTTTCGATTGTTAAGTATAGAAATTATATCATTCCGTTGAAACTTTGCTTCCGTGACCAGGACTGTGATATTCATTGTAATTGTTTTTCTCACTTTATGTGATTAAAAATGTGAAAATTTGTCCATTGTTCAATTGGAAATAAGTAGATTTCATATTATCCTGGTTGTAAGTGCTTAGTTTGAAGGGAATAATCGACATTTTTCTATACTTTTTAGACATAATCAGAAAATACCACTTATTATCCAGGAACAAAAAAAAATTTCAAATAGTTGCATACTGTTATCATTATTATACACTGATTTACTCCGACTATTGTCTTGGTTGTTATAGTCTCCACAGGCTTTCTTCATGGTACTCGGGAGGGTACAGCGGTCGAATTGGATATAAGGGGCAACATAGAGAATGAGATCCCCATTAGAATTCTGAGTGTGAAAGTTTCTCGATGCACACGATGTTAAAAATGGCGCACGGATGAAAAGAAATGAGAATTCATGAAAGAAAAACAGCGGGAATACATTAATTATATTGTTATTGCTAATTGTTATATGCTTATTGGATAAATTAAATTTTTTGATCAAATAATTTATAACAAATTTCCAACAGATCGCATGTCTACGTGACGTCAACTGAATTTCAATCAGAAACATATTCCCTATGTTTTGCCACTTATGAGGGTAGTCATTCAAATAAATCAGTGTATAATAGTCTAGGATGGCGATCTTTGGTTTGACGTCAATATAAGAGAACGTACATTCTGAATGGTTAAATCTGGCGAGATATGTTGATGGCTGGCTTTTAAATTGGCTGTTTATCCAGGTAACTGCACACGCTCCAAAACTCGTACTTGTAGCAATATAGTCACGTGGAAATAAAATCTGGCAGATATTAGCCGTTTTTTAAAGCTAAACATTGATGGATCTAGCCACTTTCAGCCATTAGCCATTCAAAATGGCCGTTTTCTTATCCTGAATCCAGCCCAAGATCGCTATCCAGGATTTATTGGTATTTGGGTCAAGTTTCACTAAACAAAGTATGACAAAAATTGACGCTTCAATTGTTTTGAAATTTTATTTTTTTCAATCGTACGTTTATAAAATAGTTGATTTTTAATTTATGGAGACTTACAGTAACTTTTTTGTATTCAGTGTGATTTTAAATTTTCTTTCAAATTTCACTTTCAAAATAGGATGGAAATCACAGTTCCCTGTAAGCTGTGTGCATGTGCGCGCGTACACACGTTTTGCTGACACTGCATAAAGGAAATTAATGTGTACACAAAATATTTGAAATTCTGTAGATAGCTAACTGGATTTTCATTGAAAAAATATTGATTCACTATGTAAAATTCAAAACTGCTCACATACTTTTGTCACAGTAAAAAAAATTGTACAACATGAAATTTTTTTCAAAAAAAAAACTACAAAAGATTAGAGCAATGGTCTTCAAACTTTGACTATTTGGGGAACCCTTTTCAATCATTAGATTTTTCAAGGAACCCCTCCGAAAAACAATTTCCCTTTCTACATATATGTATTTATATATGTACATAATTATTGGATTTTGGCCTTGTTTATAGAATGATCCGAATGTGTATAAACCCTTATAGAAAATACACATCGGAATGAATAAGTATGAACAAAGCTTACCGAGGAATATTTACATATGAACGACTTCTGACTGTTTGTATCCCATAAATTGTTGTGTTTGTATCACAAAAATAACCAAGAGGTTTTTAATCTTGTTGAAAATAAGTATTTGGTATCAAGTTAAGCGTCACTTTGTTTTACTGATGCCCTGGAAAGGTCGCATGGGGCTTGGGGATTCTGCAGAACATAGTTTGAATACCACTGAATTCGAGGGAACATTGATGGATAGATTTCAAATGTTGCAGGTGAGTTTACAATGATACTGCATCGATGGTGAATTTTAAATCTACGTTGTTGTTCACGGGGCTGTGTAGTTAGAGTCAGGAATGAGGAATGCACAAATATTTTCTACTGCACCCACTCTTTGATCTCTCTTATTGTGTTCTATCTCTCCATAAAGAATTTGGAAATTGTTTGGATGAGGTTCGCAAAGAAAAACAAGTATAAACGCTGTGAAAATATAAGGCAAAAGCGTAAAAAAATGTTGTGTGTGGAGAGATACTGTTAAAAATGGCAAAGAACATTCATCGAACCATTTAATTCTATCTATTTCCGTTGTATATTCATCTGAGTGTAAGAAATATCAAAAAATATTTCGTCTAATTTGTTAATTGCAACCCAAACCTCAACCCTAAACACTAACCCTAAATTATATCCTTTGTTGCTAAATCTGATAAAATTTGTTTTCGTTTGTTTTTTTATTGTGTGAGTTTTCTGCTATCCTTTGTTTCGTAATCGGTAGTTACAGCACCTTTTTTTTTTGTGAACCTCATCCGAACAATTACCTGGAATTTTAACGTATCACAATTTTAATCTGCCTTTCAATCTTTCGTTCATTGTCTCTTGATGTTCAGGAAGCAAGACTGTTCGTCTATTCCTGACTCTAAGGCCCTGGTTGTCTACAAGCCAAGCACCATCGAGAGGAAAAGGGATTGGAAAGTGGCTTACATTGAGAAAAAAAAAACAGGTTCCTCTCGCAGGAGGATCCGCTGTGGAGGGGGGGTGCTAGTCTGAAAAGTCTGATTATTGTTGTATTTTCCCGCACTCCCACCAAAACAAAATGTGACACAAGGTCAAACTTAACGTGGGGAAATGGAGCATCTTCTTCAGAAAGGAGTAACCGAGGTCGCAAAAACGTCAGGACTAGCCCGACCTGCCCCTCCTAGTGCAATGAGACAGCGCCGCCCCAGGGATGAACTGCTTCCCTGCAGCTGGGTCGAGTAATAGAATGAGCACCCAAGGACGAGTCCAGAGGTTCCCAATATTGTTGACATGAATAGTTAATGCTGTTGTTGATTAAGCGGGTTTCTGAGCGCATTTTGGGTGGGTATTCGCGTTCCGGAGACTTGAAAGTACGTTGCAACATTGCCTTCGGTCACGTTGGCTTTGGCTGTTGTTCCAAACCTGGAAAACATCTTCACCGCATTTTATAACAAAGTTTTAGAAAGAAGCTCTAGCTGATTTTTTTTTCTTCCAAATCTTGACACGTACTCCGAACTTGCATAGAATTGGTCCGGTGGTACGTTGAAAATGGTGTGAAAAGCCGAAATATATCCGTTGTCAAAACATATGCTGAGGAGAAAACTCGTTTAATAAAGTTAAAGTTGAATGTTTCAAATTTCACGTTTTATTAATTATTTTTTTATAAAAAATATCAAGAATTTCAAAACATCAAGTAATTCGTTTTCTATTCTAGACATTATGATAATAATAAGAAAAAATCGCTCGACCTGATCACTGGTTCAAATGCAATCCTGACATGACAGCATTAACAATCATTGTTTAAATTCTTGAGTTTCTAATTTTGTTGTCGGCAATACGCTCGTTACCGTGATATAAATTCAACGCGACTTCAACACATAACAGAGGGCCTGCTACCATTGGAGTCTGCAAAGAGTGGACGGGGGGGGGGGGCGTAAACAGGGAATTTCTCCCATGGATCAGACCTTTTCCCTGAGGGTGAGGGGATTTGATAGAACAACACACAAGCCGAGGATCAAGGGATCACTACGAATAGTGACAACTTCATAAGCAGTGAAACATCGAAAGTAGAAAGGAGTATCAAAATTCAGGAATGTTTGAACAAATTAATCAATGAGTTTTATTTGCGTGAGAAAAAATAGTTGCATCTTTATTTTAATATCAATCAAATAAGTTCCTACAATTTTTCTGCGATGATTTTTCATAGAGGAATCAGGAATGTATCAGTATTATCTACTGCATCTTTTCTTTTATCTTTCGTCTTGTGTTCTGTCTCATGAAGAATTTTAATCAATCACAATTTCATCAGTCTTTCGACCTTTCGCTCATTGTCTCCCCATCTCCCCCATTTTAAGTCGGTCAAAAATGATACATTGAAAATTAAAAGTCAACGCTTCAATCTAAGCATTTATTTTATTCGTTGATCAAAACTAAAATATTATCGTATAATATTTTTCCAAAAAGTATTTGATCAATTAATATAAAAATAGATGTGAAACATTTTATAAGAAATCTGGTTATTATATTTTTATCGGTAGGACGGTATATAGTTCTGGTTGAGGAATGGGTGCCAGTGGACGTCAGTGGAAATGTGGAAGGAGGAAGAGTAATCGGCAACGAGTGCCGGGGCATGTAAGCGTTTGACCACGTGTGTTCAGGGCTTTTATCGGGGGTCGTCGAAGGAAGTGACGTTTCTCTTGTCTAGCTAAAAGAAAGGTTTCCCCATTTAATTCCTAACTAAAAGTGTAGGGGGCGCTACAATTTCAACGAGTTCTCCAGTTTCTCACTCTGATCCATGGCAGAGAACCGGGGAGCGATATTGTGATCAAAATGATTAATTTAAAATAGAATTGTACTCAATTAGCAGCTGAGTGTACAGGAAAAGTTGTCCGAATGAAGAATTTCCAACACTCTTCGGGAATCGAACCAGGGACATTCTCCGTAGGTGGCAGACGTGCTAATACTTACTAATAAGTCCGCTTGAATAGGGTGAGTAGAATCCTTAGATGATTTTGTCTTTCAACGCCCCCAACATCTCTCTTGCCTTCAAGTGCCCCAAGGGGTCGGTAGCGCCAACTTTGTTAATCTCTTGTCTAGACCGACAAAACTATTGCATGTTGCAGTTCGAGCATTGAAAACAAACAAGCAATGAAAAACACTAAGGAAAGACGATAACAAAAATATTTTATGTAAAGAGATTTTGAATAAGTGAAAATGACAATTTAATGAGATACATATTTTCCTGGGAGCAACTTGAGGCTCAATTTAATAAGCCTTTCTTATCTGTATATGTTTCTTTTCAAATTAGAATTAGTTGTTAAGCCAAAATATTTTCGTTTACCTTTGCATTTTATCAAAAGTAATCTAAATGCATTCCATAAGTAATTCATTATTTAGATGCAATTATATACTTCAATTAATGACAGAAAGATATATGTGAAAGTGATGATACCTTAGTTGTGGAATTTCCCGGGTCCACCTAATAGACATGTGGGTGAGTGTGCGTATGTCAGTATGTTTGATACCTTAAATGTCACGGGAATTGAACCGAACATAGTACGATATTTTGTGAGCAGTACCCTAAGGTTTAGTTTTCACGGTCACTTTCAAAGGATTCATTGGAAAGTAGGTGTTTGGGTAATCTATTTTTCCATGGTCACATTTCTTGGTAGTATCTCTCTCTCTCTCTCTGATTATATATATATATATATATATATATATATATATATATATATATATATATTAGTGCCAAATTATTATGCAAAAGCATTACATGATTGTAAATTTAGTTTCACGAAAGATGGAGAAAAATAGCTTGGCACAAATTTTGGTAACATCAACCTGCACAAACGTAGCAAAAAAATGAAGACATTCTGCGCATTAATTAACAATTTTTGTTGAAGCCTTGCACTTTCAGGGTGGCAAATTATTTGGTAAGCACTGAAGTATCATTAAGACTCATAGTCGTAAAAGTGAGCCTTCGTAGACTGAGGGGATATCTATCATCACATAACATGAAAAAGGCAGTACAAACCTTGAAATAGCAAAAATGCTCAACAGGAACCATCGAACAGCAAAGAAATGCGTTGGAAACTTAGTTCCAGTGAGTTGAATATCAGACAGGGCCAAATTCAGGACAATAACAGGGTGGATGGGGGTCTCAAATAAGGCGTATAGTCAGAAAAAAAACAGCCCTGGCTAGCAAAATTATATTCAAGATGACTGATAGATTTCTCCACCATGTTGCAAAATGTGTCAAACCTGATAGAAGGCTGCAGAATGAATCGGTCGAAACGTCGTGTTAACAAAACAAACAAGGGGTTCAATCGTCTAAACAACACTTTGAATACTAATGACCCTTCTTAAAACTATAGACAGTGAATAATTATTGTACACAGACAAGTACCGTATATTAGGATTCAAATAAATGACGGTAATCGATTTCAAGTTTTAAAAAGAAATATGTTAAGGTCAAAAGTTGCTTATTATTTTAATTGATAAATTACGGCCTTAAATCTGTAATATTAAATAGGAATCCATCAGAATATTTCCATCAAGAAGTCTTTGAGATTTCCAAGTTTCGAAACTACTGCACTCTAAGATACCAACTTTCAAATCTTCTCGTCCTGCTCAAGAAGCCCTGATCCAGGAAGTTGGGATGTACTGACACACCCCGCCCACCCACAAACTCCAGCGGATGCCCATGCATATTACGTTCATGTCCCGTGATTAATGGCGTTAGGGTGGTTCTAGCCGTTTTTATAGGCAATGAAAAATGTTAAGCCTGGAGATAAACAATAGTCATAACAACTGAAATATCCATTTTTCCCCTCTCCTTGCACGACCAAGTGTATTCCATCAGTTGGCAAGGGAGTGAATACGTATTAGTTACCTTCTAAAAATAATAAAGAATATTCTACGCTAGACTGATGATGAAGCAGCTCTTAAAACACATCAAGGTTGAAGTAGACCGGGTGCATTTCCTGAAAGAACTCCTAGCGTGATTATGCCGTAGAGTACACCCTACTCTAGGAAAAGAAACCTTATTGGAAGCACAAAAGTGAAAAAAAAAGTGTACAACTTCCACAAGGGAAGTAACTAGGTCCTTTGAAACTGTCATCCTAATCATCATCATCAGCAGCAGCAGCAGCAGCAGCAACAGAACCCTTTTAGCGCCCGTCGTTGGACATAGACATTCCCAAGGATTCGCTGGACTTCTCTATCATGGACGTCATGGAGCCAACACCTTCTGAACTTGTCTAGCTCGTCTCATGATCTTATATTCTATTGTCCACGGCTTAACGTGGATCCCAGAGATCACATGCTGTGAGGGTCATCGTTGGTTGGACATTCTCGCAACATGACCAGTTCATTGCCACTTCAGTTTTCCAATGGATTATATCATATCCCTGACCCCTGTTTTTCCTCCTTAATATATTGTACTGTCTTATGATCTCTCCATTTGAGGTTGAGCATGATCCTTTCATGTTCACTTCGTATGGTTCAATAGACGGCGAATAACTAAGCAGCTCCATATGGCGGAAGTTAATGGTCCGACATTGTAGTTACGTTGTAAATAGAACACCACCCTCTTTTTGGAAAAAAAAATTTTCCCAAGCTGTATGTAAGCGAAATTCTTGGTGGCACTTGATTGACAACCGCTTATAATATCTAAAAAAAAGAATTCAATTGATGAACTAGCCAATAGATTTTTAAGAGTTCATTTTTCATCATAATTTTACAAGTATATTTTGAAAAGTTATATTTTTTTAAACTACAAGTTGTAAGGATATATTAGAAAAATTAGCTGCTTCTCTATTAGCATTTACATAGAGCTGAAATACCTCTATTGATACCTATTTATATGAGAGACAATTCTTTTAATAATCCTGTTATTAGACTAAGATTTCAATCTGAAGGCTAAAAAGATTGTGCCTCATTGTCTTGATCCCAGCACTTGTGCCACCCAGCTAAAATGCGTATCCCAACAAAAAGGCATTGAGTTAAATGATCATGAAACGCCATTTCTGTTGCCGACGATTTCTCGATTTTTATCACTCCTGTGGGCGACTTGGTTCGCCGAACAAAATGTTTGCTCCAACATTGCAGGTGACTTCGATTGCCGAACGATCCATGTCAGTTGTTCATGAATAGACATAAAACTTTTCAAATTTACTAAGTATTCACAATCTAGAAAATGCAGAGTGGTGAAGGTTTTTAGGCTGAGCAATGTGACTAGAAGAAGGGCATGAATCTTCAAAACGCGTTTGTTATTGTTCCTCAAAGAGCAAGTGTGCTCAGGAGGGTGGCTGAGGAGGGCAGTAAGGGGTGCGATTTGTAATCTCCCACGGGCCCCTAAAAGATTTATCAATAGTAGTTCACTTATAACATCTCTTCTAATGTTGAGTGATAGTTAATGTTCATTTATTGCAAATTTTCTCTTTTTGTCAAATCTCACTGAATCAATGGTTTCCAGTCTTTTCATCAGCAAGAGCCTCGTTCACTTAAATGAATCTTTAAAATAAACCGCAGGCCTTTGGAAGGTCTGCCGACTCAACAAGCTCACGGGCCCATAGCTTTTTGAAAGTTCTGTCCACCGACCCTTCGTGGCCTGTGTTCCCAGGTTGGAAACAACAGCACTGAATTGGGGCTGAGGTCTTAAAGGGTCAAGTCGCCCGTGCCATTGGATCTCCAGCAACGCCCCTGAATGTGTTTCACATCATATATTGTTTTTAAACAAACTCCTTGTATTTACAAGATGAGTTCAACATAAATTATTTTTGCAGCAAAACATTCAAACCAAAAAGAAAAGACACACTCACTCATTACAAGTAGTTTGTTTTTTATCAATTTTGTATTGTTTGTTTTCTCACATCGTAAATTAAAAACATCTGACAGGACCGACGGGATAGCTGTTTCTAGCATTCTATAAACAGGCCTGGAAGTCAGGCCATAGATGCGCCAGTAATTTTCTTGCGTGAAGATCGAGCAACGGCAGTGTTATCAACTCAACTTTCAAGTTAACATCTATAATTGAGCGGAGAAAAATATTTTCAAACACCTGGAAATAATCAGATTCTCTTTATCTAAAAATCTTGGAAATATGATACGTATTAACAAATTAAATTTGATTCAAGCCACCAAGATTTATTTTATTGAAATATTGGTCTATTAAGAATGTGACGTATCATTCCATCTAGAAAAAAACCCTATTTTATAACCATAGATTAGATAAAAGATATTACTCATTTTTATCAAAAATCATCAAGATTTTAATTTCTGATATCTAGTCGTAACCCCGTACGCCCAGATTTGGGTGAAAACGTCTAAATTGGCAGTACTAGGCAAGGGACGTAACTCACATTTTGAAACCTCAGTCAACAACGGCTAGTGGTGCTAGCGATGCTGGTGCATCTAAAAACATTCAAGTTGAGATTTGTTGACATTACAAAACGCCTTTGTCATAATGGCTTAATAAATTACTAACGAGCAGTCAGGAGAAAGTGGGACACTAGTAAATCTGTTTCTTATCTTTACAAAAAGTTTCAAGTCTGAAACAACAAGAAGTCACTTGAATCCACAAAAATTGCAATTGTTGGCCTCCGAGTGGCTCAGCAAGTGTATTATTCAGAAAATACAAACAGGCTTTTTGCATATTTCACAAGTTTCTGTCAACAAGATACCATGATAGATGCTTAGCTTGAGGTGTTTATTTCAAAAAGTACCCTTAGCCCGCAGAAGTTTTATAAATAATGGTTTACCAACTGTATTTCTACTGACATTAAACAATAACAAATTCCACTAAATGTTAGAGGGGGGCTCTCAAGGAGTCAAGCTCCCATGACCCACGAATCTCTAGCTAAGTCCAAAATGGTTCACTGACTCATCAGCGCAAGTCTTCCCAGCGCCGACGCTTGAACGCCGACTACTCGGTGCCCGACAGTTCCATTAAGACCAACCAGAACAAACAATGGAATTAAAATAACGATACGATGCCTGGTTATCAAAAATCAAATATATCGCCTATTTCGAAGCACACAGCTGCTTTGTTTCCCGGGCTGATTCAATTGGGCAGTGGATACCAAACTTATTTAATCGCGGAACCGATACCTATATTTCACGGACGACTTCTCTCATCCTAATTTTAATAAGATATTAAACGAAACCAAAAATTGTTCTGGAGAGAGAATTTATTTTAAAGTTTAAAAAAAAAATGTGTTAATGAATGAAACATCAAGAAGGAAAAAAAACACTTATTATTTTATCAAAGGACCTTATATCGCAAAACCCAGATTTCTTTCTGGGAACCCTGGAATCCACTTCAATAGGGGATAACCTTCTACGACTAATTCATATTATTAGATTCTGTGGTAAACAAAGGCCCGTGTTTGGCAGGCCAGTCCGTCAGTAAAGGCTTAACTTCTTTTTTCTTTTTCTTTTTTTCTAAATCACAAACTTTTCTTTGCTGTGTACTACATTTAAACTTCTTTCCAAAAGGTTTAAAGTGCAATATTCAAAGTATTGTACAGCTTGAGGGGGGCAGATGAAGCACATGCACGCCTCTTAAATTACTAGCAGGGGTACCCAGCGTGACCCAGGGAAAAAACTTCAAACGTAACAACACAGAAAAACAGCAAATCATATTGAATAGAGATTGCATATAATCAAAGAAGAACGTACGCTCAAACGACCCGCCGGTCAGGCCCACACAAACAAATGGACAGAAATAATTTTTTGAAATTCATAAAACTAAAATAGAGGGGTGCTTGTGCTTTTATTGATATTTTCTAGCCTCAACTTCAAGGTCACGACAGAGGAGCGTCCAACTTATAATCGAGGTCTTGTTAAACATTAACTACTACAAAGCCCCCGCCATACACCATGTATATAAACAACCACAGCTAAAAATATGACTCTTTCTTTCTGGTAATCAACACTGCTGTAACCATGTAGTCAAAATCTGCAAAGTAGGGTATGTTCATCGGTAAACAAAACGTCCAATTGCTTACTTTGATAATAAGTGCAGAATAGTATAAGTATTTGCCGACAGGTTAGATGCCACGAGCAGAAAGATACATCCAATAATTATATCGGTGTTTTGGGGAGAATATCTGAGGATTGAGTAGCCCACCGTACTTACAAGTCAATGTTACCAACTGTACGGTGTCATTTTCCTTCCGCCACATGTGATAATAACATTTTAGACCTTGTATAAAATATTTTTCAGAGAAAAAAAAGTGCGTCGTACCTGCCGGGAAGTACTTCATTTCATCCTTGAGGTATTAAATCCAATGCATTTTTCAAGCAACGTAATCGATAGTTGCAATCATATTATTATTAATTGCTAAATATAAACTATGCCATAACCTCTACTACTTCAGCTCTTCCTGCCTCAAAGAGGGACAAATACAAATGAAATTTGGTAAAAAGATATGAATAGTCAGTATACAAAATGAGATACTCGGGATCCTTCTTAAGCTGGACAAAAGATGAACTTGAATTGATGGATCGACGAACCAGAAAATTAATGACGATGCATAAAACCCTCCAGTCGAGGGATGATACAAACTCTATGGGAAGAGGGAGAGGATTTATCAGTATCGAGAATTGAGTTCAATCTGCACTAAATAGGGCTTATGATGTATAAACACCAGATCAGCAAAATGAAGATTAACAAAGGAAGGAACAGTGACAAACAAGACATGAAAAGTCAATGAGAAAAGAGAAAATCCTACAGACAAATTACAAAGAAAATAGGGATAACTGTGGACAAAAAAAAACCGACTATGTATAGAGTATGAAACGACTCCGACCACAGATGCACTAGTTAGATCTCATGGACAGCCATCCCGGAAGCCGGTCAAATTGGACTGATTTGTCAATACAAGTTAGCACAAGTTCTCTCCCGTGCACTTACCAAAATATACAGGATTGGTAGGGAACGATAGGTGTTAGGAGTCTTTGGGTGTGTCAGCCTGTCATAATATCAATGAATCAGTAAATTGGCATGGCAGAAACCAATGAATAATGTCCATGTAGAGAGACATTAGTACATGATGAGTGAAAGAACCACCCTACAATTTAAATTAAAAACGCTGAAGACGTACATAACCTAAATTGGTAATAAGTACGACCGGAATACGCATTGATGCTTAATTTCAAGTAGACGTACGTATGCGAATATTTTGGCCATTTGAATATGGAAGAAAAATTACCTTTTTATACCTGTTACTACTGTGAGCAGTTTTTATATCTATAACGAGGCAACACATATTTATTGTAAAAGATAAGTGTATTCTACATTTGTCACTTATCTTGATGGCATTTTAATTACAGTATAAGGGAAATAACTCTCTTTTACTGTAGGCATATTTACATGGTATGAATTTTCAGATTTTTTTATACAACACTTGCCACTCAAGGTAGATCAGTGATTCCCAAAATGGGTGCAACCATCCCTTTCGATTTGATGGGGAAGTCAAGGGGGTGGGGCGATGGAAGACATGGGGAAGTGAGGGGGCAAAGGGCAAAGATACAAATTCAATTTTCAATGTATCATTTTTAACCAAGAGATAGGCTCGTAAACCGAGAAGCGTGCAACGCGCGCATGAGAGAATCATGCTCGACCTTACATGTAGAGGTCACAAGACAGCATAGTATTTCAGGGAGAAAATGGGGATCCAAGATATCATAGAATCTATTTAAAAAAACTTGAATGGCAATGGGCAGGCCATGCTGCAAGAATGCTAAAAAAATCATGGACACCACGACTCACAACATGGATCCCAAGAGATCACATGCGAAACCGAGGCCGACGGAATACAAGATTGAGAGATGAACTAGACAAATTAAGAAAATACCGGCTCCGTGATGCCCATGTTAGAGAATTGT
This sequence comes from Thysanoteuthis rhombus, assembly GCA_963457665.1. Taxonomy (NCBI): domain Eukaryota; kingdom Metazoa; phylum Mollusca; class Cephalopoda; order Oegopsida; family Thysanoteuthidae; genus Thysanoteuthis; species Thysanoteuthis major. The sequence continues at coordinate 81,717,322 of OY735199.1, forward strand.
GGTGAATTGTGGTGAATCCTCGGGAAGGTCCAACAACGGATAATAAAAGACTGATGATGATGATTTTTGAACGATTTTACACGGAGGCACTGATTGAATATATGCTCAAAAAGGAAGTGAAAGCCAAAATGTTTGGAAAGACTGTGCTAAATTCAAAGGAACATGGAGCAAGATTAGAGATATTGATATGCTTGAAATTAAGGTCCGGGAACGGGAAGGTTAGAGTTATGATCACAATAATTGACGCGATGAGGGGGGCAATGGGTAAATGGAGATCTGAGGAAAGATCAACACCGCCCAGATAATAGTAGCACTAGGATTGGTATGAATACAGAATTATGGAGGTTTGATCAGACTTGCTGTCACTCAATCTCTAGAAACAGCCACTAGCATCATACCTCTAGTGTTAATATACAAATGAAAAAAAGGGGGGTCGGTCTCTTAAGAGACAATTCCCAATGAAGAATGAGGCTGGTGACGAAATCCCACTTTCCTTTGAATCCATCAGCTTAGTGATCCTTGCAAGTTTCAAGCCGAGATCAGGACATTGTTCTTACAAATTGTCATGATCGACTCTTTTGCAGGATGCAAGTCCTCCTCAGTCAAACAGCTTAGATCGTACTCGATTCGCTGCTGAGTGCACGACAAAATTCGTATTAACAGGAAGTTTTTCACACTCTTTGCTCATGCCAGGAATCGAATCCAAGCCCTTCAACACGTGAGGCAGATGCATCAACCATTACAGAATCCACAACTGAGGATATACAAATGTATGGAATAACATTGTGCAACTTTCTTGGTATTTTCGGTTTGATTATGTCTAAAAAGATACAGAAAATATCAATCGTTCCCTTTAAATTTTGCTTGTGATCAGGACAGTGATAATTTAAAACCAGTAAACTTTCGATTGGACAACGGGCAAATTTGTACATTTTTCAGTCATATAAAGTAAGACAAATAATTACATATGAATATAACTGTCCTGGTCACAAAAGCAAAGTTAGGAGGGAATAATAGCCATTTTCTATACGTTTTACACATAAGCAATCAGAAAAATAACTTACTCCCTGAGAACTGAAAATCGCGTTGCACTGTGTAATAAATCCTATTTTCTGAACTTCATCTCAATGATTATAATTGTTGGATTTCTTTTCCTTGAACACAACACCTGCATTTCACCTGGTGCTGCTGTTTAACATATGACATCACTGTTTGGCAACGAGCCAATGAAGCAACGCACACAAGCACGCACGCATTCAAGACAGTCTATTAGTACCGTTTCTATTTTTATAATATAATAGGTTCCTGGGAGAAGAAAGCTATCAACACAGACCAACAATCCTGAATGATAGCCGTTCTACGAAGTCAGGAAAGTAAAGGCTGCAAGATTTTGCAGCTCTTTCTCCCCTGTTTTGGCCGGTAGCCAAGAGAAATTGATTGTCTAGTTCTATGAGTTCTGCACCTCCACATTTCTCTACAAAGCTGAGAACATTTCCTGATGTCTGCAGTCACATTTTGCTCCCATGGGAGGCAAATAAATACCTAATCATGTCTGTAAGCACGTGGGGGTCGGGTACAATCATGTGCATACTCATTGCATGTGTACGTCTGACAAATTTTACGATTTTGAATCCTTTATGAATAAGTGCTGGATAATCGGAGGTTTGGGTACCACTTTATCCCTCAAGAATTGCGAGCTGGCCAATAATTTTTCAATACATGCATGTATGTGTCAGTGGTCAGGGCAGACATGTATGTGTGGGTATGGGCGGATGACACATATTTCATCCGAGATGTTTTCATCAAGGACCGCTGATTGGTTGGTCAACTATATCATGTGACTAATGTTTGTGTTGAATCTGTTTGTTCAAATTCAATTACTTTCATGCGACGACGATGATCTTTTAGATATTAAAAACCACAGAGGTTTTAGTTTTAGCTGACCAGAGGCAAACTGTCCGTCTACACTGCGAAGACCTAACACGAGAGGTGTGCAATTTCTACCTTCTCACATTCTCATTTTTCGTCCACGAATCCAACTTTCCAGGCATTGATACATTTTGTTTCCGCAAGCCGTTCGGAACACAACAAACTTTTCAATCAAGCCTGTACCTTGTGCACAAAAGGCACATGGCAGTGCAATATAAGCACGTTTTCTGTCTTTCTCTCTCTATATATATATTCAGGAATGGAGCATTTGAGTAAATGGGAAATTATGCGTAAGAAAATACATCGTTTCTACTGACCGACCAGTTCTGCGTAGGGCAGGGGTAGAATGTCTCAGGGTCTGAAGCGAAAATTTCAATCCAACCATGTGGTACTAGAAGGGATGTCTATAGCCACACTGAAGAGTTGTAATACAACGAAACAGCTTCCTGTGGATTACACAATTATAAATTATTAAATATTACTTGACTGGATTTAGTAGTGTACCTTCTTCTTATTGGAGACTCAGTGTAGCCCTTAGTTGGTACTGGTTAATACAGCGCATCTGTCTCCCGGGATATGGTGAGGGCAGAGCATTTCGCAGCATGTACAAAGTAATCAGTGATGATCAATTAAGTGGATTACCAAAACAGAGTTATCAGTAAACAACAATTTTCTGATCATTATTTTCAGGGTATTTGAATAAGCATTAAAGCACCTCAAGTTGAACTGTCTTCCATCATTCATTCATTACGGATAACACTGATTCTAATCGGAGTAGCAGTAAAGATAAAAACAAGTCTGTCTGCAGCAGGGTCAGACTCCACTCCTACTTTGATTCGAAATAGGTCTCTTCATTTTTCGATCTGATCTGGCTGTCACGCGAACAGACCATACCCATGAGGCGAGAGGGATGAAGATTTAACAATTTACTCATTATGTCAAGTAAAAACATTTTTTTTCTAATTCCCCCTCAAAATTTGCAGTACTTGACTGGTCCTTAGTTCGGGCCCGCTCGTTTTTAGGACATTCGGGCTACTGTAGATCTTGCAAAAAGACTTGAAATTCCATGCAGAAAAACACAAGGGACTGCCAAGTGTTATACTAGAGCAGTGGTCCTCGACCTGGGATGGGGGGGCTTCAGTAATTTTCAAGAGGGGGCACAAGCCAGCAAGAAAAAGATAAGAGCTTCTTGGATAGACATTTTTTTTTTTTTTTAGATATGTTCTTTACTAGTTTCAAACCAATCAATTTGTTGAAGGTGGACCTTGCCTCTACCCCTCCCCAACTACGAATGGGGGGGGGCGTAGTGATGAAAACGTTGAGAACTGCTGGAGCTACAATTCTAAAACTATTTTTCGTCTTAAAATCTAATACGTGTTATACATCAAGAAATACGGCATCTTTTACTGAATTTATCCAACTTAAGTGAATTGAGATGATGAAAATAAACTTAGAAAAAAATGTTTGAAAAAGTTCAATTGTTTTTTGTTAACCACTTACCTTAAGATGAGTCTTCTAAGTTGTCGTGTACCACAAGAGCACGGCAATATCCAGTAATCGTTTAGATGGGCATCGCAGAGAGAAGGGAGGTAACTCGTATAAATTGTGCTACTGGTCAGCTCCCTTCTCATTGTGATTCTTATCCAAGCAATTACCCAATAGTCTGTTAATCCTTAATGCCTGAATGGAAAAGTCACAGTTGACTTCTCATAGATCTACAGAACATATACATCACTGTAGACATAGAAACCTTGGGATATATTTATATATATATATATATCTCCTAGGAATCTCAAAAAAATTAGAATTTTTGATGAGCATAAGTAATCTCAAAACCATTGGTAGCAGAAGATTTACTAACAATTTGTGGTATACCATTTACCGAGATCTTTAAAATTGGAGAAAAATTGAGAATATACTTGAAAGAAAATATTTTAAAAGATTTTAATAGATAGATTTTTTTAGAAATCTTACATCTTTTTTTATCTTATTTTATTTTACCCTCTCAGTAAATTTCATATCCCAATAATTGTTGTCCATGAATTTGGGTCTCCAAAGTCACGAAAATACATCTTGGCCCTGAAAATAAGAATCAACTTCTGATGAGGGTTACTGATCCATTCTTGCAGTGGTCAATTTGGTACTTGTTAAATCAATACAGTAACTTATTAAGAACTGTCAACCATGATTGTCAACATGAGCTTCTTCTGTTTACACATGGGTCCATTTGTCTAGTTTAGTAGGGTGCATACAGGTCGTACCTATGTGGCTAAAGAGTTGAAATTTCAAAACTCTTCTCCTTATTATGTCTAGAAAAAAACAATTATCAGCCAAATATCGAATTTTATTGGTCGGGGGGGGGGGTCATTTTACAATGTAAGTTCATGCTAATTTGATCTAGTTCAGGTTGAGCTGCGTTCACACTTGTTTTTTAAAAACCAGGATTTTCTACTCATCAAACAAAAGGTGAGAGAAATAACTCATTATTGACCACAGACTTTCCAATTTTTTTAATTGATCCTTTGCAACATAGTAAGCTGCCACAAGATGGTTTCTATTGAGTGACTAATCAGATCAGTCCCTTTGAGTCCACTGTCAAATTTACAAAAAATTTATATCAACTTCCTACAGCCTTCATTCACTGAATGAAAAATTTGCCCTGGCCCCAGCAGGTGATTCTTAGAGCCAAATGTTAGAGTGATTAAAATTTCAAATTGTGTCGTCATGTCAGTTTCAGTACAACATGAACTAACAACCAGGGCATCTTTGGAAAATGAGTTTTGTTTTGGTCAATCCATTCTACAGCCTTCATCAAGTGAATAAACCATAAGAGAAGAGCGGAATCTCCCGAAGATCTGCTAAAATATTAGGGTAACAACATCCACAACATAATGAATGACATCAATCATCATAGAAATTTTAAATGTGATTAAAAACCGTCACCCAGAACTGTCAATATAATTCTCTTCTGCTTTCACGTTGATCCTGCTGGCTGACCGGCTATTTATTTGTGTATCACGCGTTCAAGTAACACCAACGAAGATAGAGGGCTGTAAGTTCAAAGATTTACTTATTGAGGGGTTCTGGCAGCATCGACACTTTTTTTTTTTTAAACAAACAAGACAATTTTAATGTCCACTGACCAACCAAAGGAGAACATTATGTTCAAAATCTAGAATATCCTAACACAGAGTTCTTAGAACTTTCTTGACCATGACCCAGTCTAATCTGAGGCAAAAAACCTACAACCCACCAATACATATACTCTCTGTTGTTGTCTTCAAACCTTACCAAGGCCACTATGACTGTAATAATCTATCATTTCAACAAATTAATTATTAATGACAAAGGCAATAATGGGATTATTAGATATATTGCCAACAGGTTAAAGCATATTTATGGGCACACTAAAGTTGAAAGAAAAAAATCTAAATGACATTTATGTATCAAAATGAAATTTCAAGCCATAAAAAGGATAGAAGTAGTATTGAAAATTTTAGAAGAAAAATCACAATGTCCATGAGTTACACATAAAGAATGAAAAAATTCAAATTGCATAAGGGAACAAGAAAGGGAAATTTATATTTACTCATATAAAATGCGATAAATTTAATATCAAGTGGATAGCAGCATGATTGTGAAAGAAAAAGGATCTTAGCTCACATATTCACAATTGCACGGTACTCGAGTAAATATGGTAATTTGGATCTTTAAAACTGCAATATTTTATCTAGTTGATATAGGCCAGGCTAGAAAAATGGTATTTAAATACATATTTAATTTAAAACAATCTTTAGATAATGATACAGTTTAAAAAAACAAAATGGATTTTCACTAGTGTAAAAAATGTTTGAAATTACGATAATAGAGAAAGATTAACAGGCTGCAGCAGGATCGAACTTTACCTCAACTTCTATTCCGACAGATTTCTGCAACTTTTGCATTGTATATAAAATGAAAAAAATTTTTTAAATATATTTATTGCATAAATGTATTTATTTATCAAAATGAAACATGCCGAAGCATATCAGAATAATTTTTTTCCTATTTAGTTTAGTCATTAAGACAGCCTATTGGCTACCAATTGTTCGTTAGTTGAGATGATTGCAAAGGAATGCTAATTATATGTATCGGTTTACACCCTTCATTTTGGTTGGGCTTGTCCTCATCCTTTTTGTTAAAATAGAAAAATAAAGTCAATTCCAATTAGGGAGTTTGACATTTGTTTAAAAAGCTACAAAACTTCATCAACTAACACTTATGAGCCAGAGTAATGAACATTTTTCTGTCGTAAATCTGTTGCTTCTGAGCTCAACTGAGCTATTAATAGGAATGAAAGGAAAAATACGATTTTGGCTTTTCAGTTAGGGATATTATTAGACTAGTAGAGTGCAATGAACAAAACCAGTACAGTAGCAGAAACAAAAAAAACACATAGGCAAGTAAGAGGCAATTTACTAAAAGAGCAACTATTGGGAACCGAACTCAATGGTTTGTTGTCAAACTCTAACAATTGAGCTTTGACTTCATTTTTATTTATGACAACAATGACAATGACCACACCAAAAACCTGAAGTCACGAGAGCACGAACAAGAGTAACATATGCAAAAGCTGATAATGAACTCCCTCTCTCAACACAGGTTGACTTGTTTCATTTCAGGATCTATTAATACAGGAGTGTTAATGAGATACACAGTTCTGGAATAAACTTGTATAGAGGAATGAATTCTGTTTTGGTATAGACAGCAGTACCTGGTAATTTGTTATAAAATCACACGAGTCAAGGTTTATTATAACTTGATGCGTTTAGGTTTTTTTTTCTCAGTTTATACTTGGTTTCATTTGTTTGTACAGCAATAATTACCCAAAGTAAAGTTGTAAAAATATCTAAATGCTCAGAATGATATAGCACGTTCTCTAAAAATAATAGAAGAAATCTCTGGGGGGTGTCTCGATATAGACAGGGATTACTTGACAACTGGCCATTGCATGAAGCTGATATTTGCCATATATATTAGCCAGCACATAAAACATTCCAGGGTTGAGTTTGAAGTTGTTTGGATCAGCAGTTCTCAAGAAATTTAATAAAAATTAAAATATACAGATTACAGTTCTTCTATCTGAAATATTAGAAAATATTCAACACTAAAAGAAGTACCTAAATGATTCGAAGCCGTAGTATTTCATGACAGGGGAAATCGATTTCTATGACAATAATAGTACGCTGCTCCACACCATGAAGACTGACCCCCTTCCAAACATGCACTTTTGGAATGATTATTAGGGTAGTGATCTTTACAGAAAAAAGAACCCCCTCCCCCAGAAAAACACACTTCCTCTTAGAAACTATCGACAAAACAAATGATATCTCTCCTCCTCAGTACAGAGAGTACATTGGATGGGTGGATTGAAAAATGCCAACGAAATAATAGCAGTGCCTAAACCAGACAAATATGCCAAAATTGAGATGAAAATTAATTTTGGATGGTTGCCACTTCTGTTCTGGCAACCCACCTGAATGTGTCTGGCTATATATATATATCTCATTATGTATACAGTCAGACTATTTCCCAAGTCTTTGTATTCCTTTTTATCATGTTTCGGCCATATACCCTTCAGTCTTCGTCAGGCGTTGTTAGTTCTTGAATCTGGAATGACTGCTCATAGCACACATCCTAATGAGTTTTTCACTCTCTTCACTCCTACCGGGAATCAAACCCAGGATTTTCTGTACGCAAGTTAGACATGCTAACCATTACATTACCCAAACACTACACAATGAGTTTATTTCTCTGTGAATGAAGAGCTTTAGTCGTTTTGAGATTGCCATGGATATTTCCATTATCACAGAAACTTGTAGATGGAAAATTATTTCAAAGGGATGGAGGAGATTTGATCTGATTCTTATGTAAAAGCTGCAACTGGTCAAAATAAATGAACTTCAACTAAAAATCAGGCAAAAGAGTTTAACAGTAGCAGAAAATAATTTTTATTTCTGAGCATCTGGCTTTAAAAAATTAGGGAGTAGAGAAATATTCAATTTAATTTGACACAAGAGTCATCATCAGTCTTTCAACGTCCGTTGTTGGACATAGACCTTCCCGAGGATTCGCCACATTTCTATCATGGGTGTCTCAGAGCCGGTATTTTCTGAATTTGTCTAGTTCATTTTTCCATCTTGTATTCTGTTGGCCTTGGTCTCTGTGGATCCATGTTGTGAGTCGTGACGTCCATCGGTTGTTTTTCATTCTCGCAACATGACCAGCCCATTGCTAGTTGAGTTTTCTTTTCAGTTTGGACAATAAAAAATCAGTTATGATTTTTCTCCAACTGCCTAGAAAATACATCATCTATCTATTCAAAAACTGTTACGGTTTATAGGAAACAATGTTCTTTTTTTGATTTTGATTTTTTTTCAACTCAACAATAAAATTACTGTTATGGTATTTCCATAGAAATACCGTGTACATTTTGGTATTAATTTGAAGTTAGCAAATCGTTACCTGTTACAAAAAATACAAAATTTCCCTTACCTTGGTTAAAATCCATTGGTCTTATGCCCATCTTTTACACTGTGTTGTCTTCGCCTATATGAATGCACTAGTTGACATCATTCCTGTAACTGACATTCAATTCTTGACATTTGACACAATCTTACTTCTCTATAGATGAGTCATCACGGGTAGGCATCTTAGTTGTACCATTTCTATGGCTCAAGCCCTACAACTATTCAGATGTCGAACCTACATTCACCCAAACCAAGTAAATAGGATGGGAAGAAAGAGAGAATTGATTCAGAAAGAGGGGACATCATTAGCAAACGTCCAATCCCGGATTGTATCGAAACAGCATGGGGGGGGGGGGGAATAATCATGTTATTTCCCTTCATTATTTCAGCTGAAATTTTGTAGTTTTCAAGTATAGAACATACTGTATTGAAATATTTCGAGGTTTGAGCAGAAAATGATTACTCTTGACTGAAACAAGCTATATTTGAAATTGAAATTATGTTAGTATATTTACTGCCCAGTTGAGGAATAAGCCAATTTCGATAGGATTTTTAGAATTCAATTTTTAATGAATTTTGTTATGAAAAAGGGTATTTTGATCATGAAAGTCATCAATTTCATTGTTTTTTTCAGAAGTCAAGAGTGGCTCCTAGACCTTACCATAATGTTTATTTATATATATATATATATATATATATATATATATATATATATATATATATATATATATGTGTGTGTGTGTGTGTATGTATGGAAAGTTTATAAATTTTTACTGCTGATCTAAGTGCAATGACAAGGAAGGAGACTATGCTTGAAGGTATTGATTAATAGGCAATGTTTCTTATTGATTTACCAATGAGTATTCATGAAACTCTTAGACTCAATCTCAAATTTAGACTGTAAAAGAAAAACATTCCTGCAAACACATCAAAAGGTGATCTTAGGTTATATGCAGCCAAATTTTGGTCAGCAATTGAATGGCTACTGTAATTGTAAAGTTTGGCACACTCACTCACTCACTCGACGTTGAAAACAATGCACTATTCATGTGCTTTGATTTCCACATCAATTGAGCGAAAAATTCATGGAAGAAAAACAGATGATAATAAATGAACTATTTGACACTATGTTAGGAAAGGTGTGTAAATTCAGTAATCTACATGCTCAGTGTTAATAACACTTCACAGAAATTTTGCGCACATGGAACTTACAATGGGGGTAGTTATTCCATAGCTACTTACAATCAGGGAAGCCATTTTATAACCAACTGAAATCTGGCTGCACAAATACAAAGATTACGAAATTACATGAAGAAAGATTAAGCTATCTGAATCATAAAAGCAATGAAATATTCTATGCAATGGTTACAAACCAGTTTTAAAATAGGCAACATTCCGGCTCTAGAATGACAGATAGGATAAAGATTTGGTGCTTTCTCTTTTCCATAACACAGAGAAGAACAAAAACAATATCACTCAGAATTATCATAGAAAGGTTTCTATAATACAGAGTAATCAAAATTCATAAGGTGAGTGCAAAAGTTTCCAGCGCCCTTTCTCAAAACAAAAAGCCAAACAAGTTCGGCTGCTGCACCTACTTACTCGTGCTCTCATGGTGAGTTCAATATGGGATGGAGCACCCCCAAAAATAGCTCCAGCCAACATCAGGACTAGCCTAACCTGTCCCTCTTAGTTCAATGGGACAGCACCGCCTCGGGGGACTGCTTCCCCTGCAACTGGGCCAAGTAATAGAGAGAGAACCCCAGAACAAATTCTAAGGCTCCCAATGCACTTAAGCTGCATCCTCAGTGTTCCCTCATTACTTAACTCATTGCACCTGCACACTCAGGCTTGATCTTCATCTGCCACACTATCTCCAGCCCATACTGCTGGCAAGTGTCAGTACCGGTGCCTCGGGCAATGCCGTGGAACAGATACTACACTTTAATCCTAACCAAAGAGACCAGAAAATGGAGAGGGTGCAAGGAAGTCAGGCCACAACAAAGTCAAACTCCATACAATTTTTTTCTTGAAGTGACTCTCCTGATAGCATTTCCAAATGCAGTTAGTGAAGAGTTACCTCCCCTGGATAAGGTGGGGATTTTTCTTGTTAGTGGGGAAAAATCAATCAGCTCAAGCCTCCAACTAAGACAGGAGTTGGACAATAAACAATTGAAAATCAGTTTTTAGCTGGAAACTTTTGTACACAATAAATTGATAAAAAAATGAATTATTCTTGCTTATTTGGGTCTTTAAAAAGGTTTGCTATAAAATGGATACTTCTGTTTATGGCGGATTTCTGTCGATTAGAAAGTGTTTCACAAAATACAATAATGTAATAAGCAGCTACGGGACAATCGCGACTCAGTGTAATATAACGTAATCTTAATCGTTGCTGTCTTTGCTCTGCGATGAATGTAAAAAACAAACTGACTTATTTTTCAAAACAATTGAAATCAAAATTGAAATCATCATTAATTGAGGTAAAATAAATTACATAAATATCAAATTGTCACAGGGGGCATAAAAGTAGTGATATTGCTAAAGTTAGCCATTTTATAGCTAACGTTAAAAAAAGATTTTTTTAAAAACACCAGATAAGCAAAAATAGCACAAATGAAAAGATTTTTTAAAAATCAAATAAATCCAGAAAGAACAAGAAATTCATGGTTCAACCTTTTTTTTTTCCAGTCTGGTGTCATTAATTTTTATTTATTCTTATCTTGTTCAATGTTTAATCTTGCCAATGATGGTTCAGTGATGGTCCACTTAAAAACAAATTTTCTCATTCCATCATGATTATCCGTATTCACACATGAGGATTTGGGTTTTTTCTCTTTATAAACAAAAACAACAACCATACCTGGTGGTGGTGGTAAGCTTTTTGTTTAAAACAAGCTTTACATCATTTATCAAAGTTGCCAGATTTGGCTAGAAGAAGAGATAATCCAAGATTCATCTCAGACTTACCCAACACAGGAATTCGAATTTGGAAATTGAGCGAGTCTGGGGGCAGAGCTTCAATATCAGCCTCTTGAGGCAGGCCCACCTCAAGAAGCTGGTATCGAACCTGTGTCCACACTAGCCTTAAGCATGGGTGTTAGCAGAAAAGAAAATTGCCAAGACCGAAACTCCATGGTGCCAACTCAAAAAAATATTTTCGCGCTAGTTTTGACTGCCAAAAAGCGCTGAATATAAAATAGCCAGAGAAAAAAAAAAAAAAAAAAAAAAAAAAGTAAAAGTGGCCAAAAACACCAAAAAGATGCTAAAAATGATCAAAAAATGGCCAAAATATTTAAACACTTCCGCGCTAATTTAGCGATATTCGCAGTGCCAAATTTTAATTTGTCAAAGACGGAATTCCATCTGAAGACGGGGGGAGGGATTTAACATCCATGGTTCCACCCGCTTCAAGGAGGCTGGTATTGAAGCTCTGCCTTGAAAACCGATCATTTTCTAAATTCAAATGCCTGCATCTGAGAGAAATCTTGGCTCATCTCCTCTTCCATCCCAATCTGTCAACCATGTAATTTATCATTATTTTTTGAATTTTTCTTTTTACAGATGGGAGGTGAGGTTAATGCCAGTGTTAGTCTTTGTAAATGCATTTGCTTCCATGCAAAGCATTCAAACAAAATCTAAAACTAAAAGAAAATAGACTAACATTTGGAAAAGGGAAATTATCAAGTAATTCATTTTAATAAAATTAAATGCGACAAAACTACCCACAAGCCTTCAATTCAGAAGAGGGAACATTTTGGGCAGGAAATATTAAAATAAAACTATCTTAATACTGGGTTTGTTTTTTTTTTTTGTTTGTTTGTTTTTTTAGTTCATAAAGCAAAACTTCAATTTTTAAAGAAATAGTTATCATAAAAAATTTAAAAAAAAAAAAAAAAAAGAAAGAAAGAGACGGGGGATAACTGGAAGAGATACAACTGACAAATGTTCTTAGCAACAAAAAAGATAAAGAGAAAAAAAAAAACTCAGCTTTTTTTTTCCTTTTTAATATGATGGTAAAATTAAAAATTTGTTTGACTCCTTTAATAATAATCTAAAACCTATTCCAGGCAACATTAATGCAAACTAATCTTTGTAGAAGAAGTGGGCTAGTTTAAGGTTGTTGTTGTTTCATTTTGTTGTTGTGAGGCTATTTTTTTTCACAGATTTCATTTGGAAAAAAAAAAAAAGAAAAAGAAAAAGGAATTAAAAAAAAAAAAAAAGAAAAACTGGGTTATAGGAATAATACAAGATGGAATTGATGAACAGCTTTGGTCTTTCTTTTTTGTATTCAAAATCAGTGAAATGAAGGGCAGATGGGGGTGGGGGAATCAGGGGAGATAATTCATTTTTAGCAGACAAACAAGAAGGGTAGGAGGAAAAATACATAAAAATTCCAGATGATACAATAAAAGCACAAAAAACATGTAGCTAGTCTTTCTTGCAAATGATTTAGTGAAAAGAAGAATAGTAGTAGTAGTAGAGTAGTAGTTGTAGAAGTTGTAGTAGTAGTAGTAGTATTGGTAAAAATCTCTTCTTCTAAGCGTCAGTTGATTGGGGTGTCAGCTCCTTGCCACCTCCACCTTCTCCTCCTCCTCCTCCTCCATCTTCCACATCTCTCTTGTCCTTCTTGCTCTCCTCCCCCTCACCACCTGTGGAAGAGAGTTCACAGTCAGCAGAAGTGAGTGAGTAGTGTGTGCAGACACTCTAGGATGAGAACAAGCATCATCACTCAGCATCATCGATGTATATATTATTATTCTCTGCTTCGTACTCACAGAGGCTCAAGTTTTCCATATCCGACCGCGGGATTTCTGAATTAGGAGAGGAATAAAGACACAATTACTTTAGAATTTAACTAATTGACGAATGAGAAGGATGATTTTTTTTTTTTTTTGGCTTTACTTTCAACTCAACTTTGATTTGTTTTTCTTTACATTATCATTAATAAAAAAAAAAAGGACCCACTTATATTTTTTCTTCAGACAAAAAAAAAAAAAAAAAAAAAAAAATACTATCAGATATGAAAATTGATTTTTAATTACTTTCAATTGATTTAAAAAATTTAAAAAAATATAAAAAAGATTAAAAAAAAATCTTCATTTCCAAAAATAAGATTTAAATTATTTATGAATAAAAATGAAGTCCAAAGGTGAACACAGGCCTCCCCCATTATAACGCGGATGTTGGGATCCGAAAAAAGCCAACATCACGTTATAACCGAGCCACAATTAAATAAGCTATTTTGGAGCCAGATCATTATTTTAGGGTCCACTATCCACCCGCGTTATAACGAACCGTGCTATAACGGGGGAGGCCTGTAGTTTAAAAAAAAAAACAAAAAAAAAAAAACAAAAACAAATCAAGAACATGTTTAATATTAAAATAGTTTGTGACTGACTAATACCTCTTTAGCAACATGTGTCAACAATGGACACTGGCATAAGTCAGGCACATGGTCAGGTAAGAAAGGTTCTTTTTTCAGTACTGGCTGTACGTATGTCTTACAGCAATACATTTCTATTGAAACCTTCAGAGCATATTCAATCAACGACATTTCTGGTATTTTTTTTGCACATACATATGTAACAATATAAATATATGCGCACATATGGACAAATATGTGTGTGTGTGTGTATGTATGTGTGTGTGTGTACATGTGTGAATATTTAATGAATAACAACAGCATGTAGTACTGGTTCTCATTGTTCTTCAAATGTTGTGCATAACAGATCTTAACAGCCAAATAGTTTTGAATGGCATGCCAGACAAAGTACCCCCACCCAGAAATTATCTTCTAAAGCACAAGACAGCCCAAAAGTATCACGAGTCTAGCATGTCCTGATAATCCTGTTGCGCACAATGCCTGACCAACTACAGCACTAAAATGGTAATATTTTGGCAATTTTTTTTAGAATTTATTATAATTAAGGAACAATTCACTATTCAACAAAATGGCTATCTTGAACTAAACAGTAGCACACCCATTCCCAAAATGTTCAGTTAGCCTATTGTCAAAATAAATACACAAACTTTTTCTCCCACCCAAGGTCAAAACAATAAAGCTGTTAGGCGAACAACACGTCAAAGTTTAAAAGTCTTGCTTTTCTTCTTCCGATACCAATTTGACTGACCCCCCCTCCCTCCTTGTAGACTGCAAATCTCTTTCACATTAGTCACATTATAGCAGTTAAGTCACTGCTCACAATTTTTTTTAGACGGTTTAGGTTAGACTTTACACGTCTGGGTTTTAGGGGGGGATTCCCCTCCCCCCTAGAAAATTTTCAAGGTAAGTAGAGTGAAATTTCAGAAAGTTATTTTAGATTTTCAAAGTAAATAAGTGAAATTTTTAGAAAGATATTCAAAATTAGTCAAAGAAAGAGGAGATGAGAAAAAAAAAAAAAAAAAAAAAAAGTTATTTTTCAGAATTAGGAAGAAATAATTGGTCTTTATGCCTATTCTTATTCAGAAATCTTGATTAGTCGGCCTCTAGTTGACAACACCAAAACATACATGAATAAAAACGGTCAGTTATTCCAACAGTGCAAAAACATTATTAATGTGACAATATTCAGTCTAAAACAGATATGGCAAAAACTATAATAGACTAAAAAGAATGACCTGCAATATTATTCAAAGATTATGACTTTACTACAAAAGAAAAATATAAAGACAAGGTATAAATTTTGAAAACTCAAGTTAAAAAGAAAAAAATTATATCACAAAACTTATCTTCTAGAAAATAGTTTGAATACAAGAAAAATAGATAAACATAAAACAAAGTTGACAAAAATATTTTTAAATGAAATGAGTTTTAGTATAGTATTGCCAAAACACATTTTAATTTCTTTTCTTTTTTCCATTTTACGAGAAAAATGTTCCCATGAATTTTTAAAAATAAGGGCAATTTTATGACCAAATGTTCATGAAATTAGAAAAGCAAGTATACATACAGTAGCCATAAAATTACTCAAATATCAAGAATATACTTTCACTATTTTTCTCAATATATGTACAAGTAACAGCTTGATTTTTTATTCAATGTATATATATAAAAATAATGCACAGTTACAGACGAAATGGAATGTCAAATAAATTTGCCCACAGTGGGATTTGTTAAATTCACAAAAAAGGGTCAGCATTAATTCATGCCAAAATGTATTCAACTTTTAAATAGAAACTCTTAGTTACCCATTCAGCAAAAGTGGCAATTTATTTGACATTTGTTTATATATGATGGTACATTTAAAAGAAAGAAATCAAGGGATCAAATGTAGAATCTAGACCCCTGAAACTATCAAGTCAAAAGTGCAAATTTCTAGATTACACTGCAATTACATGTCAAGTTGAATTTAATTGAAATAAAGATGAAATGTAGAATTCAGACCCATTTAACTTCAAATAATGTTGTGAAGAAATTACAGCTTATAAGATCAGTTGTTGATCACATACCTTCCTCAACATTAGCAAGATCTCCATCATAGATGTTGTGGCCCCCAACATTCACAGAACCCCTCTAAATTATCATGTACCTCATTTTTTGCTGGCTACAATAAAACATATGATCTCTGGGTATCCATGTTGTGAGTTGTGATGTCCAGCAGTTGTCTGACATTGTTGCTACATGATCTACCCATTGCCATTTGACTTTTTTAAGGCATTCTTTTCTCTAATATCCTGTGCAGTATTGTGATTACTCCACATGACCCCAAAAATGAACTTCTACTGTGCATGTTGCATGGTTCTTCTCCTGAGAGCTTATTTTTTTTTAGTTAGATTCCACATTGATGGAGAAATAGTATCACAAAATCTAAAAAACCTAATTCTTAGTTATCAAAAAATTTGCACTTCTGAC
The DNA here is from genome assembly GCA_963457665.1 of Thysanoteuthis rhombus. Taxonomy (NCBI): domain Eukaryota; kingdom Metazoa; phylum Mollusca; class Cephalopoda; order Oegopsida; family Thysanoteuthidae; genus Thysanoteuthis; species Thysanoteuthis major. The sequence continues at coordinate 81,733,615 of OY735199.1, forward strand.
TTAAATCAATTTGGAGGCTTGGACTCTACATCTGATCCAAATCAAGTTATCAAATATTATTATTATTTTTTTTTTTTTTTTCAAATAAATGAATTTGCCAACATAAAATACATTTTCCCAACCAAACAAGAATGAATCTCACATTGGCAAATATAGGGATTGTACATATATATCTAAAAAATTTGAATTTAAAAATTCACAGTCAACTTCATGATTTTTTTTTAAAAACATTTTTCAATAGTTTGTAAAATTTGTTCAAGTAACATACCCACAACCTTTTTGAAAAAAATTGGATTAATACTAGCCGACCCATACCATTGAAATTTTAAGCCACAAAAAGAAGCTATATTAGAAAATTATGAAAACTAGAAAATTTCATTTATTTATATTAACAGAATTATTATATCGATTCATGAGGAGTAGCTTAACTTAGAAATGACAATTTTCTCAAAAACTTTAGATTTCTCTTTGAATTTAACACATTACGGAAAAAAAAAAATCAATTTGTTGTGAAGAAGTTGTACACAATTTAATTTTTATTTGAACATTTTAGAGTTAAGAAAAATAAATTTCTCTGAAGTTACAATAATCACAATAATCATTCAACATGCAACAGGTTCAAACTCACATCACAGCACACTCATTTATATTTTTCAAAATTCTGGTTTTACTTAAAATAAAAACAAAATTAAGCATCAAAATTGATGAAAGTTAAATTTAACTCTAAAATAAAAAAGACACCTCAAACTGACCATATTCCCAATTTACTATTGGCATTTAAAGCAAAAGAGAGAAAACCTAAAAGATAATAATTCAACTCTTAAATTCATAGACTGCTTTCAACTACCATAGAAATTTTCAATGAATAGAATTGGGGGGAAAAAAAAAACAACTCATGATTTGAATTATCCAAAAAGTGTCAGGAGGTAACTTCAATCAGAAGTTACTCCCTTGAATTATTTTGTTGATAACTAGAATGAATTTAAGAGTCAAACAAAGCTATGCATAATAATTTATATTAGAATTTATCTTAAATTTGAATAGTGCAAATATTTTTCCAGAGAAAGAGAGAGAACGCACAAATAGAAAATCATGCTCAATTGAAAATATTCAAAGAAATGAAATTTGAAGAAAACTTTTCATCTAAAAATCCCAAAAGATTAAAAATGAAAGAAAATGATCCATACAAACCAATTAAGCTTTAAAATCTTCTAATTTTACAAGATGAACACAGACACTTTTGACAGATCTAGATATATACTGAGACCAGAAGAGAAAATGACTAGTAAAAACAAGTAGAGAAAAACCGGAGTGAAAGGTAATCCTTGAACATTGGGTTGTAAAATATGGTAGTTTAACATAGCCTAGAAAGGCTCCAAAAGGTCGTAAAACAGCGAAAAGAGTATAACTATACAATGTATTGATCAGATATCAACACAATAATGACATCAAAAGACGTTCATTTTTTTTTTTATCAGACACCTAGATAGCATATGAGTTTTTGAATCCTTTGCATGCTGTGTTGAACTACAATATTTTACATCCACACGACCCAAGATTATCATTTCCTCAAATTTATGAAGTGGAAGTAAAACTTAACCAGAGAAACACCACCAAATAGATGTGCAAAGAGAAATGAATCAAACTGCCTCAAGATTCGCATTACAGAAAATAATTTGGGGGAAAAGTATTACTACTCATAGTCCAACAGGAGAATCAGCTAACCTTTTGGGAGGTGTGCTTGATTAAAAATATTTTTATGTCTTACAAGCCAAAGCGATTAGGAAGGAGAAAAAAAAAAATTAGAATCAAACTATCTAGCTGAGGGAACAGCTTGTTTCTAATTACTTCAATGTTCTTCATTATAGGAGTTTATCAAATGACCGCCACAAAAATAACCTGACCAACTAGCCAAGTGGGCAACAGATTCTTTCTCTGCTTATCTTGAGTTTTGCCTGTGTGCCTCTGGGCACTCCTGACTACATTTCTAGGGCTACCACCTTGGAAATATGCACGTGAACACGACTGAAAAATCAGATTGTAACTTTGGGAGCCATTAACATACCAACTTTGATTCGGACAATACAACCTCATCTGTTTATCTTCAATGTAGTAATGATGTTTCAGCCGATTCATTACTACAATTTACACCAGAAAAGGGCTGTAGAAATGGATCGATCACAACATGGTGACTACATTGAGGATGAAAAGAAAAGGTTGAAATGTCTGAAACAACAAATTGGATTTGGCTTAAATTTACGAGGCCTAATCTTACTGTTTGCTAACTAGAAACATAAGGAAAACAAAGAATTTTCAAGCAATGTCATACATTCAATGATGATGAGAAACTGGATGAAATGAAGTTGCGGGACAGATTTAACTTATGAGCAGTAGTTTGCCAACCGCAAAGCATTCTGCTAAAATATATCTAATGGAAAGGAAAACATTTAATTGCCTTTGTTATTTGACTGAAAGATTATGAGTTTTATTTTTATTAAGAGGGAAAATAGCTTAGTTGGACTGGTTTGCAGATGAATCTCCCCTCTAAGTAACTATGTGAACCAGTTTCAAAGTAAATGCAGTGACCACTTGATACCACTCCTGAATAACAGAGGAACTCCCCCATGAACACAATGAAAAAAAATAATGGAACTCTTAATTCTTTTTAAAAAAAAAAAATAAATAAATAAATAAAAAATGAAATTATCTAAAAAGTCAAAGGGAGGTAATTCTAATCAGGAGCAATTTCTCTTCAGATAGGATTCAATTTTTTTCATATGAATTCAAGAGTTAGTTTCACTGGGGAACTTGAGGAAGGTAAATAAGTCTTGTGCAATCTTGTGTTAGAATATCAATTATAGTGCTGTGATTAATGAACCAATCACAAAATCCTGACAGTGAATTTGATCATCACTGTGCGCCAGACTTGGCTTAATCAAAATAAAATCAAACATACAATCACTTCTAGGCAAATGAAAAAGGGATACAAAAACTTGTGAAAAGTAATTATTGAAAAAAACAATAGAAATAATAGACATACTTCCAAAGGAAAATACAGCAGAAATCAAATTAATTCAACAAGAACTTATAAGTAACAAAAAAAAAAATCCACAAATGAAGTACAATCAGAAAATACTTACAACAGCTTTAGAATAATCACAATTTGACCTATTTGCCCATTTGATACAATTTTGAATGAAAATTATTTTTGCAATATTTCTAGATTCAAAAATAGTTTTTTTTTCTAATGACCCATTTATGAGCAAATCTATAACAATTCAACTTATCTCCATTCAATTTTTCGAAAATCTAGATAGCAACGTTCCAACATCGAAAATAAACCCTCAAAAATAAGTAAGTTGGATTCATGGTTATCCAGCTATGATATCTTCAGATATAATTGTAATCTAATTCTAATTATTTCATTACATTATGTATTGGAAATAATCATCAATTTTTTGCTATTATTTCATCTTAATTGCTGTTGCTTTTTATTGCAACTTAACTCAGGCTGAGTTTCCTTCTGTGGTGAGAAAAGACTATCAGCAGGGATTGTAATAAATAAGTTCCAGGTGAGAATCCAACTCATGACCCTCTTCGCTGGAGGGTACCCTGCTCAATACACAACTGCTCTTCACCACTAGAGGGAACCCAGTCTCACATTATGATAAAAAGCAACATTGACAAGGATTAAGGTGAATGGTAGCAAAATATTGATAATGATCATCAATCATTCTAGTGTTGATAAAATCCCAAGTATTACATACAACCAAATTTATGTCTTCTAAAAGTTTACAGAAATATTTTCCTTCAAATTATTCATAACTACAAAGCTTTTGAAATCTTATAAATTTTTCAGGAATAAGTTAAAATTTGTGATATAATTTATGATGGACCTGGTCCACTGATTATGGAGTATACTTCTATTCTATCTGCATGGTAGAAGAACTATGTCCATATCAACAGAATTCACCTTCATGAAACATCTCCATATCAAATAAAAATGATCAAATCAACCCCAAATACCTCTAAATAGGCGATCTATGCGGGATGGGGGGGGGGTTAAATAATTCAGATCTCACCTATGGTATATGAAACCCTTACCCTGACCCTGAATACACTAAAACCATGCAGAATAATTTAAAAGATTAGACATACTTTCTGCATATCAGACAATTCCCTCTATCTCTATAAATTGTTTGAATTAGACTTTTTGACATTCAAATAAGTACTGACAGAAAATAGAATTGCAACATCCTGAATATGTATTTCTATCTACTCAAGATCAACCCAACCAATGATATAGCTGGATTACAGTAAATAACTCCCTATACTGATACCACAATAAGGGATGTATCCACAGTACTCGGATCATATACCAATACACTGTACATCCTCCTTTAGTTTATGGTCTGTACTGAAAGAAGATAAACAGTGTAATAATATGGGGCCCGAGTACTGTTGATATATCTTTAATTTTGGAACCTATGCACTTATCAATCTGTATACACGATCATTTACTGTAATCCAGTAATGCTATCCATATATCTAATCTTGAGTAAATTGAAACACATTGAGAGTGTTGCAATTCTATTTTTTGTCAGGGTATTTAGGAATGGTCTCGCTCATTACCAAAGTCTTGATTCAAATGTGTTGGAAATGAGTTTTATCCAGGTAACACTAATAAAGAGCTATTTTTTCCAAATATTTTTTTTTTTTTATCATTTTCTCTTTTTTAAAATATCCATACTATTGAATGATTATCGGCCATAGAATTTATGGTGATCATAATTAAAGGGGAAATCCTGTGCGATACAAGTGGTGAAAAATCATGCAAAGCATCCAAAGGGAAATAGGGCAGAAAATGAAACTAAGCAACAAGAAAGAATGTGTCAAGGGAGAAAAGAAATAATAGAAAGATACGAAGGTAGCAGGACATGAAAGGAATAACCTTGGATTATACAAACCAGACAGAAAAAATTTCAATACAGGAAATCCCTGATTAACTGAGTTTTGTTATGTTGTTGATAAAAAAAATTATAAAATAGAAAAGATGAAAAATTCTAGGTATTGCAAATTAACTCTTAAATTCATGAACAACTTAAGGCTGTTCCTCAACACAATGAAACTCTTCAATGAATAAAATTTTCAAAAAATATTCAAGTCTTTTGAATTGAAAAGTACAAGAGGAGTACTGATTAGAAGCTATTTCCCATTATTCAAGATTGAATGGTTTTTCAAACTATACATTGGTTAAATACAAGATTCATACAGTACAATAAATAAAAGATCATGTTTATATAATTGTGTCCATGGTAAAATCAGTTTCACATAAGGTTGTTCAAGTTAAAATCCAGATTTTCAGGTATCTAACCACAAAATTAATTAGGGAGTTCCTGTATTCCTTTGGAAATAACAAAACAACCAGCACAAACTTAGTGTTGTTTATTTGATAAACTCTTCACAAATTATCAAAATTTAAAAACATGAAAACATTCAGGATTTATTATTTAGAAAGTGCTAATTACAAAGATTCTAGAATATTTCAATTTCAATGATTTTTCCTTTCAATTTCTCAAACTGGATTTACTTACCAACAACTATTTATACAATTTAGGCTAACAGATGTCTTTTATAGGAATGCTCTATTTTCAGATAGCAGAGGAAACCAGTATATGATCCCTACTACAATATAAATGCTACAACAAGAGCATCAGATAAGACAAAATCTTTACAACAGCTTGTACCCACCATTAAATAGAACATGAAAATAAACTTTTCTTTCAATAGCCAGAGATCAATCAGTAAAAAAGAAAAAAAAAAAAAAGCAGTAGTTATCCTTAATAACAAATGCAAAATCCTTGAAGGTTAAAAAATTCAAAGTTCTTGATATTTTTGAGTGAAATTACGATTCAAGATGTATTAGGTTTTTTATGAATATATTTCATCCCCATTTAAGAATTTACCCTACAGTGAACAAAGAACTCACTTCACTAATCTAGTTCCTTCTCTAATTTGGTATTGATTTCAAATTTCCAAAGCGACCATAATTTATAATTTCACCAAGCCACTGTAATTTCAAATTTCTCCCTAAAAAATCTAAACCCCATACAGAAATGAATAGCAAAACATGTCCAAGGAACAAATCAATGATATCTCAACTGCAAAATCTCATTCTCATGAATTCAAGTTATTTTTCTTTAATCTGCAGATAGTATATCTACCTTAGAAATTACACCAAGTCTTTGAGCAACAATTCTGGAAGTGACTTGTGAGAAGTTTAAAAAAAAAAAAAAAAAGTACATGTGAACCGAGGAGATAATTCATAAGAGAAAGTGTGTAAGTGCAAATTGATATAGTGGAAATGGTAATAGAGAGAAAGTAATAAGGATAACAAAACAGATGTCATGCCAAAAGTAGGGAAAAAAAAAAAAAAGAAAAAAGAAAAAAAAATGATGGCAATAACATGACCACATTTTTACCTGTACAAAGGATCATGTAGAAGAGAAAAGATCAAGAAGGTCAGAAATATGGCACTCTCAATGCCTTGCTATCATTTCAATTAAATACTAGTCGAAACTTGTGGAAATTCCAGTTTTAAACAAAATATTCAACTCGATAAAAAGAAATTAATCTATTACTTAATTATCAAAAAAATCTGACACAGAATAAAGAAAAAAGGAAAAGAAGTTCTTCCTATCCCACCCTAACTTGCCAAGTGTGCTTTATTTATAACTAAAATTGTCTTTCAAAATGGCTAAAATTGACTACATTCTCCATTTCCAGCTAATTTCATAGCAAAAAATGTCGCTTTATTTGATAAGTAGGTTTCAAATGAGTGATTTTATTATATTCTCTAGAACAAATTATTAATAGAATTATACATTCACTTTTATGAACTTACTAGATTTAATCGGCTTTTGAAGTATGTAGTGGCTAAATTGAGGGAAAATGGCCAGATCTCGCCAAAGAATATTCTTTCTACTGTTGATTTCACATGATCACAAAGCCACAAAACCTCAATTTACAAATTAGATGCTACAAAACTAATAATGCTAGATTAATTTACTGTCATGGCCATCTGATGGCTCAAGCAAACTAAGTGGCTGCTTAGATCTGTGTGGCCACAAGAGAGCCCCTAGGAGTACTTGAAATATCCAACAAGGAAGATTGAAAGTTACCCTCCACCAGTGTGCAGGGAGGGGTCAAATGCTGATAAGGGGCATCCTGTCATTTACACAATGGATTATTATTTTGCAAAGTCAAAGAAATTAAAGTACAAATTTAGGAAACAGCAACAGAAATTATCCAAGGGAAAGAATTGTTAAATAATTTTGAAATTATCTTTGAAAGCAAATATTTCAAAAGCCTCATTTAGAAGCAACAGTAATTCAAGTGTCATAATAAGTTGATACAGGTAAATACCCTAAAATAAAAGAATAATTGACAAACAAACTCATTCAGGGGCTGAATTATACTTTAGATTGGGTTTTTTTTAGATAAATTACAAATATATTCACCATCCTTTAGGGGAGAAACACAATCCCTCAGATAAAATAAAAATTTCCATTCATGCAGAAATACCAAAAAGACAGTTCTTAAACATCATTTACGTAAATTTACAATCATAAGCAAAACAAGAGATTCATTGGAGACAGAATATGATGGTTTCTTAAATGTAAAAGAGTTCAAAACTTGGAGAATATAGTATGCCAAGTTCCAAGCTAGAGCAGACACGATTTTCTTTTCAAAAATCAAATATTTGAATATTTTCATGTGACAATTTTACAGCAAGGTAAAATAAGGTATTATATTCAATTGCTAAATTTGAATTCCTCATGTAAAATTCACACACAGGTAATTACAACCAGCCCAGTGGGTTACTTGTATCTTGGAATATCTCATTAGGAGAAACGGAATACTACTTTATTCAGTGAGTGACCAAATGGTAAATGCCTGTTATGCAAGCTGCTCCTTATCTATATGTGTAACCACAGCCATTTCTGGTAGGCTAATGCTCCTGGAGTTACATCCCCTTGTAACTATGGAGGGCAAATAAAACACCAAATACACATCTATCTTATTGATAATTCAAATTCAACTTATAATCATTCACTTATATAAAATATCAGAATTGACAACACTGAAGAGAAATAACTGAAACACTCCGAAGTCATTGTTTTGCACAACAAATAAAATCATCTAACATGACGATTATGGCAGACTGCACCACAAAACTATCAAGTCTACCCACTTCCAAACACACACTGCTTTTTCAACCTCCTAAAAACCACGTTTCCAATATAATTTCAAGTATTTTTTTTTAGTTATGGTCCAACAAAATCTTACTATTGAAGTTGTCTTATTTCAAGAAGCTAAATCAAATTAGATCAAAGTATAATAAGCAAATATTTGTAAAAAAAAAAAAAATTTACTTTGATACGTCAGGCAAGTTATTCAGATTCAAAATAATATAACAAATTGATACAACCTTCACCCATTTTGTAAGTTTTAAATTCCTAACTTTATGGCATGTGCTGTCTCCAGTTCAAACTCTTCTCCAAGGAAATTTCTATTATGTATTACTTACCTATATAAAGTATTGCTTGCTTATATGTTAGTTATCCATGAATACAAAATATCAGTACTAATAAGATTTATTATTGGGGGGGGGGGAAGAAAAAAAGAAAAAAAAAAGAAGAAAAAAAGAAGAAAAAAGGGGGAGGCGTTTTTTAAACTGTATATCTTAAAGGGGGAGAGAATGAAAAACAATTATATCATGTCTATTGGAAAAAAAAATTAACATCACACTTCAAAGTTCTGCATTGCAACCAGTCTGACATGATCCTACTCAGTAGAAATAAGGGTACTATGATAATATAGGGGTCCACACATAATGTGTAAAAGACTACAATTTATTCCCTATTATGTTTCCATCTTCATTTTTTGGTACTAATTCTAGTGGGATTTAGGGGACAAGATAAGTTACCCCCCTTGAATTTATCATTTTCTTCAACTAGCCTCAATAAAAGTTGCAATAAAAACTCACCCCCACCCCTTTAATTTGTTTTTTCCAGGTGAGGAGCGATAATGTCTCTGTGGTTTTCTCAGATGAAGATATTTTTTCTTCCAAGATAATACTTATGAAAGAAAGTTGCGATGAAAAAGCAAAACAAATAGAGACAAAATCTCTTCCGTTATTCACCCGTCTAAAGCTTCGAAATCTATGAAAGCTAATGGTCTTGTAAAATTAAATACAATTTTTTTTTTTAGAAAGGAAGCCAATTTAATTTGGCTTTCACAGATAATTTTACAAGCGAGTTAGGAAACCACCATGTAAGTGCCAGGAAATTTTTAGGAAATTAAATTTATTCTAATTCCATCAAAACTGTTAGATAAATCAAAACACCTCAAAATAATTAGAATGAGAAAAAAAAAAAAAAAAAAGAAAAAACCAACCAATCAACCAATCACAAATCAGTTTAGATAGATGGAGTATTAAAACGGTTATTAAAAGGTGAAATATTATTAAAAATTAATGATGAAGGAGAAAGGGGGATAACTTCTAGTCTTTCACACATCAGAGCACCAAAAAGAGTTTCCCATGTTAAATCCAAGAAAAAAAAAAAAGAAAAGAAAAACTGTGCGTGCACATGTGGAGATTATGTTAACTCACCTTCATCTGCAGCAGCATCCCCATCTCCAGCACGCTTACGTTTACGAGGCTTGAAGTTTTTCCGTCGGAAACGAGGCATTGGTAGTTGTTCCATGTTTAGCACTTGGTGAATTTGGCGGAAAGCAATCAATCTCAATGTGTGCTGCAATTGAATCAAGAATCCCTTGTCAGTTGAAAACGACACCTCACTAGTTGGCCTTGTGGTGCCGTATATAGTTATCCCGTACCATTCACGGGTTTACCATTCATGGTTCAGTATTAAATAATTTTATAGTAATATTTGGGGGAGTTTTGTGGCATAGTGAATGTTGAGGAAATGAATAATCATATCAGTGACAGCACTAAGTTATTCTGTACCTCAATGCAAAAATTCAATAAAAATTTCTCAAGGACCCTCTTATATATTGAGCCCTGAAAATTCTGATGCCCCTTGCAGTTGCAGGGTCTGAGGGTCCCACGTACAACCTTTGATTAGATTCATTTTGCTCCATTCAAATGAATTGGTTTCGAACAAAACTGAAAATGTATTTATGAACTGTAGAGCTGCGGCAATCAATTGATTAGTTGTCCTTCAAATTAATTGCCAACATAGTCCCCTACCACCGAAAAATGAATATCCTTGGGTTGTGGACAAAACAAAACATTCAAGGACATCATCTTGGACTTTGGAGAACAGTAATCTACAATTTTCACCATTTTCTGATACTTTATAAGACATGTAGAACACAATTTTAAAAAACAAATCATCAATTAATTGAGAAAATGATCAACAGATTAATTGATAATGAGTAAAATTGTTGGTTGCATCCCTAGTGAACCGAGAAAAAAAAAAATGACTAGAAAGCATTCAGAGTGTTCAGAGTAATAGAGAATTACTGGAATTCCTCAAGTATTCATTCAAAAAATCTTGATCAAACACATTTCATGGAATGGATTGTCCTTGTTAAGAGGAGTACTACTGCATTTTATAAATTTTCTACACTGGTCCTGGGAGCTTGCATTGCTCCAGGTGTAAACAGTTTGGGAATCCCTGAACAAATACTAACACATACTCACCTGGGCTGATGCAGTTATGTTTTCTTTATCTTGTAATGTCAAAGTATTTAATACATCTGTGGGTTCTTTTTCACAAGGATCATATAAACCAGGACCATCTGGACCAATAAGACAGAAATAAAGTAGAAAATAAGTATGGTTGTACAGAAACACGATTTCAGTAGAGAGACAATTCAATTTTGCTTCTTCGGTTGTCTCCCCTTTATCTTATAACTAAATCGCAGCACATCTTAACTTGTAAGCTCAAGTTTTTCGTTTTTTTTTTTAAAAAGCACGAATCACATGATAACAAAACCCAAGTTTGAATGCCTTCCTGTTTTTTGTTTTTTTTGTTGTTTTTTTTTTTCCTATTTTTCACGTAGTTCTCAGAGCAAATGGGAATTTCTGTGCATCTCTAAAGTGAAACGTTTAAACCAACCCTCACCAAACTCCGACAGAAACACATTTCATCACACAGCAAACCCTTGCTTTGATTAATTTCAGCTTTAACTAACACGTGGACCATAACTGACTCTTTTCTTATTTACCAAACGAAGTTTGTTAAATGTAATGACCATGTGGACCATAACTTTCTTGGATTCCGGGATCTACGTGATTTTTGATAGCTTGATCTGGTTAGTAGTAATAGAAAATTTTTGTGCTCTATAAAATCTGTAACCCAGTGAATCATTAGATTCTTGACCTATGGTGATTTCTTTTCTTTTTTCAAGATAACAGGCATTAAGATATCATTTCATCAATTACGGGACTTCTTTCAACAGGTAAGCAAAGTTTGGGCCAAATTCAACAACTCAGCCACCAAAATGGATCACATCTTAAGGACAATTTACATTATCACCGCTAAAGAAGCCAACTTTTCTTTTCTTTTTTTTTATAATTTCGTACTCAGTGGACACAGTAGTGTCCATTTGAAATTTAAAGGAAGAAAAAAAAAATTCAAGTTTTTTTTTATGAGATGTAGTATTGTGAGCCATTTCGAATAATTTTTGGCTTTTTACACTCATCTTAACTTCTAGTTTCTTTTAAAAATCACGATTCAATTGAAGCCCGTATAGCTGTTTTGGATTTTAGTAAAATGCAATTATTTTCTCTCATTTTTTTTAGATGAAGTATTGTAAACTATTTTTGTCATTCTTTGTGTACTATTTACTTCATCTTAATTTCAAGTTGTGTTTTGGTCATTTTTAACAGGTAAGTCGTTAAACTGAGCTTGAGTTGGTGTTTACAATTCAGGAGGAAAGAGAATGACTTTTGAAAATCAATAAATGGGTGGGGTCCTAATTAGTGCAGGTTTTGTGCATATTTTCCCAAAATCCTTGACTCTATAAGAAGCAATTTGGAAAATTTTCCCCCAATGTCAGTCCACCAATCAGTATAAGAGATGCTCAAGCATCTTAAGTTTATTCTGCCATTGCAGGACACTCCTATCAACAGATGATTTGAGTTTCATCATTGTGTTACCAATTTCAGTCATACATGAACAAACACAGAAGTTACATATTTTTTAAGTTAATAAATGCACAAAATCTTGGCATCTTTGAAAATATGCAGGGTGCCAAAGGTTAAGAAAAACTGGACCAATGGCTTTATACCTCTCACAGTGCAAGACTCTTATAATGAGAGTGAGAGGTCCTGACCTCCCCCCCCAAAATCTTTCAATGAAATACTGCCAGTTACAATAAAGAAAAACTAGCAAAATTTCATGAAATTATCCAGAATCTTATTAATTTCATTTATGATGGTTTAGATTTATATCTAGTATTTAAGCTCTCATTTTCAGATTTTCCTGAATTATAAGATTATTCATTTATTAATTACATCCTTATTTAGGAAGTAATTAGTACATTATATACAATTTACAGGGTTATTATCAAGGTATTGCATGTTAGAGATTTATATTTGGAACAAATTACTGAAATCTATTGATTCAATTTCACTTTGGACATTTTGTGGAATTAGTTGTTACCTTTAGGAGATGTACTACAGTATATTGTAGCGTACTAATTTGGTGATTAACTCATGCCTAGCCAGAAAATCCTTCAATTTGCAACTCCAAATCGCATCAGAGAGTTCGAACATGCATTTTATAAAAGAGGCAAATTATATAAAAGTGAGAGATAAAAAAATTTAAAAAAATTTCCAAATGGACCCCATTGAACAGGAATCCCATGTTGAATGATGAATTACCCGTATTCAATACGGAATAAAATAGATACTTACCAGGTAATAATATTCCGGAGGCTAAACACTCGACAACTCTCCTAAGAGCATCACCAGGCCCAAGATTAAAGCCAACGCTGCTTATACATTTTTCCACAAGTAATTCCATAGCCTTTAGAAATAGAAAACAGCATTAGTCAAATATCAACAAGAAATACCATTAAACAAGACTGTCAGCTAAATGGTGAAACCTCTCTTCCAACTGATGAGGATTACTGCAACTTTTGCATTTGATGTACAACAAATGAAACATTATCAAAATAAACATGTACTTTTTTCTTTCTAAATGCATTCATTGAAATGAAAAAAGTTCTTGCATATCTGCATGATGAATTCAAGTAATATCTAAGGCCTGACAATCTAGCGCAATCAGTGAGACAGCCTCCTGGCGATCAGTTGGTCTTGAATAGGGGATTATGGATTTTATATATCAGTTTAGAGCCCTTATTTGAGCAAAAATTGTTCATATAATTAAAGGAAAACAAACTCTAGACTTTGTAGTGGAGTTTGACAGAAAGCAAATCTGAAAGTCAGACCATAAATATCCAAGTTCTCTCCCTTGTATAGAAGGAGTAGGAGGGATCAGGAGGTAGTGTTTTGTTTTTTCTGTTGGTATGTCAGCCTGTCAGTCAGTGAGTGCATTAGGTACTACAGATGCTTGCACATCTAAACAATGTTTTTAACTCAATAAGCAGGAATATGAGCTTTGGCAAAATAAATGAAGATGCATTCAATAATTCTATCTTACATTCACAACATTGGCTACTTTATTTAATGTGAAACTTTGAAAGATAAGTATGAAAGACAATAATGATAAAATGATACCAAATGTTGGGCTGTCACAATAGGCATTAGAAAAAAAATCTTATTTTGTCAGAATTGGAATATTTTTGTCTATTGCGCCTCACATTGCATATTGAGAAATTGATGTAAAGACTCATAAAAGTGAATTGTGTTCGAACAATTACTTGTTCTCTTCCATCTCGACCAAATTCTGCCAGATTTCTCAACCGATTTTGGTATAATTAGAAATATGGTGTTAATGGAAGTATATGAGGAAGAAGTGCAAATTCATTTGTGAAAAAGAAAAAAAAGGAAAAAGAAACAAACAAACAAAAAAGAAAGAAAAAAAAAAGTATGTTTATGTTTCTCATCTTGAGAGTGTTTATACGTAATTCAATCCACTTTCCGTCATAAGTTTATTTACTATGGACTGGACAGAATATAGGCCAACAGGCATATATGGCTTGAAAGACTTATTACCCTCTATTTCAGTGAACATCACATGTACACAAGTAAAAAGTCACTATATGGATCATCTGATGTGTTATAGCAATAAAAGCAACACACAAAGAATGAGCTCATTAGTTCAAACCACTAATGGAATTGTCATGGTTGATTTAGTTTCATTGAACCAATGCGGAGACACAGAAAGTTAATTTCAATCTACATAAGCAATGTGACTATCCAATAGTAACTCTTAAAAAGATAAAAATTCTACGCAAAAAGTTGTGGGAGTAGAGGAATGGTTTGGCAAAAAGATCCACACTATCTAAATAAGGCAAGGAGAAAGAAACAGGGTAGGGGTGAAATAAAGATATTTGCTAAGGGTGAACAGCAGAACTGTTCAGAAAAGAAAAGTAAAGACAATGGGGGGGTGATCCAACTTGCTTTCAAGTGTTCGAAAGCGGGAGATTTGATTAAATTGCAGGGAATAGTTGCTTCAGGCAATCCACGCGAGTTTTTTCAGATATTACACTGTTTTAGATTTCCACCCCTTGGAATACAAACCAATGAATATTTTACTAGTAAGTATAATAATGATATTAGAGTCACAACCACATTTGGATAAGAACTATTTTATTCCAAGTAAAAAGGTATTTAGGACGAAAAAAAAGTTATTCCATTACATCATACAACAAATTATGGAAATGGAAACTTTTTTTTTCTCTCGTTCCGGTGTTCTAATCGCTTACTTTAAAAATTCTAAAAAATTCTAAAAAAAAACTCAAAAACTAAGAATTTTCATAAAGCCCACTTTATGTATTGGATCAATGGATGCCTTTAAGGTAAGTATTATGGCTGTTTAGGCCATTTTCAACATCATGATTGTTGAATCGTCAATATTCATCTAGAGTTTCTAGGCGTAAGCAAACTTTTGCAAATTTACTATTGGTTGGTAGAAACTAGTTCTGCTAGAACCAATCAAATTCCATCTCTTATAGAAGCTTAACTTGAAACATTCAAAATGCTGCGCAAGCAACACTTCTTATTTTAATTTATACATCCGCAAAAGGTTATAAATACTCCCACTCGAGTACCCACTTGGCCAAGATTGTGATACTCTGATATAAAATTTTTTTTCATTTTTCTCACTCAACTCACCCATTCATTGAGAGGCCCCCACACATTGTTCCTTTGGCAGAGTTCTCTGAGAATTCGTAGCACCACAACACATGATGGTAAGCCAGTAGCTCTAGCCTGAACAAAAATGAACAAAAGAACCATTTAACAATCAAACAAAATCATTTTAATACAAAACCTACTGAGTACAACAATTTGTACTGTACGTTATCAAACCATGAAAGATTTCTCAAATTCACATACAATTGATTAACTGCAATAATGTGTAGCGGAGAGCAAAATTTGAAAAGAATCTATAGTGAAAGGCATTCGGAGAGTGCATACCTCAACTGTTCACTAACTCAATAGAAAACGAATTTATAAAGTAGATAGAAAGATGTGTGACTCACCTGAAACCATTTTGCATGTCTTAGCACAGCCAATGCCTCCAGACATTTCTGTTTATTGAGAAGGTCAGCAGGCTCTTTAGGCTTTTTACAACCTGGATAAAAGTGAGATATAAGGGGGGGAAAGAAAAGAAAAAAAAAAAAAAACAATACAAATATTAACAGTTTAAGTTTACAAATATGCAACCTATCAGTTGACACTATAAAGTTCTTAAAACCAGGGGGGAGGGTCAGGAGGTGAAAAAGGAAAAAATGGGGGTGGGGACTGCCTCCTTTATATCCTGAAAAGAAACAAAGCATTCAAGAACAGACAACTTATTCAATTTGTGATTCATGTAAATCAGTGACATTTGGTGCTTTGTATCTTGGATGAGCTATGTGCTACAGATACGCAAAAACAAAAAAATAATTTAGTGTCTGTAAAAAGCAACAGACTTCGTAAGAAGCTTTTGGTAAAATAAAAGGAAGGTGGTCCTGCTGTAAACTAAAGTTTCACACCTTTGCTCGTTCAATGTTATAAATGGCGAACAAATGATGAGAAATATGAGAATTAATGGAAAAAAAACTAAATTTGGACTGAACACTTATCTGCAGATAATAGTGTCAAATCAAAAAAGGTTTTCCATCAATTCTCTGAATTTTGACAATCAGGAAGCACCTTCATTTCATAGGGTCAGACAGGCTTCAACTGTCCATGGCTTTTCATAGATATAAAAATATTTTGGCTTTTGTGCATCCATAGTATGCAGCACACCCAAGATAGAAAGCACTATATGCCACTTATGTAAATATACCTTTTTTACAACTATTATATATCGTGAAAATCTTTTCGAAAAAAAAAATTTTTTTTAAATAAAAAAGAAGGACCTTTGGGGCATTTTTATTCTAGTACGAATGAACATAACTATTACGTTTAAAACTTTTATAAGAAATTACATCAATCACACCCTTTCAAATATAGATGTTACAGCTAGTGATTTTGTGAAGTCCTAGCATTCATTTCATAAAATCCCTCAATCAGAGTAGTAATGGTTTACAAGCTTGTGATACAGACCATGACTATTGTAATGAGTTTGAATGACACTGGGCACTCCACTACTGTGGCCATGTGTCAAACTAAGCTGTATATATACTGTAAATACCAAAACAACATAATATTTGATATCTACAGAGTTTAGCATAGTCTGACAAAGCCAGAGTAGCGGGCACCCGGTGAGAATCGAACTCAGCATAGCAGTAATGGTCAGCATTGCCAACTTATTGACCATTACTTGACCGGTTGTGAAACTAGGGATTTCATGAAATTACTGAAAAGTTCAGATTTCAGAGATAATTGAACTAGTGACTGTTACAGATAAACTAATATCTCTTCTCTGTGCAATGATGGAAATAGCACTAATTCGATACTTGTCACATGAGGCTATTCGAGTCGAGCCTTTTTCTAATTTTTTTCCCAGGATGGGCTGGGGTTTAAAAAGAAGTGCCAGCTTCAAAACAAGTGAGGGGGAAGTCAGAGAGGAATCGATGCTCATATAAAAAAACATAGATACTTATGTAAATTGAAGGCGAGTCTAAAATTCACTTACGACCTCATGTTGCTGAAAAACAAATTTAGCTGAAGATATTTATGAATCACATGATACGCAATCCTTTTAGATGCAGAGGAAAAATGTTATAAAAAGAATATTTGAAAGTATTATACCAAGTATACATGAATTAAACAACTGAAATATTATACATCAATGTGAGGCACAGATGAGGAATACTTAATAAAACCCACCAAAATATCCTCATTTTGCGAATTTGACCCTTAATGCCCCCAAACTGTTAGCATTGATATAGGTAATCAAGCTATGTCAAAAAAAAACATTTTGCTGAAACTTTAGACATTTCTCAACAAGCAAAGCTTTGTTTTTTTTGTTGATGATAAAATTCAAACTATGACAATAACATCATGATTTATCATAATTCTCCGCTTTGAACAAAGGCCATTTACTGATATGAATGTATGAGTAAAAAAATACTGAATTTATTGTCTATAATTTCAAGATTAATCAACACACCAACTTTGTTTCAGACTTTGCAACTCTTCTTCATCTTAGATGTAGTCACAACTCTTCAGATGATTCGTTTCTTGAGAAACTCTTCCCTTACAAATATCACAATTTACACTTGAAAAGGGCTGTAGAAATGAATCATTCAAAACATTGTGATAACATAAAAGATGAAAAGAATTCAAATTAACTTCTGATTAGAATTATCCCTTGGACCATTAGATGAATTTTTCTTCTATTCTAAGAGTCCCATCAATTTTTATTCGATTCATTGAAGAATTCCACGGTTGTTTACAAGCGGGTTGATAAATTAAAGAATTAAAAAAAATTAATAAGAACTTTGGGTTGAAAACTTACTTGAAAGAGTTGATCATATCTTAGAATTGAATTCATCTGCTCAATGGAGATGAAGAAAATAGTGAATTACATACGAGGGAACTGTAAATCCCATTCAAGTAGTATTAGCTAGCTTTATGGTGTCATATATTTTTATACGATAAAGTCGATATTGTTCTTTTTATTTTAGTACAATCAAAATTTTTGTTCAAGACTGTCGATTCAGAATGATATCGGGATGTGCGTCTCTGAGACTGTGCCTAGAACTGATGTTAGCTATTGGAAAGAGCCAAGCTTCCCCATCTCATCAAGATGTAACATTTAATCCTATGAAATTACCAACAATACTAAATGTCTATTCTATGGTACTGCCAGACAGGACAACGGCTGCCAACTTGTTCTAATTTTTATGATCCTAAATTGAAGAAAAAAAAAGAAGACTGCTTAACTGGGATGTAAAAATTAATGAATTCCATATGTCAGAACTGTTCAAATAGAATAAGACGAACTTGTTGAAAAATAAAAAGCCACACAACCAAATAAAAAGTATTGTTCATCTAATGCTAAGCAATAGTTCCGAGTTCTCTCCCAGAACTTCAAAGGCAACATCGAATTTTTAAATGCTACTGAATTCTAATTTAGGCTATGGCAGTTCTTTATATATATATATATATATATATATATATATATATATATATATATATATATATATATATTCGTATCTTATCAAGATCATAAATGACTGTAAACACCATGTGTATTTATGCTCATCTCAGCAACAAAAACAAAATATATTTGAATTTCAAGTACTTCACAATTGTTTTCTACAGACCACAACTGTTCCAAATAAAAGTTCAGGTAATCTTTAGTTTGATGGACATAAACCCACTGAGATGGTTAACCAGCATACAAAGGCTCCAGAAAATATGAATCTTTGTATTGAAAAGTATAATTAAACAACATTCATCAGAAATGCAATAATTGAATTAAAAACCTGTCTTTTGGCCATCGGACTGTGTATGTAAAGGAACAATGGCCAAACCAAAGTTTTAAATAAGACAAGCATTTAATTTCATTATTGCGTTATTTTCCGATTAAAAAGTTTTTTTGATTTCAATTTAAATAAATATCATACTTTTTGGAGCCTTTGTGTGATTTTTGGAGCCTTTGTATGATATTTAATCATCAAACTAAAGATCACACAAGTTCATTATAATGAACTAAAAGAAATTTATTGAAATAGAGGAATGAACTTCAGATTATATAACTGAGGGTGGGGATGGGGTGGGTTCAGGATACGCATTACAACACTTTTAACTAATTAATTAGAAAACTAAACGAGATTCCCACAGACGATTAGACAAAAGCCAAAACAAAAAATAAATTGGATGATTAAACAAAATGAATAGGTAAATAAAAATCAACAAAGGAAACAAATAGAGGATATATATAGATATATATATATATAGATATGTAAATAAAATCATGAATATAGTCAATAAACACGAGCAGATTGAAGCAGAACATGTGTCATGCAACAGTCAAGACTGTGTACATTCTGGCAATCGGGTATCTACATCAGCTTCTATAAAACGACTCACTATTATTTTTTGGACTAGTATTTCCATTCATATCAATTTTTTTTGTCATTAATTATTTCAACTTACACAGGCCATCAATCCATGGTGGTGAGTTAATCTGAAATAAGGAGAGCTTATCCTATATATCTGATCAGTGTGCCATAGACTGATGACCCAAGTACGTTGAGATAAATGGCAACTGAAGAGAGAAAAAAAAAAAATAAGGACGACAGAAAATATTAGTAAAAAAAAAAAAAAATAAATAAATAAATAAATAAAATAAATAATAAATGGTCGACAATGCTTCATCTACAGCAGTCATTCTCAACTTTTTTTTGGCCATATCCTTCTGAAAAGCTCTTCTCAGGTCCCAGGGCCCCCTGTCAAACAGGGATAGAAAGAAATTCATTCATCATTTCAGTCTATGGCCCCACCTCAAATGCGCCAAGGCTCCCAAAAGGCTGTATGGCCCCAGTTGAGAATGACTGATCTAATGCTACAATTTGACCAAACCAAATGAAACTAAATTTTCAACAACCAGTTCAAGCACTCAAGCAGAAGTGTACAAATTAATTCAGTTAAAAAAAATAAAACAAAGAGAGGTAGACTCCTAAAATCCACATGCAAAATTTAGAGGACTCCTGTTAGCTTTTAAGTGAAGGATTATCTCCCCCTCGAAGAACAACAGATTGTTAATGTATTGTCTATAACTTTTACACCTGAATAGGGCCTTGATGAATCAGCCGAAACATCATGACTACATAGATGGAAAGAGTTCAAATCGTCCGAAAAATGGTGGGTAAGTTTGTTATTGCTTTTTAACAAATTTATCTAATTTTTTTTTAAATTTGTGCGGGATCTTTAACAGAGGTACACTGCATGAGGAGGTTAAATTTTCACATGGAAATAGGGCTGTTTTTCTTCATTTTATTTGATTACTGTTTTCAACAGAGTGAACCAGTGTTTTCTTTCTTTTTTCTGTTGTTGAAAAAGATAATCCTTAGTTTATTTTTGAGACGAACAAGAGTCATCTTGATTTCACAGACATATTCTAGGAATCAACCCCAAGAGAAACAAGAGGAATCAATACGAAAATCCGCAGAGAAACTGATGTAGATATCAATTCCTTACCAAGAGAATACACAGTAAATAATATACTCAAGAAATGTGTCTTGTAGCTGATAAATGAAACAACAGGTTGAATTACCATTCAACCACTTGACAAAGTCATGCAAAGAAAAAGTGATAATTCAAAAAAGAAAAAGAAAGAAAAAAAAAAAAGATAAAGTTGAATAACGTTTTCAGTTGGAATGCTCTTGAAAGTCTTCTCCAAGGATTTTGTAACAATCTCTCAAACCAAGAAATGGACAATCTTTCAAGAACACTGAAAATCAAATAGCCATCTGCATCAGATACAGAACTGGTCAATACGTAAATTTTGGCACTACATTATTTATGTCGTCCAAATCAGAATGTGCTCAAAATTGAAGTGTACTATTGAATCAGCATAGCCCCTCAAATGGCCCGCCCACCCAACCAGCCAAGTGGGCTACAGATTTTTCTCTCTTTACTTATCTGTCTGTGTCTCCAGCATCCAGGTCACAATTCTATGGCTTCAACCTTGAAAATTTGCAGGAGTACACCACTAAGCTCCATTTTTTTTCTCTTTTCCTTTTAAAAAAAGGTGATTTTGTGGGGGATCTCTATGATCATTTTGAACAATGCTTAAATTTGAGGCTAAAATATTTTTTTTTTTAAACATTTTAATTTTTCTTGAATAATAAGGCCTGGTACATGTGTATGTGTGTGGGTGCTACATGTATTCATTTGATGCAAGATATGCAGATTTTCTTCTTTTAACTTGAATGAAACATACTTATTTCTAATATGATTGTATTTTTTTGATGAATTTCAACTTGAAAATTTTCTTCAATTGACAATGAAAAGTTCTTTCAAAATATATATTCATTGCTGTCACTGAACCACATGACAGCATTATTGTACTTATTTTTTGAACATTATGCAGCTTGTGCGATTTTGGCTGCAAGTTGGCCCACAAGAGTGAAAGTTTCTCACCCATGCACATTTGACATGAAAAATAGTGCATAAATCGAAGAAATTCACAGAAAAAAAATTCTGTATTTTAATAAATTAGAAGAATCAACGCTTAAAATCGAATGTTAATGCTACATTTTGTTGACATGAGAACAGATACTACACTTTGATATTGAACTAGAAGGCATATTCTGATCTAGACCACACAAATAGGATAGTACCTAAATTTCTCACATTATGTTAACTGGATGAGCTGTTGACATAAGGTGAGGAATCTATTTATGGCTACATGACATTGATAGGAATAAAAATGTTCTTTTATACAGAATATTGCCAAATAAGCTAAACTTTAAAGACAGTAAGAGATATTCGATAGGAGTTTAAGATAAAACAGCCTGGTCTTTGTGGGTAGTGTGACAATTAAAACGCCAACTTAAAAATAATGCAACTTACTGTATCTTCAAGAGTGTGAGAAGTTAAACAGACAACCAAACTACAAATCACACTTATTTTTATGATAAATTGTAGCACGTTAATTCTTATGAGAAAAAAAAAATTTTTTTAAATAAATAAAAAAAAAAAAATCGGTAAATTCAAATCCAACTAAAGACAATGAAAAACATTTGCATTTCGGATGCAATTATTTAGGAACAAATCTTTCATATACAATTACTAATGAAATTTAGAAAAGATTTGAAAAAAATTTGAAAAAGAAAAAAAAAAAAAAAAAAAAAGACCCTGAGACTAAATTTTATACTGCTACGACTGAACATTCAATATTTTAGGGAGGAACAAGCCTAGCTACTGCAAGGTCAAGCTCCAGTCAAGAGCAACCATGTTTGTTGAACAAAAATTTCAAAGAGGCAACTCTTCACTGATAGCATTTCCAATGATTGAAATCACAATCAGTGATGAGTTGCCAGCCCTTACTTAGGTGAAGATTGCTCTTGTTCTTGCTGCAGTGGAAAAACAAAACCAACTCGAGTCTCCGAATAAGACTGGAGATTGACAAAAACAGAAAAGAGTATCGACACAACACATTTCTATTATTTAAACTGTAGATTGGCCATGATGTTCTCAATAATCTCAAATACAAAACCCTTCAGAGAGAGTCATTTCAAGAGCGAGATTCCATCTAACAATATCTAGTGCACAGTTAAGGGTTAATAGAACTAGGCTAATACAGCAATATTACATTCACTTGTTTTCTTAAAATCTTCAAAATTGCCAGCCATGATATATTCAGAATCGTACAAATTCTAAAGTACAACACCTCGTTGCAACCAATGTTTTCTCCTTATTTTTAAAACATATCTTGAAAAGATCTCATTTCCGTAGTAACAGCTAGTATACAAATTTACAGTAAAGAACAGAAAATGATTTGAATTGATAACCTGGTCAAAATTTTTATTGTTTAGTAAACATTGAAATCATAACAGTAACGGAAGCATGTTATTTTTTCCCCCCCGAAGGTGTTTTGAATTCATACCTCAAGTACCGTATATATTCATGTACAGGTCAAGTTTCAAGAACAAATTTTGGGGCAAAAATGTGATTTCGACCTATGAGTGACAATTGTGTAAGGTTCAAATTCAAACATGATGGGAAGGCCTAAGAGTAACCCTTGGCTTCAAAAAAAGCATTACATAAATTAATGATTCTGTTGCTGTAAGCCAGGGATCAACTTATACACGGATAAATTCAGCATACTTTGGACTTGAAAATTAGTCCCTAGAAAAATGAATTCAGTGCAGTGTTTCTTTGAAAACTCAAGTAACTCTCTAATAAAGGACCTGTATTTTTCCTATTTTCAGACTGCTAATCAATGAACTATAATGATTGACAATTTTTGACCTTTGAGTTATCTATTCTGAATGGATTATAATCATAAAAATTCTAAAATACGATACAGGTCTGTGTACAATAATAATGTTTTTTGATTGCTAGACAATGGATGATATCTCTCGGACACAAGATTTGCAATGTCTGATTGAGTGAGCACACTGTTGTGGATCCCCAAGCATTATTTGTCAGATGCCAGTTTGAAAACCACTACTTCATGAGATTTTAATTTGAAAATAAAAATTAAGATCTACCCCTGAAAAAAAGCTATCCCCAAGTTCAGGATGAAATTTCAAATTTTGCCCAAGTATATTTCTGCTTCCGATTTCAGTCACATTTTAAAGACCTGAAATCAGAAAATACAACCAGTATACAAAGGCTCCAAAAATATAATTAAACATGATATCCATTAGAAATAATGAAATTAAAAGCCTGTCTTATGCTGTTTATCGAAAAAAAATTCAAGTCATTTTGGCATGTCGGAGAGACTGTTTCCATTGTACCATGTCAAATTCATGGTGGGCAATCTGATAAAGAACAAAAGACAGGCGTTTGATTCTTTTTCTGTATGTTGTTTAACTATACTTTTCAATATAAAATACTTTTTAGAGCCTCTGTATAACTTTTGGAGCCTTTGCATGCTGGTTAAACAACACCATAGGTTCATGTACTTTGGACCTAAAATCACCAGATACTTCCAACGAGCCAAACTTGGAAAGTATCCTTTGAAAGAATATCAACAGCCAAGCTCCATGCTAATTGAATATCTTAACAACAGTGTGTAACAAAATCCAATGTCCCTACCAAAATGAACCTACAAATTAAGCACTCGAGATTTATAAGTCACAGAACTAACTTTCAACTTTATTGCTGAACCAGTTTTAGTAGCAGAAGGTGAGGAGTAATGCAGTGGTTACAGGCATGGAAAATCAAATCAATGAACTGAACGGAAATTTCAGTACATGCTGCAAAAATTTACTTTCTGTTGAAGCCCTTTAGCCCTGTAACACAGCCCATCTTTGACATGGAGCTATCTGCAAATCCACCAAGTAAAAACCTACTTGGTACCAGAACAACAATATTTCAACACAGGATTCACAGGAAAAAAATCCTTAAATCTTAAATCTGAATTTTAAGGCAGAACAAGATAATCAATGACTTACTGTTCCGAATCTTCTAACTAAAGATCCATGGAGACATCCCATATTATAAGGCTTACAAATACTCTATTGTCACATACTAATTTCATAATACTGGTATAATTCGATATGAGTGCAGTCAATTCATTCCAAGATACTCCATACTGTTCAATGTCTTATAATTTGATGAGTTTTTCTTAGCTTTTACTAAGTTACAACAATTTGTACAGCAATACTTCAACCAAAACCGTACTTAGACATGGCTGTATCATAAAATTCTTAATTATACATTAGCAAAAAAACTGGTCCTGAACAATTATGTATATGCAATTAAAAATTCAAGAATAATTTTATATTTTTTATTAGTCTTCTTCAGAAAATCATCTTTTTATCTGCAAAATCAGATAAGGATATTCTCAATAAAGGGAGGATATTATGCTCTTTCACTCACAATATTGGAAAACAAGAATGTCTCACTAATACAGTCAAAAATGTTTTCAACTCATTTTTAATGTCTGATCATATAGCGACAATATTGTTGAGAATTGTTATCCTGGTCCCAAGATACACTAAAAATGAGGTAATACCAACTTATACGGATATAAAATGATGCTGTTTTTATACAGTGTTTAGCTACAGTATTTTACATCTACATAAGCTAGGATCACCAAAAATGACTTACTTCACAAGCCACCATAATTCCCCATCTACTAAAAAAAGACACCACATTTGTTGCATATGTAATAAATCTTCAAATAATAAGGGCAACGAATTGGTGAAAAACTCACATTTATATCTTCAATAATTAGAGTAATTGAGCTTCAAAAAACCGAACAAGACGGTTCTTTCAAAACACCTTATTGAATGGCGAAAACCACATGGAAAGTGAGATATGGGCCAGTTCTCACACCTATACATTAGATAAGAGTGACCTCACCTACCACTTGGTCACTTTTTAGAACATTTTGCTTGGATGTAAAATATAGTAAATACTGACTATTTGCAAGAAAAGTATTTTACATCCCAACACATATGAATAATATCATGAAAAATCAAATTAGAATAAAGATTGGATAGCAAAAATAAATTATAGAATCTAATAGAATTATTTCTTTTTTTTAAATAAAGAAAAGTTTACTCAATTTTCAAGCTATTTACATAGCATAATACAGGGTATTCGTAATTAACACAAAATTCAAAAGGGAAATAATTCTAGGTAAGAACTTATCGGTTGTTTCCTTCAAATTCATGCTCAGCTGAGAATAAAGCTAAGCATAACAGTAAATTTAACAAAACTGGTAAGTTTCCTTCAAAGATTTATTTTCATTTCGAATGTTGCATTAATTCACCTACACCCTGTAGATCAGTGTTTAAAAAAAAATAAATACATTGACCTAGTGAATTCAAGAAAAATACATTGTCAGTTGTAACTACTAGCTGTACATTGAAAACAAGGTAGTATACATTTTAATAGGAGGGAGAAAACATTGATTTTGTGGACTACATCAAAATAGAGGGGGCAGAAAAAAGAAAAAAAAAAGAATAACGAGTGAATATATATGTGAGTACATCCTAGACAAGCCAAAAAGGGAAGTTTCTGAAAAGAACACTCCATTATGTCCCCCAAGTAGTTCCTGATGGGTCGGAGATTGTGCACCTGGTACAGATCATTTGACTCCACTGTGAAACAAGATCTTAGGCAAGATTCTTTTACTTTAGAAATATCCTGGCCAGCAAAGAATTCAATAAGAGCACACTCTGATTGACGAGCCAATACAGAACGTACTGTCAGCTCATGGCGAGCAGACAAGTGAATTTCTATAATATTTACTAATAAATGATTTGAATTTTTGACATGTGATCTCAGAGAAAATATTATCTTGGTATAAAATGAAATAAATGGTGTGTGTACAAGTACTTGTGTTTGAAGTTTACAGAAAAGTAATAAAACTTTTAAAAAATTAGAAAAATCCAAGTTCAGAATTTGCTTAAAGATGTTTATGGCAGGAAATTTAGCAAACATTAAAGGAGAATGAGTTTCAATTTTGGCCAATCTTTTAGAATGATCAGAAGAAAAAAAAACAAAAAAACAATTTAGAATTTAAAAAAAAAAAAAAAAATATTGATTCAGTAGATACAAACTAATCACTGTATTTACCAGTATGTAGATAGATTAATCACCGTATTTACCAGTATATAAGATACAACAACACATTAGAAAAATACAACCAAAGAACTGCATCTTTTGCACTAGTAAATACGGTACAGTACTTTCAACTCAATTTTCTCTAATCGAAATATTTCCCAATGAACAAACGTGATGCCATTCGAGTTATAAACTCCTGACAATAGTTTTTGCAAAGGTGAAATAAAACTGTTAATCAGACCTTTACAACGAATGGAAGATATTTGATGATTGTTTTAAAATTTGCTACAAGCTATAATTTTTAGTCATTTTAATGTCTCTTATTAAGATAATATTTTGAAATCACAAGAAAAAACCCAAATAAATATTCATAAAGTAGAAGAATGCTACCAAGAGACTGGCCCCACATTAGAGCCATATGATCAATGATTACCTGGTTCTGGTTTAACAGGCGGTGGTTCCCTAATCACGGGAGAGGTGAGCGTGATGGTGCAGGAAATCTTGGGGTCCTTTTCCACACTGGACACTATGATTGACGCCTCGTTGATACACAGCTTTAGTTCATATTTCTCCTCCGTCACACTCTGAAATGGAATATATCACTCAGATTTACAGAGGCTGTTGCTGCTGATGAAAACAACGAGGAGGAGAGGAGGCGGCGGCCGGCCAAAACAAAATAAATAAATAAAATGTGGCGTGACACATGGTGGCACAAGATCCTTGCCTACTGCTCGCTCAAGTCACAAGTCAAAAAGTTACTCCCCCCCACTTCAGGTTTTTAGATCAAAAAGATCTAAGTTGTACACATTTGACAAAATTGCCTCAACAATAATGAAAGGTCGAGAAAAAAAAAAATAAATAATTTAAAAAAAAAAAAAAAAAAAAAGGAAAAAGAAGAGGGGTACAAATATCAAACTCCTTTAATCAGAAATTACTATTCAGCTTCCCCTCCCATTTGAAGTGAAGGGGAGAGGTTAATTTTTCATTCTGCTGTTCAAAATCTTGAAGGGAATCATAGAAGATTTGGAAAAAAAAAAAAAAAAAAAAAAATGTTAATAGCACATTTTTAACTTTCATTCCTACACTAAAATTAAATTGATTGGAAATGAAGTGCTTGAGGATTAAAAAAAAAAACCTGAAAGGTAAATATGTTTTGATAACTATAATTAACTAAGGAAATTGAGCAAAACGAAATGAAAAAAGTTTTTCTATATACAAAGCAGATGAAAGATTCTGGAAAAATAGTTGATGTATTGCAAGCATTCATGTTTATTTGGATAATATCTCATTTTCTTATGCATTGTCAATTGTTTGAGTGTGAACATTTGAACCCTCAGGATTCATTCTAGCAATAGAAGAAAAGAAAAAAAGGGGGGGGGGGTTGAGGAGAATTTTTTTCACCTCTTCAATTAAATTCAGCCAAGATTTCCATTTTCTAAATCCATTTCATTGAAGTGCTCCATAGCGGATACAAGTTGATCCATGAGTCTAATGATTAATATAATTTCCAAGAAATCAATTCTCTCATTTGTTTACGACCCAATCATTGAGCCAGGTCAGCGTCTGGATAGATTATTACCTTGAAGGATCAGGTGCAGAAAGCAAGAATGGTAGAGTGAATGATGCCACTTCAAGTGCTTGCCTCCTCCGAATCCATTTCATACTTCGTAATCCAAGAAAAAAGAGAAACTAATAATATGGGTTTGTCTCTGTTTGTCATTTACACTCAAGAACAATGTTATTGCACTTTGATATTTGGAAGAGGGCCAGGGAGTGACACTTTGATCCTAGCCACAGAGTACAGATACCGTGATCCTAAGTACCAATCCATGATAAATAATGAAGGTAGTGTACTTGTAAATATATTACACAGCTTTTGAATCAAATAAGTGAATAACTTTTCTTGGAGATGTTGCAGGAACAAAAAAAATGAAGCCCAAGAGTCAAACCATACATGTGTGAGTTCTTTTCTTGTGAAGATCTAGCAAGGTCAGTGTTTTCAACTTTTTAAGTTTACATCTAAAATTGAATCAAAAACATCTGGAATATCCAGATATATAACTCTAGTCTAAGAAATATACTACATATCAATGAATTGAATGCAACTTCAGTCTTCAACATTCATTTCATTTCAATATAGCTCTATTTATCGAAAATAAGACTCATTTTATAACTTAAATCAAAATACTTCTATCCAATTACCAATTTCTATCAAGGTACGACAAGGAACAGATTTTAGTGAAAAACATGTAAATTGGCAACACTGAACAAATGATGTAACTCAGTTCCGTCTGTCAGCTCATTAGTCAGTCAGAGGTGCCAATCGCTGCTTAGGATAAGAATGCATCCAAAAAATTGAGAATATTAGACCCAAGAAATCCATGAATGCCATTAAAATACCAATTTCTTTTCTTTACAAAAACCTGTGAACTATTGTTAATAAGAAGAGAAAAGGGAGAGCTGTATGGTATGTTAGTACTTCACTTTCCTCTAATGAGATGCTATGCATCTAATAGTGAAAGCATTAAAATATACCTATATATATAAAATTTGATAGAATAGAAAAGTAAACAAATATTAGATTGAGGGCAGATGTACTGCTACCCTGTGAATCTCTTCTTCCAAGTTCATGCAGAACTCAAGGAGCTAAACTAAATGCTTCAGAATCTAAATGCTTCAAATCCAACCTTTTTAAGACCTATATATCACAAAAAAAAAAAAAAAAAAAAAAAAAATCATGCAATTAGGAAACTTCTTTCATTCAAAAAGGAAAAAAAAAAAAAAAAAAAAAAGATGAGAATGGTTTTAGTTCTTCATTAAAGAAAATTGATTTATAAACAAAATCATCCAAAGCCTGATCAATAAATTGAGAATACAGTCATGCGTCATTCAATATTCATCTGCAGATACGTCCGTCATCCCATATGTTTATAATCGAGTTAAAAAAAAATCCTGTTTGGAGAACGCGATGTAGTGAACGTAGCCAAACGTAGTGAATAAAGTATGCAATTCTCATGCCTCTTGCATTGTAAATAAAGAAATTATGTTGCCCCATTGTATAAGACAACTTATATAACCTGTAATAGCACTCGTTTTTCTTCTTAGTCAAATAAATGATCATGTTACCAAATTACATATTTACCGTATTTTCCTTTCTGAAAAAATATGTTTTCCACACGACTGATTATCAGTCAATACAGGTACAGTACACAAATTTAGTTTTGTTAAGTACACACGTAATATGGAGTTCACAAAACGTATCGTGGATGTTAAGCAACGCATGACTGTACTAAACTTGAGGGGAAAATGTGAATCTTGCGAGGAAATCTTACTTGATCAGAAGAGATAATCAGTATGCTGCTGATGGCACACCTGTGACACGCCGTGGATTTTTAAGTGACACGCGGTGGACTTTGAAAAACAAAAATCTCTGTGAAAACTTATTTAATTTCATATTCCTAGTTTCACTTCAAGTATATTTTTGAAATTTCATGTTATACTTCATTAACTTCTAGTTTTATGATTATATTAGAAAAATATGTCTGTTTATCTATAAGTATATACCTAAAACGGGAATATATGTATAAATCCCAAGGAAACGTCAACAAGATTATTAAAAAATTTCAAGTTTAAACACGCCACGTTCGCCATCACTGCTACATGTCGTTGGAATCATATCTGAGCAATCTCATTCTGCTGCGATTTACATCAAATGTACCCACCATAAATATCAACATTGCATACTTATTAATCCAACCATTTCTTTTTTTTCTTTTACAAGAATTGCTTTTTCTTCATGGACATATAGACCAAGATAGGTCCTTTAATAATAGGTAATCAATTTCAAATCTCATCTCCAATTTTCATAAGATTTATTCTTTTAAATCCAGCTTTATTTTGGTAGAATTCTTTTGATTGCAATAGTTTCATCAATTACAGATATTGGGAGGGACAAAACAACCAGCCGTTAGAATTTATTTTATACAAATTTCACATGTGATAGCAAGCTGATTCTGCTGAGAAATAAAGATATGTTTACAGATATATACTTTTGGAGGATAGACTATGTAAATGCAACTGATTTTATGTCCATTGTATTCTGAATGATAAAACGGTACAGGACTATAACTTGTACATCGTATATTCTCATCAAATTTCTGATATCACACGAACCCGTTCAACACATCTTTTTGAGTTGTATACGACCGACCTTTGAAATAAAAGAGTTTTTTTTTTTCTTTCAATTTCTTGAATTTTTAATAATAATTAAGTAATTGAGTATTCAAAGGCATTTAAATTAGAGCTAGTGAAATTCATTCAGACATTTTTTCCAATGTCATCTTCCAACTCCCTGTATTGCTTTTTAGATTTATTTTTCAATCTACATTGTTCATTTTCTGAATACTCCAATGAATATATGATCTGCTAAAATCATGACATAAGGAATAAATCAATTTGAAAGTTTTAAAATATTATCTTATTCTGATAGAAGAAAAAAAAAAAAAAAAGTAAATATCTTAAAATACAGGATTCAAAATATCTATATACCAATACTATGATTATTTTTATCAGTGATCAAAATGAAAAATGTTAATATTTGATAGAAAACCGGATAGATGCACACGCACACACATACACATGCAAATACTCACTCGTGTGAACACACACAAAATCCCAAGGATTCAGTAGTCAGTAAAGATTTCAAATCAAACTAAGCTTTAATTTCACAACATAAAAATATGTTGTCACATAAAAAATAAGCTTCATTTTTGGATCCCATTAATAATGCTTCACAAACTAAAATATCCAAGCATAAACATCCAGAGAAAAGGGTGAATGGTTGTCAACATTATTTTCTAAAATAAGATAACTTGAAAATTGCATTACATTTCAAAGATATATACTGTAGCTGCTGTTTGTAATGTCAGGAGACACAAGAGAATTCATTCACTGAAATTATAGCAACCAAAATGGTTTATTATTCGCGGGGAAAAAATGCACACCTCAAATCGGAAATGAGTGTCTCATTTTACCTCAAGATAGAATATGTTGTGCTCTAAAAAGCTCAAGGGATTTTATTCAGAGCCCGGTTGCCAAGTACTTATATGTTGGTATTTTCAAATGATATGCGTTAACATTCAATCAGCATTAGCACTGGTTGTATGTATATTCCATGCACCAAGGACTACATGGTTCATTTTAGGGGCTTTGATTCTTTGGATTATGGGTTGCATTATCTTCATCTCTATTATTTGCTATCTTGATGGCAATGGTAACCTGCACCAACTATGATGACACAACATGGCATTGGTATGTATTGATGTAGACAGTCGTTTCAAACAGGTGTATAAAGTTATGACTAAAATTAAATCAATTTTGAATCATTTGTAAAGTAGATATTCAATGTACAATATAAATTTTCTTTCAAGCCTTGTTTGATCTTTCAGATGTCTGCCATTTAAAATTTCCTCTTCAACTTCTTCAAAATGCCAAAAGGATACTTTGATTTTTCCAACAGTATTATCTATAAAACGATGTCCATCTCTTTGAAATAATCAGTTTCAACACAATATATCATCTATTTTGACAGAAAAGGCAAACTTCGGATAAGACGAGAATCCAATTCCAATCTAAATTTCATGGTTTTAGCTCCCTGATTTGTATTCAGCCACTGTCATTGCAACTGCCAACAAATTTATTCTTCTGCTTTGAATGAAAAAGTACTATTTGTGCACATAAAATTAGCTGGAAAATTATGTCATTCTAAACAACAACACAATTGCAGCCCTTACAAAGTGTGAAAAGCAATTTAATTCAAGCTATTTTTGTTACACAAATTTTACATATAAATTAAAAAGCCACATTAGCATATGCAATTTTACATGTATTCATTAAACATGAACGTACAAATATTTGATGAAAATTTGTAGCATTCGGAGAGACAGAGAAAGTATCAATTTTTCAATGCTTATCAGAAAGTTTAAATGTTATTATCACAGGTATGACTACTCAAGGTTACCTCCCCTTCGGCTTTTGGCAAATTTTTTAATTAACTTCTCATTATTACCCGACAATAAATTCAACATTTTTTTTTTCCATCATCAAAGAGCTCCACTGTCAATTAGGAGCAGTATCAAATGATTAATGGATCTAAAAGTTACATCTATACCTACAAATTACAGAACTACAATGAAGTACAATATCTAATTCAATTTTTTTTATCAACGTGGATAAAGTAATGTGTCTATGAATTTCTACAAGTTTCTATCTTCATCTTCAGTTAGTAGTCCACTATATGTCTGGCTGCTTTCAACCATGCGAGTTGTGACAAAAAGCAACAATAAATTAAGATGGCAGTAGAAACGAGTCAAAATTAATTATGTTACTTTGAAGTATTTCATAATTCAATAAAATCTATATTTGTAGTTCTGAAAACACAAAATCCATTTATTGTCATACAAAAGAACTAAATTATTTTGAATTTTCCAATTTGAGAATACTGAAACATGAAGCCTTAGTAATAGAAACATTCATCTTTTAATGAAGAACAGAATTTAAAACTGAAAATCACACCCTGCTTTGAAATGAGCACTTTAAATAAAAAGGAAATCAATGCTCTTAGAAATAGAATCAGAGTGTAATATATATATATATATATATATATATATATATATATATATATATATATATATTTTTAATATTTAAATTAGAAAGAGTAACCGTGTATATCAACTCCAAGTAATATATGCTGGTTGAGAATAAAATGTGATAATTACGCGTGTAAAATAATTCGAAAAAATAGAATTTTGACCTGTGGGCGTTCATTCACTTGGAAAGATATGAAAGCATTGAAACAGTTTGACAGATTGTAACAAGTCTTATAATAAATAGGATAAAAATGAATACATATATTACTATAAGTTAGACCGATTTTAAGGCTTAATTTTAGGATAAACATTTTCCTCTCAAATTATATTGTTAGGCAGAGGAGGAAGATGTGCAAGTAATACACAGCCACATAAACATATTGCAACACTTTTATGAAGAAAGGAGGAGGAGAAAAGAAAAAAGATTTCAACAGATACTAAACACTCACAGCTAACTGCTTGGGAAGGAGATTGTGTACTTTTTTAAGCAGTGTCTTAGTTGGTTTGTCTGAACACAATACCACCAGCTGAACATTTGTATCACCCTGCAGCAATAGACCCTTTGCCAACACACCAACTCTCATGACACCCTTTAAAGCACGTGGAACGGTTTCCTCTTTCTTTGGTCTGGAAAAATACAAAGAGAAAAAAAGAAAATTTTTTTTAAAAAGGCTCATTATTGTTTTTTAATTCAATACAAGAACTCCCCAAATAACATTTTGGTTAGGTTCCTGAAAACCAAAACTTCAACTAAAACAATGTTGAGTGAAACCAGTTTTACCATAGACGATTACATAATAGGGGTTATTTAATTTATTGTAGTGACAGGTTAGTCAGATAAATGACCTGATTTGCAATTCCACCAACATTATCATATATTTATCTTTTTTTTTTTTGAACAACATTATAACGTAACAACTTGTATCAAATTAATCAAGGAGTTCCGATAGTTAGTTCTAGACTTGCTAAATTTACAAACGTATCAAAATCATTTCTTTAATGAAAATGCACATTTAAAATAGAATAAAAAATGAAATAAAATAATATTAGTTTACCTTGGGCTTCAAATAATGATAGCTATGTTCAATTAACTCTGCAATTACATTGCTTTTACTAAATATCTATCATATTACTGTACAAGTCAACTTCTCAAACATCAAGTATTTTCCCTGATACATCATATTGGTCTTTTTAGACATGATGAACATGGACACTATGTTATCTCATTTTGAAGAGTCAACTTATCTGGTGAATATTGAAATAAACATTTGGGGTCAATGTTAGCATATATCAAATGGTCCACAGCAGATGTTCAATAGTTCCTGAACATTAAACTAAAAGAATTGAGTAAAGATACAAAAAATAGAAAATTAAGTATAAAAAATAAAATTTGAGGAAAGTTCAACATAAAGAGATGGGTGAACAGCTAATAGTAAGTTTGTTTTTTTGGGGGGGGGGGGAGGTGCATAAATATTGAAATTGTTACAAAAGAAAAAAAATCAACAAGTGTAAACACGTGTGTGTATGTGTGTTTACACATGTTGATTTCTCAGGTGGAAATAGTTCTGCTCCAAAAAAAAAAAAAAAAAAAAAATTACGAATCAATCTAAGTAACAGAAGACAAATAAATACACACTATTATATGAAGATGATCAATAACACAGAAAAATGTCACAAACATAATCTGGACTTATGGCAGTGGGTACAAAGCAACTGTGTTTTTTTTCAAAGATTCAAATTCATAGAATTCTTATTTCAAATTCAAATACTTCATTGGGTAGGTGTATTCTAGACTTCAATAACGAGAAAAGTCAAGAATTATTTTTTAATAAATGTATTTCCACACATCCAAGTTTAGAGTAAGTATACTATACTAGGTTAAATCCTACTAGTGTAAATAATTCATATATTAACACAGAGAGAAAAAAAAAAAAGATGAAGATACATTTTAGAGATGTAATGGGGGTTGGCATTTCTAGCAGTGAATAATATAGAAAACTTGATATTTGTGCAGTTAGCTAGTTTCTTTTGATAGATTGTTTTTTTTAAACATGTTAATAGAAATAGCTTACCATTTCTTCTGGAACAGAGAGTTGAAGGGATTTTGATGTCATAAACCCGTCTCCAACACGAGTTAAAAGAGGGGAAAAAAACAACATACTTTATTTCACCTTGTATAATCTGCATTCCCCCCATCAAACAAAAAATTTTAGCTTAATGAATCCAAGTGTGCTCTATGAACAGAAACATTGCTATAATAGTCAATACAGGATTAAAAAAAAATTCTCATTAAAAATTGACCCCCAATGGAGGGGGGGGGCATATATACTAGCAGATCACAAATAGCAAAATACAGTATTACATATGCAGAACCAAAAGGAAAAAAAAAATTTTTGTAATTTCAACACTTACGTATCTTTGTTGTCTCCATCATTTTCCCCTGTGCTGACAGCATTTTTAGCATCATTCTTCTTTTTAGGAGTATCTCTGTCGAAGAAGAAATCAAGCAATTCGAAATGAAGTTCTCAATGCTTTTACTGAAACAAGCATGGGCAACTTTTTCGATCTGAGCTGGCCACACAACATTTTACATCTTTCTTCAAGCCACATATCCAATACAAAAATGGCGATATTTTTACAGACAGCGAACTCAATTTCTATTCTAGACGAACATATGAATTATAATCATATCATTGATTAATAAAGCCAAAACAATAAATTTCAAATATAAATTATGAAATTAGTTGAGCAAAATCAGGGAGATGACTCAATTGGCCGCGGGCCACAAAACAAAAAACAATAAAAATGGTTGACTAAATATGTATCAAGAAATTAATTTGCCGAAAAGTGGTTCCTTTTCTCTTGTACTACACTTTTACTGTCAGTAGATGAAAATTTCTCTGCATCAAATTTCGATAGATATAAAATATAATCTTCAATAGATCCATAAAGAATTAGATTTTGATGAGCATCTCCCACAATTAATCACAAGCAATTTTGTTCCGTCCAAAGTGGTTGTTATCAACTTTTTCAACCAGCTCCCTTGTTCAGTAGTGAGACTGTGCCTCCAGGACACCCTTCACATCTTAACCAAAAGAATTAGTTTGAAATGGGTATAGCAAATGCACGAAGGAAAAAAAAAAAATTACTGTACACTGAATATATTTAACTCTCACTATAATAGATTTCGGCTTCAATAAAATTGTGGATCCATCCAAACTAACTAAGTTTACAGAAGAAGTTAAAAAAAAATGTGGCAAAAATGTGGACTATAAGGAACTCTTCACACCCATGCATTGTATCAGATATATTTCTGTTTATGAGGTAACATGAATTTTCAGCTTTTTATCACAATGGTTCTGGAAACCAAAATGTCCATACATATCGTCCAATTCTCTATACAATTTTTTTTTCAACTCAAAACTTTTTAAAATTATAGCAAAACATCTCGTTACCGATGAGAAACTAATTTGGATCACAAATTTTGAAATACTACACCTTCAGAAATTACTTTCTGTCATCACAACTGTTTTAGCAAAGGAAGAAAAGTCTAGAAAAGTCTGCACTGAGTTTAGTGCTTATTCAACACCTATAATTTTCAACCAATGCAGATCAACCAAAAACTGAAAAATACTACTTACAAAAATTGATACTGACTACGTTTTAAATGGAACCAGCAATACACTGATAATAAATATCCAATGGCATGTGGAATACATTTTTGGGGTCCCATAATTGTGTTCAGTATGGATTTCCCTTTTCTATGATCAGATCAGTTATTTGAACAATCATTTATCCTAACAAAATACCCCCCCCCCCCGCCAGTCTCATTCAGAGAAACAGTTTCTCTGTAATGATAAACAATCTGTCAACAGACTCTGACCTTGAGATCTTCAGGAGTCCCGCCTCACTGGGTCTTATCTACAAATTATGGGTCAGCAAGGACACAGATGTTTTTCATGGACCCCAAATTCAATTGCCAAAATATTAATTTTTGGACCAACAAGTTGTGACGTCAAGTGTCATGTGCTATTCTTACGGATTTAAAAAGTGTTACTGTTAATGGTATGATTAAATTGAAACAAAGCAGTCTTCATAGATTCTTTGCATAGATATTTTTTTAGTGTTTTTCCTTTTTGAATAGAAAATAAATTTAAATAATCAAAACACAAACAATATGATAAAGAAAAATTACAAATCTTTCAGTGATTTTCATAATCACTTGTTATGTTATTGTAAATGATGAAATTTAATTGAAACAGTAAAAATAGTCTCAATTCTTTGTACAGAATCTTTTCCCTTTTGAACATTAGAAAATAAATTTAATCATAACACTAATATAATTACCTTTTTAAAAAAGGGTTCAATAGATACATTGATATAAGGCATTTTTTTCATTTTTACAAAAAATAAGTACACACATAAATAAGGCAATAAAACAGATTTTTTTAGAATAAAAATAGAAAAAAAAAGGGCAAGATAGTGATGTAACTAAGACCTTTGAAAAAGTGAGTAAGTAATAATGTTTTGATTAATTTTCATTTCTATCATTCAGCACCCCCCACAAACACCAAGATGTTTAATTTCTTTCCATTCATTAAATTATACCGTCAAGAACATTGTTCATTCAAATCCATTACAACATCATTTGACACTCTACACCACCACCAATGCAGGCCCAAAAGTGAATCTTTCTAAAGAACATTTTGGATCTCCTAAATGATTTAGTGCCAGTAATCTCTAGCATCATAATCCCTATGTAATTGATAAAATAAAAGAAACATGCATTGAGAAGAATTAAATTTCATCTTCATGGTGTCAAGTTCCTGACTTAATATTTTGGTAAATCATTTTAACCTTGAGTAAAAAGACATAAGGTACTTACGTTTCTGCAATCTGATCAGACACTAATTTCAATGCTTTTTCACAGGACGAGACAATATTTTGAAATCTTTGTAACTGAGAAAAGACAAATAAATAAATAAAATAAATAAATGAAAATAAAATAAAATAGAATAAAATAAAAAACAATACTAGAGAAACGAAAAGTTGATTCATCATTCAGAAAAATTCCACAGTCAAACAATGCATCAATTGACAGTAAACATAAAATTTCAACTCTTCATTTTGTATTTTTTTTTACAATCTAAATCTTAATTTCAAGGGATACAAGAACTGATGAAACTATCTTTAACCAATAGAGATTTTTTTTTCTCAAATTCTATCCACAGAAGAGTTCTAAGAACGGTTTCAAGCGGTTCATGTACTTCAAAGTTAATACCTTACGACAATTAGTCAATTATCATAAAGGGAGATAAATGCACATGACCAGAACACAAAAGGGGATTTTTTACTTGGGTCAACTTGGACAAAAATATTCGATTTCTTTCTGAAAAGAAAATTGTTATCCATGAAGCCATGCGTTTTCAATTTTCAAAACAAAAATATTTGAACACAAGATATTCAGAGTCCAATGCAACAATGATTTAAACGTTCAATGAACTATCAACTGATCATGGATAAAAATGTACAGATCCTTTCAGCGTGCTTTATATAAACAATACAATATAAATAAGGTGACACCTCACTGTCAGAAAACAAAACTCATCTCTATTTTTGTGCCATTATGCTGACTAGCTTGACCAATCACATAACTGCTTAGTTGGCCCGTTCAAGATGTGCGAAATAAACTTACAGGCAACAAGGATTACCTACAGCTGGGGGTGGGAAATAAATAGATTCATGCCTATCTAAAGGGCATTGATGCAAAGTGAACACTGTTTATCTTGGTGAGTCTCTTCTATGTACTGTTACACACTCAGCTAAGGATTATCTCTATGCTCACTAGATGTTGGAGATAACACGCAAATAAAATGAAAAAAAAAACAACACCTCATTTCCATACAAATCTTCAACCTTTTCACACACTTGCCCACTCAATATCAAAATGGTGCCCAGATAACAATTTAATCTCTTCAGAGCAATAATGTTTTTCTTCCAAGGCAAGGGAAGGATAATCCTTCATTCATACATTCAGGCTAATAGGAGTTATCTCCATTTTCAGTGGGGATTCTAGAAAACCTCTGTCCCTTTCTTATTACAACCAATCCATTATCATTCTCCGAAGATGTAGTACAATTGAGCATCATAAACCTGGTAACATGGCTATTTTCTAGAATCAAATCAAATTTTGCAAAATTTTCCCATCATTGGAGAGTAAAATACCATTCTTTCTGAATAACGTTTCACATGCATTAACACAGCATGAACATCATTAATTAAATGACTTTTTTCCTTTTTTTAAATAAGCCATCAAAAAAATTCCCAGTAGATATTTTTTTAAAAATAAAACCAACAAGTGTAGGTAATTGTTTGTTAGTGGTACAAAGATATTCTATTAAGTTTTCATAAAATCAAACATGTATTTCAATATCAGGGTACTCCTAAATTCACATAACTTAGTGGTGTAAATGACCCAACCCTGTAAGTAGGACTAGCCTATGCAACAAAAAACCCGGGAATTCCAGAGATGGTCCTGAGGTTGCCAAGTTTGTGATGCTCAAATATACTCAAACTTGAAATTGTTTCTATGAAGTCAAGATCTGCTTTGGGAAGTTCAATTGAAGGATAGGCATCAAATCTTTATAGCCATCTTCATTTCATAACACATCCTAGACTATGCTTTATTGAAGTCAGAAATATATTAGGAGGACAGCAAGATAATAGAGTATAGCAATAGAGGCAGAAGACAGTCGCAAGTTGGCAAAAATACTGTATATATTCTCATGTGCTTCATTGCCCCCACCCCATCAATTCAAAAAGGTTTACCTCTCAAGCTCTCATTAGGACCTACCTCTCATTAATTTGAGAGTTCATCTGGACTCTCCCCTCAAGTTGCAGTTTACAACAAAGATTTGTCAAAATTTTCCCACCAAAAAAACAAATGCAAGGGGGAGAACTTTTAACTAATTATGTTCATGAGTTAATTTCAGTGATTTTAAAACTTATTCAGTTCAATATTTCTTCACATACAGAAGAATCTGTTCCAGTCAACACCGTATGTTTTTACTACAATGTGCCTACGCATTCTTACATTAAACCTCTCTCAAATGACCGATTAGTTCAGATCTTACTGAATTGTGTTGGTGACAATCATTTCCTACCACAACCCTGCTTATAAAATTGTGACAGATATTCCACCTCCCTCACCCAGGGGCAATTAAGTAGCCAATAGTACGGGCGTATAAATTGACTTTTCAAGCATCAAGTATGGATCATATAAGTCTGATTATACATTATGAACTTGACACACTGACGTACACAATGCTGCCTTATACTGAAGAGTTGATATATCCAGCGGATATTGGATTAAACTTGAATCAACACCTTCGTTTTGGAGGGGAAGACTTCTACATTGGCACATACTGTAATTGAAACAGCATAACTGAACCAAAGAGGCTTTTGGTATTGGAGGCTACAGTTTTAATTCTTAGCAGGACAACTGCAGCAGAGGAGGGTTAGTTGCAGGGATGAAACATTCAGTGTTAGGGCCATAAGAGCCAGGAGCCAATCTAAATAGAACACTTGGTCTAAGTGGGAGGAGGATGCCAAATAAGAAAAAGGCTTCCTTTCATGGGCCAAGATTTGGCAGGTGAGCAATGCCTCAGTTATTCATCCTTATCTGATCTATGTATGTGCAATCTGTTTCTATCACCCGATAATGGGTGGAAGCTCACAGAGGTGGGTGTGTACAACCTTTGAGGTAGTAGTTCTCCAATGATGGTGAACCTTTATAGCATGGTGTGTCAAAATTTCAACTTGGGGGAAAAAGAAAAAAGAAATTGTTATTGGAGTGTCACTAACATACATCCTAGTTTTGGGTAAATGAATATAGATAAGCATCTTATTTCCAAATACATGAATAAAAACAAAGAGTTTATTGAAATTTAAAAATATACTTATAAAACTACAATGATAATATCGAAATGAAAAGTTTGCTTGATTTCAAAGTCCATCTGGAGTCATCTAAAAATGTAGAGTGTGTCATTGCTGACACACACATCATAGATTCAGTGTCACACTCAGATGTTGTACCTTTCATTTGTAAGAGCTGAAAGGTGCAGCAATCAATTCAATAGTAAAACAAAGTCATCCCAGGTCAGTGATCATCCGACAGAAATCAATTTTTTCATGAGAAAAGAGCAATGTCGGCTGTGTTCACTGAAAGGTGTGGCTTTATTCATCCGAGGTCGTGAAGTAACAGCTGGAGGAAGTGTATGATAAAGATTTACACCTCTACAACCTCGGCTCCCCTCCCCCTTTTTTTTTCTTTTCATCTTGATATGCATTCAAGCCATTTGAGCCTAAACATCTGGAGATTTGTTAATTTTTTCGGGGGGAAGGGGGTATTTCTAGAGGAGGTTTCTATTCAATGTTACCATTATGAGAATGTAAGCAGTTACTTAATACCATATTTGGAGAGTTATGACCAACATTGCACAAGGGTCCAACGATCAACACTAAGTTATTCCCGTGAATGATCATTTTTCAATTTTTATTGAATGTTATACTTTTTTGTCCTCTCGGCATGAAACTTTTCATAAATAGATGTTGTCATGATGATTTTTGTATCATTAGAGAGGGGAAGGATTGGCAAAAAATATGCAATAAACTTTATATAATTAAACTGAATAGAACTGGAGATAATATATTGTTTACATACCTGCATTTACGCATAAATCAGTAGTACCAGGGCTTGTGTTTTTTTGGCGCCAGGCAAGTTTCGAACTCAAAAATATTCTTATATATAATGTATAAGTTGAAATTTTTGACCAATCAACTTTTCTTTATTGCGATAAAGTCATTATTTCACAAGGTTCATGGTTTTTTTTGTATCCATGAACAAGTTAGCTTGTTTACATTAAAGCGAAGTACCCATTACATATGTTGTCCGTTTTCAGAAGAAAAGAATGCTACAAAAAGTTAATAACTTGTCTAGTTTCTTAAAAATTACATGACTATCAGAGGAGACTACTCCTGTTATCATTTGCTCTAGTTTTTCTCCAATGCCAGACGAAAGGAAGTGTTTGTTTGGACATACAAAGTATGTCCACATGGTACTGCGGGCTTAGCTAAGAGGACGTACCACTTACATCTCGACAGCAGGCAGAGGGTTAAGCTAATGTTTCTTTACACGGAAGAAGTAAATAGAAATTTTATGTTTGCTTCAAGATCACATAACAAATCCTCCATGCATGAAAACATTTTCCCCAACCTTGAAATTCAAAGAAAAAAAAGAAAAAATCATACTAGGGGAATAACTTTTGTCATAGCTGCTGGACCCCACTCTTGTACGAGTACTGAAAGATCAATGTCGTCCTTGTTGAACTGATTGTTCCTTCCAATTAACATAAGAGAGAAATGAGAGTTTTCAAGAATTAAACCCTCCAGATGAAAACCGAGAGTGCCATGTGCTACCTTTACCGATGGGACGTTGAGGGATTTCTCAACCCCTCAGAAACCGTCAACCAAAACTGTCAAGATGGGTTTCTTCTATTTTCAAGTGATTCTCCCAGCCTCCCACCCATATATATGTGTCACATGTACAGGCCACCCAAATGGAGCTATAGGGCTGAAAATGAAATGTTTCAGTTTAGATTTGATACTTAGTCACCTAATGGCAAACCCTTCCTCTCATGTGGGGGGAAAAAAAAAAAAAAAAAAAAAAAAAAAATAATACCAACCCCCAACCAGTTAATTCATTTTTGCTTATCCATATCCTCTTTTAGCTCTAGGAGTGAGAAAAAGAACAGATTTGTTAAAATTTTCCCATTGTCGAACAATGCAAGGGGGAGAACGTGATTGAACTCAGTGATTAAACAGAGTATGTAGACAGAGATAAAGTAGGTAGGAGATATATATATATATGTGTGTGTGTGTGTGTGTGTGTGTGTGTTCACCTGGATGGGTTCCCTCTATTGTTTTTTTTTGTACATCAGGAGTCTAGAGCAGTGATTCCAGGGAGCAATTTTGATGAATTGGGGGGACAATTCGAAATTTGGGTGCGAAGACCAAAATGGCTCAAAACAGTCATGTTATGGCTTAACTGATCAATTCCCAAATATACAATATGATCACTAAGCTTAATCTTACTAATTACAAAACAACCCCCCCCCCATAACACAGGTGTTGGTGCCGAAGAAATATAAAACTGCATTAGGAGTCGCAATCTATTTGGCTATTTTGGAGCCCCCATCCACCTTTGTTATATAACCAACCAAAATGCGCATGTGTGCAGGTG
Organism: Thysanoteuthis rhombus; assembly: GCA_963457665.1. Lineage (NCBI taxonomy): Eukaryota > Metazoa > Mollusca > Cephalopoda > Oegopsida > Thysanoteuthidae > Thysanoteuthis > Thysanoteuthis major. Next base: position 81,777,416 of record OY735199.1, read on the forward strand.
TGTGTGTGGGGATTCTGCACTAAAAATTAGTCATTTTAATCCATAGTAATTACTATTTAACCCATCAACTTTGGGGGTGGGGGGGGCTATAAAAGTGATATCCCTACAAAATTTTACCAAAAAATTATTCTACCTTGCAACACCAAATTCATTTTATTATAGCAGGGGGGAGGGGGTTCAAATTTTCTAAGCTGTCAAAGAAGGACGTAGCTTGAGAACAACTGGTCTAAAGTCTTGTCTCCCAATGAGGGGAATGATTTTAACAGTAGTTTGAGCTTGGCTGCTGTTTGTGATGGTAGCCATGCCTGTCAGTGTGTGGTTTTTTTTTTGGGGGGGGGCTGACATGGAGATGAATCAACAAGCTCACCACTTTTACCAAAAGGTCGTTCTCGATCAAGAAAGCCCAGTAGGAGAGTGCTCGACTCCAGTTTGGTAAATTGTGGGTTCAAGCCACACATAGTCAAATTATACCCAAGACAATGATGAAAAAAAAAATAGGTCCAACTACTCAATGAAGAACTCAGCATAAAAGACAAAGATTGAGGAAGCTTAGAGAGAGAGAGAGATAGACTCTGTCAATCTATCTTGCCCATGTCAGCAATGGGCGACACAATACAGGAGATGGAAAACCTTGTACTCAGTTACAGTACCAATGATCAAGGACCTTCTCTAAATGTTAGCCAGGAGGCTGAGCGGGGGTAGATCCAGTTGCGAAGAACCTGGACTGACTGATGATCAGGCAGTCATGTGTCTCCTTGATGTAAGTGTAGTCTTTAGCCGTTAGTTCCCACCATATAAAAGAAAGTGGGTTATGATGTTGATGAAGCTGAATAGCACAGGCATCTCCCAATGGATTCACAAAGAGTTCCAACACAATTTGCATAGTATACGAGGATGCATATTGGAGAAAGCCCAGAGAATACGGGTGAGGAGGTTGAAAGGCTCTCCCTCAGATGTCGGTTAATATTACCAGGTAGGTTGATCATTAGTCCATTATTGATTTTCAGAATTTCTCAGGAATCAGCGTACGAGCTACGGTTTCTGAATCATCAGTGGAGGGGTTGTAGGTACTAAGGTTTTTTTTGGTTTTTTTTGTGGGGCTGTTTTATGCTTTTTCGTGGTAGTTGTTACGCCACAACAATAGCTGGACAATGTTATTTTATGCGGGTCATAAATAGTTCACCGACTCCTCTCCACATCACATGACACTACCAGATTGGGAGTGGCCGTGCAAGTGTATCAGAGTTACTAAAAACAACATTGCTACAGCTTCTGACTAAGAGGTTATCTGAGTAGCAATTACTCAGTTCTGTATGTGTGTACATACAACTACCTAACAGTATTTGCAGATATCTATCATATACAGGTATACCTTGATTAGAATGGTTGTTCAAAGATTTTACATACTGCTCAAAACCGCACGGTTCAAGGTCTTATAATCTAATGTTTTCAGTTTATACTGAATAGCAATACTTCAACTGTACTACATCAAAACCACACTATTCAAAGTATTGCTGTACTAAGTCTTGTTTTTGTTATGTTTGCTTTTAATGTGTCAAGTAGCTATCAGGCCCAGCCATAAAGGTTCCTAGCCCGTCATGCAAACTAAACTTTGGCATCCTTCAAAGTATAGTATCATCTATCTATATTTAACAGTAAAAAAAAAAAAAAAAAAAATGAGAAGTTCATAAGGTAACAGTTCCAACACAGAAACCAAGTTTCAGACCCTATTTTGACTATTTGGCAAACTTTTCTTAATTCGTACATGTAAAGTTCTCCTGCCTCAGACAGGACATAACAGATGCACCCTAACACTAGGTGCTCCAAGCAGGCCTTTCGTCTAATTTTCACATCAAAGGGTTAATAAGAAGTGGGTTATTAACTCCACTGAGTTGAGAATAAATAAATAGAAAAAAAATAAATGAATAAATAAAAACAAAGGAAGCTTAGGTCAAAATTGTGAAGTTGTTAACACTAAAACCAGACATGTTTAAAATGAAGACAAAAGAGACCAACATCGGGTAAGGCACATGTTTACTCTAGATTTAAAAATGTTGTTGGAAAACATTCAGACGTGTGCTTATTCCACACAGATGTTCTCAAGAATAAGCTATCTGTGAGGAACTTACAGCGAGTCCTTGATATATTTTAAAAGTAAGGATTGCAGACTTTGATTTACACGGTTAGAAATATTAGAGTTTTCCATGACTGCACAATTATTTTATTTTCATTACACTTTGAGAAAAGGAATCATTTTATTGATGGGAGAAAAGGGGCAGGGGGCAACGACTTAAATTGTTTTTCGCTTCAAAAACCGAATTTAGCAGAAAGTCTTAATTTTAGGAGAACAAACTTTAGATTACTTCCCTTTTCAAATGAATTGTTTGGGGCCTGTCTGCCCCCACCCCCACTGCTCCGTTATTCCAGAAACAGTTTTTACTTTTGTGTAATTCATCCTTCCAACAAATTAACTCATCAAATCACATTTCAAAATTCTCTGATAAATTTAATATGAAAATTTTCTACAATCTCTATTCTTACTAGTTACAACAATAAAAATGACTTTTTACAAGTTTTGGGCATAGTTATATCAAAATATTCACATGCCAACCCATTTCAAAAACATTGAAAAACTTTTGCTAAAATATACTAAATAAGGGGGGGGGGGGTCAAATATAAGAATGAAAGAATTTTCAAATACATGTTATCAGTTGATAAATCTTCGAACTTGGGGCCACATTCAACTTAATCATCCAAATTAGTAGAAATAGAATTTCAATGATCAGAATGTGTAGTTTGCTAGTTTGTCCATTCCTTAAGTCACTCATTACAACCTGGTAAATTTACCCTAGGTCAAGAAGCAATGGCCGATATGAGTTGAAAAACTATTGAATCCAGTTCATAACAGAAGTAGTGGGCACAGCTAATGAAAAGATTAGATTGATAAACCACTCAAAATTTAGTTGGAACAAGGATGACCATCAATTTTCATCATATGAATCAAGATTCATTTCTTTTTGTTTTTTTGCTGTTAAACTCATAAAATAGATCCAAAGAACTGAAATTTCGACATCATGTAGCTTAGACAGCTATAAATAAACAGTATGCTGAAAACTATTATCTAATTTCCTTTGTTCATTCAATTATCTATGTACACTTTGGTCATGATATTGGCATGTGAATTTGGAGAGCTCCAGGTCAGTTTCATTGAGTTTCAACTCTTTAGGTCAGTTTTGCAGAAAAAGGGGGGGGGGGGGCTTGGTGCAGAAAAATGAATTGAAGCTAAATTCCTATCATAAAAGTTAGCTGTTATCTTTTCTTCCGCTAACTTTTTAGCAGTTTATCAGTTGATGGTTTTCATCAGCTGCGCCAACCACAGAACTAACTTACAATCAGTACATTTTACTTTTCGGTTGACCTGATAATACAGATGTCTATCATTACCAAAATTTCCAGAAGTGTGACTCACAGGCCAAGAAACATTTCTTTCTTACTTTGTAATAAATCCAATATAAAATGCAACAAGAAATCTTTCCCAAATAAATAGGAGAGAGAAAGAAAAATATGGCAGACCTTTTTATGGTTAGTGTAGCGCTACAGATGGTGATATAATTAGCAACTTGGTTGGCTGTGGTTCAACAACTTCCGGATGGAAAAATTCTGAATGTGAGGCAACTGTTTAATATCTGAAGCATATGGCTATCAGCAATATTTCTTCTAATTTTTAGTAGTCAGTGGGCACAATAGTCCCATACTGTGCAAACTTTTCAGTGACAAAAGTATGTGCACACTCCTCTCTTGATATTTCTAAAAAAACTCTGTAAGATATCTACAGAATGTGAAATCTTTTGGTTGTACAATAATTCCATTTGTGTTGGTTACCACACCTTAGAGCTGTGATTTTTTTTTCATCTCACAGTACAGATAGCCAGTAGCCAGGCAATAAATGACCAAGAATAAATTTCATCACAAAAAAAAAAAAAAAAAAAAAAAAAAGAACAATATTGTGTTCATAAGTCAAACTAATTCATCAATTGCCAAAAGTATGTTGTTGACCATGGTTTTCAAAAGATTCTGCATCACAAAAAAAGGTTAGGCAGTTGTGTGGTAATAAGTATATTCTCACATATCTTGTGGATGGCAAGTTCTACAGGACAGAATTCAGAAAAGAGTTTAAAACTGCCATTTGGACCTTTAATGAACAATGTTCAATTTGCTGCATAGAAGCACTAGTAATGATTGTACTATCAGTATTAGAGAAAGTTTTAAAAAATATAAACTTAGAGGGGAAAAAAAAAAAGAAAAAAGAAAAGGAAATACTTTCTCTAAAGAGCTTGCTATAAATCTTAGATTTTTCGATATACCCAAATCAGCTCTTCATTAAAATGTTCATGATTATTTTTTTCCATGTTATCTGGCATAAACAGAACAGAACTGAAACAACAGGATTTACATAAATTAGACCAAGAAATATCAAGTTCGCCATGTATCAGCCAACTGTCTCACTAATTACTCAACTCCATTCATAAAAGAAAAATAACAAAACTCCAAAATTTTAGGTTGGCTTTAAACTGTGATTCCAGAAGGCAACAGGGCATTGGAAGATGAGGTGAAGGTGAAGTTTTGGCACTAAGTCAGCAGCTAAGTAAGGGTCCAGATATTGCTCAGCCAGGAATTGAGTGTGAATTAACTTCAGCCCACAATCAAACTGGGTGGTGTTCTGATGATAAACCAGTGGCAGTTGAAAGCTCCTGGAGTGGGGAAATTTAATGAGAAAATAACACATATACACCACAACACAACACATTTATATCCAACCAGACTTCCTCCAGTAATCACCTACTGGTTATTTGGATAAAAAAAAAAAAAAAAAAAATCACTTTTAATGAACGATAAGATCCCATATTTTACAGCCATAAAACTCAAAAACCTGGAAATAGTACATGTAGTAATGTTTTGAATTCAAGAACTACTTGAAACTACTCTCAAACGTAATGAAACGCTTGAACAAATGGAATTTTTTTTTTTATAATGGGAACCTTTCATCACCTAAGAGTGCAACGGAAGTAACTGATCAGATATTCCCTTGATTTCAAATTCAGATTTCTTTCTATGAAATTAAGACTCTGAGTTACTCTTATGGCCAAGCATGTCCTGACATGAATCCAATCAAATATCTCTGAGCCATTTTGTACAACACAGTTTTGAAAAATGTCTTTGAAGTCTTGTGGGAGGAAAAAGTGCCCGGTGGGAGGGAAAGAACACCTGTGAGAAAAAAGCATGTGGGCAGGGGGAAGCACATGGAAGTAACAATGCCAGGATTGCCCCCCCCCCAAAAAAAACAGATCTAAAAATTGATGTCCAAACAATTCAAAACTTCAAAATCAGCAAATGTTGAGTTCAAATGTACGTAACATAGTTCCCCCTGGGCCATGCATATACGCACATAGATTTTGCAACAAGCGCTCAAAGGAAATTATTGTGCACACAGAAGGTTAGTCACCTAAAATTACGTAGTGATTAATAATTGTCTACATAATTTCAAGTATATTAGCTCTGGTTAGTCATGCAATGGAAACCATCTAGCAACCAATGTCTTTTGGCAGCATGCCATGTTGGGGATGATGGATTAAAAATTTGGAAAAAAAGAGTTATCAATGATGTTGGGCCGTGATCACTAATAAAGTCACTCTTCAAAAAAACAAGTAGGACTATTTTCCTCAGGCAATGCCAGGTATCTATCCCCATCAGTATATTATAACTATACATTATAAATTTTTAAAAAACTTCTCAACTACCTGTTTCTGCTAACTAGTTAGTTTTCCAAACACCAAATTTGTACATCACAACTGCAGCCATGTACGATGTACTGTGTTCATACCAAATCTGTTATGAATTCTTTACGAGTTTTTATTGAGGAAAGAAAAAAAAAAGTATCGATACACCAAGTCATATTCAAAGGTGTAGATACTTTCATCACAGTAAAAATTTTGCACACACACACACTGAGTAAAAGTTAGCTGGCCTAATATTTTTACAATGCTTAAATCAGGGCTTCTTGAACTATTTCAGTGTCATTCACCTTCAAGTCTTTATTAGAGATGAAATGGTGGGAAAATTTTGTATAATGAGCTGAAAATGCTCAAGCATTGAAAGACATGCTGAGAGATACCACTGCATTTGTGTCCATAATAAAAACTTTAGTTTCCATCATTGACAAGCTATAAGTGAGAAAAATAAAAAAAAAAAGAAAAAACAAACAACTATTTTTTTCCACATTCCTTAGTTCCCTTCCCACATCATGCATTGAACTAAAAGTTACTTTACTTCAAACACCATCATCATCAAACATCATGGAATCAACAATAAAATTTTGATGCAGTATTATTAACCATGGGGAATTTCATTGCTGAATTTTTTTTTTGTCTTATGTCGGGGGGGGGGGGGGAACAAATTTACAACGTAAATTGATGCTAAATTGATAATCAATTCGAGTCTTGCTTGTTTTTGTTTCTTTGAATTGTGACTTTAGTGATTATTTGCCACTAAAAGCAGGAGAGTCCTAATTTATTCATTGATCACCCCAAACACATATTACCAAAAGACATCTTCAATAATCCAAACACTGCAGAAATATTCGGCAGCAATGCTCCCTCTAATTTTATAATTTTCAAATAATCCTTTGTTTATCAATCACAGTATATGATGAATGGAAATAGGGTTGAGGTTGTCAAGTAAAGGTATTTTTTTTTTTTTTTTTTACAAGTACCCCTCCCCCAAAACAGCACTTTACTTACTTCCTCTTCTGTCGGATAGATGGAAGCATGTTTAGCCATCACATGTCTGTCATCAGAAGATTCAGGACGCCTCATTTGCTGTTAAAGAGAAAAACAATAAATATATGAGCCCATGGGAATGCAAAAACAATTTTTTGGTAAGAAATCAATAACGAAAAAAAGAGATCTATATGCGAAAATTCAATTCTCTTTATTTCAAGACTCTTTTATAAATAAAACTTCACTGGCAAGAGGTTCGATCGCCAGAAGTAAAATCTTTTAGAGAAATGTTTTTAGTTTGTGAGGAGAGGGAAAGAAAAAGAAGAAGAAAAAAAAAGAAAACACAAAATTTGATAAAATTATCCAGCCTCAACTAGATTTCACTTATAATATTACCTAGACACTTATTTACAGACCGATAGACAGATGGAGGGACATTTGTCGAATTAAGAATTCCGTATTTATTTCTATCTATAAATTATTTAGAAAGTAGTAAGTACATTATTTATAAGGTTACAAAGGTTTTAAGGTCCAATTTCAAACAAATTACCGAAATCATATAGGTTTTATTATTCACTCAACAAATTTTCGTATAACGAGACATTTCACGGAATGGATTGTCCTCATTGAGAGAGGTACCACTGAATATAGGAATATATATAAGCACTATACGATGAATAATGAATATCAATAATTCAAATTACAATGCAATATTCAAATGAGCTTGACAATCATGAGGATCTCTGTTGCTAATTCTTTTTATTAGTTTTGCAACAGAAAGTATTCAACCGTCAGATTTCTTGAAAGATCAGATCACATTCTTTTTTTTTTTACTGTTTTTGAAACACTTGGCACCCAGGTGACTACCTTACCTTTCATAACTGACATTCAGCATAAACTAATTTTATTTTTCTTGCAATCATGTTTCAGTACAGACAAATAATGCTAAATGATTCAACTTCTCTACCTCTTAAACATTGTTAATTTCAGTTTTTTAAATTCTAATCCAGCCCTGATTTTTTCCACCTCAAATTTATTCAGAGTTTTAAATACGTACACAATCCAAAAATATTTGGAAGTTATTTCATAGCAAACTTTAAAAATCGATCACGGGTAGAAGGGACAGTCCATGCTTGAATATTACTATCATTTTTGACAGGTACTAAGTTAGTATACACATAGTATTGACAAAAATTAACACCACCTTTTTTTTTTTTTTTAAATACAGTAATGAGAAAAAAAATATATACACTCCTGTGTATGTAAAAAAAATCACAAACAGTATCAATGAACAAGAAAATTGCTTCTTCAGCTGAATTTGAATTAATTTCTTTTTGAGCCAAGCTATTAAAATTGGGATGCAGAGTTCAAGTTCAACATCTGTTTTGTATTTACTGTTGAAGCCATTTATTTTGCTGGGTCACTGATGCAGTCATTTCCTACAAATGATACAATTTTTTTCCTAATTAGATTAACCCTTTCATGCCAAGAGTCAGATTTTTCAACTAATTTTGATATGATTCGAAATATGGGGGTCAATGAAACTATATTAGCATGTTAATGTAAATTTATTTGTAATAAAAAAAAAAACAAAAAAAAAAAATAACAACTGAAAACATGTTTTTCATAATCTTGTGGGTGCTCATATGCAATTTGATCCCCTTTCTATCATAAGTACATGATTTTATGGCAGTTATTTAGGCAGAGTTAAATATAGGCCTTTAGAGGTTACCTAAACATTACTAGTAATAGATAAATGTATTTTCTTGAAGAGATAAAAAAAAAAAAAGCTTTCAACTAAAGCAAATAATTTTGAAGAGAACAGAATGCCAAAATAAAATGTACAATACACAATTGTCAAGATAACCTTTACTAGAAAGATGAATTATTATTCACCAAGCTAACATTTTGCTCAACGTGAAATTGCTGATTCATAAAAATGAAATAAAGGTGGGGGGGGGGGGTGCTGAAAGACTCAAATGGGGTACTGGAAAGCAAAGGGGTGGTGAGGTAGTAAGTGAAGGGGACAGACGGCAAAGGATATGAATAGACACCTCCTCCGCATAAAATCAAATGTCTCAAAATGTGATTTTACAATACGGCTGTTTGAAGTTCAAATATTTTCCGTTTCATATTTTATAATTAATCAAGTACTTTTAGATATTATTGTACAATTATACTTTTGGTATTAAAACAAACGTTCAAATTCAAGTACAGTTAGTCATTTTTACCAACTTTACCCGGGGGAGGGGGTAATCTAAAAGGTCGGGAAATCCTGATCTATATTAGACAAGAGGAAATCTTTCGGATTTACTTAAAAATATATGAATTACAATTATTGCCGAATTCCATATGGAAACAACTACCCTCACCCAAAACCTAATGAATTGATGTAAAATGATGACACGACACACAAACTCATGACAAATTTCTCCAGTAATTTCTTTTTTGCATCTTTATGCCAACAAACAACAAAGCAATGGGAGATGATAGAATAAAATATAGACCAAATGTGTTTTGAGGAAATAGCAAATAACATCTTTGAACAACATTCAGAGGAAATGTATTTTGGACTTTCCTAACTGCTGCCAATAACCAAATAGAACTCCTGAATCAACCAAAAAAGAAAAAAAAAATCTCTCAGACCATTAATTCTCAACAATCCACTAAATTCTCTCTAGGCAAATACAGAAGAATTATCATCACTAAGTCAATCCATTTACAGGGAAAACAACCTCATGACTGACATCGTTTGGGAACACAGGTTCATTGCAGCAACAACCATGCTCCATCAAGATATATCAGTAAACATTACTGGTTTAGACGTGTCCAGTACATTTGATACAATAAACATCACAACTAAGTGAATTAGAATGAATATTAGACAAAAATGAAGCAGGAATGTGTCGTTACCAAGTAATACTGAAATGAAATTAAGATTCAGAAAACAAGAAACTTTCAAAACAAATAAAGGATCACCACAAGGAGATGCAATATCAGACGTTTTCTTTCACATTGTGTTTGAAATAGCACTTTGAGACCTAAGAGCTGAACTTAAACTAAATACAAACACCAAACGTAGCAACTGTAGAGTATCCGGTTCACCCAGAGATGATTCAGCTGATGATTCTGATTTTCATACAGAAAATTAAACAGTACCAAAAAAAATAGCTAAGCCAATACTTGACAAACACCAAACGACAATAAATGAGAAAAAATAAAAATCAAGAGTGAAATAGTGAAATCTACAGATAAGGAAATCTATGGATGAAGGAACACTAAAACATTGGGCAGTCTTCTTGGAGATTATGAAGACACAAAAAAAAAAAAAAAAAATAGGGCCATTAAATCAAATGATAAGATTTGGCCGAAATAAAAGGTGCATACTGAGAGGATAAAAATTTCCAAAACAATCTTCAAGACAGAATTAAATTACAATATATCAAGATAGGGACTAACAAAAGATCAAACCAAGAGACTTGACAGAACTCATTGCAAGCAATTGAAAATGAATAGGAAAACAAAGAATTATATGAAAATGGTAACGAAAAACCCTTCAGGCGAGATATGGAAATTTCAAGATGGCATTTTTGGACATTTTTCATTGACTACCGTATGAGGCACCATGCCGACAAGCTGAGAAATACTATTGCGGAGTACCAATAAACTGCTGAAGATTTCTGAGAAAAATAGGAATCTTCCCGCCTGTTGTAATCTATGATGAAATCGGGCAATGCAAACATCTTCAAACTACCTGAATCAAAACTGGAAAAATGAATGATTTAAATATTCTGAAAAATATCACTACTGACCAAAAGAAATTTCATCTTGAATCTCAAAAAATATAAATTATCTTTTAGTTCGAAAATGGGGGGGGGGGTCCAAGTTTGGTATGGGTATTTTTTTTGTTTCAGAAGGTAAAAGGTGTTTCATCTTGAGAAAGAAATTTTTTTAAAAAGAAAAGGTTTTTGCATTGAAGTCAAAACATGTTTTAATTCAAGAAAAAAAAGGGGGTTTATTTTAATAATAAGATAAAGTCTGAATTTTAAAAAATTGAATTTCATTCAAAATTAATTGAGAAAATTAACCAAGAATCTATTTTCCTTTGCAATTATTTCATGAGAAAAGAAAAAAAAAAAAAAAAAGAGAAGAAAAGGCAGTTAGGCCCTATTCAGAACATTGATCAATTATTTCATCTTCGAAATATATACAATACAAAATTTGTAATAATCTTACATAGAAATAGAAGTAAAAGCAGATTTTGACCCTGCCTGACTCAGGCTTGATACATTATTAATTTGTGAAGCCAAAAAAAGTAATTTTACAATATAAATCATGAAATTAACTGAGAAAAATTACAGAATTTCAAGTACATGCCAAGACTGCAAGCCACATCAAATGTTGCCATGGACCAAATGGTCACCCATACATGAGCTAGATCCATAATGGTGACACTGAGGAGAGATAGGTCAGGTGACTAGGCAGGGTGCAACAAAGTCTGCAGTTTCAATTAATTCAATTTTAATGACATGGTCTTTTTAAATAGGTTGGAAAGTATTACAGGCATCACTTGATATATAGTTGGGTAGGTGGACACCAGCATTTTCATTCATATTCATGTCCAGAAAAAAATTTTTTTTTGAAAATTCCAACAAAAAACAGAATTTGAATTTGAATCCATAAGGCCGTTATTACAGGCTGAGGTGCTTTTTTACATCAGTCAATTTGTTGACAGAGGTGACTGTACGACACAGTTCAGTCACTTGAAAGAAAGTTATGATGTATCAAACCACTTCTGCTCCACCAATTGCTCACCATAACCTTCGAGGGAGGTTGTGTAGTTACAATTTGTTTCAGTCTCTCATATGGATCAAATCAAAGTGCAGATCTTAGTAATTAGACAATGTTTTCAGCACATATGACGCAAAAAATATAATTCGATACAACAGGAGGAATCCTCAAAATAGCAGGGTTTGTCTAAATGCAGTTAACATGACGGGAAGGGGAGGATAGTGCACCCCAACATTATTGCCCACCTATCAACAGAAACCGTGATTACAAACCAGAATTTCATCAGAAGACTTAGACTGAAGACATTTTATATTTCAATCAATGTCCAATCAATTAACCTATTTATGCCTCAAGTCAGATGCTGGTATAATTAGAAATATGGGGTAAACGTAAGTATATTAACATGATTGAGAGTGTTCACATATAATCTGATCCGCTTCCTTCTACGACTATACTTTCTATGGCAATTCTTTAGGGTGCACTAAATATAGGCCTGTATGGGTTCAGATATAATTACATACTGCTTTAAACATAATTTTATTTGATTAGGGGCTGGAAACAACACCTTGGCTCACTGGTGAAATTGTTCTTTGTCACTAAAAATTGACTTTAGATTATTTGTGGTTCAGTAATAACACTATTATCTTTCTTGAACACCAACACCCGCTTTAAAGCGGGACTATTGTATTGAACTATTGGATTAATGCGGAACTCCATATCACATTTTTGGTTCTTCATTCGATTCAAGCTTCCATTTTCCAGGTATCAAATCATTGATTTAGAGTTCAGAGTCTTTTTCAAGTTACTTACTGAACTGAAATCAGCACTAATGAACAGTATTTTTATCAAATGTAAAATTCATGTTCTTCACAGTGTTAGTCCTATTATGGCTTGGATTGAACTCATCTACTTTGATAATGAACAGTGTGGCTTCCCTGGTTGTCTGTAACCATAGACTCTTCTACTTTTTGTTGATAAAGATATATTGTACTAAAACAAAAAATCATCCAATAGAATTCAAAAAGAGGTAGTCCCAATATTCACATTATACCACTCATGTTTTCTTGAGGGGGGGGGGGAGAGAAAAAAAAGCATTAGTTTTGCTTTGCATCAAGCCAGTATAGTTAAAATAATCCCAGTAAATGCATACATGCTAATATCGAAAACAAGAACTGCAAGTTGAAAGAGGCATCCACTATGAAGTTGAAACACTTTTATTGCCAGATCACTTGATACCGAGTGGAAAATCTTTCTAAGTATGAAGCATCTCATCAAGGAATCACTTTCAGTAAGTTCCCAGTAAAACTGACTCAAAGCAGCAAAGAAACAGCAGAAAAACAACAGATGGACTGACAGAGTCTCTCATAGACAGGCGAAGATACTTCTAAAATCAGGTTTTCAATATCATATGCATATTATTTGGAAAGTATCATTCTATTAAGACTGGAAATGGGGGGAATGGCTTTGAGACAAGTGAATGGGTAAGGTTGAGAACCACGAAGGATGGCAGAGCTACACGCAGTTCTTCAACATTTGATGTGTGGCTCATAGAAATATCTTGGCTTATCAATACAGTTAATATAAAAAGGTAGAAATTTTCTTCAAACTTCACAACTATTTACAACATACGAACTACAATCTGACTGGATTATAACACGATTTCAACGTTCATAAATTTTCAACTCTATTGAATCGTAATAGAGGATTTAATACAGATAAAACAATCATTAGAAAACATTTTGAAACCATTTGGTATATATATATGTACTCAATGTCTACTGTAATGCAAATTAATAGTTAATAAAATCCATGAATAAGAATTACTGCGTACATGTATTTGTTAATATTATACAAGATTTTTTTAAACAAAATGTATATGTAGAAATAAAAATATGTGTAAATCTCATTGGTCTTATGGTTCTCAAACATCTGAAGTTTATTTAGTATGTGGCTCTTACACTAAGCAAGTCTGGCCATCCATGATAGATAGACCTAAAAACAGAGTTTGTAAAGATTTCAAGTGAGAAACAAAAATCCTCCAACCACACATATTTATACATTCATTAGTAGTACATGTACAATCAGTCTATCTGTAATAATATAAAAAGGTCAGGTAAATGCTAGAACATTTGGCATACTGCCTGAACAAGAAGCAGCACCACCATTGCCGATTTAGCACTTTTTGCGCTAAATTTAGCGCATTTCCTGTTTTGGCCGAGCAAAAATTCAAGACCTAGCACTATTTTTAGCCCATTACTAGAGCAATTTTCCAGCAATTTAAGCCAATTTTCAGCTATTTCCTGGCCATTTCAGACATATTAAGTTTTAAAAATGAAGCTAAAATTGCCGAATTTTGAGTTAGCAATAATGAGCAGCACGGGTATGCCCACGAACACACACACACAAAAATTGGCTACCACAATTTGTAAAAGTAGGAAATTCGGGTGAAGGGAAACCATATGCTATGATGAAAGATGCAGACCAGAAAGATCAGTTAAACAAGATATAAAAGGTCAGACAAAACATTGGTAAACAATATAAGCAAGCGTTTCTGCACACAACATGAAGCTATTGTTATGAACAAGTTTTGATGATAACAAAAGTATTTAACAACTAATATTCTTTTTCCATATGGGAAAAACATTGATGAAATATAAATTCTACAATTATAAGTATTATAAACCTTATAATATTCATACCTCACGTAAATGAATCTACATAGCCCATGCAAGTACCAGAACTAATTATCTAAAATCATCTAAAAAAAAAAAAAAAAATAGAAAAATAAAAAAAAATAAAAATAAAATAAAGATAAATAAAGATAAACAAATAAAATAAAATGAAATAGATAAAATAATTTTTTTTTTCTCTTCTAATTTTCATGGTTGTAGCCACAAAAATGTGACTTGCTGCACCCGGAAACCACCGCAGACACTCAAAGAGAAGAATCTGTAGCCCATTCGGCTGGTCGGTCAGTCAGATCATTTGTGCGTCTACAGTAATTCAATATAGTTAAGTAACGGGTTTGCAGAGTCGCCTCTTGAACCAATACAATCCAACCAACAAGGCTGGACAAACAATCTCCAATTGAGAACTACCACATATAATTATATATATATATCAGAGCAGACAATACTTGGAGAGCACCAATATTTTTAATCAGTATTTGAATTTTGAACAATTCACTAAAATTAACATCCTATCAGATTTTTTGTGAGGTCAAAAACATTTTGTACTTCATAGCCATCACAATATTATGCTAGAAATAGCTGAAATTAGCAAGATATGTCCAGAAATTACCTCTTATGACTACGAAGGTCAACCACACACAATCCATGACAATGAAAAGATATACCCTAAACGAAATTTCAGCTTCCAAGTGTAAAATTTGGGCCTACAACTTAAAATGTATACGCAGACATACATCCACTTTTACACATCAAGACAACTAGGTCAGGATATCCATATTAAAGTGAGAAAATAATGTTCTCTCTGACAAGAATTATTCACTATTACATAGTCAAGTTTTAAAACTTGGTAAACATTAGCAAAAATGGTTCCTAATATTTTTTGATGCTCCATTGTTTGATGAAACATTGAAAAAATCTTTCAGTTCAAGTTATTAGGCGCAAAAGATGGACCTGGTTGGGGCAAAACTATTTCAGGTGTCATAGCTCAGCTCATAGTGATTACAATACAAATTATAATTTTTACATATTTTTTGACCTTACATCTTTTAATGAAAGCATAATTCAGGGAATATTTATCCCTTCCAATGATTCAGTAAAAATGACATGCTTTAGACAACCTTAAATCTCAAACTACTAGAACCAACAAATTTGCAACGTAATAGATTTATAAATCAATCAGTGAAAATCTCATGTTTCTATCTTTATTTGTTTCAGAGTTATAAAAAAGATAAAAAATAAAAATAAAGCCCAACGAACAGGCTGGGTCAGGTTGATTTTCAATTCCTCTCTTTTTTAAAATCTGAATGAATCTTTGAAACGTGTTATTGAATGGTGACACCCAAATGCTTCTCTCTATGACTTAGGTACTTTTTGACTTAATTTCAAATGTAAACTTGAAAATACAGTTGGCAACATTGCCAGATCTCTACACAAGACAAGAACTAACTTATCTATGATCCGATTTTCAAGCTTGTTTTTGTGAGTGTTAGGTTTCTAAAAAGCATTCACAGGACTCCCAACCAAGAATCAATCATGAGAACTAGACATTTTATGGATAAAATAAAATACAGGTCTACTTAGTGAATCAATAGAAACCGTCATGTGACCAAAGTCTTTTTGCAGCATGCCGTGTTGAGGATGATCAATTTAAGTGAAAAAATAAAATGAAAAAATTAGATACTTCTCTCTTTGTGTTGGGCAATAACATCATTTAAATTTTCAGCATGAAACTTCTATCATCGACTGAATCCCAACTAAAAAACCGAGTAGGGGGTAATTACAAAAAAAACAAAAAAAACAAAACACTAATTTCAGAAGGTATATTTTGGAGGCAGAAAAGAAAAAAAAAAAAAGGGGATTTAGTGGAGTACTAATGCAA
Source organism: Thysanoteuthis rhombus (assembly GCA_963457665.1). Taxonomy (NCBI): domain Eukaryota; kingdom Metazoa; phylum Mollusca; class Cephalopoda; order Oegopsida; family Thysanoteuthidae; genus Thysanoteuthis; species Thysanoteuthis major. The sequence continues at coordinate 81,793,552 of OY735199.1, forward strand.
ATTTTCAGCCTTATAGACTGATTGGGAGCACTTGTAAATGTTCCAGATACATAAATACAATACAGAATGGAGTCCAAATTGAAAGAAACCCATTTTTTTTTGACATTTTTGGTTGGTACTTTTTAATATCTACACTGATCCATCTTCATCATCCATGTTGAGTCGTAGAGATCTCTTTCAATTACTAGTTAATCCTTGTGGAAAAAATAATTCATAGGAGGTACAGGTACCCTCTCTCTAGAGCATTCCTATAAAGGCCCCTTCATAAGCTGAAAAGGCATGAAATGAAAATGCAATTACAATTAATATGGGAAAAATTCTGACCTCCTTTCTCCTGGCCTCAAACTAGTTACGATTGTATATCAGGCTGAGTTACCAGACATTAAGGTGGTAGTGGTGGGAAGTGCAAGAGATGGGGGTGTAGGAGAGACAAAACACAAAAAAGTGGCCTGAAGCATTTGAGTTCTCTTGGAAAGTTTCTTTCAGTTTCTATTTTATGGGGGGGGGGGGAGGAAGGAACTAAATAACATGTTTCAGTAGAAGAATCCATCATTTAAAAGTGGGTACGATATATTTATCAGCAAATCTATAACCTTCAACTAAAAGATGGAGAATCAAGAAAATTCACTGTTCAAGTAAACAACCCTTATTTTCCCCTTAAATGATGAGAAATATTTGAATCAGGCCAAGAGAAAATTCAACATCTTCAAAATGGAGGTTTTGTTAGTGCAATTTGATACTATTGGCAAATCATTTCTCCCACTCGGTTGAGCCTCATATAAATTAATTCACCCTAAAAATTAAGTTTTCAACAGCTTACAACTTGAATTTCTCTCCCCTCTCTTTTCATCATCCATAAAGGAAATAAAAAATGCAAATTAGCAATGAGATTCCCACGAGAGTATTAACAGTTTTACTATACCCTCAACTTCCATACTGTGACCTAATGTAAACATGAAGCGGGGGGGGGGGGGGGGTCAGAAATACAAACTTCCCAACGACCATCAACAGGAAATTATGACCTTGTTTTTATGCACTAGATATACTTTGCTGTGAGAAAAACTATTGGCAAAGCAGTTTCAGTCAACATACAATTAAGACATAATTGCCTGTTATTTTCTGGTCAGCGAATAAATTTGACAAAACTTTTATAAATTTAATATAGGAATCATGAAAACATTTTCTTCTTTTACTAAATTCCTTCGCTTAATAAGCATACTCTCACAATTAAAACTAGATAACTCACGCACCATAAGTATATACTATATACACTTCATGAAAATCCAATTACAAGAATACTTTGAATAATGTGGCATTGATTAGTGCTGGTTTCCAGATAGTATTGCTAAGGTATTGCTGTTAAACTGATGTAACTTTCAGGCGGTTTTCAGCTAATAAATGCATAAAGCTGGATGCCCGAATCTGCAAGACAACTGACTGAAAAATAAATATTCTCTCTTCCCAGCCCTTGGTCAAATTACCAAAACGTTCACTTCATCATAAATCTGTTCGTTTCACACAAGCAGACGACCAAAAAACCACCTTTCTTTTCTGCCTCTTATTAAATTTAATTAATATGAAATAGAAATATTTTGAGACAACAAACACAAATTCATAAGTAAAAGCCAGGGAAAAAAAAAACAAAGTTTACTTTGAGTCAACAACATATGACTCAGTTTATTTTAATAGGATATTCTATTTGGGAGGGCTTGGGATTTTTAAATTTGAATTTGAAAAAACAAACAAACTCAATCTTTTTTCACAATTAAAAATGAAAAGCTTTAACAAAGGAAGAAAGAGTGGACAAAAAAGAAAGGCAGTTTGATAAAAGGTTGAGAGAGACCAGAATAAATTGATATATGCTAACAGAAGTGTGGAAGACAGAAGTGGAAAAGAAAAGCAGTTTAATAATTCATGCTTTTTTCTGTGTTTCTTTGTACTGAGACCATGGCGTCTCCGACAAATTATTTTCGACATCTTTCTTTCTCCCCTCTATCCATTCCTTTTTCCTCCACCATAACAACGGATGATTCGATTATTAATGCAAGGTGATTGTGATTTACAAATGTCGTTGATTGCCTATTCATCCAGGAGATAATAAAAAAAGCTTTTGAACTAGCTTTGATTTCTGGACTATTTCGTGAACCACTTCAAACCTCTCCCTACTACAGTGGAGCTTTTCTGAACAGATTTTCAAAATTTGTGGTGCTTTTATGGAATAGAATGGAATTTTTTTTTTCTTTCAAGATTGACCTTAAGAGGTCATTGAGAGGTAATTTTGATCAGAAGTTATTCCCCTTATAACTTTCAAATTCTCTAATATGAATTCAAGAGTTTAAATTTGCCATAAAATAATTTCCAAATTCAACAATGTCTATTTTCAATAATCTGTCTGTAGCAAGTCTAAAAATATTATAATTTAGCCAACAATGATAATACTACAAAAGTGGACTATTTATAGAGAAAATTTTTCATTCTTTTTACACATTCCCTAAATGGCACTCTTCAACATGATGTAACTTTAGACTGAACTCATTACAATTTAATTAATACTTGTAATCCAATATCAAATATTCATATCCAATATGCAGCAATCAAAAAAAACATTTGAACAATAGTTGGTCCTCTTACGTTTTTGCACAAATTCCATGTCCATCTCAAGATGCAAAGTTTTAACCATAGCATCACAAAAAGAAAAAGGAAAAGGAAAAGGAAAAAAAAGAAAAGAAAAAGACTTTCAAAATTAGTTCAGAGGATGGACCAATTGGGGAAAAACAACCTCAAGAGTCACTGGAGTAGAAATCTTTTTGCAATTTTACAAAATTTATTCCCAAAGACAAAGTGAACATAAGAGCAGTTGTCTTCAAACAGTAACTTCTTTTCAATAATTAACTTCCCCTTCCACATAGATACAAACATAATGTAAAGACATAATTTGATTGTGACCTTGTTTTTTTTAAATTATTTGAACGTGTACAAACCCGAATAAAAAATACACAATCCAACAAAAAAGTAAGAATGGGACTGAAGAAAAAGAGACATCTGAACAACCACTGACTGAACAGTGTCTATGTCACAAATAACCAAGATGTTAAAAAAGGGAAATGCTTCAATACTTTTCTTAAATAAAAAGTAGTTTGTATTGAAGAAAAAAACAAAAACAAGTTAAAGCCATGAAGGCATAGTCAATGTAAGAAAGAATTATCAAGTATATTGTGAAAATGTCACGTTTCATGGAACCCCCTGGAAAGGTAGTGAGGAACCCTGGGGCTCTGGGGAACAGTTTGAGTACCGCTGCATTAGAGAATGTGCTGAAGATTTGCTATCAAACTTCAGTTTATTCTTACTACTGGATAAAATATTGTTTTATAATTTTGATTTCTATGTAATCTTTTTTTTCTGATTATGCTGTTAAATAATTGCAGTAGGATTAGGGTCCCAGTCAAAGTTGTGATAAAAAGCAACAAAAAAATTAAGATGGAAGTGAAAACTAATAAAAATTAAACCGAACTCATGACTTATTGAACCAACTTCAGAACAACTATGATTATTCAGAACATGTTCATTTCATAAAGGATAAGCTTCAAATGTGTTTAAATAAAAAGAATGCTCCGCATTAATAAAAAAGATACCTAAAGGAAATAATATTCGAGACATGTTCAAAAACTGTATTTACGCATGTAAAACGGCAATTTTTTTTTTTTTTTTTACAGAAATTCAAGGTTAAAGTTAGAGGGTAGCATTATACTCGAACGTGGGAAAAAAAAAAAAGTTGGGGCTGCATATCAAAGATAGTACGAATAAATACAGAAGTACAGTATTAAACTTACAACATTTGAGCACTGAAATCAAAGAGGCCAGTGGAGAAAATAAAGGTGATCTCTCCACCCTTCTCTTGTATAGCCTATTCAAATAAATTTTTAATTTTATTTTAAAAGTTTAGAACATACATCCAGTGGATCAGCCATTCTCAACCTTTTTATGGCCACATAGGTTCCAAGGATCCTGTCAACAAGGAGTAAAAGATGAAGAGAAAGACAGAAAATCATTTATTATTCTAATCTATGTATGGCCCTCTCCAAATGTGCCAGGAAATCCCAAGGGCACCATATGAAGTTGATTATCAATCTGATGGGTTTGAGTTTAATAAGAGATAAAAGCTTCCAAATATTCCATGTCAGAATCTGTAACCCGAGACATATGTACTTATTAAACATGTCAAACAGCCCAGGAAGCTTTCACATCACAAGTTCAGTTTGTTTTTCTTTGGTAGGCACCTCCAGTCAGCCTGGATAGTGTAATGGTTAGTCTGTCTGCCTCACATGCAGAAGGTTCACATTTCGATTCCCAGTAGAAGCAATGAGTGTACAAAAACATTTCAATAGCACTCGGCAGCTAATTGAGTAGACTTATTTACAGGGCTTATTTCATCAATTGAAAAAGTAACAAATGATTTGTGACAACAAACAAGCTTAACACAAAATCTTCTCAATTTTTAAATCAATATTTGTATTATCAAGGGATTAGGCTTTGCAATTATTTTGCAGACAGCTGATCAGCCTAAACATTAATGCTGAACTAACTGCATTTTAGAACAACACAACTGAAGTTATATATTGCAGTTAGATCAAAGTGCAAAACCTGTTAAATTTCAACCAATTCATCACCTTCAAAAATACTCAAAAATCTAATCTTGTCAAAAAAGATTTTTTTTTTCAAAAATCCCTCATTCACGATTACTAAGCAGATACTTGTTTGTTCTATAGTAAATGACACTGCTAGTTTTGAATGGTATTTATTATTAATTAATAGATCAACTTACAAGGTTTTCTAGTTTGGTTTGAGAGATCAAGTGGATGGCTGATGGAGCCTAATTGTTTTTTTTACTGATCTTATTGAGAAAAAAAAAAAAAAACACTAATAACCACAGAATTTTCCTTCCTTTCCTCAAGCACAATATTGTGGGCTGAGCGCTTTTTTCCAAATCCATTTGATGAAAAGTTCCCTCCAATCAAAAATATATGAGTATAACTCGATTCATACAGCAATACAATCACCGAAGCGGCATTGAGACTGATCATTACAGAGATGGGTGCGTGTCTGGGAATACCAGGAGCAGAATGCAGCAACGAAGCCACCTTGGCCTATTCTCTGCTGCCTATTAATGGAACATCTTATAAAGCTAAGATCAGACTGTCCAGCCAGTCTTTTCTCTCACAATATCTTCCGCACTGCTCACTGTCTTATAATTAAATGTGTGTTTCTTCTCAACTTATGCTCAGTTATGTCAATTTATACATCAAAACCATAACTATTACACTAAAAACCCTTTTCAAGGTATTCCCGTATTTGATTCACACAGACAAACCAACTATAAAAATAAAATTATTTAGACAAACAGTAGTCAATTAACATAACTTTTTCATAAGTATTTTGTACGGGGTATCGTGAAGATGCAAAGGGCTAAGGCAGAGCTTTCTGAACTTTCTGCAATAGTGACACACATTAAAAATTAACATTTTTGTGGAACATCACTGAAGTTTGGTTGGCCAAGCCAAATATATGTCATCCGAGCAGTTCAACTTTCAAAAGATATACAAAATTATACTTAATTTTGTGACACACCTAGAAATTATTGGCAGCACACCAAAGAGTCGCGACACAGTTTGGAAAGCTCTGAGCCAGGGGTTACGTCATTGATGTAAAGGGATGTGAATATTTTGTTTTTAAATACCAAAATTCAGTATGCTTTGCCATATATTGTAGATATTTTAGTGGAGTTAAATAAAAAACAAACATTAAAGAATGCCTTTGTTCAAGTCTAACTAGTTTTTTCATATGACAGATATTGTTTGATCATCATCCTCTAACTATTGCCTGCCTTCATTGCGGTCCTGTAATAACACAGTTGGCTCTCTTGTACCCCAACACCCATGTTATAATAGGGGACACCAGCAGTAGATCCAAAGTGATCTCTTTTGTAAGTAAATGAACTTAGCAAGTATGTAAGTGATAAATATGAAGCCTTCTTCTATGCGAAAGTGATAAAAATGCTGGTGTCTAATACAACCCTTTTTATCTTAGGATAATCAGAATACAACAAGCTTGAAAGTCAGACCATATATACACTAGTTCAATGTTAAATGATAGGATGCACTGATAGACAGGGAACCAGTCAAAAATTCAGGGTCGCCTATCAAGAGATTATATGATGTTTTTTCGTTCAATTTTCTGAATTTGGGGTTGCCAATTTAGATGCTCTAATGAAATTTTGAGTTTGTGAGCAATTTCTACGATCAAGAAAATTCATTAAAAATATATAAATAGGAAACTCTGGAACACTAGTTCTCCCCCTTGAATTTCCAAAGATGGAGAGGGGGGGTGAGGTAGAAGGCACATTTTGGTATGTCAGCTTGTTAGAGACGATCATCAGTACTGAAAGTGTTCATGCATCAGAAGAAAAATAAATAAAACAAAAAATTTCACTGCTCTTCCCTAATACTTCAGATATAATACAGGATTAAAAATAGACGGGTAGGGGGAGGAGTCATCATTCCAGCTTCAGTGACAAAATCCATTTTCTCCCCCCGACAACTAATCTTTATCAGGTTTCTCAATTTTAAGACTGAAGCATTATTGCAACTTCGTAATTGATTGAATAATATCCTCATTTGAAAATTTGAATCATTTTATTTTTTATTTCAATTTTATTTAAATCACATTACAAATAGTGGGATCCGATTGTATATCAAAAATTTTTTTAAAAAATAACGATATGGAGGAAGTTGTTTATTATAACCGTGGACAATGCTATTGTTATCAAAATACGTTGGTCCAAATCACTTCATTCAAAGTAATCACAATAAGCAACTTCCTCTATGTTATAGAATAAGTAACAGCATATCTGACCGCTATCATCTTGTTGCACGTGAGAAGGCTGCAAGCTAATTCTTCTGATCACACCATGCAATGCGATTTTCATTCCTGAGTAGTGAGCATTATTTACTAATTGCTCATGTGCATAAAGTGTAGAAAATGGCCATTATCCCCTCCAAACTTGTGTTTTTTTTTTTCCTTCTTTGACCAGGACAGTTATATGCATATACAATTGTTTTTCTTAATGTGATTAAAAACGCACGGATTTGTCTGTTGACAAATAGGAGAGGAGATTTCAAATCATCACTGACCTAGTCACTAAAAGCAAAGTTTGAAGGGAGTAATTGATATTTTCCACGCTTTTTAAACATTATCAGAAAATAACACCTATTACCCAGAAAAAAAAATAAGTAAAAGAATTTGTGTCACTGTGTTTTGTTATAATGAAAATAATTCTAAGATCAAACAGGTCTGGTTAGTTACTCAATAGAATCCATCACATGACTGTCTCTCAGCAGAATGCCATGTTTCCCCCTTCATCAATCAAAAAAATTGGAAAAAGGGGTGATCAGTGGAAAAATTACTTCTCACTTCTTGTGTGTTTGTGACCACTAAAAAAAAATCTGAATTTCAAAAAAAACAAACGAATTCTGCAGGACAAAAAGTAAGGAATCAATTTAGCATCAATTTACATTGTAAATTGATGCCCCATCACTAAAAACCCATTTCATGGGTGTTAACTAAATATATTGCCAAGACAAACTTGTAACAGATGCTGTTAGCATGGGCAGAGGGGGTATCACAACCACTCATTTTCACATTAAATGCTATGATTTGTCAAGTAACCCATAAAATGGTAAACTTTAGGCAGGATTCAGTCAGACCATAGATTTCCATCACAACTCACTTGAGATTAATTTCTGTTTGATATAAAAATATACATTAAAAACAGATTAAAGAAAAATTAAAATAAGACATGGCCATCTCTGCCTAAAAATGAATCACTGTAACCAAGTTGTTTCCTTTTTTTCCACAATACCCACCCTCAGTAAGTTCTTATCTATCACCCAAGACTTTATTAACCCACCTACCACATCCCGACTCTTCAAACAGTGATACCAAGTTACATAGAGCAATACATGACTCGACACGATCAAAGGTGCCGACTAACTGGAGTTGTCAGTTTCAAGGGGAAGGGTGTAACAAAACCAGCAGTAAAAAAAAAAAAAAAAAAAAAAAAAAAAAAAGGATGTAATTTTTATTTTTAAATCAGAATTCAACCATGTACTTTCACTCTAACTATATATATATATCTCTCAATCTGAATTCCCATGTTTATTCTTGGTCTTTTTCATCTCTTCCAACACTTGAGTATGTATTTAAGAAGTGGACATATTTGGTCTGACAGAATGTATATATATATATATCATTCATATAGGAGTAATGAATAAACACCAGGTTGATTTGACAGACTAAGAAGTGAAAAGGGAAGAATACCCCTTTCTTTTACTTGGGTTGGTGATCGTGACAGTGGATGGTGATTCAATTGTGTACATTTTCATCAACAAGAAAGCAAAGACTTTAGTCAATAAGTATCTTGGACCAAGTTTGTTAGACAAAATACAGATGAAAGTTTGAACACCATTTCTTCAGATGAAACCACAACTGATTTGCAAGTGACAATTAGAACTAACCTCAAACCTAGTTTGAAATCATTTACAATATCTGAAAATTCACAAAACAAAGGAAATATTCAGTTTATTGAATACTAATAAAAAGAATAATTACAAAATTGAAGAGAAAGAAATAACTTTAGAAAAGACACAATACACATTAAAATACATCCAACAGGTAAATTAAAGGTTTATATATGAACACAGAAATACTACCCATTGTACAATTTACTGATCCCTTTTGACCGATTTCTAAATAGGTCTATTAATACATTTTGCATCTATATGCCTAGATAAAATGAATTACATTGAGTGAGATTAGCTTAAAACAAAATAACAAGCAAAACATGATAATCATAGCTTAAAGGGCAGTGGTGTTCGATAAGTACTGCTGGGAAACCATGGTAAAGTAACTACTGTGTTTTCTAAATATCTCAAAAGTTCTGTGGTAAAAAACTGATGAGCCCTACATGATAATTCCTCTTTAATTCTGTGCAAAAATGAAAAAATAAATCCTTCAGGACATCTTTTGAGTATAAGGTATAAGTGAATAAACAATTTGTATAACCAATAGGCAGAAACAAAAAAAAAAACAAAAAAAAAAAAAAATTGTTTATGAGATCTTTAGTTGAGAATTAATGCAATAACATCGTAAATGGTTTAAGAGTGAATAAAATTTTTCAACAACATCTTCAGGGCAAAAAACTGTCACGCTTTCCAGGCTATATATAACTAATGTCTCCCTAGCTTTGAACTAATTTTTAAGCAACATAATATATTTAAATTTTATAATAATGTAGCCTTCTCTTTAAATAAACAAAAACATATGCTGAATTCTGTACAAACTAGTGAGACTAAATTCAGAACTAAATTGTTTTTGTTACATAAAATAATTAAATAGGTTAGACAAATATCCAATGAATAAACATAACCTTGACAGGAAGAATATGTTATTCAAACAATGCATGAAATAGGAAGTATGATTTGAATTTTTAATTTCAGAGTTGAAAATTAACCAACTTGAGGGTAGCAAATCTTTTTCATTCATACACTCATCATGCCATGGAATAAAGTTGAGCAGTGTTGTCTGTAAAAGAGACACAAGAGAGACTTCTTTGTTTGACAAAGAAGGAAAATGAAAATGTTTCCATGTTAAAAATTAGAGAAGAAGCAGAACTGCCAACATTGCTGAAGTAGAATATTTACAAGTGTTGCATTTTATGTTTAAATTTTGTTTTAATACTGATTTTTACTTTGAACCACCGGAAGATATATTTTACACTCAAAGAAAGCCTTAGAAATGAATAGTCCAAAACCTGACTACAATGAAGATGATAGGAAGAGTTCAAGTAGTCCGAAAAAGAAAAAAAAAAAAAAAAAGTTGGTATATCTAACGGTATTATTCAAGTTGTATCATCGCTGCTAAATATTCTTTTTTCTCACCTCTGTCAACAAAATTGGAACAAGGGGATTACCTTGTCTTTCCTCTCTCCAAAATTTATTGAATTTCAATGAAGTTTCAAGGAAACAGTGGGTCATGGGGCAAGGAAAAAGTGATCAAATTTCGGGTGGAACTAGGTTTTTATTTCCAATCGAGAAATATTTTCTCATTCCCTTTTCCTCTGTGGAAGGTTGAGCCACGAGGTAGGGAAGGAAGAAATTGACATATTGATATATGGTATTGACAAAGTACTTTCTAGTTTCGTCTGAAAAATTATTCAACTTGGGGTTAATTTTCTTTACATTTTGTACACGAACTAAAAATGTGGAAGTTAAGTAGGGAAAAAAAAGAAAAAGAAATTCATTGGATAATTGTTTTTTTTAAATGTAATATATAGTGAAGACTTCTATGAGTAAATTAAACATAAGAAAAATATCCTTCCCGCCCATATACCAGAACTAATCATCTAGAGAAAAAAAATCTAAAAAAATAAAAAATAAAAAAATAAAGCACAGACCACAAAGGGAGAAGAATCTGTAGCCCAATTGGCTGGTTGGTCGTACAAGCCATTCATGGGGCTAGTGACTCAATATAGGAATTTGATATACGCCATGTAATGTAAGTAATTCAATGGAGCCAGGATCATCCCAAGGGCACAGCCAGAAAACAATAGATAGATTCAAGATGTCTGTACAATTAACCTATTGTCAAGATTCCACGTGTGTGTGTGTGTGTGTGTGTGTAAGCAAATGTACCAGCTTTTCTGAAGGAAGTTGAGCAAGATTTTGTCCAAGATATTTTTTAGTCACTAGAAGTTGAGTCTTAGATTTCTAAATAAGTAAAAATCCCAGACTATTTTAAATTTCTAAGCATAGCAGAAATATAAATAACATTCACAAGTCTCAATTACATTAAGAGGACTACCTCTCACTGTAACACATGCCCCATAACTGTCCCTGTAGAGCTTCAGTAGAAGACTCCCTAGTCATAATACCAGTGTATTTGGATGCAGTGCAATATTTGCAGTTTTATTTCTTATTAAATATCCATCTTCTATACTATCATCTAACGAAAATTGATCAAACCTGTGTACACACCTTGATTACTTTACAACTGACCGCTGTACTAAGTTGACATTTGCCGGGCATATTGGTCAGCACACGAGACTATGCAGTGTTGAGTTTGAGGGGGGGGGCCAAATACATATTTTGCACATGTAGACGTCTATTATAGGCCTACTGGAACCATTTTAGGGTAAAGTAGGGGTTTGAAAATAAAATTTCAGCTGAAAATCTACCAGTTCGCTTAGCCACACAATAGAAACTGTCATGTGACCAAGATCTTTTAGTAGCATGCCATGTTAGGGGTGATAAATTGAAAAAATTGGGAAATGGTACGATCGATGAATAAGTTACTTCTCTCATCATTTGTCGGGCAAAGATCACTAAAAAGTCAGAAAATCCAAAGATTAAGAGTGAATGTTACCATATAAAAACTAAGGGACCAATTCAACATAAATTCACATTGTAAATTGAACCCTCATCTAAAATCCTATTTTCGAGGGAAATCTAAAAATAGAAAAAAAAATCCCCACATTTTTTAAAAACATAACATGTTAAAACTTTCAGCCTTTTAGCTCCATTTGTGTGGCCTGTACACACAACACATACATAACCAGTCAAAATCACTAATAACAGGAAGAACCCCACATTGAAATTTTCAGTTGACGGTTCCTAAAAGAAATCGTATACTCCAAAGAGAACGAAGCTAAACATAAATAACTTTCCGTTGCTCACTAAATCTACTTATAAATAAATTAGTGTTATTTTAGTCCTACAACTTGAAGCTACTACAGCAGGTGAGAAGGAAGCAGACAACTTTCAGATGAGGAGATAAATGTGTTGTGTAAGTTGTAGGTCATATAACAGGTGCACTGACCTACGTAAGAGGTGGAACAGAAACATGGTGATGGTGGTAGCACGGTTTCAATTGAATCTATCTAAATCATCGTGCCTCAGGAGGAGAATATATGTGAATATTAGGTTAGAGGCAAGTACAAATCTTTTGTTCAAGAGATTCCTTAGAACTAAAGATAAAGAATACATTTTGTTTTTTTTTTTCGATACACCAACCCCACCTAATTCTGCATCACCATCATGATCTGTCTAAAAGGTTATACCATATCCAAGTAAATAGGTGTGCAAAAAGGAACAGTCCTTTCTAAGTGACCTTCAATAACCAAATTACCGTCAAATCAAATATACATGCGAGTCAAGGTCAATATATTACATTATAAGAATCAAAAGAACCTCTCCTACTTTACTCGAAGATCTTTTATAGATAATCCTATTGTTTAAAATTCACATTTCGTAATACATTTAGTAGCCGAGAAAAAACTTGCTGTTGTTTATAAAATAAAAAGCTGGGACTATCAATCAGTTGAGTAACTGCGCCAATATTTGGGGGGGGGGGGCACAGAGACTGACAGAACGGAACAAGTTGTTTTTTCATTAATCAATAGATAAGAGAAAGGGGCCATTTTAGCACATTCATAATATTAATGTTATTCATCCTTTTAAACAAATATGATTTATAAATGGCTGTTATTTAGTAATATCTACTGAGAAATTCATTGAAAACATTTTCCTTAATAAAATCTTAAAACAATAAGTAGATGTTTTTCTTTATGATGACAAGGTACCACATGCTTGTAAAAATCTGTGTAGAGTACTTCACTTTTAACTACCAGGAGGGGAGAGGTCGGGTAGCAAGGTGTATGGAGGGGGGCGCAAAAAGGTCAAGTAACACTGCTTCAAACTGTCCAAATTGACCCTAGTCTGTAATAAATGTAAAGAGTAACATTGCTGCTTATGTAGAATTGTCAACAAAATTAGGAGATCCTAACACAGCATATATAAGTATAGAGTAAAAATCAAGTTTCCTAGAATATATGAAATATATATTTTATCAATAAATAAAGAAAATGTGATTATAATCTTCAATGTTTATTTCATTAAGATTACTCATTTTTATTACTATAAATCGAATGAAAATATTAAAAATCTAATAGCTATTTCTGACATCTAAACTGGTAACACCGAAAAAAGAGTGTAACCAACGTTTCAGTACATCAGTCAGTGATGACAACTGATACATCGAATGGAAATTATTTTAAAAAACAAAATAATCAATTTATATAAAATATGAAGAATTAGTTGAAAAGTTAGAAACTTAAGATTTTCTAAAAATTGTTGGAAAACATTATAGCAGCAGTATTCAAACTGATCCTCAGAACCCATAAGTTCTAAAAACCCTCCTCAAAATGACATTTTCGCAATTCACTTGATAATTCTTCATTATTCTTTCAGGGTTTAAACATATCTTTATTATATTATTTTCTGAAACAAATAATACTTTTTACCAAAAAAATAAATAAAAAAAAAAAAATTTTGCTATTTCAATTAAAAAACTGTTATTCATGCAATATGGATTCTGCTAGATTAGTAGTCGTTCTTTCCTATTTTCCTCAGCAAGTTTCTTTCTTTTCCATTAGAAGGTATATTTTCTATTTGGGTTTGTGTTCATTTGGATAATTCAATGAACATGGCCAAAATTCTAGACGTGTGTGTGTGTGTATGCTGAAAAATCTTTTTTGAAAGGATTTCCAAGAAAACGGCCACGAGCAGTCAAGGTTAGAAGATCACTGATCTTTTCATCAACTGTATAGATTTAATGATATAAAATGGATTTCAATACAAAAACACCGTCCAGAAGAAAAAACTGAATAGTTCAGGGAATAAAGATAGGTTCTTAGGTCAAACAGAACAATACAAAGACAAGTCTAGTTGATCGCTCAATGGAAGCTGTCACATGACCAATGTCCTTTTGGCAGCATCACCATCCTAACTGAAACAAGAACAGGTTTTTCATTTGTTAACCCCCCACTAATTTTTTTTCAAAGGGTGCTCGATTTACAATTTTTAATACTTTATTATGGTAACAAATGGTAAGATCTAGTGTGTCTTGGGTCCAATAGCAAGTGATAAGCAATTCTTAGTCACACTCCATTCACGAGAAGGAAATACAGGTTTAAATCCAGTTACAAGTAGTCTTAATTAACTAATTAAGAGTAATTGCAGGCCAAATACTATCCCAAGGTTATACATTATATAGATCACAGATACTTGGAATAGGGCAGAGCACTGGTGAGGTGTTTAATACCCAAAGTACATTTTGAATAGTTAGTACAATAAACCAGCCTTCATATCACCAATTCAGGAGACTTGAAACACTCTCTCTGATACAGCCGGCTCGTTATAATACAGGTGTTGGGTGCAAAAGAGCCAACCACAAGATAACCAGGGTTGCCAATTTAGCTATTTTGGGGTTAGATTAATATTTTGAGATCTGCCGTTGTCCTGCATTATAGCGAACAATGCTATAATGGGGGAGGCTTGTATATATGTATGCAGTATCTAAAAGGTTCATCATAGTTTTTTCAAATCCCAATCTATTCTATTGAAATTAAATCTTGGTACCATTTGAACATTTGAATGTGGTAAATGGAACCAAGAAAAAACAACTGCCAATTACTCGGAGGTAGTAGTCATCTAACTTTCAATGAATTAATTGTTATAAAACAACTTACCCTTCTACATGTTATAGGTTTTATATATTTTTTACATATGAAATGATTGGATTTTGGTCTTGTTTATTGAATTATCTTAATGTGTAAAAACAAAGGCTTTCCTTAACTGCCTTGGTATAAACCCAAATAGTCGAGTAAGAATGAAGCTCACTGAGGAAACAGACATATAAATGACTACTGACTAAAAAGCCTGCGTCACAGAAATAACCAAGATGTTTTTAATTAAAAAAAGCAAGAAGTTGTTAATTTTTCTTCTTTTTTTGTATAAGTACTGTCCATGCTAAAAAATGAAATAAAGACAGGAGAAAAGCTGTGAAAGGAATGTTTATGTAATGAAGAATTAACAAGTGCAGTAAACCCTAGCTTCATAAACTGGGTGGGGGTGAGGCTATTAAAGCCAAATGTTTGTTATACTCGGTGGTTGCCCCTCGAGAAGTTCAGTAGTTTGCCACATTCAATGAACATCTAAATGCAATTTGTTTGCCTCTTGTTCTAGTCTCAAAATGAAGTTCAGCACAATGTTTTGGGGGGCTAAAATAAGGGGGGAATCTTATCCAGTTTTGAGCATAAAGCATCATATGTTATGATGTTCATCCAAGTTAAGTCTTTTTCTAAAACAAAAAATGAATAAGCAGTTTTGATTTAACCAAAATCTTATCAAACCCAGGAGGCCACAGTAAAGATTTGGCAATCCTAGATAAGCGGCATAAATTAGGTACCTATGTGCACTTCCTATATTTTTTTTTTCAACATTCCAACACAAATAAATTATAACTTCAATAATTTTTAACACAATCATTTATTCGGGTATTCAACTGTTTTAGGGCTGCAAAAAATAAGTAAATAAATCAAGTAAGTCTCCTCAATTCAGATAGATACTATTGGAACAAAATATTGTGAGAGGATGAAGGTTCACAATTGAGGTTATGAACTCATTTCAGCAAGTATACTTCAAAATTCATACTACAAAATATGAATTGAAAAGTCAATTTGTGGTTTTGAAATTATTAGATGAAGTAAAATAAATGAAATTAATTTGAGGTCAAGATATATTAAAAATAATTTGT
This sequence comes from Thysanoteuthis rhombus, assembly GCA_963457665.1. Classification (NCBI taxonomy): domain Eukaryota; kingdom Metazoa; phylum Mollusca; class Cephalopoda; order Oegopsida; family Thysanoteuthidae; genus Thysanoteuthis; species Thysanoteuthis major. The sequence goes on from OY735199.1 coordinate 81,809,257, forward strand.
GCTGTTCAAACAGAAATTGCAAATTAACACGCTACAAACCTATTGCCATAGATGTAATTTAATTCAACCAAAACACGGATGAAATGTAGAAATCAGACATTTTCAACTACATGAAAAAGAATAGTGAAGAAGTAGTTTCACAAAGTTCAAAAAGCTTCAATCAAAAACAAATATTGGGTAATTAAATACTGTCTGTTTTTCAAAACCGTACAGCTGGGGTTCTCTAGGCCCTGTGGGTAATTTGACTAAGAATAACTTATAAGAATTATCTCCATTAGTAGATATTGACGATACAAAAAAGCTGGAACCAGCAAACCTCCCACCCATTCCAACCACTGGACCGAAGACAGAAAGACAGAAATTCATTCATTTCTTGAAAAGCCCTTGTGTAAAGCGAATACACAACCTTAACTGTAATTTGGGAATGACCTTTACTTGAAGAGAAAAAAAAGTCAATACTCAAAAGTTACATCAATCAATTCAAGATAACAAATTAGGGAATATACATCCATACATAATTACCAATGAGCAAAATGTCTTCTGTCATGCAATGGACTGCAACTGACATAATAAAAGTGATGAATTTATAGGATATCACAAAAATAAAATAACTAATGAAAACAAAAAAACAAAAAAAATTGAAAAAAATATATTTATGGCTAACAGAATGCTATTCTCTCAACTCACTGCAATGCAAAACTATTGTCTACACGTATAAAATGCGAAGTGTATCCATTTATTTCATATATGCAGTCATTTTTGACGGCATGGGTTAACTAGTACAGAATAAAAAGGTCAATTTTACTTATCTCAGTCAGCAGTATTTTTCATTTAAGCTTCCCACCCCACCAAAAAGATTATTCAAAATCAACTAATTGTTGGATTTAAATAATTTTTTGTGCAGTTAGAGCTGAATTATTCCAGTTAATATAATACTAGTTGGCCTTGTAATGTTCTATGTATTATTTTACAATAGTCAAAATTAGTCTTTTTTTTTTTTTAGTACAAGTAAAATTTTATGCGAGAGTGTCAACCGAGAACAATATGTGGATGTGTTGCTGTGAAACTGAGCCTAGAATTGAGTTACTTATTGGAAAGAGACAAGCTCATCCATCTCATTAAAAATATAACATTAAATTGAAGGAAATTACCAACAATTACTAAATGTCTATTGTCTCTTCTATGGTTCTGACAGGCAGGACCACAGTTGCCCACAAGTTTTAAACAAAACCCATCAAATTCTCCACAAAATGATGATATATAATCTAAATATATACTAAATATATTTTAAGTCTGACTACACATTTTCTCAAACCCCTAAAAATAGGAGATACCACGTGTGAATTTTGCTCGCATATACAGCTGATTTGGGGCCCACTGGAACCCCTGAGTAGAGTCAAAAGTTTTAAAGAAGGGTTCAACTGAAAATTGACCATCGCAAATAAATTTTCTGGTAGAAATTTGTACTTGAAAAAAACTGAAACCAATTACTCCATCCATACTCAAAATATCAAAATCTCTTAGGTCAAGTATGAAATGATCTTGCAGGTAGTTGGAATTTATGGCATTGAGAATAAATGGCTATAATAAGATGTGGTATCAAAGATCATCACCACATAATCCACAGTCCACTAGACAACATAGGTTTCTTCCTTTGATGGTTCTGCCTGTCACCAGTATAAGCCACACCAATGGAGCTAAAGGACTGAAAATTCATACATTTACTCCTTATTATGTTGACAAAAAGAAAAAAAAAAAACTTCCCTTTTAAAAAATTACCCCTAAAAATAAATGCTAAATTGGTCTCTTAGTTTGTGCCCAGCAGCATTCTCACCAGTTCCTTTTTTTTTTTTTTCCAGACTTCTTAGTAAACATCATTCAACAAGGTTACTGATCATCTCTTTTTCCAATTGATCACCCCCAACTGCCAAAAGATGTTGGTCATACGATGGTTTTTATAGAATGATTCAGGGGGTCAAGCAAAGAATAGATATGATTTACCACATCAGAATTTCAGAAGTCAGCTGAAGAGACAATCAAAATTAAATCCATTTAGATGATCCTATGAAAAGGAAAATCCCTTTTTTCAATAGGTTAAAGCAACATTAGAATTGAAGTCAGTCTGTCTGTTTTTATTGTTATTGACTACCAACACAGCAAGTCTCTAAAGGAAAATGGCTGGCCGAACTGATTCTGAAAGCTAATAGTTCCAGTTCAAAGCAACTGACAATAGAAAATCTTTTCTCAACTTCTTCCAAGTTCAGAGGTCAGCAACCTCTTTGCCTCAGCAGGTCCGATTGCATATCAATGAGTAAACAGCAAGACACATAAATGCCATAAAAGCTTGAAATATGGGTATCATCCAGGTAAATCTAGTTATATTTGGCCTCGTATCAACGAAAAACACACAATAGAAAATCATTCTTCTTTAACAAGGACGCCAATCAATAATCAAGAACTCAATTTAGTTGCAATTAATTTCAATCAAGGCATCTTCTAAATCTATCAAGAGATGATTCTTCAAAATAGTATCTGCTTGTGAGCCAGTCAAAACCCCCTTTACGAACAGGATCACCCCTGCTATAAGTATCAAGATACTTTACAGAATTATTCCACACAAGAACATACTTGTGAAATGATGCACCAATATAAAACTGGTGTAAAATCTATACAAATTTTTATACTGAACAGACTCAACTTGAAATATTCATAACAAAGTAATCAAAAAGAAGAAAGTTTCCTCAACTATTTAATGAAGAAGCATAATGGATAAAACAAATGTTGATTCACAAAATTTAAAGAATTTTAAAATACTTTTTTTTTTTTTCATAGAGACCTCATTCCAGGCTGTTTTTCACAAATAAAGTATTACAGACCCATTGTGTAAACAAAGACAGGTCTGGTAAGTCACTCAATAGAAACCGTCATGTGTTCAATGTCTCCTGGCAGTATGCTGAGTTGGGGTTGATCAATGAATAAGTCACTTCTCCCACCTTTGGCTAGATCATTAAACTTGACCCCACTCAAATTTTGAAAAGAAAAAAAAAAAAAAAAAAAAAAAAAAAAGGATTTGTTTCTTAGACAAAGTAAATGTTCAAATTTTCAGTCATCTAATACCACTGATACACACTACATCCATATCAACAAAACCAGGCAAAACACTTTTTAAAAAAATGGAAGAAACACATGTAGAGTTTCTTATAAGAAAGCAGGGGGGGGGGGATCATTCAGTATCTAAGCAGGGTAGGCCCAACAAGCCTAATGTAAGAACCATATACAATAAATTTCAGATGTCCAGATTTCAGAGCCGCAAGACAAACAAAAATCACATTTTTTATTGTTATATACACATTCAAATTTCATATAAATACAAACAAATTTATGAACAACAATATTAATTCAGTCCTGTATGTATTAATTTCAACTGTTAATTCGTAAAACTTTCAGTAATCAGAAAATACACATATACCAAATGACTTCAAAATCTCAACTATATTACATCTAAAATTAGGATTTCATGTAGTTGAATATTTTTCTCCTGGGGGGGGGCGTCATTGGTTATTATACCACGTGGCTTATATTGCAAGGAACTCAATCTATATTTCCTCTTTAATAACTAAAAGGGGATAACTATCAAATGCTAATTCATTCATTGCAAATGTGTAAAACTTCCACGTTCTTTTGGTTGAACAAAAAAGAAAAAGCAGAGCAACAATGTTTTGATAGAAAGGCTTAACAAATGCACCGTAAGAATTTATGAAGAAAAACATTTCATATCAGATTTCTAAGATATTTCATAAAAACAAATTCTTAACATTAGTAAGTGTGGCAAAAGGAAAAAAAAAAAAAAAAAAAGAATTGAACATACTGGATCAATTTATAAATATTCTAGAACTATCCCAGTGATGGTGAACCTATCCAACCCATGTTGAAATTTCATTTTTTTTTCAAATAATCTTATTATTGGAGTGTAATGCATACATACATTTTAGTTTTTTCAAGTAAATGCTCATAGCTGTAATTTGTCGGATATATATTTTTTTCAAACCAAGAGTAAATGAAATACAAGTTGAAATTTCAAAATATTAAATGAAATTGAAAAGTCAACCTCAACTTGATTGTTTGCTGCCTGTACGTCATTTCTGACACGCGTGTCAAATGTTTACAATAACTGAATCCTGCATAAATAAACACCGTCAGAGACTTTACAAACAAAAAAAATGGGAAAACCGGTCTGGTTAGTCATTCAATAGAAACCATCTTATGACAAATGTCTTCTGGCAGTATGTCAAATTTTGAGGGGAGGTACACATTGCTCTACCCCCTCGCTCCCTGAGACCCGCCAGTGGCCACAGGGCCCTAGGCAGCTGCCCACTTCATTTATGCTTCGGGCCAGCAATGCTGCTGATCAATATTAACAGCTGTCAGTTACAGACAGCCCGACTTCACCTAAGTGACCAGCAATTTCTTTCGAAAGTGATTACTGAATCAAAGCTGGAGAAGCTGTTACCATACATGCCAGACTAAAAGACTGATGGTTTACTAGGTATTTTGAAGACTACCACTCACTGCAGTCCGATCGGATAGTTTAATAATCATGGCTGTTAGCAGGAAAAATTACCAAGACACACTGCTGCCAACACAAGAAATATTTTTACATTAGCTTGGCTTTAAAAATGCGCCTATAAAAAAAAAAAGAAAAAAAAAGAATAAAAAGAGATAAATTTGAAAAAAAATTAATATACATATAAATAAATAACAAAAAAAAATTAAAAAAATAAAAAATGAATGAAAAAATTGCAAGCACAAAGATAGAAAGTCTCGACTTTGATTCCCTGTTTGAATAAAAGGATGGAAAACTCTTCATGGGGACATTTCCCAATGCACCCAGCAGGTAATTGAATACACTCCAAGCTGCGTGATCCAAGTGGAAGTATCCTACTACCGCACTTTTATTCCGTCAAGGGGGTGATTATAAAAACTTGTAAAAATAAAATCCTGCTGTTGACCCAACTCAAAACCTACAAGAATCACTAAGCTGAGGCATGCTAACAGAACCGGGACTTCATCACCGACCATTTATACTCCAATGGGTGTTGTCTCTTATAAAGACCGATTTTTTATGCTGCTTAACATCCAGGCTCCATAACTGTTCACATTGAGCTCTAATAGATTTTGAATCAAAAGATAGTCTAATATACCAGCATATACAATACAGTAGAATTTTAAGCTGGCTGTAAATTTAGCACAGATTTGAAACATTCCGGGCCATTCTAATTTCCAAATTCTTGGGGTACTATCCCAACTTGCCGGGCATTGTTTTGATTGTGTTACATCTGTTCATACATTCTAGTAAACACTCATGATTAAGAATGAAGATTTTGATGATCCTGACGGCCACATATTTGGAACTTAGCTTGATTGTATATTATTTTTCATTTTGAGTGCAGAATTGGTTAAATTCAAGTTAGTGTGTCATTTCCTCTGTACCTTTTATATTTTCTGCGCACAAAAAGTAACATTACTAGGTTGAAATTTCACTACCTTTTCTTTCAATGTTTCTGCTTCTTTATCTAACTCAGACCAATTTACATGATATTTCAAGGATATCATGAGGTGGTTAGCTATTGTTTTGAGGTAACCTTATAGTGATTCAACTCATCTCAGGCCGCCAATGGTGCTGGATTAGTGAAGGTATACTGTAATGGAAACCTTCCTCTTATCTAATTTCTCAGATCTTCCTGGAAGATCAAGTAATTAGATAAAAAACTTTTCAAAGTGTTGACACATGCATATCAACACAGCACTCTAGGTTCGGGGGGGGGGGGGTTATGATGATGATGATGATAATAATATCTGCAGCTCACATAAATGAATCACCATAGCCAGCACATGTATCAGAACTAATTAGTTAAAACAATAGATCTTCTATCCAAGAAGATACTGGCTAACAATACGTGCATTGCTGGACTGAAATGACCATAGAGACCAAAAAAAGTATTTTTCTATAATGATTAGAAAAAAAAAAAAAAAAAAAAAAAAAAAAGGGCACTAATACAAATTTTCAAGGTTGTAATAACAACAAAAATGTGATCAGGAATGCTCAAGACACACACAAGGATGTGAAAAGGGGGATTAGAATCTTGAGCCAACATGGCAGGTCGGTCAATCAGGAAATTGATGGATCTATGGTGACTTGATCATAAGACAGACTGCTTGCAGGTTCAAACTTCACTCCAACTTCTATTTGGACTGAAGATGATCACTGCAACTTTTGTATTGCATATTGAGTTGTTGAAAAATCATAAAAATATTTCATTCTTTGTAAAAAAAATGTAATCATTTATTAGAATGAAATAAACCTGTGCATATCTGTATACTTAGACTTGTGAGTTTAGCAAAGTCAGTAAGAAGACCTCCACATAATTAGGAGGTCATGTGGGTTCTACATATCAGTTTACAAATGACATTTTGGTGATGAATAATCTCATTCTTAAAGTAAGAAAACAAAGTCTACTCCAGACTCTGTACAGGAGTTTGACAACTATTTCTTTTTGTTCGTTATTTTTTTTTCAAATCCGTAATAACTGATTTCTTTTCAATGCATCAAAAATTTTCCCATCGTCAAAGTTAACATTTAAAATCTATAATTAAAACTAGTCTATCTTTAAATGTTAAAAATTCAAATTTGTATAACTCATGATTAGCATATTGCCACCTCTGCCTAAAAATGAATCACTGCTGTCAAGTTGATTCATTTTTCCCACAATACCAGCCCTCTGTCACTGAAGACTTCACTAACCCACCTACTCCATCGTGACTCTCAGGACAGTGATACAAAGTTACATAGAGTAATACATGATTTGACAAGATCAAAGGCGCCAACTTACTGGATTAGTCTGCTGCAACGGAATGTGTGCAATAACACTAGGACTAAAAAGGATGTAATTTTCATTAAAAAAAAAAAAAAAGTTAAAAATCTAACCATGTTCTCTGTCATATCCTATATATCAATCATTTCAACCAAGTTTTTCAACAAACACCTGAACGTCATAAATGCTACATCATGGCTGTGGCGAAATAAAAGTGTCTATTTCATAAATCTATCATTATTGAATATCAAGCAGCCCGAAAGACAAGTGAAAAAAAAAAAAAAAAAAAATGGATCTAAAAGAATAAAATAATGAAAAACCTGTTTTTAGAATGTGGCTACTGACTATACATGGAAATTTAAGAAAAAAAAAAAATATGATCAAGAGCACTGACAAACAAAATTGACAGACAGACAAGCGAAAAGGGAAGAATACCTTTAACCTAGGTATTTTGTTGTTTGGTCGAGTATGAACGTGCATAACTTATTTTCTCATAATTGGATCCTAATTCTCTAACAACCAGTTTAATGTAGTATATCTTCAAGTGATGGCTTTGGGCAGATACTTATATCCAAGTCCAAGACAAGAATTTGGCAAACTAGGGTCCTCAGAACTACCAGCCCAATTGGATACTTGAAGTTGGATACAAATATTCCAGAAACCAGAAAATTTGAAACATTATTTGACCCCCACCATCCAAAAGAAGTTGATGTAGGTATATACATCTACATTGAACAAGAAGCAAAGGTTTAATGATGTATCAACCACCCATACATCCATATCAGTGATTACCAATTTCAAAAAGGATTCTAACCCAAGAAGTAATAGCATTACTAGTTGTGATCGTAGCGGGTGGAAGACGAAGGTGGTTCACCAAAAAAATCTGATAATTAAAAAAAAACAAAAAAACATGCACAATAAGTTCAAATTGAAGTAGGTGTACAATTTTATCAATAATTTGTCCTGGAGTTTTAGTGCATGATAATCATATTTGATGAGCAGGCCTTAAATGGTACGTATAACATTTTTAGCTATGAAATTAGCTAGAAATTGGAAATCTCTGCCTATTTCAGACATTTTTGCAGACAGATTCAATTATTAATAACCAACGATACTGTAAAAACAAACTTCTAACGTCATCTTTTGATGATATAACACCTCTTTGAATGACAATAAGAGTATTGATAAACTAGCTGAATCATAAAATGCACTTTCAGCCATTTTACCAAACAAAATTAGAAATTCCTAACATGACTTTAACTCTATGTGAGCAGAAGAGGCTATTGTTATTCTATGTAACAGATGTTTTCGCTAAAAAAACACTTATATGGTCATTGAGTAAAAAATGTTTTTGAATATGTAGGCATAAAAGTTTTCTCATAAAAGATGACAAAATTAACAGATCTGAATAATGAGGCAAACAAGGTTCATGCAACTTCACACATTGTAGATCAGAAGAAACGGTAATCCTTGGTCTTGCAGATTTGAAAAAGGGTAGTTAAAACAGAGCATACAAAGGCTCCGAATGTTATACAAATATATATATATATATAAATCATACAACACATTGATCAGATGTTGATTCAATAATGGAATTGAGAGCCATTAATTAGTTCCTCGCCAGAATATTGCACACCATGAATTGGTCAAGTAAGAGTACATCCAATGTACCAAAACTGTCATTGTAATTTCTCTTTGAGGCACATGCAGAGATTTTGTAACTTCCTAGGAGTTTAATAAAGAATAAATTAATGGCTTTAAACTACATTGATGCACTAATATCTCTAACATTGTATGGTTATGATTTTTTGAGCCATTCTATGACTTTTTAAGGCCTCTGTATGCAATGTTCAAATGCTAAACATATAAGATCAAGGTTTACAACTGCTTCCAATCTTTTGTGAACCTGAAAAGGTTGTATTTTATTCCTCAGGCATATTTATGAGATTAATCTGAGATACAGAAACATTAATTACTTGATAATTGCAGGTTTACAATATGAGTACACCAAAATCAATTCTCCCAGACATAAACATCGAGCAGATTTTATGCTAGTCTACCTAAACCACAGCTTTCAAAACTTTTTGCAGACAACAATTCTTAGAAATATTAATTTTTGCAACAACTGTTAGCCAAGCCAGATATATAATGTCATCCCAGGAGTTCAACTGACCCAGAAAAAGATTCTTTTGAAAGATATACAAAATTAAACTAAATTTTGTGACACTCTAAACATGTGATTTCTAAACTTTAATACCTCAAGAAACCCTTCAATAAAGGAAATATTCTAGCAGACCCCTTTTTTCAGCATTCAGATTTCAAGCGTTGATTAACAAATTACAATAAACAACTCAGGAACAAAAACATTATTTTTCTTTTGAATTCAAAATGATTACATTTATTTTTCCAGATCCATGGTACAGCTCTGTGAAGAATAATTGTATATTTTGATCGAGGGTTTATTGTCAAATTCACTTATCCCAAATTTAAATTCATGTTCAAATTTTCATCCACGAAATCCTCCCATTTCAAAACTACTGCACTAGCGTCTAGAAAGCTCTAAACAAGCCGTAACTTCAAGACAGTGATCCCCCAAATCACACAACCCTCTCCAGCGATCAAAAGTTTCTCAAATTCTCCCATCGCATTTTGAATTAATTTTTTTTGACTATTATATGTTCTTAATCTCCAATGAAAATCCCTTCTTCGGTTAAAATGACCCACTAGGTTGCCAAAGGCTTTCCATTTGAAAATCCCTGCTGATGGATATATTTTACCCATCAACAGACTCGGAGAGGTATATGTATTCGGTAGCGTCTTTCTTCCTGTCTACACAGTAAACCCTGAAGAGCCGAATGAATCGCAATCAAATTTTGACCGGGAAGTATTTTTTCCGTTCTCATACATTTATACACATGCTCCTGTCAATGTACACATTATTTTCAAAAGTTCTCAATGAATTTCTTTGAAATTTTATGGAAGGGTGGATAATAGACTATGGAAGAAGATACTCAATTTTGGGACAGATTCATGAATAATTACATCACACATGCTTGTATATCACCAAAAGTTCTTATTGAATTTCAATGAAAATTTCTAGAAGGGACACAGGACCCAGAAAACGCAATCAAATTTTGGGAGTGGATCCATGCACAATTATCCCCCCCCTACTCTGACAATGCCGTTGGCAGATGTATGTGCTGTCTTCCTAGTTTGGCAAGGTGTATGAAAACTAGCCCTAGAGACAGGCAAAAAATGCACACAGCAAAACGGAAAATCGGAACAGTATGCTATCAAAGAGAAGCTACCGGTGCAATATGGGGAAGGTGATCCACTGCAAAGTTTCACATTTGCGCTCACTCGGTGTTGAAAACGGTGCATCAACAACATAATTTCTTTATCTACATCTTCACATATCTATTCCTTTAATCCCCTACATCATGGGCTTAAACAATGTACACTTATATTTTTTCACTTTCAGATGATATAAAATTGAAGCTATTTTTCAATGTACAAAAATCTAAGCAGACTAGAACTAAAATTGAGGTGAGCTCTATTATTAGCACGAGTGAGGAAGAGGATAGAAAAAAAAATATTAAGGAATCTTCTTGTAACCTTTTTACATACTTCCTACTACAGGCGTTATATTTATCTCTACTTATTAGAGGAAGTAACTTGACATCTTAGCTACTAATGATACTAACAGGGTTAAGATTTCAATAATACAAAGCTAATTCTGAAGAAGATGAGATGTATTCAATTTCACTAGTTTTATTGATCTCAATTCTCAAATGACAGAATTTTTTAAAAAAAGAAAGTAGTTTCAAGATTGTGCTTCTCTCCAGCCTGCCTTGTTAGATGATCGTAATTTAACTGGGGATGTACATGAAAAAATTCGAAAAAGATTTCTATAACAAGAAATAATTATGCCAGTGGTACCAATGTTATAAAAACTTACAATGGTTTGGATTCCAAGTGAGAAATTCAAACAATCAATGGCTCAATATAGGAAGGTGGTCCCGACCCCAAATTGTAAAGTTTCACACCCGCGTTCACTCGATGTTAATAACGGCGCACAGACAACTAAGGGACTTTATGGGAGAAAAAAAAAACAACAGAAGTAAACTATATTGTTATTGCTGAAGAAAAAAAAAAAGAAAAGAAAGAAGTCATTTGTGCGCCATTTTTAACATCGAGTGAGTGAAAATGACAACTTCTACAATCGGGACCACCTTCCCTACATTGTACAAAATGAATTTTTCTCTCCTTTAAATCAACGGCTGCAGTAATAAATAACGCAAGAAAGATATCTAAATACAATGCTAGGTTTTTAAATAGAAACTCAGTCAGAGAAAAAGATAGAGAGAGAGACTTTTGTTTCCACGTGCATAAATTGAGGTCAGTTAGGACGTTAGGGAGGGAAACCACTTTGTCTTTGTTTAAGACTTTATTTCTTGATGAGAACAGAAAAAAAGGGGGGAAATATTTCCAGAAGTAAATGGGGCTTTTCTTCCTCATACCCTTTACGTGAATAAAAAGGCACACATCAATTTGTTCAGAGTAAAATTGGAGAAAATTCTAAACCACAAAGTTTTTACAAATTTGAAAAGTTAATTACAAAAAAAAAAAAAATCCATGTGCTGATAGATGAAGTGGTAAAAACGAAGAGAATTAGTCATTTTCAACAGATAACAGATTTCGTTCAGGTTTCACTCTTGAAAATTAATGAAGATATGAGATTTTACAATACAAAATAGCATTAATTCATATTTTTCTGAATGAAGAAAGGTAAATGAAAAATGACAAAAATGATAATTTTCAAATAGACACCTCAGACAATTTGTTTTATTTACAATAATTGAATTCAAATATTTTATCCTACGCTTTTTCTGAATGAATTGACATGTCTAAAAAGGAAATATCAAGGGAAAGAAAGGGTTAAATTTTCCCCTCATTAGAATCCCAAAAAGATAAATCAATTGAAGCATAGAAAGAAAAAAAAAAGCCGATGACAAAATGACAAGAAAAGAGACAAAAGCCCGATTTGGAGACGAGAATAAAGAGGCCACAAAGTGGGTGCTCGGTTTACATCTACAATTATCTATTAAAATGACCCCCCTCTTTGTGTCCACTGAATCGACATACATACAAGGTGGCGCTCAAAACTACCAAGCTTAATTTCATTTACTTATTACTTATATCTAATTGTTTACATACATATTTTTAACAACATTTCGTCATTCATTGCAGGTGGTTGTCTCAACTCAAATAAATTCATTAATGACAAGTTTTAATTCGATCTCAACAAATTCTGTCGAGGTTTTTAGAGAAAGATTTTTAATAAAGAACAAAAAGAATGATTTTAAATTGTAGATCGCATTCGAAAGTGAGAAACGTGTGGTACCGTATTTACGAGTGTATAATGGGGGGGAATTTCAATAATAAAGAATAGGATTTGAATTAAGGGTTGGCATTGTACTAGAGGGTAAAAAATGATGATATAATATACATAACTATAGATAATTTGATTTTTAGCTACGAAGAGAGAGGGTCGCATTATATACGAGATCGCATTGTACCCTAGTAAATACGGTAGATTACAAGATATCTAAACAGTAAAGGTTACAAACAGATAACAGAAAATCTTTATCGTAGTGAATTTAAAATCATATTTATATCAGGAATATAAATAAAAGCCTTTCTTACCGAAATCGGCGACATTTTTCGACTGTGGAGGCAAGGAGGAAGCAAGATTGACTTTCTTTCTCCCTCTATGAAAATATCACACACTATACTCACACAAAGACGGAGGGAAATAATTCAGGTAGATACAGGAAAATATACTAATACTGTTTTACAATAGAAAAATAAGTAAGGGCGGTGAGTGATGCAGTATTTGTTAACCGTTTTGCCCCCCAAGAGAAACGAGTTTTTAGTCGGAAAAGATCGTGCACCTCACACCACATCAATTAAGAGAAAGGAAAGGCGCCATGATCTTTGTAATAAAAATACATCAGTCTCTCTCAGTATTGCCAATTTAGATGTTTTTCATCTAAATTTGGATGTTTTTCATCCAAATCTAGATGGGGGTTTTGTTGGTTAGTCTCTAGGTGTCAAAAAAGCCTCTTTCGATTGATTTTAATAAGATAAATGTATATTCCGTTTTCATTATTTTCATCAGATATTATGATTTTTATGACTACTTTTTACTTTCATCTTCATTTCATCAGTTACGATAAAATGCAACTAATAAAATTAAGATGAGGGCAGAAAATAGTCCTATTTTGTTTTTGTTATTCTTAATTCTGATTAGAAATTGATTCGATTTAATAAAATACTTTTGATAAAATAAATATTTTAATAAAGTGAATGTTGACGGATTAAGTCATCCTCGATTTATTAATATACTTCCTAGATTCCAGATATAGATATGGAGAATCTAGATGTTTCAAGGTGTTTTTTTGACTCAATTTTAGATGTAAATCTCAAGATAAATTTGGCATCACTATCTTTCTCACACATGAAAAAGAAAGTGAGAGAGAGGGGGATTACACCACAAGATCGCCGGCAAACATCCTGAAAATAATTGATATGAATAGATATTCTAAATGCAAAAAAAATGTCCACGCCAATTGCATGGAGGTAAGTTCTTTTTCGGCAAGTAAAATGGCTAGCGAGACTATTTTCAGCAAGTGCCGAAGAAGAAAAGAAAAAGGGAGATTAAAAATAAAATGTATGAAACTATGGGTGGTCAATGGAGAAATAAAATAGTTTAGTCTATTCACTTTCATTCATCGTAGTACAAACTTTCCATTTATGGATAGATATATAATGCGAACGAGTAGCAGCAGAGAACAATTAAAAGACAATTAATCACTATAAGAACTAATATAAGACAGAGAGGTTCCAGATACAGGAGAAAATAGCTTTCTCATTCAACCAGAGGTAATGAAAAGGAAAGGTGAATAATGAATCTGTGCAAGACGATTAGTTTTGTTGACGCACTATTTTCAGAGTTAAATCTATTACTAAAATTGTAGTAAACATTTCTAAATTACTAATGCACTGACCTTGAATTTGGATTTACATTCAGTGAAATTAATAACTTGTTTACCATCTTAGCCTTCCATAGTTGAGGTAAAAATCAATCAAACTTTTTTTTTATATGGTATAAACTCTTCCAGTTCAAAATCAAAATTAAAAATACGTTAGTAATAATCGCTTCAGCATTTGAAATGAATTAGAAAATGAAAGGAATTGAATATATAACTAGCTTTCCTTGTTTATTTCAACATCGTCCAAGTCGTTTTTTCACTTTCTTCAAGGAGAAACAAAAGGTTTTTTCTTCTCTCCAGAATAGCAAATAAAAGAGAGTTTAATTACAAAATTCATCTCATTACTTTTTTTCCCCTCAGGGAAATGTTAAAATTGTTAACTCCATATAATAATCACCCGGAAGAAATTGTTGGTATTCCCCAAAACAGATCTCCAAAATTATCGACCCGAAATGAAGCAAAAAGAAAAAAAAAAAAAAGCACGCGGTGAATTTAAAAACAAAGACATGACGGGGGAGAGGGGGCTTGAAAGAGAGAAAGAAAGAAAAGGACTTATTAGTTTACTTATCCAAAGTTGCCAAAAAAACAGCTAAATAGAACGACTTAGAAATATCTCTGTAATGGCAAAAATTGTTTCAAGTTTTCCTCAATGCTAAGTAAACTTTCAAGAAAAGAAAAAAGTAAATAAATAATCATTTTCTGAATTTTTATGGATACTTTCAGCTTCATTTCAATTTTATTTGCTTTTTATTACAACAAAAAATTAAAATGATTTTAAAATTATTAATCAAATAAAATAAAAAAAGGGAAGTCATGAAAATTTTCAAGTACAAAGTAGGGTCGAAGTTGGGTTTTTTTTTTTAATGCATGGGAATTTTTTTTTTTTTTTTATACTATCCTTCCTCCCAACCTAAGGACAGAATTTAATTCAAAAGTAAGTTTTGAGAATATAATCGACAATTAAATAGACATGAAATTCAAACTTAATGAAAAACTGAGAAAAGTCGTCTTGGAAAGAAGTATGGTTTAAGCAAATCATAAAAAAACACAATAAGTTGATTATCTTTTTCAATCATTGAACTTGACAGATAACATGAAGAAAAAAATATTTGCTGAAAATCAACGGACCTATCAAATACTTTATGGGAGGGAAACTTTTTTTTTTTTTTTAAAGAAAAAGTTGTGAAAGTTTCAATGAGAAGAAAAAAAATCTTATAATGAATCGAGTAAATGAATTATGGTAACGATAAATACATGACACTAATAAACTACTCACAAGACCAGGTGACATTTCATTTGTCTTTTTAGGGGAAGACTTGTCTTGGGATTTCTTTTTTCCGTGTCGCTTCATCGTCATAGTAGCAGCCAACCCTTCCTTAGTCACTTAGTGTCACTAAGTTGTTGTGTTTCACTATCAGAGTATATTATTAGAAAACGCAAAATGATTGCCCAAAAAACTGATATAATAGAGGTTTTCAGTACCGACCAAAGTCGGTGAAGATTGAACAATAAGACGAAGAGAAGGAACCAAGGATATAATACTCCTGGATTGTGTGGGGCCCAAGAAGGAAAGAAATCCTCAAGCCACTTCTTTTTTTTTCTCTCTTCTTCTTCTTCTTTCCTCCAGTACTTCGTCCTCGTATACACTCCTTCTTTTAATTGAAGTTACTAAGCATGTGCTCTCTCGTCGGGCACTACCGACCACCACTTTTTGTGTCACTGTCAGTAGTTAGCTACTCCAGGACATTAACAGATGGACGGACTATTGTGAACCAACATAACTGGTGAACATTTCAACACAAGTGCTTTCGGTGAAAGGAAAGGATATTTTTTCTCTTTCTCAGATTTAACATTTCGGCTTTACTTCTCCGTCTTTTGTTGGTTTTTTTTTTCACC
The DNA here is from genome assembly GCA_963457665.1 of Thysanoteuthis rhombus. Taxonomy (NCBI): domain Eukaryota; kingdom Metazoa; phylum Mollusca; class Cephalopoda; order Oegopsida; family Thysanoteuthidae; genus Thysanoteuthis; species Thysanoteuthis major. Next base: position 81,825,080 of record OY735199.1, read on the forward strand.
TATTTTGATATGGCGGAAAACATTTTGGACAACGTTAAACTAGTGAAAGAAGCCCGTGGTCAATTTTTTTCTCTCTTTTGCCCGTGTTTAAAGAAGAAAGTCTACTAATAATGATTATTAAAGAAAATAACCATGATCATTTATTGTTTGCCGGTGAGGATAGACAATGACGCACTTCTTCCAAGGAGAGTCTGAGAAGGGGTGGAGATAAAGGTGTGTAAAAGACAATTAGCTATTTATTTTGTTAATTGAAAGAGAAAGAGGCGGGAATACCTCGAATAGTACGTGTTTTGATGCAGTGCGGTTATAGTATTCCGGTATAAATTGATGTAACTAATTATAAGACCTTGAATAATAATTTTAAAAAAAAAAAAACAGCGTTTTCGAACGGTACGGAAAATCTTGGGATGAATTAAACGCACTAATCAAGGTATATCTGTATTAAGAAAATATTTACTCGTGAAATGAACCTTGTTTGCATGGGTAGGTGAGATAGTTTCGCGAGCCATTTACGTAGATTCGATCAACCCAGACTTTCACTTTGGACCAAAGCTTGATTTATCATACTATTTGTTGGCCTTGTGTTGTTGTATATTTTTTACTTTGAAACCTTTCACTAGGTCTATTGAGTATGCATGCCAAATTTGGTCGGGTGAATCAGACTTTTAGTATTACGTATAAATAGATGGAAATCAGATCATTATTATCGGAATGAGAGCGAACGCAGACCGCTCTTTTTTTTTTTTTTTTTTTGCAAAAGGAAACCATATGTGAATTATGCACACGAAGACTACTTGGGACCTACTGGAACCATTTTAGGCATTGATTAAAGTCAGAAGTTCACGGGAGAAGTGATTTAACAGAAAATCGACCATTGTATTATACAATGTTTTGTAAGATTTCCTTATAATACGTAAGAAACAGAGACTAACAGTATGGATGGAAAGTTGCTCGCTTCTGATAGATCCGATAAATCAGAATAAATGATGTAAAATCATTGAAATATAATCTGTTTTCGTGATAGATCTAGGGTTTTCGAAAGAACAATAATCTGTAGCAGATATCTGAAATTTAATGAATGAAAGACCGAATGCAAAATTAGCAATTAGCTAATAATAATGTTCAGGAGTAGTAGCCAAGTTGGCTGGCTAGCAAGCAAGTTTTATTTACTCCACCAGCAGAGAGGAGGAAACAAGCAAGAAGAAGCAGCCTCCCTTAAAAATGGTAGAGGAGAGAGCGAGGGTAAAAATAGCGGAAGAGAAAGGACTAGAGGAGGCGAAAACAAGGTGCGATGGACGGAGACAGTGGTTGAACAGGCAGCAGGCGTGATGCAGGGTTGCCAGATTGTTGGAGATATCTCTGGCTAAAAGTGGCCAAATGTCAGAATCGTTTAGAATAGCCATTATTTGTTTCCCCAAAATCTTTCTCCTATGCCGCTCTTTAATTTCATCTTGAATTTTCGGCTGCTTTTTAATTGCAACTTTACAGTCAAAATCTGAGTATTGAAGTAAGTTGCGATTATAAAACGCAGCTTGAATATCAAGATGAATGTGAGGTGAATAGTAGTCGGAAAATTAGTAATAATGATTGTTTATAAAACATTGAAATAAGGAAGTGCATTCCAAAAATGAGAATTTTTTTAAAATACCTTAACAACAGTCAAAATCATCAAAAACTTAATTAATGGCCAAAATGGCAACTCTGGCGTGACGGAAAGAAGAGAGGAAACGAGCACGTTGTTCGAGGGATGACAAATCAGTCATTTTCCGGCTAGATCTAGCCGATTTTCCCCTTATTCAGCCGTTAAAAATAAGCGATAGCTGATAGCCTAAAATCTGACCATTTTTGAAAACAAATAATTAGCCGATTTAATTTTATGTTATAGCTAACTTGAAACATTTTTATTCATAAAGTTAGCTGAAAATAGGAAAAATGTAGCCATTTTTTTTGAAGGTCAACGAAAGTAAACCCAACTGCACTAGAAAAATATTTTTTCATTTTTTATTTTTACTTAAGATCGATATACTGAATTTTTAACGAAAACTTTAGCTTCGGGGAGGAATATCTTTGGAGTCAGATACTAATCTTTTTTTTTTTTTTAGCAAATCAGCAACAAATCTGGTTGTAAGTTTAATAAAAGTGAATAAATGATTTTTATTTGTTCTGGGGTCTTAGTGAATAGTTAATTTAATTGATAATTGGGCTTTAAATGAGCATAAAATATTTTTAGCCATAAAGTTAGCCGAAAGTGGGAAGGATATATCAGATTTTAGCAGGAAAAATGAAAATTGAGTTGGCAACACTGCGTTGTTTTGTTCAATTGAAAAATGTGACAAGAAAAGCGCCTTGAAGCGTAGAGGAGAGGATTACTTGAGAAACATAAAAAAAAGAAGTCAAGATTAATCTTTATGGACAGACAAGCACATATAAGACACCATGTGTGGCGGGAAGGTGGTCCCGATTGTCAAGTTTGACACCCACGCTCACTCAATGTTAAAAACGGCGAACAGATGAAAATAAAAAAGAGAATTATTGAAGAGCAGGGGGGTCCCGATCAGAATGCGCCCTCTGCAGTCTTTAGTTCAAGATCAAAGTGTAGTACCGTTCTTCTCGCGTCAACGAAACAGCATCAACTTCCCGTTTTCAAACGTTATATTTTGTATTTTCTTCATGAATTTTAATTTCAGAATATCTTGAATGAATAAAAACAAAAGTTAATTGTATTTTTAACCGTCAATCTGAAAGAAGTAGAACAATGTGAAAGCTACTACATTTTCCAGTTGAGTTTTCAATATTCAAAGAATATAAATTTATAGTTTGTTTTTTCATAAATTAGCAATTTTCTTTTTATTTGTGCGCCAATTTAAACATCGAGTGAGCAAAAAATTTACAATCGGGACCACTTTCGCTCCATTATGCTAAATACAATGCCGAGAAAATACGGATGTGACTGTTATTGTATTGACAAAAATTTGGTTAAAATACAAAATTTTACTCGGTAAGTTTACAAGCCTGATGTCTTATTCGAAGTTATAAAGAAAAAAAAAGATAGTCAAACAGTGTGTAGGGGAGATGGTCCAAATAGGGAATTTTCACACCCTCGCTCACACGATGTTGCAAACGGCACATTAGTTGAAAAAAAGAATAAGATAATGAAAGAAAAACAAAAGTAAATACATAAACTTACTGCTCTATATAAATTAATTTGTTTCTATTTGTGCATTGTTTTTGGGAGCTAGAGTGTGAATCATTACAATGGGACCACCTTCCCTACATAGTGCCAAAAAAATCAATGTGGATTTAAAGATTGCACAAGAAATTCTGTCTGTTATTTTCCTCATAATTTAACGTCATATTTCTGTTCTGAAATTTTTAATTAAAGTAACTTTTTCCTCAAATTTTAAGGGAACGAAAAACAAAAACTATTTTTTGAAACTATAAAGCACTTTTGAAGCGCATACCTCTGCCAACGCCATTGTGAGGGGAAGTAATTGTGCCCCAAAATTTAATCATCTCTTCTGTAGCCAATAGCCTAGGCTTCAACAAAATTTCATTGAACTTGATTGAGAACCTTTGTAGACAGATATGAAAAACAATATTCCTCGACCCGCCCCAAAAGTTGACCAATTATTTCTTACCCCATTGCCGACTCTTCCATACAATTTCATTGAAATTCATTGAGAACCTATGGAGATATTGTGTGGACAGACAGACAGAAAGATGAGGGGTAAAACACACATTAATTAAAAGGTATAATCAAACATTCATCAGATATTAATGCAGTGATGAAAATGAAACTTATATTCATTCAAATTTACCCCTAAAAATGTACGAGTTCATGGTGGCAAAAACTGATGAAGACATAATTATGCCTTTTTATTAAAAATCTAATAATATGGAGACTTTCTACGAATTTTGGGGCCACATCAAAGCAAAGATCAACGGATATTTCTTATTTTTGTTGTAAAAAATCGTCCAAAAATATTACTTATTTCATTTAAAAGTATTACTTATTTTATTACTAAAATTTTAAAAAATTGAATAATGAATCATTCTTCCAGTGACATATGGTGCAAAATGGATAAAAATCACAATAAAACCCAATTCAGTCTAATCCACAAAATAAACACTAAATTACATGATATTCGCAGTACAGGGCTGATATTCTCGACTGATGCCTTTTACCAATCAACATTGTAACTTGCAGTGGTCTATAGTAAACTGCTTGCATTTTGACTATAATTGTTTTTTTTGTCCTGATGCCTTTTGACCATACTCCAGAAAGACATGGAGTGATACATACCTCCCCAACTTTGTTGGCAGAGGTATATCCAGTTATCATCACATTTCTTTTACTTAAAAATGCTTTCTCCTCAGTTATTGTACAAACAGAAAACTAATTTAATTAGTTCTTTCTTCTGGACATTAATTGACGAATATACCAACAAATTAATTTTTCTTCCCCACCCCCTGAAAGTTCAATTACTTCATAACTTTCTCGTAACTTACTTCAGACACTATTTTTGTATATCTGCATCCATATCCACACATATAATGATTACCAATGAACAGATGTCTTCTGTCACCAACATAATAAAAAGAATTTCATTCATGCAACTGACATATTAAAATAGAATTTCATTGATGAAAATGCTGAATTTAAAGAAAAGCAAATAATATAAAAAAGAAAAACGTTGTGGTCAATGCTATTCTCCAAGCTCAATGCAAATCTTCAACTACAAATATAGCTGCATTGTGTACATCCATATATTTCATATATGCCATCATTTTTGACTGCACACATAAAATGGTGTCTATTATAATACAAATAGATCTGTTATAAAAACAAAGTAAAAACTTCCAATTGATGAATAAAACAAACCCAGGTGATTTTCAACTATTACTTAGTGTTTCAGGAGGGTTCTATTTACAATTTAAGTAGATGCTAACTTATTTTGTGTCCAATGGGTGTGATATCATAAGAGAATGTTGTGAATTCATAAGAGAATGTTTATTCTGATAACACTTTCTTTTGGTGGAAGTCGTTTTTTTTTTCTTACCTTATACTCTAAAGAAACTTTTTAATGTAATTTGTTTTATTTAACCTCATATTCTGATCATATTTTTTCCTTTTTAGAGGTTAAAATAGAGTAGAAACTTCGGCTTTCTTTTTCGGGGGTCAAAAGTGAGCGTAAACTTTTTATCCTTTTTAAGGCACAAAAGGAACTTTTTTTGTCCATTTTGGGAAAAATTCAAATTATAGAGTAGTTTCCCTAATTTATTCATTTACGAGTAATTATAATATCAATTCTACACAAAGGAAGTGACTTTGACATTGAGCTAAATGGCTGGTGGAGTGCTTCTAAAAAGATCACTTTCTCTGTTTATGATTTTCATTTTTAATGCAACGGGAAACTGAAATTGACAATTGGATAATTGTTTGGATAAGGTTCACAAAAAAGGGGGGGGGTAACAAGTATAAACACAATTAAAATTTAGATAACTGATAACAGGACAAATGGAAATCATCTAAAACTATATTTTATGGAATTTAACTACAAATGATATGATTCAGGGTTAGGGTTGGTTTTTAGGGTTACTGTTGGGATTGCAATGAACAAAAAAAAAAGAGCAGATATTTTTTTGTGTTTGTAATAATAAAATGAGTATAAATTGGAATTAAAATCATAAAATATTTAAATAGATTTTCTGTCATTTCTAACTGTATTTCTCCACACAAACTCATGAATATAAGAAGTAAAATCTCCTTTGTTCAAAATCATCAGCATAATTTACACTTATATCCTTTATTGTCTATACTCGTTACCTACCTTTTTTTGTGAACATCATCCAAACAATTACAGACAATTGTGGAAGATTTTTTACTTCACTAAAAAATGTTAAAAACAATTGGCCCTTTGTCAAGTTATTCTCACGATATCTCATTTCAACGCAACCGGTTTTGCTAAGTAATAAGGATGAAGAAAAAAAAAAAAAGGAAGTCAACTTTTTTTGTTGTTGTTAGCAGCACCAATTAGAGCAGAAGTAAAAAGTCTTTCTTAGCCCCAGCCATGGAAATCATTTGGGATGAACTTGGTATAACGGTAAGGTTATATCAGGGGGCTGCCATTTCAGCCATTTTATGGCCAGTTTTTGGCAAATTTGACACTTTTGAAAAGCATTTCGCCATGTTTATTTTCCTTCCATTTTTTTTTAATTAAAAAAAATCAAACCAAACCATATCAAAAATTGCATGTCTACTTGATTATTATTATAAATATTTGTTTTTTTGCTTTTTATACAAGCCTGAGGGTCGATGTGGCATAAAGGATTGCATAAAGGAGTCAACTGGCTGAAAAGTCTGGGGACTCATGCTTTATAACTATATAAGGGATTGATTGATATAGGTTGACTTAGTTGTAGAAGTATTTTCAATAAATTCATATTTTTGGTGTGTAATGCTGTTTAGCAATGTTACATAAACAATTTTGGCACCTGGCCATTTTTTGGCCAGAAACGTCTCCAATTATCTGGCAACTGAGGGCTGTATCTAGGATTGACGCTTGGGGATCACTGGGATGAACAAAATGAACCTGTACAGCTAGGGCTCTCAAAGCCCCCGTGAATAATTCGACAAAGGATAGCAAATGATAAATGTCATTAGTAGACATAGAACATACAAAAAACTTGTAAATTGAGAAGTATATGATGTACCCCTGCATACCCTCTATTTCCACCAGATTTTAAAGGCTTGTGGCTGTTCTGATCCAAGTTTCAGCTATTTCGTAGTTTACTACTGTTTGTATTATATTTACATAATTTCTAAAGACAACATACCAGCCTTCAAAACTAAACAAAAATTAGTGTGCTCCCAACTCTAAATATACCTACAGTTGAAATAGTTGATAGAATGTTTACTTTCATTTTTCTAGCACTACTGACTGAAATGAGTCCTGCCTATAAAAACAGGGGAAAAAATTCTCGCAAGTAATTTATTGCGCTTTCAAGCTATAAGACCTCCTTTGCATGAGAAAAATTAATTTTGTAAGGTTGAAGGGGGGTATATTTACAAAGTAATTAAAATCTTGGACCCTTAATTTCTGAAATTTGAACAGCTTACACGGTTTATCTTCCCCTTATCATGAATCCCCAGATTTGCTTTGAAATGTTGCTTACGTCATAGAAACAAGGGGAAGATAAATGATGTGAACCATACTTCTGCATGAATGGCGGAAAGTAAAGGTGCAGTTCAGTATTATAATTTCATGGTAAATAGAACCAACTAAAGCCAGAACTGGCAAATTTCTCAAAAAAATGAAGATGTTATGGATTGAAAGCACAAAAAAAATACTTACAAAAAGATTTTTCTCTATTTTTTTTCAAGGAGGTGGGACCCATGGTCAATAGTTTCTTCTTAAATTTTTATAATTCATTTCTATTAGATTTGATATAACTTTAGGGGTGCTAGACTACAAGACCGCCCAAGTATCTTTACCTAATGTGCCACAGCCATTATTCTTCATAATTTGGATGATTTTGTGCATTGCTCAACTTCGCAAATTATTTTTTTTTAGTGAAAATAAAACAGAAGTTACTCTGCGTAAAAGCAGACTGAATGGTACAACTTAACAAAGGTGGTCCAGATAGGACGTCTCGCAGATATGCAATTCGTTAAAAAATTTATGAGTGAGTCAAGAACAATATAATTCATGTGTTTGCTTCTATTTTCTTTCATGAATTCTCTCATTCCTTTTTATGTATGCACTATTCTTAACAGCAGATATACGTGAAATTTGCATACTTACACCTACCACATGACTCGGCAAAATTTCAATCGGTACCACCTTTGCCAAGTTGTACCAACCAAATAATGACTGATATTTTTCAAGAAACTTTTGTTTGATTGTATGTTGAGACAAATTAAAACTTTTTTTCCGTAAGAAATACAGGTCACATCAAGGATTTTGCGAAAGGGGAGGGTCCAAAATAGACAACAGATACAACAATTTTTTATTTTTAAGGTTAGATTAATATCACTTGGGATCATTTGGGTTATTTTATTTACAAAAGTTCCTTATTTTGATATTTTATAGAAAGATCTAAATCGTGCTTTGCCTGAGTAAGAGAATGGGGCATAGCACCCCCCCCCTGAATCCACACCTGTGATAAGATGACTGATCCTCAACATTACTCATGCTTGAGTCATAAATCAATCAATCGAGGACACTAACCTGACGAAGCCATGAGACCATGCTGACATAAGCAGGTTTGTTCACTCCCAAATCTGATATGTGTGAGATCAATATTCTAAATTTTTTTCTTTTTGAATTCACTTATTTGAAGTTATCTATCTCTTTCATATCATTCAGTTAAAATGGGTTTCCTATCGAGCAACTGATAAATAATATACAAGAAAAATCCCTGATGGATCCAAAATGCAGTAGCATAAGACTGGCTTTAAGATCATACTATACTTCACCAAATATCTCTCTGTCTGTAATCGTAAAACTCAAAAACAGTCTGAGCTATGACCACTAAATTTTCTGTGATTATTAATGGGATCCTGGAACAGGTTCTTCGTAAGTTGGTTTTCGGTAATACATCTCCTGAAAGGTTTTGGGAGGGGTTTATTTTGCAATGGGAGTTTTTGCTCAAATAGTTCCTTAGTTTTTGTCCAGCAATGTTCATGCTTACTTAATGAATTTACTATCTTACTATATTTCACCAAACAGCATGAGAAGTGCTGGTGGGTAATCTGGTTAGCTGTTCTGAAAATGGACTCAGCGATTCAAGTTCAGTGACCAACTGATTCTGACACTAATGTCCAATTTTTTACTTTTTTTTGACTGCTATTTGCTCTATATTTGATTATAAATTCATTAGTTTTTGTAGGAGATTCAATTTATAACAGAAATCTATGTTAAATTGGTCCAATAGTTTTTGTCCAGTAATATCCGTACTTATTTCATGATTCAATACATGTCATGCGAAGTGCTGATAGGCGATCAGTTAACAATGTGGAAAATAGACTCAGCAACTCGAGTTCAAACCTGGCTGATACTTGCGCCAATGCAGTTTGTAGAAAAAGGTATTGATCCCCTCTAAATCTATTTAACACATGGCAAACTTTGAAGAACTATTAGACACCAATACTTTTGATGTGTTAAGACCAGACAAATACAGCTGAAGCCATGGTCAGCGTAATGGCACTACTTTACTTCATTGAATTAAACGCTATCCGATTTCCATCTAAAGTATTTTTGTAGTGATTTTCACAGAGCGTAGATTAACATTCACGCTAAGGGTTTCAAAATTGAACGGAAAATTTGTTCCCCTTTCAAGGGGTCATTAGTGAAAGGAAACTGTTTCTCTACTATTAGAGGCTGATATTGAAAAGAAACTTTCCCCCCTTTGAGAAGTTTCCCACCTTTTAGAGGTAAGGTTAGGAAAATTCCTCCACCACATTAAGGGGTCGGAATTTGAGGTACACATTTCTCTCTCCTTGAGGGGTTCAAAATGAAGAGAACCTTTTTTTTTTCTAAGTCTGAAAGCTTTAATCCTTATGTTTTTATTCCTTAAATATTCAATATTGAATATTCAGACACATACTTCGAATCATTACTATAATTCAGCAAATGCCAAGCAAAACTCAAGACTGTCATTGCAGGGTCACCAAATTTTTCTGTAGCTGCTTATCCAAGAGCAGGTTTTTAGCAACTTAATTTTTGATGGAGGATATGTGTATATATATATATATATATATATATATATATATATATATATATATATACGTCAGCTCTACATCTCTTTCAATATATATTATATAATCTGGTCTATACAAACTGATTTTTGTGATTTGTAATATGTATGTTTATTTATAATTCCTCAAAGAAATAAAGATGAAGGGGAACTTATTTTTCTCCTTCAAGAGGTCAAAATTTAAAGGAACTTTTTCTCCCCTTTCCGAGATCAAAAGCAAAGGTATTTTCCCTCTTTTAAGGGATCAAAAGTAAAGGGAAATTCCCTGTCCACCTTTAAAGGGTGAAAAGATAAGGGATACTTTTTTCTCTTTTAAAGGGCCAAATTTTAAAGTGAACTTTTTCCACTATAAGTTATCTAATGTTAGATCTGAAAGCTTTTGTGTATTTTCTTTTGTTCTTTGAATATTTTACACAGCATAGATGGGTATTTCAGCTGGTGGATAATATTTACTTTTAGATTTAATTTCTGGATAACTGTGTAGCTAAGAATGTTATATAAAAATATAGAGATAGATGAGACAATTTGGAAAACCTAAGTATGTGGAACAAATAAGATTTCTTTTTTTTTTTTGATTTAACATACTTCGTTAGTCAGAGCTAACATTGTCAATTTCTTAATGGATAGAAATCTAGTACATATTAGCCACTTGAAAAGCTAGTCATTGGAAAATCTAGCCAATTTTTCAAAGCCAGTCTTGTGAATCCATCAAACCAGGGATTACCTATAAAAAAAATTATTTGCACTATCAGTCTATCAAAACATCTTCACAGTAGATTTCAGGCCATATCTGATATTATCAGTCGCACATTTCCATCTTATTTTTTCTTCATCAACTCTCCTAGTTTGTTTTTTTTTCTTCCTCAGCATCACTTTCAGCACAACGTAGGGAAAGGTGATCTTGATGAAGTTTTGTATCCTTACTTATTCTATGTTAAAAATGCTTCATAAATAAGAAAATAAAAAAAAAAACGATTTAATTTGTTCAAAGCAATAACAATATTATTCATATACTAACTTCTTTTCATTTTCATTAATTTAATTCTCTATTTTTCTCACTTGTGTGCTGTTTTTAATATATCAAGTGAGCGAGGGTTTGGAACTTGACTTTAGTTGGGACCACCTTCCTCACATGACGCCCAACTTTCTATTTTTTTCATTTTTTGTTATTGTTTCTTACACAGGGTTATCAAATTAGCAATTTTTTGCTTAGATCTGGCTTACTTTTTCCAATTCAGCTGATATGAATCTACAATAGCCGATCAAAACTCCTCAGTTCTACGAAAAAGAATGTAAAAGAATGTATAATTTTTAAATAACTTGTTCTGAGGTCTTAGTATATATTATTTTACTTCATAAGTGAGCCAGCATTGAATGAGTATAAGATTTTTAGCTATAAAACTAGCAGGAAATTGGAGATTTAGCCTATTTTAGCTATTTATAACTATAAATACCAATAGACACTTGGCAATACTGGTTTTACAGTATTGAAGTCACCATAACCCACATTTCTGAGCTCATTGAAAAACCAAACACTTCAAAAACACTTTAGTGTTCACTATTGAAATAAAATCAAATTTTCCATTCATTTTTGTTTAAAATGTGTCCTCAATCTAACATTGAATTAATTAAACCTATCAAATGCAGCTGGTGGCGAAGACTGATAATAGTTTTTATCATTACTATGACTGAAAATCTAGGGTCACCAACTTTATTTTCAAGTTTACATCTAAAATTGAGTCAAAAAGCATTTTGAAACATCTAGATTCTTTAGATATATATCTAAAATAAATGAAATATTAATAACTTAAGTGTGACTTTTATCTTCAACATCTATTTCATCAAAAATATTACTAATTCTTTCACTATAAATGAAATTAAAATATTACTGATTTTATTAAAAAGACATCCAAATAAGTAATTCTGACACCTAGACACAATGAAAAACATCTATATGATAAATACAGGAAATGTCAGTCATTCGCAGTTGATGGTTGATTACCATGTGTATTGAAAAAAAGGCGCCATTTTGAATATCTTTAGACAAGGGTTGCCAGATAGTTGGATTGATTGTGGCCCAAAACTCGCTAAAAATGGCCAAAAGTCAAAATTGAAAACAATTTTGGCTTTTGGCCATTTTTTAGCATTTTTAACGTAGCAGCACACGCCGAAAATGAGAATTTATTGAAAATACAACTGCAGCAAAGTCAACTTGAACTTACCTCCAACAATCATATAAAAAAAAAAAAAAAGGATGCGAAGGAGGGGTCGCTTAACTTATTATATCACCGACCCTTCCCTCGTCGACCACCCAGGCAGCTACAAAATACTAATACTACTACAAATAATAATTAAATAGACATTCAGTTACAAAGATTATTTCATTTCAGTTTGCATCATATTTTTCTATTCAAAAAGAATAAATAAAATGGATTATAGCCAATGCTTTCCAAAAAAAAAAAAAATCAGTATTCGGCCATAAAAATGGCCAAAATGTCAACCATTTAAGCCAAAAAAGGCGCCAGATTCAAAAATATCTTCTTTACTATGAATTCTGTGTTGCCAATTTAGCGCTTTCTATGCAAAATTCAGCGCGTTTCTTGTTTTGGCTGTGCGAAAAACCGCCAAATGAGCGCGGGCGTGCTTGAACGTTTTAATTATTTTTTCAAAGATCTTTTTGTGTTTTCTTGCCATTTTTTAAAATTCAGCACTTATTATTTTTTGAGAAAGCAACACTAATCCCGATGTTACTTTATTCTCGTTCTATCTAATCCAAATCTAACGATGATCAATAATCCTAGATTAGCGGCGTAAATTCGCTATTTCTTGATTTTCCGAGAAAAAAATCCTGACACTTCTTTCCGAGATTATCCGCTAAATCCATTCTCTACTTTTTTTTTCATTAATTCTTTTATTTCCTTTTATTTGTTTACCGTTTTCAAGATCGACTAAGCAAGGGTGTGAAACTTATACAATTTACAATCGGGACCACCATCCCTACACTGAGCCGATTTTTTTTCCCAAGTATGTTTTGAATCCAAGCACTTTAACTTGACAGAAAAAGGAGAAAAAATACATTAAAGACAAAAATTTTAATAGCTCTCCATTTAAAACCCTAACATTTTTTACAATTATGCACTTTTTACAACTTGAGCTCGTAATCATTTTCATCTGTGGTTTCAGATTACGCCTCAATTAAAACTTGCACGGAACATAATTATGATGAATTAGAATTTTTCATGATTCATCAAAAAAAAAAAGCGGAAAACGAGTTTTAAAAATCACATAAGTTAGTTGGTAAACGAACTAATCTTGGACCAGCATCAGTTATTCTCATAAGAAAACTTTTTTTTATGGCTATTAAAAAAATACAAAAACAGAACTGAAACATTCATTTAATAAATATACAAATATTTACTCATTTATCAAAATTTAATATCTGAATACTTATCAACTACACGCAGCGAAGAAAAATAGCGTACTTAACAAGTTGACAACCCTCACCGAGGAAGTAACAAAATACTTCGAAAACTTACTTCCGTACAGCGGAAGTTGTAAGTATGGGTCCAGTTTATCATTACAGTTACATTGTAAATATACCTCTACTCGTAAAATCTTACTAATGAGCTTCAAATCCTTCAGACCATGAAATATTCCTGGAATTTGCTGTTTCTTTCTGTTTTTTAAATTCGGGTTTTCCAGGAGGGGGGGGCTATTTACAATGTAACTTACGGCTAACTTGACCCATTCTTTCGGTCCGTTGTACGGAAGTAAGGCTTCGAAGTATATTGTTTAGGCCTAATCGATCAAAAGCACAAAAATTACAGGCAATTTTTTTACTCAACACGCTTAATCCGAACAGATGGGAATAATCAATTTTTTAATTATTTTTTTTTTATTTCCGGGCGGGTTCAATTTACACTATAACTATAACGAAGGATAAAGTAGAAACCCACTACCCGTCATGTTTATTGATGTGCGGACAGGGACACGGCTCCAGCGAGTTCTCATTCTGAAATTTCAATTCTTTTGATAATTGTAAATTTTTTAGGGTCAGGTGCTAGAATGGTAGAAAATGGGTGCCCACTTTATCATAAAAGTTTCATAGTAGATTCATCGCGCTTACTAAAACCTCGAAATATTTTTTAACTTAACAACTAACAAAATTCGAGAAGGTTCTCGGATCTCATGAATTGGAAACCTCAAAAAATGAAAAAATTATTCTCTTGAGGAACTGCGAAGTTGAAAAAAAAATCTTTATCTATCTTTTTCTCTTTCAATTGGCTTTTCTACTTATCTTTCTCTTCGCCCATCGAGGGAAAGATGAAAAGAAAATTAATTCTTAGATTATCAAACCCGTTAGAAAGATCGGTTACGTAATCAGGAACATTCTCCCAACACCCGTGGATCACTTACTCGCATAGTAAAGGACTTTAATTGTTGAGATGGCGATGGACTGTCACGATCCTCGATGATGTTCTCAACTGCCATTATTGTACCAGTCTTCTTCATTGTTTCTTAAATTCCGGTTACAATGCACGACGGGGTGAAGTTGGCAAGACGCTCCCACAAAAAATATCGCTTTTTCTTTTTTTTCAAATGGTGATATTTTCCTGGTCTTTTTTGATTTTAGTTCAAGTGAATCAAAATAAGTAAATAATATGATATTCAGAAAATGGAACAAAGCTAAAAATAGAAGTGATATTTCACGGAACAGGGAACACGTTGTGAAGAAAAATCATCATCATCACAATCATAATAATAATGAAGATGATAATCTAAATATAAAAGTTATTACTTGTGCTTACAAATTAGAAGGAAATTTCTCTATCTATTCGGACCATTTGATTATAGATATTTATTGATTTGGAAAAATGAATACACTTGTAAACAAGAACCATAAGTTCAATGACGTGTCCACCATCCATGATAGTAATAACAGGAGAGAGAAAATGAAGATGAGGACGGTTCACCAGAAGGTCTAGACCAAGTTTTATATGAATTCAACATGATGTAGCAGAGAAAATTGATATTCAGCATTACTAGTTGTGGGCTAGCCCGAGGGAAAGAAGATGAAGGTAGTTCGTGAAAAGTTCTGGACCCGGTTTCACATCAGTCCAACATGATACAACTGAGAAAATTGATGTTTAGCATTACTAGATGTATCTAAAAATTAAGGAAACTCGCCATCACAGTCAATAATTGAACAATTATAGCGTCAAAATTTGTTGTCATGTAAGAAAAAAATTCTACCAAAAAATGAATATGGTCAGATTAAATTTCATTTTGGACATCACTGGATTTTTCAACTGAAAAACATCTACAATAGAGTTAGAAACATTTAGATTCTAGAGAATGGAAATATTATTTATAAACCTGTCAAAATAAGGTCAAAAAGCTTCCCCCCCCAAAAAAAATTTTTTAGGAGGGGTCTAATGGAGTACTGATGCCAATTTTTAGATCTGTAGATAAAATGGTATGGCCAGAAGCACTGGAACACACTAACAAACGCACATATAAAAAGAGGATAGAACCCTTCAGCACATTTAGTGGCTACAGTTGTTCAGCATATATTGTAGAGATAATTCTCAACTTGTCATCTGAACTAGCTATAGAGGATTTTTTAAGAATATATAACACTTTGTCTTGCAACTTTTCTCAGGTTAATATTTGGATCACTATCAATTAGATTGAATAGAATGCCTCTACTAGCTAATAAAAAAATATATGCTTGAACACATTAGATAGAGTTACAAAAATGATTAAAAAAAAAAAACGGGATTCACAATGGAAACTAAAATAAAGCTTGAAATAATGATCTTGAATCTCATGTGAAATATCCCTATGTTCTGTTAGAAAATAATCTCTCATAATATAGATTGTATCGATTATGTCTAACATACAGTAAGTACAAAAGTATATTATACATTTCAAAAAGTTCATTTTAACAAACTTATATACATAAGAATTGACAGAATTTGGAACAAAGATTTTTAATTTTTGTCCATAACTTTTTTGTATTTTTATTTGAACACACCTCTTATATTTCTTTATTTTCCAGGCTCCATATCCAGATCAAACATTTTTTAAAGATCTAGTCAAAAATGAAGAGAACATTTTTTTCTTTTCTAGGGGTCAAAATAGAGAGAAAAAAATTTTTTTTAACTTTTCAGGGATCAAAATGAAGGGAAAACTTCCTTTTCTTTCCTAAGGGTCAAAAAGTGAGGCAAAGATTTTTTTCCTCTTCAAGCGAAGGGGGAACATTTTTCACTTTCAGGGATCAAAAGTATGGGAAACATTTTTTCCTCTTTTTAGGGGTTAAAACAGAGCAGAAATATTTTTTTCAGTTTCTAGCGATCAAAACCAAGAGTAGACATTTTTTTTTTCATTTTTTATCAAAAGTAAGTGAAAATGTTCTTTTTGCAATGTTTTTTTAGATATTTCTTTTTTTTTCTCTTTCATTAATTATAAAGAATTTTTTGACAATCTCTTTCAAATATTTAAACACTTGTATTATGTCTCCTTTTATTCTCCTTTCTTCTACTGTTGTAAGTCAAAATTTTTCAAGTCTTTCCTCATAGGAGAGATTTTTCAGTTCTGGAACGAATTCTGTTGTTCTTCTCTGGATGTTTTTTTAATTCTTTTATATCCTTTTTGTAATATGGGGACAATGCTTGCAGTGCATATTCTAATTGGGATCTTATGTCCCTTGTGTATAATATTTTAAATGTCTTATACCAAGGGACTTGAATCTGCTTTTTATTATTCCAGTTATTTTTAAATGCTTTTCTAGCATTCGTTCATAAATGCCTATGGATTAGAAGTTTCAATGTTATAATTATGCTGAGATCTTTTTTTGAAGTGGTCAATTAGAAGGATTAGTATTCGTGTCCAATCCAGAGAATCACAATAATTGGAGTGTATAACTACTAACCTCTAATAAAATGATGTTACATTTTAAGGTACTTCAATGAGAGTAGGGTCAGGCTGGGGAGGAACTTTAATGAAGGAGTGAGAGAAGACTGCATACAAATCAAAGAAGGTGGAAGGGAAGTAAGAGAGGGTGGATTCAGAGTTGCCAAACCAGTCATTTTTTGACTTGATCTAATTTTTCAAATTCCAAATTTTTTAGATTTTCTGTCAAATTTTGAGGACAATTGAGTTAAATGATGAATTTACTTTTTTATTGAGTCTAATATTTTTTCAACCATGAAATTTCCACAGATTACTGCTAGTATCATATTTTGGAGAATTTTTTTAATAGTAATCAAAAAGATTTTGCTGATCAATTAGTTATATAGTGTATTAAATGATTTTGTCAGTATATTTTTTTCAACATTTGCTTTGAAATTGTTCTATACTATCATCATTATCAGCCTTTTAGCATGTCATTGGTCGTAGAAATTCCCAAAGATTCACCAGACCACTCTATAATTGGCGTCGGGAAGCCAGTATTTTCTAAATTTTTTCTAGTTCATCATGCCATCTTATATCTTGTTGGTCTCAGTTTTGCATTTGATCTCTGGGGATCCATGTTGTGAGTTGTAATGTCTAACAGTTGTCTGACATTCTCATGACATAACCAGCCCATTGCCATTTAAGTTTTCTTATGGATTCTATGATATCTTGTATTCCTGGTTTTTCTCTAATATACTGTTCTTTTTTGTAATGTCTCCATATCATGTTGAGTATCATTCTCTCATGAACACATTTTATGGTTCGCAGTTCAAGGTTCAGTCGGTTAGGTTTCATGTTCTCGCTCCATAGGTGATTATCAGGAGGATATATTGGTTGCATACCTTTCTTTTTAGCACAAGCAGAATTTTCTTGTCTTTGAAGGTTGAGCTTGTCCATCTGAAAGCTTACCATCTTCGTGCGATTCTTTGTTCGATTCCATTTTTGAGGATTTTATACAGATTCATTATCCTAGGTAGACGTAGTGGTCTACTTTCTCCAGTTCTGTGTCCTCGATTTTGATTGTGGTGTCTTTGTCTCCAACATATCAGTAATGTATGACATTTGTTTTACTAAAGTTCATGCGGAGGCTAAGTTTCTTGCTTTCTTCGTTCAGTCTGTCCAGTACCATCTGGTGGTCATGAAGGTTCTCAGCAAAAAAAGGACGATGCTGTTCACAAATCTGTGATTGTTTAGGTATCCACTGTCTTTTCTGACTCCTTTATTTTCCCTGTCTAGGTTCCGGAAGATCATTTTGAGACAGTCTATGAAGAATTTGGGTGAGCTGGTATCTCCTAGTCTTACCCCTTATTTGAGCTAGAAGGTGTCCGAGTCTTTCCGCAATCTGACAAAGGAACTGCTGTATCAGAAGGTATATTGCGATACTCCGACATATACTGGATCTACACTTTGTTGAATGATAGCGTCAATAACTTTAGGGTTTTCCACCAAGTCAAAGGCCTTCTTGAGGTCTATAAATGCTATAGAGAGTGACATTTCATATTCTGCTGCTTTCTCTTTTACTCGATCTACCGAATAGAGGTGAACTATGATATCATACAAGGGCAAATAAAAACTAACATATCTCTCGTTGTTGTTATTGTTATTACTATTAACAACTACAGGAACAACTACTAGTAGTAGTAGTAGTAATAGTAGTTGTTGCCATCCAGGAAAAAATTTCAAATATATATTTTATTTTTATCCTAGGACTTTTTCAAGAGAAGTAATATATATATGGATATATTTATAAAATGACTCAAGTTACATTCACCAAGATCCTGAAATTACAAAAGAATTGTTATGAGATAACACATTTGGAATAACACTGATCAAATTAAAGATGATTTACATGGTATGTAATAGTGGATGCTTTGAGACTATTAAGAATTTGACTTATGAAATTTCCTGTTCAGCGGTAAAAAAGAATGGAAATCTTACATGACTACGTATGTATATTAAGTCTAGGAAACCTTACAGCTTCAAACACTAAACACAATAAAAACCTTTTATAAAAAATTTATGTGTCACTTATTTCCCAATATCTGTTGATATAATTCATGTCATCTTCTTCAGAGTTTTTTCTATGTTTTACACGTACTATGTTATTATGGTACGGTGTGTAAATTTTCTAATGTTGGAATTATCAGTTATTTACCATGCAAGCGTTCTGGGGATTTAAAAACAGTTATATAAACATGACACCCTAGCAATGTTGACCAAAAACCACCCCCCTTTCAGTTATGATCTTAATATATAGCTTATGTCATATGTACTTTGTTATTTTGTATAGGATATAAATCATAATGTTTTGTATATGGATGCTTCAATTTTTTTTAAACAGGACTTACTTACGTTGGTTACTTGAGAAACGTATTCAAATACGAGGAATCAGTGAGTGTAACAACAGACCTGACTCATTGTTTGTGTCACTTCTATTGAGTGTTCACCCTTACGAATATCATATCCATTATGTCGGTTTTAATCTTTGTAAAACCAACTTATGATTTGATCTTTAAGAATACTAATTACTCAAAAAAACTGCTTTGAGTTGATTTTCTACCAACGTATTCAACCAAAGAATTTGACAATTTTTTTCCGCTAATCTATATAAATGTATATATATATATATATGTATATGTATATGTATATGTATATATATATATATATATATGTATATGTATATGTATATATATATATATATATGTATATTTATATATATATATATATATATATATGCATTTCGGTGTATATATCAGAGGCCATAATGCATTTGGTAAAAAATATCTACACGTGTTTCTATGGAAATTAAGAGGTTTCTCCACTTTTCTTATTTACTTTAAGACTTAATGGTGTGCTACGAAGCTGTTAATAATGTAAGTAAATGTTTATTTCTTTTCAATTTCCTATGAGGTTTTATCAAAAAGTTACTGAACTTATTTGTGTGGGAGTGGCCATTGTTTCGAATGATGGGTAGGAGATATTCCTATTTCTATCTGCAAATTGTTTCTTCTTAATGGAAAATATTGTTGTTAAGAACTGAGACAGAAAAAGTATCTGTTGATTTTATTTATATATATATATATATATATATATATATATATATATATATATATATATATTCTATGAAATGATATTTCAAGAAGAAAAATAGTGAATTGCACACAGTTGAGTGATACATAGTGTATAATCATAGATAGTAGATTTTTTTTTTCAGCAAAAATTTTACCCTTGAAACGAATAGTTGATCGTTACGGACAGAGAAACCAAGAAAATGATGTGCAGCCTGATCTATTTTTTTTTTACTTGTAATCGTAGTGAAAAGAAAATCACAGTTGTTTTTTTTTTATTTCTATTTTTTTTGTAAAAATTAATATTGAATCTGTTTACCTCGAACCTGGGAGCTATGGAGTCTACAAAGGTATTACGACCAGAATAACGTTAAAAACCGAAAACAGGAAATTAATGCTATATTCTGTTGACTTGAGATGAAGTGATATTACAGTTTGATTTTGAACTTGAGGCAACTAAAGGCTAGATCATGAAACTTGAAAAGTGCCCCCAAATCAAACTCTCGAAGAAGACGTTTATAAATAGTATGCCTTACACTTTCTTTTTTTTTTTCGAAGAGTGCACACTGCTTCCATGGTATTCAACCCCCCTGAGTGTGTCACCAATAATCTCTAGGTGTGTCAAATTAAGTACAATTTCCTATATTCTTCAAAAGAATCTTTTCCTGAGTCAGTTGAACTGCTTGGATGACCTTATATGTTTAGATCGGCTAAAAAAATTTTTGTGAAGTGTTGCGAAAGTTTTATAGTTAAAAAGTCTGTCACCAATGCAAAAAATTTGGAAAACGCTCCACGAAACATTTTGAAATTTTAGAAGCCTAGATGAGTGATTTTCAAACTTTAACTACTTTGGGAACCCTTTTCAAAAATCAAATTTTCTAGGGAACCCCTTCAAAAAACAACTTCCCCTACTACTTGTATATATCCATTTTATTGTATATATCCATTTGTATCTGAATTTAACGATTGGGTTTTGACCTTGTTTTGGGATTTATCTGTGTATGTATAAACCCAAATTTAAAAGAAAAGCGGTTCTTATCTGAATCAAACTGGGACTTAGACTAAAGGGGTGATTTGACATTTTCGAAGAATTAAACTATTTTGTTTTTTGTTAGAAAAGTTCTGGTTCGACCTTTCAACTCTTCTATTTCCTGATAGCAGCAAGAATTTTATTACTTTGATAGATTCCCCTAGATCTTCATCTCTCTCGAGATGTGCCAGTGATTTGTTTGTTTTTTTTATGGTCATCTTTGCTAGGGAAGGGGGTGGGCACATTGTCCTAGCTGGTTGGAGATAGATTTTTCAATAGTTACAGCTCGCATTCATTGTATTTTGGGGGTTAGTAGAATATTACAGTCGGATTAAGTATACTATTAGAAATTGAAAGTTTAACCCTTACGATTTCTCTGTTGGTGTGTGTTTCAGAGCGAGAGAGACAGACAGACAGAGAGAGAAGGAAAGAAAGTGAGAAAGAGAATACTTCCCACAGGATTTAAAGTAAAATTAAAAGAAAGAAAAAATACATTAAAAAAAGTGGCACTTATCTGAATCAGGCTGGGACTTCTTTTGGTTGAAGGAGTGATTTCAACATTGATATTTTGAAGAATTAAACTATTTCCTGTTACTTGACTGAAAAAGTAAAAACTAAGATTACTGAGAAAAAATAGATGTATTAACAACCAGACAACAACAAAAATGTCACTTTGTTTTGAGGAGCCCCCGAAAAGGTTGCGCAGAACCGTGGGGTTCCAGAGAACTCAGTTTGAATACCACTGGTCTAGACAAAGCAGAGTCAGAATGAATAATAAAATGGTTTCTAATCTAAGAAAGGCTCTCAAAAATATTGCCTTTCTTGCAGAAATTCACTTGAATTTCGTCTCTCTGCATCATTCTTGTCATTGCTTCACTGTCACTGCTAGGTTTAACTATGTAGCAGAAGTAGTATATGCTACGAGCCGTGCATTTTCAAGGGCCTCACGCTAAATGCTTGCATGTTATCAGTTGTGATTTAGTGATTCTGCACTTGTCCTATTATTCTAGTACTTTACTGCCTGCAACTTTTTATGAACGACTCGATGTTTAATTTGGGTGATTTTAGACAACTGTCACCTTGATTGAAATTATCATTTTAATGCAGTAATTAATGGGAATATGGTATCTATGTGATACACATACAGTATATAAATCAGAAGGTATTTGAAACTGAAGTTATAGCCTCTTCACAAAGATCAAAACAAGAACAAATACTGCACTGAAATGTCAGAAATATTTGTCTTAGTATCTGGCTGTATAATAAATGAAAAAAATTTGATTACTTTACAAGTGAAAAATGTATGTGATTTAATATCTATGCGTATTTTCCCAATTTAGGCCCCCTTTACAACATATGTTACATGTCCTGCTCTAGCTTGAGTAAGTACTGCTCATGAGACCATTATTACTGAATAATAAATTCAAACCTCACAGAGAACTCCCACTTGAGTCCTTATGTCAGCTTAAGCTAAGTTAAAAGAAAGTTATCATAAATTAGCCAGGAATGGAAAAATCTAACTGTTTTTATCCATTTTTAAAGACACTTTTAGCGATAAATTACAAACCCTTCTTGGCAACAAAGGGTGCAATAGGAAGGACATTTGCTCATTTTGTGCTAAATTTTGGAGACAAAAGAGTCAAGTATTAGATTATCTTTTTTCTCTGTCAAGTTGGATATTTTTAATCCGTGAAATTCCACAGGTTATTGTGAGTATCACATTTGAAAACTGCAATCTTCTTATAGCAAAAAATCTTGTTTTTTAGAAAAAAAAACTCAAATCCTGCAGCCTATCAGAGTTCATGTGGTACAAAAACATGTTCAAACACATTACGTATTCATTTTTTGAATAGTATATCGTTCATCCTAATTTCAGTTCCTCCCCAGTCGCAGCTACTCAGACCGTCATGGTGATTAAGACACATCTTGCAAAAATTAGTAAATTTTTGCCAAGTCGTTCAGAAACCATCAACCAAAACTGTCAACCAAGTCAACGTAGGTTCTTTTCCAGTTTTCAAGTGATTATGGCTTACTGCTTAGCTGGTTGGATGGCTACATACATGTCACATGTTTAGGCCACACCAATGGAGCTAGAGGGCTAGAATATAAATTTCAAGTCAAGGTCAAAGACCCTTCTGTGCTGACAGTTGGTGCTAATTCCATTTCAAGTTTCTTTCCGCCCCAGTTTATATGCATTCAATTAGCTGCTGAGTGAATAGGAAAATTAATTCTAATGAAGAGTTCTCCGAACTGTTCACTCATATCCTTCTAAATCCTACTGTGTGTGGGGCGGATGTCCACTCTGATGGTATAATGGTTAAATATCTATTCCTTATTAAGTCTAGAAAAAACTTTCTTTCTCTCAAATCCCACTTCAAAAAATTAGCACTGTACATTTATGCTAAATTGGCTCCATAATTTAAGCCCAGCAGCATTCAAGCTTGTTTTTGAAAATTCTGATTTTTTTTAGCTATCATCACCCAACAAAAGGTGTGAGAAATAACTCATTTACTGATAGCCGGGGTTTTCCGATTTTTGAATTGATCACCCCCAACATGGCATGCTGCCAAAAGACCTTGCTGAAGTGACAGTTTCTATTTAGCGACGACTAACCAGACCTGTTTTAGATTAGTATTTCATTCATCTTAGTTGTCCCCCATTGCAGCCACTTGCTCAGAGCGCCATGGTGGTTGGAAGACATCTTGCATAAATTATTTGACCTCTGAGATGAAATATTTTCATTGTTAATTTTTGGCAAGTCTTTTCTTCATCTTATTGTTGTTTTGATATTCCAACTTTCTAGGCTGAATACCCTCCCATTGTTTAATAATCGTATTTGATGGCATTCAAGAACACCCCTCCCATTTCAGCAGGAAATATTAATAACAAATTTTTTAGCGTATTTATGGGTAAGCATTTAACATTAACAAAATATGTAGCAATTGGAGAATAGAAAAAAAATGGACAGAACATACAACTAAAACAGCATAGTTTACTATTTTTAGTTTGGTATCCAATATTATAAGATAAGTGCTTTACTTTGGTGGCCATCTTGTTGAGATGTCCTTTAGAGACAACTCTCTATGGAGTATAATGGCCGGTAATAAAGTCCTGGTTTCTGTTGCATGTGTCAGTTTAGTGATCCTTGCAAGTCTCAAGTCTGGTCGAGACCAGGACTTTAATCCTACAGGTTTTAATGACTACCCTCCTGGAATGCAAGTCCACTGAAGTGATACTTCCACCCTAATCACACAGCATAGAGTGTACTCAATTAGCTGCTGAGTGCACAAATTGTTTGAGTTTTCTTCACTCTTTATTCATTCTGGGAATCAAACCCAGGACTTTGTGTGTGGGGGGAAGACGCGCTAACCATTCCATTATTCGAACGCACATGGCTATCTTGATTTGGGTGTTATTAAAAATTATTCATATCAGAAAATCCCGCTTTAATTTTTATGATAATTCCTTTTCAAGTTAGAGTACCTGAAACATTAACAATAGCAATAATGATGGTGATGATGATTATGACATTTGCATGAATAATACTACAACAGCATACCGTGTTGGGGGTGATCAATTCAAAAATTAGAAAGTGGGGTGATCAGTGGATAAGTTACTTCTCTTGCCTTTTGTCATGAATGCTACTGGACACAAACTAAGGGATCAATATAGCATAAACTTACATTGCAAATTGGCCCCCCTTCGCTAAATTTTTTTTTAGAGACGGTCTTTAAAAAAAACATTTTTGCAGACATAATAGTGTTCAATTTATTTGCTTTCCGGCTCCATTGCTGTGGCCTGTACACATGATTCTTACATATATACATAGACAGCCAGTCAGAACAACTTGAAAACAACAGAAACCTATGTTGACAGCTTTAGTAGATGGTTTCTAATATGTATTTAAGATAGATATAAGTAATGGTAACCTATGACAACTAGGTAAAAATTAGCCTACCAGATATCTCAACTTCGCATGTAAGAGCTGGGAGATTGGTGGGGGAGTGGTTCTCATATGCCATCATATACATAAAGTAGCGTGAAGTAAGAATGAACAAGTAACTCTCAATAAAACTTGAACCTGCGATCCATGTTGTTGGAGTGCATCATTCATGGATAATTTCTTGACCTATTAAGCCACGGATACCTATGGATAGATGGGGCAAAATGCTGAGTATTTCTCGTTAATACCCACCACGAAAATGAAATAACTAACCCTACCTCCGTGCCTGAAGGAGACTAATGAAATCCTCCTCGGCTCCCGATAAAACTTCTCACCGAGGACAAAGGTGTTTGAAAGTTGAAACCTTATAGTCAATGAAGGATAATGGTGCAGTACTATTGAGATATGTAAGCTAGCTTTCATGTGGGTCAGATCGCGCTCTTCCATCAACAGTCAAGTGCAACATCTGGTATATAGATCATACAGTGAGTCGTACATGCTGTAAACTAATGGTGGCAAGTGCAGTGTTGTCACTAAAATATATCCCGTACATATTCTTCTTCCGTTCAATGGAAATACATGCTTTTGTCTCCACTCTCACGGAAATATATGCTTTTGCCCGCCCACAGGAAAAGTGGTAGCGGACGCTGTGTAGCGGAAGTTTTAGGGTCGAGACTAAGTGACAACTCCAAAAGAGTTTTATTACTTCAAGAGGATCATGACGCAATAACACTTTGGCCAATCAAAGTCTAGCACGAAAAAAAAAAAACAACATATTTGGTTGGTATAAAAATAATTGCAGTTTTTCATCATCAACCTCAAAGTAGTATATACTAGCTTAGAATAAAAGTTATTAATCGAAATAAGAACCTTCATAATCTACACATTTTTGCCAACTAGAAACAAGTCCATTTATTCCGGAAGCACAGCATTATGGAATCCTGGAACCGATGGATTTTTCTTAGGCCTTTCGAGCTGCTGCCTGGTTGTTGAGGATCTTCTCTTGCAGGAAGTGGTCGAAATGTTTGGAAAAAGTTGTAATCGGTTGGATACAGGTTAGATGAGTAAGTTGGGCTAGGTAGAGTTTCGTTGACTGGCTAGTCTAATTTCTGTTGTGTAATGCAAGCTTTTTTGCCTTCCATTCAGGGTTATTCGCACGACATGTCGGCTTTTTTGCTGTTCCAATTAATGAAAATGTCGAATGGTCGACATCTAGTTCCTCTGCAACCTTTCGTGTAGTTTTGTGTGGTTCTGCCCGATTAGATGTCGTCAATCACTAAAAGACGTCCATATCTCAAAGACTCTCGACTCCGTTTCGAAATTTTTGGAACCAATATCAAGCTGTAGGTCCGTTGCCAGGACAACTACATGCTTTATATTGTGAGCAGTTTCCGCTGATTTACGTCCCATTCTGAATGCATTCAACAAAATTGCTCGAATTTGCTTTCTTTTTTTTTTCATGTTTGATTTGACAGCCTCAAATAAACCAGTACAAACAATGAAAAAAAAGAAAAGTTCAGCTAACATAAATAGAGCGAAATCCACGCCTTGGAATGGTATATCCCAGGAACATAGTTAAATAATACTTTACTCCAAAAATAAGCCCCAAAGTTTAAAATAACAAAAACTGCAATTATTGTTGCACCAACCTAATATTATGACCAATTAGTTTTCGCTACGACTAGTCTCCTTGGGTTCCACTTTGCACTTAAAGGTTGCCAAAATTGGTTGTAGTTAGTTCTGTTGAGGGCGACTCTCGACTGCATAAATCTGCTATTCCATCTCTTACGAAATTCAAATATAGATGTCTTCACCAACTCGTCTGCGCCGGCCAACCCCAGGCAGAACTCGACGTGCTGACCTCAATCAACGAATTTGATAACAGTAATTACAACTCACATTTATATAATGATAATAGACTTATTAGACAACGTCAACCAAAACTGTCTCCAAAGACTGCCGAAATAGGTTTCTTCAGTTTTCCAAGTAGGTCTAGCTGGCTTGCATTGTTACAAGTACAGATTGCACGAGTGGAGCTAGAGGGATGAGCAATCTAACATTTGCTCCTTATTATGTCTAAAAAAACAAAACGTTTTTTCATGTTGCCCAACAAAAAAGTTTAAAAAAAAAAAAATCTCCCTGCAACAAAAAGCGAGATAAGTAACTTATTCATTGATCACCCCTTTCTTTCCAATTTTTTTATTGATCACCCCAAAACAGGTTGCTAGCAAAATACGTTGGTTACTTGACAGTTTCTATTGAAACTGACCTTCAAAGGTGAACGGAGGTAATTGCCACCTATCTTATGTTCACTCAGTGGTTAAGTTACCCCAATACACAGGTTTGCAGCCTGTAGGGTGCAACTGTCTTCGTTAGATTTGAAAATGTCAAAACTGACCTGACCAAGAATGAACCTTTAGAGGTCACCAAAGCTAAGCACCACAAAATCTATCTTAATGTCGCTGTCACCTTATTCTTTTTACCCAAAAGCAGCCCTTGGGGTTCAGTCGTCTCTATTTAATTTGTAGATGTCGAAATTGACTTGACCCCAAATGGCCCTTTTGAGGTCATCAGAGGTCTTCGTCATCTCTACGATGTTCATACTCATTTTGAGTTCCACTAGTACAAAAATTTAGAGTTAGAAATAAACGTTCGTCGTCTTTTTGGCATCAGAAATAAATAACGAAGAACTGATTAATGGCACTATCGTAGCATCTTTTGCAGCCTTCAGATCAAGATCAAAGTGTAGTATCTTTTATTCTCACGTCAACAAAACATCATTACTTTCCCGTTTTCAAATCAAAACGTTATCATGATTATACTTTGATTGATTACTTGACGCATTCGAATTTAAATTTCATTTTCAATTTTATTTATTGCTGCCACGGAAAACCATATGATATAGCCCATAACACCCCCCCCCTGCCCCTGTTTTAAGTATGATCATTTTTTAAATTGTTTTTCTTTCGTCAGTTCTCTCATTTCTCATTATTTGTGCGCCGTTTTAAAGATCGATTGAGCGAAGATTATGAAACTCAACGATTTACAATCGGGTCTACTTTACCTACATTATGCCGAATACAATCATAATGACTTCTGAAATTGAAAACGGGATGTTAACGTTGTCTCATTGATATAATACACCATGATCTTGAACTAAAGGCTGCAGAAGACACATTCCAATGGGGGAAAACTTGACCCCACTTATCCCCCAATTAAGAGGGACAGTTGGAGCCCTTTAGCACTGTAAAGCAATCCATATAGTGCGTTAGGCTACGAGCACTGCCATCTAAGAAGACAAAGTTGCTGCAGAAACAATAATTGGGTTTCCAAGGATCATTCGCGAAAGGACCAAATCATTGCATCGTACATTCGAGTAAATTTTGACCTTAAATGTTCTCGAATGAAAAGGAACATCCAACGTTCAATTTGTAAACATAGGCTCTTTTGGATAGATAACAACTATTAGAAACCATCAACCGAACTCTCAACACCAAACAAAACTATCAACATAGGTTTCTTCAGTTTTTTAGTGTTTCTGGCTGGCTATCTATCAATCTATCTATTGAACCATCGTAGCCATTACAGCTGGCGAAGGGTTATCTCCTTTTTATATTTGCGTATGTTATCATGTTACTTCGAATATTCATTATCTTGAAACCAATATATATATATATATATATATATATATATATATATATATATATTATGCGATTCTTTTTGTTTGGGTTACATATTTCAAAATAAAGTCATCTCAAATCAATGTAAGCGTGACAGGTACAGCTCTAATTGTATATTTAGAAATTAAGATAACAGACTATCGAGTCAGCATAAATATGACAAACACTACCGTTGAACAACCGGAGCCATCAAAGATGGCAAAGGATTCTATTCTTTTTTTTTTCATATGTGTTTGTGTATATGTGTTTTTTATGTGTTTGGCGCACCTGGTCATACTGTTTTGTTTACAGACTAGAAAATTGGCACCAATACTCCACTAGATCACCTCTAAAAATGTTGTTTTTTTTTCATTTTAGGAAAAGGAAAAAACACTTTTTTTTTTTTTACTTTTTTGGAGATTCATTTTGACAGGTTTATTAGTATAAAAATCTCCATATCTTGATGTTTGTAGATTTTTTCAACTCTATTTTAGATGTTTTCAAGTAGAAAACACCCGTGATGTCATAAATGCGTGTCATATTTGCGTGTTTTTTATGTGTCGTGTTTGTAAGTTCAAGCGCTCCTAGCCATCCCGTTTTGTGTACAGACTTGAAAATTGGCATCAGTACTCCACCAGAAAATATTTTTGTTCTGCTGGTTCATTGGCTCCAGATGGCCCAGCTGCATCGCTTGATTTGATTCGACTATCCAAACAGAAACATATCCCCAAGAACGCCACTAAGAAAACAACATTATACATAGGCACCTATAACGTCAGAACACACTCAGCAGAAATACATCCAACAGATCTTGAAAATAAACCCGAAAACATTAAATTGGCTTTCTTATCTATAAGGAACTCAAAGACAACGTTATAGGATCAAAAGCTATCTCTGACCGCGTGGCCAGTTTCACCGTACAACTCTCAAAGAAGTACAAATTGAACACAATCCAATTCTACGTTCCCACTTCAATAGACAACTGGAAAAACGCAGAAATTCCAAGCCACCGTCAACGAAAAGAGAAAAGATTGAAGCAAACGAATTAAACAAAACGATCCAAACGAAACGAAGAGAAGTTAAACAATAGAAGTCATCGAAAGCATCCTCGAAAAGGTAGTTGCTTTGAAGCTATTTAGAAAGCTCCCAGTACGGAAAATATGTAAATAACTAGATTCGAAGAAAATTGAGACATAACAACAGATAATAGTCAAACGCGCTCGAGAATTCTACAAAACTATCTATTCCTCAAAACAAGAGACAGAAGGCAACAAACAGGAGATACAAGTTACGAGTAACCAGCCTGAAGAATTCCTTGAAGTTACTCAGTGGGAGGTGAAACAAGCCATCAAACTAACCGGAAAAAAAGAACGACCCTTTGACCAGATAACATCACCATCGATCTGCTAAAAAAATCTGGTAAAGTTATCAACAAGAAAATAGCTATCCTATTCAACTTATGCCTAGGACAACATGAAGTCTCAAGAGATTGGAACATTGCAATCTTGATGCTATTGCGTAAGAAAGGGAACCTAAAAGACCTAAATAAGTGCTAACCAATAAGCCTACGTATCTGTATCTACAAACTTTTTACCAAAAGCATCACCATCCAAATCACCAAAACGCAGGATGAAAACCAACCACACAAACAGGTTATGTTCAGAAAAGGCTATTCAACCATTGACTACTTCCATTCAGTATATCAAGTAAAAGAGAAAGCACAAGAATATGGAATGTCACTCGCTTCACTGTAGCATTTTTCGACCGTAAAAGACCTTTGATTCATTAGAAATCCCCGAGGTCATCGATGCTATCATACAACAAGGCGTAGACTCTGTATATGTCAGAGGTTTGCAACATATGTACCCACACTGCGGTTCATTTATTAGGCTACATTAAGACCCTGAGCCCTTTCAGTTTGAAAAGGGGTAAGACATGGTGATATCAGCTCACTCAAACTCTTATCAAGTGTTATCGAAACCTAGACCAAGAAAATAAAGAAATTGGGATAGACGGCGAGTACATGAGAGATATTGAATTTGCTGACGGCATTATCCTTTTTGCAAAAAACTTTCACGATCCTTAAGTAATGCAAGACGAACTGAACGAAGAGAGCAAGAGAGTTCACACGAACTTCATTAAAATAAATGTAATGTACAACAAACATGTTGAGGACAAAGACACAAAATTCCAAATCGAAAACGTAGACCCGAAAAAGGTTGACCACTACATCTATCAAGGATAAAAAAGTCAAGCGAAGAATCACTCAAAGATGAAAAGCTTTCGGTTGAGCAAGTCCAATCTTTAAGAACAAGAAAATCCCATTATTTTCAAAAGAAGGGTCTACAATCAATGCATCACCTTAAAAGTCACCTATGGAGCTGGACCATGGAACCCAACCAAAAGATAGACCCCCAATCTTAGAATCATGCAACGTGTACATGAGAGAATCATGCACAACATCAACATGCCAACTGTTTTATTTCATAAAAGAACTATTTCTTTAAGAAGTCGATTTGGGTTCAATCCTTGGAATTGGCCCTCCATTTGTTTTAGATAACCGACTTTCATAGGGTTAGTACAATTAGTACTAGTCTGTGACCCGTTGCTTCGTTGACTGTTATCACATGTGTAACACAGACTCAGCTGATAAATGCTAATGATACTATAAGTTCGATGGACACGGTAGCAAAGATGGGAGAAGATAATAAAATTTAGGTATTTCAATAAGAGGGTAGGAAAGGTGAGGGGAGAAAAAACTTGGGTTGTGAAATGAGAGAGTAGGAAGGGAGAATAACTGATGGCTGCAACTAATAGTATAAGTGTGACAGACACGGCTATTACTATATGCATAGTTTATAAAATCAGTTACACCCAACAAAATGCCATGTCAAAAAATTGGGTAAAGAATATGTATACACTCTCTTCTCTTTGTTTTGATTGAAATGTATTCTTTTTACTGCACGTTGCAAGGTCTACGAGAGCCAAATTCACTTTCTTTTAGACCAAAATTGGAAGTGGTTGTATCTATGTTGAGAGAGAGATTTGTGATATTTATAATTCTGACCAGTTTTTTCAGAACGTCGTAATAGATCGCCGTGATATCATGAGTGAGCTTATTCTGATCACATTTGAAATTTTTTCTGAAATTCTGTAATTTTGTCAATGATGCCAGAAACCAACGTGTGTAAACAACGTCGCAGTTTTTGTACCGAATCTGTTCTCGTTTTCTTTTTCCGAAGTTTTTTTTTCTGGAAACTTCTCATCAGAATAGTGTCAAAATGATTGATTTGTCGGTTAAAAGTAAACGACGATGTTAAAACTCCTATTCTACATTGTAGTTGAGAAAAGTTAATTTTTCTCTGTTGAGACAATAATTTGGACTTTTTGTTTTCTAGTAAGAACAAAAACAAAACAAAAACAAACAAAAAAAAACTTCAGAACGCATTTTTTTTTCATATTAATTACGTTTTAAATAGGGAGTCTGAGATTTCAAAAGTCATGTGATAAATTCAGTTGCACGTCAATTCGATTTATGTACATGGTATATAAAATGGTGATATCTAACACAATGCCATGTCAAAAATTGGATAAAGAATATATATATATATATATATATATATATATATATATATATATATATATATATATTCAACTCTTTTCCCTTCGCTTTGATTGAAGATTTTTCTTCTTCCTTTTTCCCCCAACTTCTTCCCTTCCTCTGCTATTTGTATAACCTACCGAGAGGATAATTTATATAAAGTGAACCTCTTCAAACATAGCAGGAGGCAACACACACAGACCGTAAATCCTACATCCATCAGTGTTATCAATAATCCTTTAAAGACGAAAGTGAACCACCATTATATCATTTCTAGCACAGCGGTAGACCATTGGACTGAATACCAGTATCCGAAACCGATGCCAACATTCAGAACTTACCAAAAAGAAATAAATCTTCGAGTACAAACAAGAGTGAATGAAAGGACCCTTCCATCAATTCTGCTCGTGAAAATCATCAGCGACCTCGCCTGCGGTTTGGTCGCTCGTATCAAATGTATCGGCCATAGAATTGCCCATTACCCCGGAAACTATTAAAGGTAGAAGAATGCAATTTTCACCATTCGATAACACGTGTTTTAGGGATTCGCGTCTTAAAAACTGAACCGACTCGGTTGTCACGCCTTTTGAAGCTTAATAACTTGGAAACCAATCAAGATATTAACATAAGTTTTTCACTAACCGATAGCACATTATTCCAAGTGATGCGGTTGTGGGAATTATGGTGGTTTTCCTGTAGCAAGTCATTTTCAGTAATCTTTGCTTATACGAATGTATAATACGGTAGCTATACATTGCATACAACCAACGTTGCTATATATCCGTAGAGGTATCTCGGGAACGGATGAAAATTTCCTAAATATGTTTTCGCTATATTCATTGTGCAAGCGAGGGTGCATTATATCCCCACTTTTAGTGAGGTTAGCCGTATATGGTATATGATAACACTGGTCTGATTTTTGTCTGAATTCTTGTTACGACGTTTCGGCCGCTGTGTACCCTGGATGTTCTCAGGGGTATGTTCAAGAATGAATAAATAGATAAAACAGACACCCGAGGAAGGTCACAGCGTACAGTGACTGAAATCTCGTAACTATACAGCAATAAAAGATAAGAGGATTAGTCCGAACTAAGCTATACAATGTATTAGCAATGATTTAAATTGTACCGGGATCAAATAAAGTATAAAGGAGTGCATTGATCAAATAAAAAAGAACAGTTATTACATCATTATTATCAAAATCATAGTATTTGATGACATACAAGTTGAAAGGCTAATTATCGGATCACCGTAGCTCCACAAATGGCCGACCAACCAACCAATTTGGCCACAGATTCTGTGTCTGTTGGTGTCACTGAGCACTACTGGTCATATTTTGGGGAGCTACAACCTTCTGAATTTTTTTATGCCTTTTGAGTCTCTACTTTTTTTCAAGTAATTTTTGATAAAGGATAATTTTGAACAAATCAATGTTTTGGGTAATTTTATATAATTTCCTGGATAATTTTTGATAACTCAAGATCTACTTTTTCGATAATTGCAGGCTACAGTATTTCATTTATGCAATGTACAGATATTAGTTTTACTGTTGCATATTGAATGTAGGGCGGTTTCTGAAAGAACGGAACATATATGGCCGCAAATGAAAACAAACCAAAACAAACAAAAAAGCACCCAGAGAGGGAATACGTCTGCCAAAGCCATGGTCAGGGGGTGTAACTCTGCATGGAACTACTTCAAAATTTGATCACTCCCACCGTAGCCTGTTAGCTACCCTGAAACAAACTTTCATTGGAATTAATTCGGAACTTTTGGAGATATCGTGTGGACAATGCGAGCGAAAATGTATAGAGAATTGGGAAAAATATGTCCTAATCGAAAACAAATTATTGGATCAGCCCCAATTTTAATCGCTTCTGCCTTAGCCTATCGCTCACCCTTTCACAAAACTTTATAGTGAATTTTTGGAGATATCGTGTGGCCAGACGACCTAAAATACAGAGGGTTATGCATATACCCTCCCAACTTTGTTGGCAAAGATACTATATATTCCGGCATGTAGGACGCATGTCGAATTTTGTAGGCATATTCTCAAACAAGCAGAAATAAAAACACATTTCTCCTCACCCTGTGATCTTCATAGCCCTCCATACTATTGAGTTATTTTATTTTTCTATAAAGCATTCACCTGCTGAGGCTGAACTTGGAAAAATGCGTGTCTTATTTGTCGTAAAATAATACCGCAGTTAATTATGATGTGTATTAGTCGTGACCCGACACTTTGCTCAGGGAAATCATAAGTATACAAATTGTATATCATTTAATACCGGGTGAAAAATTGATGTATTATTGTTTAAGGGATGATTCAAGAAGAGTTCAACCTTACCCCAACAAACCCTAATGATCTTTGTCTTTAACCAATATATATATATATATATATATATATATATATATATATATATATATATATATATATCTCGACTTATATATCTTGAAATAAAGTCCTCAGGAATTAACGTAGGCATGACAGATTTTATTTTAGAAAAATTAAGATGAAAGTTTATCAAATCAACATAACTGTGACAGACACTATCGTTGAACAACCGTAGCCATCAAAGACGGCGAAGGTTTGTATCCTTTTTTTTTATGTGTGTATGTTCATGTGTTTGTTTTTGGGGTTCCAGCGTACCTGGCCATACTGTTTTGTCTACAGACTCGAAACTTGGCACCAGTATTCCACTAGAACGCCTTAAAAATAGGTATTTTGTTTCCTGAAAAAAACTTTTTTTTACTTTTTGGGGATTTTATTTTGACTGTTTTATTAGTATAAAAATCTCCAAAATCTAGATTCCTCTAGATGTTTTGTTAACTCTATTTTAGATGTTTTCCAGTGGAAATAACATCTAGATTCCCTAGATTCTGGATGTTTCTAGACATTTTTCTTTAGTCAATTTTCGATATTTTCCAGTGGAAAACACCAGTGATGTCCTTAGATAGAATACATTTGCGTGTGTTTGTATGTCGTGTGTGATTGCTTCTGTGTTTGTGTTTCAGCGCTCCTGGACATACCATTTTATCGACAGACTTGAAAATTAGCACCAGTACTCCTCTAGACCCCTTTTCTCCAGAATAAGGATGTTTCTAGGTGTTTTCTTTTTAAATCTATTTGAATGTTTTTCAGTTTGAAAATGACGTTACAGTTGTTCAATTATTGACCGTTATGGCGAGTTATATATTTTATTACAATAAATGCCTATCAGCAACCAAATCACCAAATTACTAGATAATAAAAACCAACCACGGGAACAAGCTAGCTTTAGAGGAAGCTACTCGACCATTGATCATCTCCATTCGACAAATAAACTAAAATAGTATAGCGACACATATACCGTCACAGCAGCTCCTTTATCAGGATACATAAAGACTTGGAGCCCTTTTAGTCCGAAAAAGGAGTAAGACAAGGTTACAGCAGTACATTCAAACTCTTTACAGCCTACAGATGATCTTCTGAAACTTAAACTGGAAAAATAAAAGAATCAGAAAAGACAGCCAATACTTAAGTAACCTTAGATTTTCTGACGACACAGTCTTTTTTTGTTGGTAATTTTCATTACCACCAACTAATAATGCTAGACAAACTGAATGAAAAAAGTAAGAAAGTTGGACTTCATTTGAATTTCAGTAGGACCAATGTCACGGACGATGAATTAGTTGAATACAATAACACAAGGATCAAAATAAAAAATTAACGGCTGGGGAAAGTCTGTAACATCATAGAATCTGCTAGAAAACTCAAATGGTAATTGGCTGATCATGTTGCAAGAATAGAAGACAACCGCTGGACATCACAACCCACAACATGGATTCTCAGAGATCACATGCAAAACCGTGGCCGGCAGAATATAAGATTGAGAGACGAACTAAACAAGTTCAGAGAGTACTGGCTCTACGGCGCCTATGTTAGAGTGGTCTGGCTAACTCTAACTATGTTCAACGACAGATGCTAAAAGGCTGCTGCTGCTGATTATGATAATAATGGAGACAAAAGTGTGACAGACAGGCTGCTGATGATGACTGATGTTACCTGGCAACAGCAGTCTCTTCAATTTGTTGGAGGCATTTTTGAAAATAAGAGTTTGGGTGTAACCAACAAATGGTTGATGCTTTAGTTGATGAGTGTAAATAAAGACCGTTTCAAATTCACAAGTCGAACTCGAGGGAATCATTAAACGGGAAATTTGAGTCTCTTTAGGGAAGATGTAATTTGTAGCTGGGTTTTTCAAGTTATAGCCACGAGCCATGTCAACATTTTAGTGGTGACACTATAAGTTTGAACCTGATACGAGAGAGACTAGAGAAAGTCCCAAGTAAGAGAGAAAAGTGCAGGAGCATTGGAATAGGACATAGCCGTGTTTCTTAAACTATTTCACTATCATTTACACTCAAATCTTTACAACAAAATTTCATTCTGCCGTGACTACCTTCAAAAACAAGACGATCCCAATAATCCTAAAAAGAAGAGTATATAACCAACCAATGCTTCCGATTGTCACTTATGGAGCTGAAATATGAAACCAAACCAACAGAGAGACCTGCAAACTGAAAAGCATGCAACGCGCGCGGGAGAGAATCATGCTCAACCTCACATGGACAGCACTATATATAAGGAAGAAAACGGAAGTCAGAGACATCATAGAATCTACTAAAAAAACTCAAATTGTAATGGGTAGGTTATGTTGCAAGAATGACAAACAACCGATGGACATCACGACTCATGACATGGATCCCCAGAGATCACATGCGAAACCGAGGCCGGTCGAATACAAGATTGAGAGATGAATTAGACAAATTCAGAAAATACGGGTTCGCGATAGATAAATGTGCCGGATCCTGGGGAAGGTCTATGTCCAACGACGGTCAATAAAAGACTGATGATGATGATGATGATGATGATATTTCCGATTCTTTTTTATCATTATCATTTTTTTCTTTATCATTTTCATCTTATCCGTCTCTTTGTACA
This sequence comes from Thysanoteuthis rhombus, assembly GCA_963457665.1. Classification (NCBI taxonomy): domain Eukaryota; kingdom Metazoa; phylum Mollusca; class Cephalopoda; order Oegopsida; family Thysanoteuthidae; genus Thysanoteuthis; species Thysanoteuthis major. The sequence continues at coordinate 81,862,081 of OY735199.1, forward strand.
ATTTTGATTAGTTTTGTTTTCAGGAAGCACATATTTTCATTCGTCTGAATATCCTAAAACATTAGTCTTAGAACTTTTGTTAGAAATGATCTTTTCTCTTTGTACATGTTTATCACAAAAATTACATTTTAAAGAACAAAAACAATTTAGATATCTGAGTAGATCAAGTCGTCTAACCGTCATGTTTTATCCACCCTCCACCAAATACTTTCATTAACTTTTGTATGAATCATTCACCAGTTAAGGGAACACTGTGAAATACTTGAAATGATGTAATCTGCAATAGACGTAACGAGATAATGAAGTGGCCTTCACGAGGTAACAGCCAAGCAAGGTTTTAAGGACCTGTTATGCCACATTATGGTTGCATGCTATTCAGAAATGTGAATTATCTCCCCCAAGATTTATCAGTAGTGTTGAAAGAAGCATTTGAGTAGGTGTTGATATATCCAGTCATCAATTAAAAAAGATGAAATTTAAAAACAGACACGCGTTGATGGTAGATATTGGAAAGGAGTTTAAACTAGGTTACTAAAACTTTGAACTGTGTTGACCTGTAAACTATATCCCTGGTAAATAAATGTAGTTTTCTATGGAAAGTAACCAATATTTTCCTCATATCAAACCAATTAATCACTAAGTTAATTAATTTTTCTTCGAATTTCTCTGTGGTTGATTCTATTTTTCAAAGAATTTCAAAATTCGACTTCGTTTTTTTTTTTGGTGACATTTCCATCAATTATGGTGTAATCGATCTTTTTAGTCAAAAAATATAAACACTGTTTTGATCTGCTCAGAAATACTCTGTAAATACTCAAAGGCTTTTTTTCTTTTCTACGATTTACTTGTTGCTATTTTCTTACAATTATAACCCAAATTAGACCTCCAAAGAATATCTTAATTTATTGAAATAGGTTTTAAAAGAGTGCTCAAAAAGTGCATGGCAGATGCTAGAAAAATGATACGGAATGACTGGCTCAAAGACCATCTTTGCTCAACCCTTATTCCCTTTGTAAGTTATTTTTTCAGAGATAGATGTGCCGTGAGCATTTTTTAAACCACTTCTTCGATTGTTTACTGCGTTTTGACATAAGTATTGCTACATTCGATCCGCTTCAACAATCGTAATGCCTATGAGCGATATCACAGTATTTTTATTATTTGCTATAGAAATAGCACCAGTATGGGATCTGTAGCCTATGTTATAAAGGAGTTATACATTTTTAAAGAAATCAACATAATATTAGAACACACATTTTTCTACTTACATCGTAAAATGTTTCATTTGCTATGTAGCATGATAATACAACTGATATTTCAGTATTAGATTCACCTTCCTGTTTAGATTTTTGTGCTGTGGCTATAGCTTCAGTTTTCAAATATCTTCGTGTTTATGCATCATATATTTTTCAGATAGATATCACACTCCTATTAATTACTGTATTGAAATGATAACTCTAATTAGCGATAATTGACTGAAATCGTTAATCTTGAACACCCAGTCGTTTCTGAAAGTGGAAGGCTGAATTGCATTATCATAGTAGAAAACGTGCAGGATCACCGAGTCGGAATGGATATCTTGAAGGCATTTAGCGCGATACTCTTGAAAATGTGGGGCGGGTAATATTTGCTTCTTATGCAACATGATTAACCCGGCACAACTAATGTACATCATACTTGCAGAATCTTCTCAAAATGAATTCAGGATAATAATTAACCTTAGTGAGCGAACTTTGTTTTGTCAGATCTACTTTTACCGTAATATGATGGCAAATGTAATATTGAAGAGGAGAGAGCTTTCCGTTTTTAATCTTAGCAGATGCACAAATAATCCAGCTCAAACCCTTTTTATCATCTTAATTAATAGTTAACTAGTTGGCCTTTGCTTTACTTCAAAATATACATTGATTCAAGTTATAATAATGTATGAAACTTTACAAAGAATTGCAAAATTACCAGTATAGAGGGACATTTATCAGGCACATTTTATTAACTTATTTTTCCTAATTTCTTCTACACATATCTGCTGATAACTCCTGAAATCACTTTTATTTAAAATATTTTTTTTACATAAGTTGGTAAACTATTCCAGCTTTTCAAAATTCATTGCGAGGAAAAGTCAGTTTATTATTGCGACTCTATAATAGACCTACCTAGAACATTTGCCGTCTTCTCTGACTTATCAAACATTAGAATCCCGTAATTTGTAAAGCCATTTTATCATCTTGAAAGTTTCAATTAGTCATGCCTAACTTTTCTAATCTATCCTTATAACTATGATCTATCACTTATCATTATGGTAAATTTTCTCTGTACTGTCTCCAATTTCAAAATCAAATTCCAGTTACCATATCTAACGCGTAGGGCCCAAGTCTGTACATAATACTCCAAAAGTGGTGTAATTATGGCTTCATACATTTTTAACATACCACATGGATCTCTTGATAATATTTCTACTCAGCCAATCAATTTTGGAGATAGCTTTAGCTACAGCTGAAAAGCTATGTTTTTTTCAAAATTAAATTGCTCATTAAATTCTATACCTGCTGCCAAATGATGTCAGTCATGTGGCGGTTTCGATTAAGTTAGTGACCAGACCCGTTTTTAGGGATTTGTTAAATTGTGTAATCTGATTTTGAATACATGTAATATATTTTTAGATTATATTTCAGATTATTTTCTGGAAAATTTAGATTGTTTTGGATTTTTCTCCCCCATCAAGTCCTACCATAGAACCAGTTACGTAAATGGATTCGGGGAACTAGATTTACGGTAATGTCTGTAATCGATAGACATTGGACATAGAAAAAAAACAAAAAAACTGGAAAGTATGAATACGTCAAACCCTCTTTCCAGCCCTGCATAAAACAGACAAGACACATAGTATTTGTTAATAATTTTATCAAATTAAATGTTACATGTTTAATGAGATGGATGAGCTTGACTCTTTCCAATAGGTTACTCGATTCTAGGTAGAGTTTCACAGAGACTTATCCGTGCATAATTCTCAGTTGGCAGTCTTGCACGAAATGTTGCTCGTAAAAAAGAGCAATCTTGACTCCATAGAAAAATAACCAACACAACACAACAAGACCAACTAGTGGATACTAATTCATACAAATTGCAGAGCAGCAACTTTAATCTCGAATCACTTTTCCTTGGAGCAATTTTGTCGTTTTCTGTGTAGTTACACAAGGGTATATAACGACGCCAGACATAGGAAATAGTCTGCGACACAGTACGCGGGAAGCCGAATATATTATAGTAGTTCAGACTTCTTACGTTTCCTTTGACAGTGCGACTGAGTCTTGATTTAATTACAGGTCTGGTTAGTCACTCAATCGAAACCGTCATGGAACCAACGTCTTTTGGCAGCATGCTGTGTTGGGGTAATCAATTAAAAAAATTGAAAACAGTGGGTGATCAATGAATAAGTTACTTCCCTCACCTTTTGTTGGGCAGTGATCACTGAAAAAGCATGAATACCCCCCCCAAAAAAAACTGCTGGATGCAAACTAAGAAGACCAATTTAGTATAAACTTACATTGTAAACTGAATCTCCCCTCTAAAAATCTATTGGAGGATTTAAAAAAAAGAAACGGGGAAAAAAGTTTTTTTTATTTTTCCAGGCATAATAAGGAGTAAATGTTTAAAATTTAAGCCCTCTAGCTCAATTGGTGCTCCAGCTAACCAGAATCACTTGAAAACTCATGAAACCTATTTTGACTTTTTTTGGTTGACAGTTTTGGTTGACGGTTTCTATCAAAAGATCAAGTTACTCTTATTTAAGGACAAAACAAAACCGACATCTACTTTTTGCTAAGAAGAAGCGGTACTTTTCTTGTCGTTTGCAACTGTTATTATTCAATGCTGGATTGAGTTTGTTCAAAGTCTTTAATATACTTCATAAACAATGTTCCCTCCAAGGTTTTTTTTTTAATCTATAGTTCTGTGTGTACTAGTAAATGGATATGTATGATCCGACAGAATGATGATAAATTGTGTTATATTATATAGAAACTCTTAATTGAAATGATCTCCCGTCATTACACGTTTGATGTATCACTGAGCATAGACAACGTAAATAGAATAAACTATTAAAGAAAATGGGGCTGTTGCAGGAATTGAACGCGTGCTTTAGCGAAGCATTGCTCTTACCATTGATTTGAACAGCTGGTAATGCAAAGGCCCTTTAATTGTTTATCCTATCTACGCTGTCTATGATAAGTGACACACCAAGTGCGTAGTGATAGGAGATCATTTCAAATGAGAGTTTCGATTTGATATAACGCAATTCATAATCAGTTCTGTGTGTGCAGTTCCTATGCTGTGCATTTTTTTCTCTTTCGACAAAAGCATACTCGCACCGAATGCCTGCATGAATGTAAACTTCAAAAGGTTTCAAGATAATTTGGGCACACCCTATCTCATATGGTTAATAAAACTGCATTGGCATCTTTTGATACATTACGAATATGATAAGGCAAAGACCAGCTCGCCCAAACTCTTCATAGCTTGCCTTGAAATGATTTTTCGAAAATTAGACCGGACAAATATAGGAATTAGAAGTAATGACAAATACATTAATAAGCCCACACTTGCTAACGACATCGTACTTTTTGCTGAGAACCTTTATGAACTCTTCGTAATGTTAGACGAACTAAACGATGAAAGCAAGAAAGTAGAACCCCATATGAGCTTTAGTAAAACCAATGTCATGCACTACAAATATGTTGAGGACAGAGACACAAAAATCCAAATCGAAAACAGAACTAAAGAAAGGAGACCAGTACATCTACCTGGGACAACGAATTCTCTGAAAAACAAGAAATCAGACCTACAATCATCCTAGGCGAATTGGAGAGGACCACAATAATACTGTGTTTTACAGTTTCATACCAGTTGCCCGGTGGTCATTGCTGAGGGCTGAATGACAATAAGTCTCCTCAGGTCTTCAGCCAACATCTCTTCTCTCCCTCGCCTATCACGCCAGTACTGTGGTTCACATTTCTGCTTTCATTTTCCTTCCTCTGTGAGGCCATTGCTAACATTTAGTGTTGCAGTCTTTATATTTCGAGAACTTTCCTCAGTATCCGTGCAGTTTGCAGCAGTGCTGTGGTCTGTACAGTCTCAATCCTTCCTTTTATACTGAGCTCCTCTGGTCTCGCCCTCAGTGTCTTTTATTATTATCATTGTTGTTGTTGTTGTTGTTGTCAAACTCAAGATTGATTTAATTTTCATACTGTAACACTATTGACTCACCAAAAACTGATGAGTCATTCACGTAACACGATGACGTACACGCTAATTGATGACAAGTCAAACAACAACAAAAATGGCGGTGTCAGATTTCTTCGATAAGATGAATAGAATATTATAGAACTGCGTCGGCAAGGGTTGCGCGTGCTGAATTTTGTAAAGAGTTAATAACTGATTCTTCTTAAGTACTGAACACATCTGGAAATATTTGTTCTTAGCGTTGATAATGGCGAGAGAAGCCGAAACATATCCGCTCTCCTTTGAATATATGCCGGGAAGAATCATGAACATATATAAATTCAATTCAATTCAATGTTGCAAACTATACGTTTCTGACTTCATTTTATTTAATTCTAAAATAGAATTGAATACATTTTATTTCACCAAACAAGCAATAACAAATTTATTCTCGCATATCTGTTTCTAGATAAGTAAGAAAAATGATAGATTTGAGAAAAAGATGAGAAATCAAGAAAAACTTTAAAAATTATGTAATTTTGGTTTCGAACTGAAAGGACAGTATGTGAAGTATTGGGGAGGGGCTGTAAGTTATGGGTCAATTTTTAAATTCTATTTTTATTTCAAAGTTAAAAGCTGTTATGGTTTTTTCTGTAAACTTTAAATTTCTGTAATGATATGATATAATATTATTCTTATCAAATAACAAGTGGCTACCTTTGCAAAGATGCATCGTATAGAAAATTTGATATGAGCCATTTTTATCTTGGCTATGTTAAATGGCTTGAAGTGGCTATTTTTTTAGCGTTGTTCAAATAACGTTGATATCGATGTAAAAAAATACCGTTTCACCACAATCTTTTCGTTGAAACACTTTAATAAAAGATACAAGCCATTAATTTGCTGCGTTTTTTTTTTATTGCAAAATAAAAAAATCAGATGAATATGGTGTGGTGACAGATGGATACAAGGCTTATCAAGGAATTGAAAAAAGATGCACGATCACATCTCATGATACTTCCATACTACAACATATTAATCTGAAATGAATGACTTGTTTTGGCGTTAGTAGTTCACATGTCAAGGCGGACTACAGGATTTGGATTGTATTCATGCTTTACAGTTATGCTTGGATTGGGGTCAGATTAGGGTTATTACCATGTTTTATTGTCAGTTTGGGGTCCGATTTTCAGAAAGATTCTGCCAAAGTGGTTTTAGCACTGATAGAAGAAGAAATTTACGTCCATGGTCATCTATAATGAATGGAGAGTAAGGGTACATCTCAGCATCATAGTAATATCGTAAAAATCTTCAAATATATCTTCCCTCAAAACTGACAGATTTCCGGAAATTTTGAAGGTTGAATGAATTGGAAGTGCATGAAACTGAAAAAAAAAATTACAACTGGTCTAAACTCGGTCCAACAATCGCATTTGCAATGTTTCTAAACACTGGGATTTCGTTGCTCTCACTCATTTCTTGAGCGTTGAAGTGATTTTTATAATGTGCGCGCGAACGCAGACCCCCATAAATGAGGGTTTATTTTTGATAAATTTTGACCTTAATATGTACGATATGTGCTCTGTAGTTAAATTGTGATCTGCTGTTTTCGGATGTGCCTTTGTTTTTTCCTCTGTAATACCTCAAGCCGTTGGGTAGAAGGCAGACCCACGCAGGTCAGTGCATGATCTTTGGCAAATTGGCATAAGCACTGAAAGGAAGAGAAATTCGCGTCCATGGTCACTTATAATAAATTGAAATTAAGGTTGCAGTTTGGCATTATAGCTGCGATGTAAAAAGAATCACCTCTTATAAAATTTTGAAATATTTCCTTTCTCAAACTCACCAAATTTCCAGAAGATTAGTAGGACTAATAATTTGAAAGCATATAAATTTGGAGGGGAAAAAATCAAAATTTTGTAGTTTATATAATATAGACGCATCCAAAATTGCATTAGCACTGAAACAAAAAAAAAAAAAAACTGAGTTTGAACTCAGTTCGCCGATTCTATTTTTCGCGGCTTTACTCATTCGGCAACAGAAGCGTCCTGACGCTGAACATATAAATCACAGCCAACCACCAAAAGATCCACTTTAGCATCATTGTAAATAGAACCCCCTCTAGAACCCGAAGGAAATTATTTCTATCAAATCTGATAAATTTCCGTGAGGTTCAAAGTTCTGAAAGGATATAAAATAGAAAAGGAAAAAAAGAAAGAAAAAAAAAAGATTTTCGTGTTAGAATTCGAACTTGGTCCGCCACATTCATTTTCTGAGGCTGTTTTCTGAGAGCGCGAACGCAGACTTCATAGAAATCGACAAAATGTTATTAGGCAAAATTCGACCCAAAACTGTATGCAAAAGGTAATTATAAACCTGCTGATTCCGCACATGCCTTTGTTTCCTTCCTGTGATGTGCAGTTCACGAGATCTCAGATCACGTACGCACATACGTTAGCGCTTCATGATACAGATATTAGCGAAATGTCGCTTTGTTCTTCAGAATCCGTGGAAAGATCGTGCAGAACCCTGGGGTCTCGCAAAACACAGGTGGAATACCGCTGCCTCAGCGGGAACTATAGATAAGGGGTTCCACTTGAGGATAATACATATAGATATTAAAACGCTTTTTTTTTTCTTCTAGCAAAGTAATTAATTTTTTCATTCGTTTTCCTGCCAGGTAATATGACAAATATGTCTTATATGTAAGTAATAGCATTACTTCGTTTTCGTTTGATCTTTGTGCAGTGGCTATTACTTCAGTTTCATAGATACCACACTTCCGTTAATTACTGAAATAAAATAACAAACCTAAAAAGAGATTATTTACTAAGAACACTAATATTAAACACCCTGTCGTTCATAAAAGTTGAAAGCAGTTTAGTACTTTATTAATTGGTAACTTACAAGAATTTAGCACCGGTCTCTTGCAATTGCAGGGCCCGTAGTATCTGCTACTTTTTCAATATAGTCAATCCGGTACTGCTTCTACTCGTACGACAATAGAGGATGCTGATAAATCTTATCTCTCCCCACAAAATCAACCCTCGAGGAGTTCAAATTGAACATTGTTTAAGGAAATTGTTTTTAGTCATTCAGATATCTTAATTTTAATTTCAACCTAACATTAAACATTTCTTCCAGTCACTTACACGTTGTTTCCATTCTTTCATTTTACTTTAAAACCACCAGCACTTCTATGACGTATTCTACACTGTCATGTAATAAGAGCCTATCCCATTTTATTACAAGGTTATAATTGCTTTTATTAGATCTGTTAATCTATTTCACATGGACCAATCCATTATAAACCTAAGGTTATAACAGTACTCGGTCACGACGGATAGTTATACAAATAAACATACTAATTTGCATTTACGGCTTATATTATTCAGAAATGGATGTATGATAATCCGATAAAATATTTATGAATGCGTGGTATTATTTGAAAATCTGTTTGAAATGATCTCCAGTCGTTACATGGAGAATGAGACACTCGGCCTAAACAGCATAAATAGGATAAACAATTATAGAAAAATGGGGTTGCTGCAGGAATAGACGATAGTTAAACTGACAGTTTCAATAAATGAATCACGAGATACTCATAGAAAAGGGAGAGAACAATTTCTCATCCGTATTTCAGTGCATAGTATTGGTATTAATCAAATTTATTTCAGTTCATCTCAAGGTCACAAATTCCTGGCACCCAGTGACTATTCAACCTACTGTAGTAGCAAAAGTACGCGAGATTAGATTGCTAAATTACCCTGCAAGACGCCCTCAAATAAATGAGAGAGTTCCTCTCGTCCGGAATTAAACCCAGGCCCTTTAGAATAAAAGCCATGGGTCCTAATCAGGAGTTCGTCTTGGGGTGAGTCCATGCTGAATTACCACCCCATGCCGTAGCTGTATTAGAAAAAAACATAATATCGCCAAAAGTCCATGTCTGTCCACACGATAGCTCAAGATATTCAGAATGAATTTCCATAAAATTTTCTGGAAGGGTGGGTAATAGGCCGAAGAATGAGTGATGAAATTATGGGGAGGATCCATGTACAATTACTTCTCCTGACAATGGCATCGGCAGAGGTATATGTTTTCTGAGTGCTCTCTTGTTTTGCAATGTCAATATTTAAATATATATATATATATATATATATATATGCGAGATGGTATGTGGTGTGGAAAAATTCAAGTTTGATGAAAAAATTGTCAAAGTCTTCGATAGAAAGTCAACTCGATGAAGTTTTTCCGTGTAACTGATATTCTTAAAGATGATATCATAAATTGGTTTGCATGCAGTCTGAGAACCGACACAACGGATTTAATATTCACATGGGTGAACATTCAAAAGAAATGTTACAGACAACGAGACACGCCTGTTGTAATATTGATCCCTCATCATCAAATATGTTCTTAGGTGACCTATGTAAGTAAGCTTTATTCCAAAAAATTAAATGATATGTAGTATAAGATAATATCAATATACAATACACATAATACCCTATATAAAATAACAATCTACATGTATGACATAAGTTGTATATTGAAATCATAGCTGAAAGGGGAGTGGTGTTTGATCAACATTGCTGGGGTGCCATGTTAATATAAGTGTTATGTTTTTAAATTCTACGAAACGGTTACACAGTAAACTGATGATCCCAACAAGAAAAAATTTATACATTGTACCATAAAAACAAAGTATATGTAAAACGGGAAAAAGCACTGAAAAAAATTGCGTAAATTGTATTGACAGATAATGGGAAATTAGTGACTGAAGTGACGCAAAAAGATTTTGAAATATTTTCTGAATGTTTAGTTTTTTAAAGCGGCAATGTTTTCTAGGCCTCCTGGTCTAAAGCGAAGGTTTCAATCTTACCTCGTGGTACTGGATGGGAAAATGGATAGTCTATAGCCACTCTGAAGAGTTGTAACACAACGAAACAGCTGTCTGTGGATGACCCAATGATATATATATATATATATATATATATATATATATATATATATATATATATATATATATTCACTGGGTACGATACAGGAAAAGGTATTTCTTCTTGACACTTCTTCATAATACCTACCTCACCCAAATGTTATCAATACTTACTGGCGCACCTTGCACTCCCGGGCTGAATATACGCAACAGGGGCTCAGAGGTATCATTCATTTTAAAATATTGCAGAATAACCTTCAGTATGAACAGTATTGATACCAACAGTTAAAGGATTATCTGAAAGTGCTTAATAGGGCCACGCCTTTAGAATTGGAGTTTCCGTGAGATATGAGAGCTAGAGTCGTGCCCAAGGCCTGTCCTATGTACCAACAGCCCAGTGCACCGTGTGCTTTGGGGCGCTTGTCTGACATCTAAGACAGTAGGACATTTCAAATACAAATTCAATAGTCGAAATTTTTAAAATTCTTGATGTGAAGTCAGATTTTTTTAGGAATATGATATATTACTATATTTTAAAACCAGACAATCCCAATTATCTTAAAAAGAAGAGTATACAACCAATGCATTCTCCCGATAGTCACTTATGGAGCTGAAACATGGAACCTAACCAAGAGACAGACCTGCAAACTGAGAATTATGCAACGTGTGCATGGAAGAATCATGCTCAACCTTACATGGAGAGATCACAAGACAGCACAGTATATAAGGAAGAAAACGGGTGTTCGTGACATCATAGAAACTATTAAAAAAACTCGAATGGCAATGGGCAGGCCCTGTTGCAAGAATGAAAGTCAACCGATGGACATCACGACTCACAACATAGATCCCCAGAGATCACATGAGAAACGGAGGCCGACAGAACACAATATGGAGAGATGAACTAGACAGATTCAGGAAATACTGGCTCTGTGACGCCCGTGATAGAGAATTGTGGCGAATCCTGGGGAAGGTCTATGTCCAACGACGGACGTTAAAAGACTGATAATGATGATGATGATGATGATGATGATGATGATGATGATGATGATGATGATATAATAAAAGGGTCACAGGCACCTAAGACTAGCTGAACTAATGCATTAGTTCAGCTAGTCTGAGGTGCCTGTGACCCTCTAGGTCGGCGCTGGTCGTGCATAAGATATTGATAATCTCAAAGACTCTAGATGCAGAATAGGAAGAATCGTTTATCTGAGGAATCGTTGCGACAGCCCAGAAGACAGCAGTCACTGGGATTGGCAAAAATGCTGAGGAAGATGCAACAACATTGAACAGACTTGCTATTACTCGATCTCTGGCGACAACCAATTGACATATATATATATATATATATATATATATATATATATATATATATATATATATATATATATGTGTGTGTGTGTGTGTGTGTGTGTGTGTGTTGGACTAGATAATGCAAAACTTGTATTTTTGGACTACATTAATACTACATAAATCAGCAAATTATATTTCATGTCATCCCACAGCCCATATGTTGGTAGGGCTGCAATTGTCAAACCTATGCTTTAGCATATCAACATTGAACGTCGTTAAAAGTGGTGTAATGGCCATAAGAATTGCACAAAGGACCAAAAGAATGTGATATACTCTAATAAATCTTCCTTTAAATTTTCCCATTGTCTGGACTGAGTTTATGTCTGGAGACAGCCTAAAGAAGCTTATGATTCTGACAGTCTCACCCCAACAGTTAAGCATGGAAGTGAATCTGTTATGTTTCGTTCGGGAGGCATATCATCTACTCTCTTCAGCTTTGCCTTTCCGATTTTGATCGTTGTGTGTCCATTTCCGATATGTTTGTTGCACACAACCTTTGTTTTCTTCAAGTTCATGAGACAGGCAACTTTCTTGATTCAGTTCATCAAGCATTAGTTGGAGGTCGTGAAGGTTCTCTGCAAGAAGGACGAAATCTACAAATCTGAGATATATATGTATATATATTGTGTTACCCACAGACAGCTGTTTCATTGTATTACAACTCTTCAGTGTGGCTATAGACAATCCATTATCTATTCAGTACCACAAGGCAGGATTGAAACCTTCGCTTCGGACTCGGAGGCCGGTATCCTACCCCTGAGCCACGGACGGTCAGTAAGGCTGAATCTAAGCGATATATTTATTCTTCCTTATATTCCCCATCCAGCTGAGTGCTCTATTCCTCTGGAAGTGCATTGCATTATATATATATATATATATATATATATATATATATATATATATATATATATATATATATATATATATATATATATATATATATATATATATATATATATATATATATATATATATATATATATATATATATATATATATTTGATCATTCTATTATATGGGTATCACTCTACGACTGAAGCGTATTTTCAAGTGCATTGAGTTCACAGGATTTTGAATTTTTATTCAATTATTTATTTGCTTTTTCTATTCTTCAGTTACTTTTCAAAAATTTCTCTCTGTATGTTTTTTGCAACTACTTTTTGAAAAGGTTTTGGACAAGAAGTTATCTATCGTTGTTAGTTCATCTTGTTTTACTTTCATGTCTATCAGTTTTTTTGCCTACTGCAAGACAAAGTGGCAAAAGGGAGGGGGGGAAGAAGGTGAGAAAAAGAAAAGAAAAAAGGTAGAAAAAGTGGGAAGAGGGACATAAGGGCTCTATGTATTTCCTACTTTCTTCGAACGAAAATTATATATATATGTATATGTGCAAGCAGCAGCCTCATTCTATCTGTCTCTTCCTATTACAACCCCATTTTTCTATTATTGTTTATTCTATTTACGTCGTCCAGTTGGAGTGATACATTGACCGTGTAACAACATAAAAATATTTCAAAATTGAGTTTCTATACAATATAATGCAATTTGTTATCATTCTGTCGGATCATATACATCCATTTCTTATATATATATATATATATATATATATATATATATATATATATATATATATATATATATATATATATATATATATTCCAAAGTCTCATTTTTGTTTAATGACGTTGTATATCTGCTTTATTTGTTTCTTTCAACGCGACGATTATCTGATTTACAAAATTGATATATGATCCGACAGAATAATTATAAATTGCGTTATATCATATTGGAGCTATATTTGACATGATCACTCGCTATTACATGGTGAATGTATCATTTGGCTTAGACAATGTAAATAGAATAAACAACCAAAGAAAATGGGGCTGCTCTTTGGATCGAACCTGCCACTTCATAACGCATTTTGTTGGAAAGATTTACCTGTGTTTCTGTGGGGTTTGAGCGGCTTGTCTACGTTCTCTTATCTATTTTAATTACTACTTAATACTTCAAAACTGTTGATTGCGTAAATAAATCATTTCGTAAAATAAATTTCATCCTACGTTTTGTCAAAACGTAACCTGATATCGTTTAAATGGAAGAGTCCATTGTTCCAAAAGGTTGGTGGTAGAAATTTTTATCGGCAAAATTGTTTCCTTTAAGTGGAAAAGTCCACTGTTATTTGCAGGGGAATAGAAAAATCATATTCGAATTCTCTATAGGGAAAAAAGTAATTCAAGCGGAGTAACTTTTGATTGAAATTACCTCCCTTGCACATTTTGGTTATCTTTAAGATTTCTCCTAAATTCACCCCTACCTAAAAAAAAAAGTGATTTTTTTTTATCTCATTCGTTGAAGAGTTCTGCAGTAGTCACAAGAGGTCTAAGAAGCTAAGTGTCAATGTCACTAGGAAGCAAATTTCAGGTTCATTGTTACTTTCGTTTCCTGTTATCAGTTGTGCAAATATTTCCCCTTTCATTGCAATCAACTTGTGAATTTCAAACTGCTTACTAATTTGTAAAAAAAAGGAAAATCTAATTAGATGTTTTTTTATTTTTCATACAGCTGTATTTTTCACTGATAAAGAGTAACTTTTGATTTATAGTAATGACAGCTATTTGACAGCTTCCTTGGCATGGGGTGGGACAGATAAACGTTTCGAAGATGATTAAATAAGGATATGATTTTTTTAAGTCTCTACTCGTTGTCAGCTGGCGGTGATTCAAAACCCTTTTCCTTTTCTCATCACTCAGCAGCCTCACATTTCTATCTTCTACTACTTCTGTTGCTGTTTCAGCTCTGTTTGAGTTAAGTATGCTTAACAAAATATCGCATTCCGTACATGAAATTACCTACAGCGAGTTTTTTGGACGGTTGAGCTCCTTCTTGTTGTCTGTGTTGTTAACACGACGTTCTGGTCGATCAATTCTACGGCCTTCTTCAGCTGTACCGACCGAATGTGATGGTGGTAAACAGACCTCTCCTCCAATGGTAGCAGCTCTTATAATGTTGAATTCGGATGTTTTCGTTCTCTCTGCTTGTTATGCCTGGTTTCCCGTACATTGTCTCTGTTGAGTTGCGGAAGCTGCATCAGGTTGAACTACAAACTTGTCTGACTTATACACTCAATCGACATGTTGATGTGTTCTGTTTCTTTGAAATTATCTCCCCATATATTTTTCCTTATAGATTATATTGCATTTTAGAAGCTGTTTTTCGTTTTGTTTCTGATACAATGATTGTTCATTTTTGTTTCAGAGGTATTAACGAGAATCAACTAGTTGTTAGAATATTGTCCAGTATTTGTATAAAACTGCAACCTACTACCAATTGCTTGTGAGATCAACATACTCACCACTGTTTTCTCAGTAAGTAAACAATATCGAAAGCAGGTAAATTATGTATATATATATATATATGTACAAATAGCAGCCCCATTTTAACTATCTGTCTCTTCCTATAGCAACCCCATTTTTCTATTATTGTTTATTCTATTTACGTTGTCTAGTTCGAGTGATACATTGACCGTGTAACGACATGAAATTATTTCAAAAAAGAAAAAAGTGTTTCTATACAATATAATGCAATTTGTAATCATTCTGTCGAATCATATACATCCATTTATATATGTTCCAAATTCTGATTTTTTACGGTACAACATTGATTTCTCTTTCCTTTTGTCGCTTCTGGCTGACTGATATTAACACATATATTTTTTTCATTCATCATTCGATTAATTGTGGGTAGGCAGAGGCGACAGTGGCGTTATTCTGTTTGTTCACTTTTACTCTCCTTTATATTACTTGACTTCCAGCTTGCTAGGCCCTTCAAATCTTCACTGGAGCATCGTTAACTCTTCAATTGTACATTTCGGGAACTTGTTCCTAACTTAGTCTATGATGATTCTTCAATGTTAAAATCAATACGAATTAGTAAAAGCGCCCCTTTAATTAGAATCAATACGCAAGCCCGTAAGCAGTCGCAGTAACGTCATATTCTATGTGCCCGGAAAGTAGTTCCTTCGTTGCAAAACGCGACGCTTCCGGTTTCCTTCCTCTTTTCGTACTCTCTTCTAACGGGGAGCCCTTCAAAGGGTCACGTTGCTCTTGAGAGCACGTGACGCCATAGTCCGCCCTGTAGCACCCAAAGTCGTAAGTTACCCAAAAGACATTAACAAGGCATGTATCATTTTCTTTGCTGAAAACGAATAAATGATTCATTTCCTTTGAAATGCGAATTCGGTCGTGTTTCTCTCTGTATCAACATCCTTACAATCACTACGTGTTCCGAATTACCACGTGGTCTCGAAATATATGACCATCTCCTTTCTTCTTCTTCTTCTCCCAGGGCTCATTCTAACCAAATCTTATATTAAGGATAATATGCGTATCTCTATAGATTTTCCCAGATTGAAAAAAAAAGAAGCAGTTTCCCAGATAGGTTGCAAACCAAGGCCGAAGTGCATTTTCAACCCTTAATGCAAAGTGAAAATTAACCGCCTCATCCATACTTTGAACTCGGTTCGCTGATTCTGTTTTCTGTACTGCCAACTTTTAGGCCATATCCGCACCACCAACATTCATTTATACATTTACGGATAAGGAGAAATGAATGCTACAGGAATGCCTTGACCAGTGCGGGTTTTGATGTTGCAAGTCTATGGTATTTTTGTACAAATTAGTTAAAAAAAAAACAAAACAACATAAAGTTATAACAGGTCTGGTAAGTCTCTCAATCTCGTGACCAGCATCTTTTGGTACAATGCCATGTTAGGGGTGATTAAAAATTAAAAAAAGAGGTGATCAATGAATAAGTTAATTTTCTCGCCTTTTGTTGGACAGTGATCAGTAAAAGAAAAAGCTGGACACAAAACTAAGCATAAATTTCCATTGTAAAAGCATATTTAGGGGGTTGATTTAAAAAATAATATTGTTTTTTGTAGCCATAACAATGACTAAATGTTTACATTTTCAGCCTTCTAGCTCCATTGATCCGACCTGTATATGTGATACATCTATGCATAGCCAGCCAGTTTGTCGAACCGGCATAAAAACTGAAGAAACCTATGTCAACTGTTAAAGTCGACAGTTTTCATTAGTACAGAAATGCCTTGATAAGTTTTGATGAGTGCAGGCTTTGATGTCGTTTGGCTCAGGTATTGATGTACAAATTAATGTAACAAAGTATATACTGAAGAAAAACATATCAAGTCATGATAAGACCATGAATGGTTTTGAATTGTATGAAAAATTTTGGAACGAATGATTTGCGTTAATCAAGATATATCTGTATTCGATTCTCTTAGATGAAGCATTACCAACCAACTAGAACATTGATCATCATATGACGGGTTTCTAATATTTGGAAATTACTTATGCTTTGTAGATGATATCAAGTTTTGTCTTTTTTGGTCATCCATATTTATCTGTTTCATGAAAGCTAAATCGAACAGGCTTTCATCACTTATCGGTAAGGAAAAGCTGCTCAACATTTACGTTATAATTGAACTGATCTGTCAGATAACATAATTAGATGTAAGCAAATGTAATTTTTCAATGTATTTAAAAAAAAGTAAGAAATTTTTTTCAGAATCTTTTGAAGTTATTATCAAGTTGACTGATTTTTATCAAGTCCTGATATAATTGTAGAGTTTAAAATTTTCTCTCAGCTGATATAATCAGAAAATTAAGCATATTTTGAGCTACAGACCCGGGATATATATATATATATATATATATATATATATATATATATATATATATATATATAGAGAGAGAGAGAGAGAGAGAGAGATGATTGTTGAACTATAAGTTCTTCAAGTTTGCCTTATGTCTTCAAACCTTCATAACTATGAAACTCTTGGGTTATAGATACCAGATGACTCCGAAACTTAGAATGATCAAATGATGAAATCTTGTTTAGGTGTTTGTAACAGCATTTCTAATCATCTCGTATTAATTGAACCGGGGAACTTTGAACCGTATGATTTTCTCCCGTCAGTTTAGTTTCTTCATAGAATTTCAAAAGAACCTACGTGATAATTCTTCGACTCATTGATTTCAGTCAATGGTATCTATATTCAATATTGCTAGGAGTTAACAGGCTTATTAGGAAGTTCGCTTCAAATAAAAATGATATTATCAATTACAAATTAAACGGTGGGTATCAAACCTTTCACAGCAATTCAATTACGAACACATGATATTCTGTAGATTTAACCCAAATCTTGATTCACCGGATCTCTCAGCTCAACACGCTTATAAACGTTGTAGATTGAAACTAGGCTCACATACGATGCCGATTGAAAGAGGTTGTTGGGCTCGTGTTATAACACAAAAAAGGGTCTATAAAGAATGAAACAAGTTAGGATATGAAAACCATTTCATATGTTATACTTCAAAAATTGATAGAACAGTATGACAATACTATCATTAAATAATCTTTCGTCATACGGCGATATCGATAAATTGTTGTATAGACCAGATGAATATCTCTAGATCTTAGATTGCATTAGGTACGTCATAGATATATTTGTATATATTTTTGAGTTGATTGGAATGAACAACAGCAACAACAACAACAACAACTTGCTGTCACTCAACCTCCAGTGGTAACCACCAGGCAACTGGTGTGAGATTGCAAATAATGATATCATTACAGGAGTAATTTTTTTTACTTTCTTGCATTTATCGTTCTACGATCGTTGAGTAAGCAGGATCAAATCAGAAATGAAGATTGTGCGCCCGGTGAGAATTGAACTGACATCCCTTATTCTTGGGAGACTGTCTTACCGGGACAATGCTTTGCCGATTAGTCAACGAACGCCAACCACTAGAAGTCCACTTAACAAGCGTAGGATGACGCTCTGGGAGTTGCAATAAAAAGCAACGGAAATAAGACGAAAGAAATACCTGTCAAAAATAGATAATAAATGAGTATTATGATGTTATTATCTTTCATTCCAACATAATGTCTTTCCCAGAAGGTATGGCTAGGTTAAAAATAGAGTTTGGGGGCTAATTACATAGAACTCACTAGGAACTTGAAGTAAAAGAAAAAGAGAAAGAACTTGGGTGTGAGAGTAAAAAAGGAGAGGGGCGGGAAAGAAAGAATAGGAGTCTGAAAGAAAGAATGCAAGAAATAAATGAACAAAGAAGAGGAGCGTGAAAAAAGACTTAAATAAATAGATAAATCCACACGTCGTATAAATGTATTACAATAGCCTACGCATGTATCAGAATTAATAATCTTAAAAATTATCTAAAAAAATGGATCATTTATCTAAAATTATAATCTAAAAAAAAAAATAAAAGAAATGCCAGCGTAAGATTTTGGAATTGTAGGTCCAGAATGACCTTAAAGACTCCCCAAAACACTTTTTTGAAAAAAATGAAAATAACGATGGTTAGTGGTTTACTCCAGCAAAATTTCAAGGTTGTAGCCCTCAGAAGGTGACCAGAACTGCGCACAGCCTGACACACAGACAAGCAAAGAGAGGAGTATCTGTAGACCATTTGATTGGTTGGTCGAGCGAACCATTTGTGAGCTACGGGTATTCGAAAAGAAGAAGAGAAAGAACTTGAGTGTGAAAAAAAAAGGAAGAAAGAAAACAAGAAAAAAGAGATTCCTGAAAGAAAGAAAGAAAGAATGAAAGAAAGAAAGAAAGAAAGAAAGAAAGAAACCAACCAACTAAAACAGAGGAGGAGCCTCGAAAAAAAGACAGAAAGGAAGAAAGAAAGAGAGGAGTGGATTATGAAAGAAAGAAAGAATTGGTGTGTGAAAGAAAAAAAGAAAGAGAGGAATGAAATGTGAAGGAAAGAAAGAAAGAATTGGTGTGTGAAAGAAAGAAAGAAAGAAAGAGAGAAATGGAGCGTGAATGAAAGGAAGGAAGTGGAGTGGAATGTAAAAGAAAGAAAGAGAAAAAAGAAGTGGTGCGTTAAAGAAAGAAAAAAAGAAGGAAGTGGGATGTAAAAGAAAGAAATAAGTGGAATGAGAAAGAAAGAAAGAAAGAAAGAAAGAGAGAGGGAAATAGAGTGTGAAAGAAAGAGAATTCCCAGGAAATACCTAAGCTTTTCATCTTATTAAACATTCACTTCGAGGAGTTGGATCCCTGCTGACGAAGCAGGATGTTTACGCCTCTGCTCAGACAGATCATCGAGGTACAGTCCCCCCCCCCAACCGAGAGTAGAGCAATCTTATAAAAAAACATTCAAAAGACGAAATAGTGTTGGACGAAAAAGCATTTGCCATTAATTTATATGGAAGCATTTTTTGGTCGTTTTAACATTCCGAAAATGGTGATGCTAATATGTTAGGCTGAGTCGTCGGGGTGGTGGGAAGTACAGAAGATTTAGGTGTGGAGGAAAAAGGAAGGGGCTGTCCGCTACCAAGATAATAATTCGCTCCGTAAAAGCCTGAAAACGCTGCACAGTATTTTCGTTTTTCGCCTTTTTTTCATCGTAAAAGTGGGAAAGTTGCGTTGTGCGAAATTTCGGAAAGTCGGGGATACCAACATGCATATGTTAATTGCTTTTTCCCCGTCTTTCCTGTCCAGTCTGTTCTTCTGTTTTCTGTTTATAAAGTTGACTGAACTTGCTTGTTTCTACCAGACTCGCTACCACTCACTTCTCCATGGATATTCCTCATATCATCTTCGCTTCAAGTTTACATTTTTTTTACTAATCCTTGGCCACACAAATACCCATGACAGCTTTTAACCAACATATAAAGGTTCCGAAGATCACACTGAGGCTCCAAAGAGTTCAACTTTTTATCTAAAAGTATCATTAAACATGTACTTCAGAAAATAAATGCAATAAGAGCAACTAGAAGGGACTCTGCCAACGATATTATCAAGGGAAGTAATTTTGCACGGATCCGCCCTAAATTCTAATTACTTCTTCCGTAGCCTCTCGCCTACACTTTCACAAAATTCAATTGAAATTCACTGAGAACTTTTGGAAACATCGTATAGAGAGACATACACTTTTTGCAACATATGGAGGGGACATATAACTGCGATGTAAGCGAGATAATTGTCAATGGATCTGCCTCAAAATTCAATAACTTCTTCCGTAACGAGATATCGTGTGGTCAGACTGACGGAGAGACGGGCTTATCGATTACATATATCTTTTAGAGAGAACTCTTTGCTTTGGTTGTTAATCAATATTTTCCTCATCGTAAAATTAGTTGTCAGCATCACCAATCTGTTTCTTAACTTGAATTTAGATTTTTCAACCGATTCTGGTATAATCGAGAATATCGGGTGAATGAAATTATGTTAGCGCAGAACTGCAAATTCATCGTGAAAAAACAAAACGAATCGGAAGTATGTTTCCTATCAACTTGAGAGTGCTCTCGTATAATTTGATCAGCTTCCTTTCATCAACATATTTTCTTTGGAAATTTTTAATGTGACACAATCTTAACCCATATAG
Organism: Thysanoteuthis rhombus; assembly: GCA_963457665.1. Classification (NCBI taxonomy): domain Eukaryota; kingdom Metazoa; phylum Mollusca; class Cephalopoda; order Oegopsida; family Thysanoteuthidae; genus Thysanoteuthis; species Thysanoteuthis major. The sequence goes on from OY735199.1 coordinate 81,883,021, forward strand.
GCCTATGGGTTAAGATTGTGTCACATTAAATACCTTAATTACTCAGTTCTCTCCGGTTATTGAACGCTGTAGATCTGTTCGAAAAGTAAAATAATCGATAATTTGAAACGCTGCCATAGACGCTCGCTATAGGTCAAAGGTAAGCGTGCAATCGATTGTGGGTTCCTCACTGAGTGCTTCATAAATTTGGCCTTGTGCCTCAGTTAGCCAAATAAATATCCAATGTTATATAAAGGTGAATAGGCTAATAGTGTAGATAATGGAATCGGCGAACCGAGTTCGAACTGCGACGGAGACTGTTGATATTTACTTCGCACTAATGCCCTTGCAAAAGGCATGAGCCTATATTCTCTCGCCAGGCTATGGGTAAAACAGGTCAGACTAGGTACTCTAGCTTTCGGAAGCAATCAGTCTAGAAGGACAACTCTGAATCCAAAATCAAGATAATGGATGTCAAGTAATCTCAATTAGCCACTTACTTCACAGAACCTACATGATCATATAATTATCATTGAAGGAGCAGGGAAAGGCCTTTGTCCAGCAGTGGACATGAAATTGCTACTGTTGATGATAGTCATAATATTCTAATATACAGACTGGACAGAATTGGTAATAAGCCTCGGTCGAATGAAAAAATGTAGATCTTAATTCTAAAATGCTAATCAAGTATTTTTCAGAACAATGCTAGATATGATTAACTCTAAAAAGAGGTAAGACAAGATGATACCAGCTCATCCAAACTCTAAACGGCATGCTTCGAGATGACTTTCAGAAACGAGACTGGGAAAATGAATGAATCAAAATGGACGACGAATATCTGAGCAACATCAGATTTGCAGACGACATCGTCTCTTGTGCTAAGAACCTACACGATCTCCAACTAATGCTTAAAGTAAATGAAGAAAGCAAGAAAGATGGCCTTCATATGAACTTCAGCAAAGCAAAAGTCATATGCAATAATCAGATCAGAAATAAAAACACAACGATCAAAATCGAAGATGCAGAACTGGAGAAAGTAGACCATTGCATCTACTTAGGACAACTGATCTCCATGAAATCCTCGAAAAATGAAGAAATTAATCGAAGAATCATTCTAGGATGGCATGTCTGAGGTAGAGCAAGTCCAAACTTCAAGAGCAAGAAGATCCCAATAATCCTAAAAAGAAGAGAATACAACCAATGCATCCTCTCGATAGTCACTTATGGAGCTGAAATATGGAACCTAACCAAGAGACGGACCCACAAACAGAGAAGCATACATGGACAGAACTTTCACCTTGAATCCCCAGGGATCACGTACGCAACCAAGGCCGGCGGAATACAAGATGGAGAGACTAATCAGACACATTCAGAGAGTATTGGCTGCGCAACACCCATGATGGAGAGGTGTCGCAAATCCTAAGGAAGGTCTATGTCCAACAACGGACGTTTAAAGACTGATGACGATGATACGTGTGCGACTCTAAAGAAACACATTCCTTAAAATCGTAGGCCCAGGCTAACTGACCCCACCTGTCTGTGCCTGCGAACATATACAGGAAAAGAGGCTTATGCGTTCTTGATTATTTCCCGCCAAACCGACTTAACCCGCTTGATGTGTACCGGAAGCCAAGCGCTGTTGAACAGACGATATTTTGACTTTGATGCAGTAAATTCAGTTCGAACTATTTTTAATCTAGAGAGAGAGAAAGAGAGAGAGAGAGAGAGAGAGAGAGAGAGAGAGGGAGAGAGAGGAAGAGAGAGAAAATCAATTTCAATATGGCTATAGACCCACCAAAGATCGATAACGAAATCATTGAAACATTTTTCTCCCCTCTTCTTCCCTCTCACGGGGCGATTGATATAGTCAGCTTCAAGGAAGTATGCAATATCCCCCCCACACACCTTTAAACTACTGACGAAGTATTATGGTTTTACAGTCGTCCGGATGTTACTCAGTAATTTAATGTATGACCCAGAGCAATAACTCTCCTTAACGAGTGTGTCATATCGCACACACATACGCACACGCATATAAACATGCACGTTCGCACACGCATGCAGACATGTGCATAAGCACATGCACGTTCGCACACACGTACACAGACCCATGCATTTATACATACACGCATACATATTCAGAGAAAGAAAGAAAGAAAGAGGGGCAGAGTAACGGATATTTGAAAGAACGGACACATTTGAATAAGAAGGTGGGTTTGGCAGACAGACGAGATTTCAGACTTTGGCATGCTTTAGTTAAAAAAAAATCTGTACAGGTTACAATGGAACTAACTTAGACTAATTATTTATTCTAGATATGCCCACACATCTCTATGAAACGTTTTTCGGTCACTCTGTCGGTCGGACTGTCGGTCGGTCCCAGTTAAGTTAAACAATAGACAGAGGAATGAGGGGATATGTTTTATTTACCAGCTGTTATTATGTCATCAGAGACTGGATGTCATCAATAGATGACGTACCAAGCGTTTGTTTTCATAGTGTTGCCTAGTACCGTTTGCTAATAATAGCTAAAAAATGTCTGCAAAAATGACTAAAATCGGTCAAACCTTTAAATTTTCAGCTAACTTCATAACTAAAAATGTTGTAGATATCCATTTAAAGCCCACTTCTCAAATAGAATAACCGTACATTAAGACCCCTGAACAAATTATTGATGAAAATTGTACACCTACTTTAATTCAAACTAATTTGTTTTTAATCGACAGATTTTCGGGTGATCCACCCTTACTTTACTCTTCCTCCTCACCCATTTTACTACTAGTAGTAGTAATGCTACTAATACTTCGATAAATATGGACGTAAGGATGGTGGACGCATCGTTGAACTTATGGTTCTTGTTTGTTTTTTTTAGATTAGAATTGCTGATATTTCTAACTGGTGCAAGACGATAATGATTTGTAAGGAAAGAGTACAGAAGAAATAAGAGGAGTATAGAAAATAAACTGCAGTTGAAAAGAATTGGCAGAATCAGAATTAGTTACTGAATAGAAACAGTCGCACAACCAACATGTTATGGCAGCGTACGGTGTTTGGTTGATAAAAATTGGAGAAAAGGGTGATCAATGAATAAGTTTCTTCTTTCGCCGTCTGCAGGCCGACGATCTCTAAAAATGTCTGAAATTTTAAAAAAAGCAACAAAAAACAAACGAACAAATAAACAAGCGTGAACACTACTAATCACAAACTGAGGGACCGATTTAGCATGAACGTACATTTTAAAATTAATTCTCCCAGAAAAAAAAATTTTAGGAGGATGTTTAAAAGCAGTTTTTTTTCTGGATATAATAAGGAGTAAATGTTGAACATTTCATCGCTATAGCTTAAGTGGCGCAGAATTTATGCGCGACACATGAACAGATAGCTAGCCAGCCAGCGAGCAAGCCAACCAGACCCACTTAAAAACTAAAGAAACTCATGTCAATGTTTACTTTGTTGATGTTGACAGTTTTGATTGATGGTTTCTAAAATGAAGAGAAAGAAAGTAGAGAAAGAAAGAGTAAAGAAGCCAAAAGAAAGATAGGATGAAAACAGTAGTAAATCAATTTTTGAATGAACATAAGAATGAAGAGAACTGGGTCGAACTCCACTACAACTTCTATTCTGACCGAAGATGATTACTGTGACTTTTTATTATTTAATTTCATAATTATATATATATATATATATATATATATATATATATATATATATATATATATATATATATATATATATATACGTATTGTATAAATGTGTATTTAAGAAAATAGACATTATTTGGTCCGACAGAATGAAATATGAATTGCGTTATCTTATGTAGAAACTTATCAGAAATGATTTCTTTTCCTTACACGGTTGATATATCATTCAATTTAGACAGCTCAAATAGAATAAAAACGATAAAAGAAAATGGGGCTGCCTTAGGAATCGAACGTGCCATCGATAGGAAGCCACTTCAACGTAGCTATCCACTTACCAAAACAACCCACCGATAAAGGAAAAGGTCACATAACTGCTTTTGACCCAAATTCCCATCTCGTCGATTCTCGATCTTTTTCGTCTCTTTCAGTTGGACAAATTTTGGTTAATATCTAAGACCTGTCAATGTAGCTCAGTCAGTAAGACAGCCTCCTTAAAATAAGTTGGTCGGGAGTTTAAATCACGGTAGAGGGTAATGTGGGTTTTACATATCGGTTTATACCATTCATTTTGGAGAGTACTGTTCTTGTTATTCTTGTTATTGTTACGATAGGAAAACAAAGTCAACTCCAGACTTGGACTGGAGTTTGACAAAAAGAGAAAACAACGGGAAAAGAAACAAAGGAAAGTAGGATAAAGAAAATCGGACAGGCTCTGTCCTTCATATGGACAAGTTGTGTTTTTACACCAATCGACGACTTAAATTTTGTAATAACTTCTCATCCGGGAACTATTCTTGTTAAAACAATTGTAGTCATAGTCGAGGTCGTCGAGTGTGCATATTAATGTCAAAGAAAACAGAACCAGTAAGAAAATTGCATACCTGAACAATGTGTTAATATAATTGCGAAAACGTAAAAAATACAGAACCAGAATATTTTTACATAAAATCGACGAAAAAATATTAACGAAGTGGCAAAATTGAACAAACTTATTTTACGAAGATAAATTACGTGTAGGTACGTGACACAACAAATAGCTATTTTGTGTCACTGTATTGATATTTTTCGTCTTTATTATGTTGAAATATTCTTGTTTGGTATTTTAAAAAAGTTTTTACAATTATATTAACAAATTGTGCAGGTATGCTTTTTTTAAATAACTGCTATGGAAAACGAGACAGCTAAATGATTGAAACAAGAAAGAGAGACGTTTAACAAACAAACGTGGAATGAAGAATGGCTAAACCAAGATTATAACAAATGTCTGAATACCAAAAAGCAGACGAGCCAGAAGAGAGATTTTCCTTCTTGCTGACGGCAAAGCCAATTAGAACAACAAACCAGTCGAGAAAACAGTCTATTAATTCATTAAATACCAGGTGAGGTTATCAAGTAACGAGAAAAAAATAAGTTAGTGGAGTCCCGCATCGTCATCGAGGGGAGACGATGCACACCACCCTAACTCTTATGATGCCGTCTACCAGTCTCTTTGATATCGATTTCCTTTTTGGATTTTCATTTCTTGTAAGTAAATTATGTCTAGTTGGTACCGGTCCTGGTCTAGTTTTTCCGTATTTCGCCGTTGAATGCCTCGTACATTAAGCATCGCTAGTCGAATGAGTTAGATGTCTCTATTTTCTAGTGTTCTTATTTTAGTCTGACTGGGCTTGTGTGAGTTGAAACACATTGCACATGCGCAAACCATTTGGTGCTCACTGACTAATGGGTGAACTCAAGCATTGACAACCCTTGGAAATTTCAATCCGCTTGTGTCTTCGCTGTTGCTAATCGATTGAAGCAGACATTTTCTGACATAAAATGGTCAGTGTTGAAGTCAAACAAAATCCTCAGCTCAGACGTTCGTTTTCTTCACGCTTGTCCCAACCAGACCAACATTTACATTACCAAATGGAATTGTTATGTCAAGTTATTTCATTCATATCTCCAGAGTTATGACTCAGGACAAGGGTTGGGAACTTGTGGCCTAAAAATCAATTATTCGCAACACCGATGAATATGAATGAAAAATAGTCACTAATTTAATGTTTGATTAATAATGAATAAATTATAAATTTACATTGGAATTAAATTCTGTATAAAGTAAAATCATTATTGTTAATTATCATCAGTTAGTCACTAATTCACTTCCAGGTGTGTCGCACGTGTTTTATCTTTAGATTCTGCTATAAACATACTGAACGCCTCTTCTTTAAACATGAAAGGGTTCCCCATCCTTGGTTTAAGGTTGGGGTTAGGGATATTGTTTTCGTGCGTGATGGAGACTGACGCAAAGCACCTAGCATGTCGGGCCCTTTCCTGCAAGAAAAAAGAAAATTCAACTAAATCATTATTTTGCTTTTTAGGCTTCCGTACTTTAAAATTATGGACGTTTGCTTTTGGCGGAGACCCACGGAAAGACTCACCTCATTTTAGAACGGAAAACGGGGTTCTCTTTCATGTATATATAAGATGTATTTCATGCTGGACTTCCGAATAATGACCTGATTAACCGTTTTACCCTTGCATCTGTTGCCAATCAAACTCATCACCTGACCAAAATTCGATCTTCATTGATTACAACGTGCTACGTGATTTTTGATCCTGGGTAGTCAGCGTTATTTTTTGATTGCTTACGTGTACAAAAAGTTTAGAAAATGGCTATCAAACTTCTGGAACCAGAATCAGAATCAGAATCATCATCATCATCATCATCATCATCATCATCATCATCATCATCATCATCATCATCATCATCATCATCATCATCATCATCATCAGTCTTTCAATGTTCATCGTTGGATATAGACTTTCCCCAGGATTCGCCACATTTCTCTATCATGTGCGTCGTGGAGCCAGTATTTTCTGAATTAGTTTAGCTCGTCTCTCCATCTAATATTCTGCCGGCCTCGGTTGCACATGTGATCTGGGGGTACCCATGTCGTGAGTCGTGACGTCCACCGGTCTCTCCATTTGAGGCCCAGCATAATTCTTTCATGTGCACGTTGCATAGTTCTTAATTTGTGGGTCTGTCTCTTGGTTAGGTTTCTTTGCCCGTTGTCGAATTGAAAATAAGTAGATATCAAATAATCATTGTCCTGGTCACAAATGCAAAGTTTGTAATGAATAACAGATATTTTCAAATTCTTTTTTTGGTCTTAATCAATCAGAAAATAACATTTATCAACCATGAACAAAAAAGTAAAAGTAAAAAAAAGAAGTTTCGCTTTTCGAAGTTTTCAACCGCTCAACTTGATTTTTGATCAGTATTGGATCAACCTTTGGCAGATAGATATCTTCTAAGTATCAAAATGACAAAATTTAATCGAAATTAGAAGTCATTCTAAAAGTCATTCAAAATTTAGAACGAGTGCGCTGAATTACAAAACGATCGGGGGCGTATCTGCAGAAAATAGCGCCTATTGCACAAGAGTTGCACCCATTTTCAAACATCTGGCACAGTGACGACCATCTTTTAGATTACTTTACCATGATATCAGATCAAAAATATTCGTCAAGCTCATTAATCTTTTAATTAACAAATCATGGCACGAAATGAAAATCGCAACTACAGCTCCATTGCATTCGCTGATGCGAATTGGTCTCCGATGTACTCAAAATCAGTTTTTTTCTGTTTCATCTTTTTTTTATACTTGGGTGAGCTTCCAGCACCGTGTTTTCACTGAATAATTTACATAAGTGGTTTAACAGTCTGGTCATCTTAGTGCTTCTCGTCATGATAATCAAAGTTAGATCATACGTCTGAAGAAAATTCATTTTACATTATCTGAGGATAGCCTCTCTGACTTTAATAGAAACTTCCTCAGTGGCCCTCTTCTCAAGTGGCACCGAGGGTATGTACCATGCTTGCAATACTTTATATACGCCACTGTACACAATACCATTTGTGTCCATCGTGCAATCCCGGCTAGCAAGAGTTGGAACCCTATGATAGAGAAGTGCTCTGCAACGCCCGTGATAGGGAAATGCTCTGCAACACCCATGATAGAGAAGTGTGGTGAATCCTGGGGAAGGTCCATGTCTAACGAGAGACGTTGAAAGACTGATGATGATGATGCCGTAAATTGCGGTGTAAAAGTTAAGCTAAAATCCTTTTGCATAAAATTATGGTTTATATATGTTTTACACTCATTGTATAAGTTGACCCTTAGTTTTCAAAAGTTTTTCAGGCTTGGAAATTCGACTTATACTCTACAATTTACGGCAATTTATCTCTCGATCAAAACAATCTATCTATCTATTGCATGTACTCGTAAAATCCTTACAACTTGCATAGATGTGAGCATATATCTGTTGGATATTTCTGAGGGACTTGAACATCCGGTTGTTGTCAACAGGGACTATGAGGCGGATTGCAGACGGGGGTGGGTGGGTACATCGTACCTTAGGATTGAGGATCCAAAGAGAGCATGGGAGCCAAGAGAGACCTAGGAAATTCCTGGAATCTCAGATAAATATTTGCATGTAATGAGATGGAAGACTAATGGAGAAGGGAAAGACGGCCCCGAAAGAAGCTTCGCACCCCCCCCAACACACACAAATGAGATTCCTCTCAGAAGCCCTAGCTGTTGGCTTGGGAAGAATGATTAAGAAATGTATCGAATCCAACGGAAGTTTGAAAAGAGTGCATTCCGGGTAAGTGTCTGAGAGTAGAGAACGGAAGTCGGAGAAAAAAAACGAGTTGTCGTAATGGAATAGGAGGAAAAAAAACTGAAAGTCAGACTATAGATGAGCTAGTTTTTTCTTGTGTGAAGATCTAGCAAAGGTAGTGTTGCTAACTTTATTTTCAAGTTTACACCTAAAATTGAGTCAAAAACGTAGAAACATCTAGATTTTCCATATATATATATATATATATATATATATATAATTTTTTGAAACTATCAGTTTTGAAAATATCACGAGTTCTATAAAGTGTGTATGTATATATATATATATATATATATATATATATCAGTTTTGAAAATATCACAGGTCCTATAAAGTATATATATATATATATATATATATATATATATATATATATATATATATATATATATATATAAAGCATATATATATATATATATATATATAAAGCATATATATATATATATATATATATATATATGTATATATACTTTATAGAACTTGTGATATTTTCAGAACTGAGAGTGTCCAAAAATTCAATAGCAAAACACATAGATTTAAAAAATCAACAAAATTCGACTATTCATTGGAATGTGATGAAATTTTTAGAATTTATGTCGTTATTATCTTTTTTTAAAATTTCTGTATAGGCTATCGTGTCTGTTACGTGTCCATAATGTCAATGTCCCTGTTGAATTTTATCCTCTTAAAATATTCATTCAAATTGTTGTCGAAAATCTTCAGCGAGTCTACTGATACAAAGTAAACAGGAAGTTTGTTCTAAGCATTTGTAATTCTGACATTAAAACATCCTTTCCTTACATTGCTATTAAGGCCCAGTTAAATTGATTTAAATTTTTACACCAACCATTTTCTGCTGTTATTATCCATAGTTAATATGGATTGCGTGTTATACAAACCCTGTGAATATTTGTATAATTCAATCTGATCGCCACGGACTCCACAATAAGATAGCGACCTGGGTCTTTCCTGGTATGGTAAATCTCCAAGTCCAGGGACCAGCTCACTTGCTCCCCGCTGAACATTTTCGAGGAGATTAACTACTTTCTTTCAGCAAAGGGCCCCAGACAACAGTTGCGGATTCTTAATATAATCGAACCAAGCTGATAGACAATGAACGAAACGTTCTGTTCCAAAAACTAAAAAAAAAAGCGTGGAATGAGTCCTGTTTTGCTGCTTATTTTTTCCACATGTATTTTATAGGTAAGTTTATTTTCGGCATGAACTCCAGGTCCTTTTCACATTCCGTTTTTTTCAAGGAAAACACTTTCTTACTAATCTCTATTCCGTAATTGAAACCCACGTTGTATTTACTTAGATGAATAACGTTGCATTTTTCTGAGTTGAAACGTAACTACCAGTTGTCAACGGAGTTTTGAAGATCACTCAAATCCTACAGTAATCCTTCTCAGTCCGAAGTCTGATGAATCATTTAACTTGCTGAATAGATTGGCACCATGTTGTGGACCATACCAACCATATCATTATCAGTGCTGGTCAACGGAAGTGGCCGTAAAATACTTCCCTGTGTAACACAGCTAACTGATGATGTCCAGCTAGGAAAGAGTCCATTCACTGCAACACACTGTCCGCCGAAAAGAAACCCAATTATGCAATTGTAAAGTTTTTCCTTTACACCGTAGCATTCCAACTTTAGAAGAAATCGCCCATGTGGGATTGAATCGAAAGCCTTTGCAAGATCCAGGTATATTGCATAAATCGAGTCCCTTGTCAAGGAAGTTTGATCGAATATCCATAATGCCCACAGACTGTGTAACATAGGAACGGCTCTCTGTAAAACCGTGTTAACAACTGGTCAGGAACTCCACACATTGTTCACGAATTATTTTCTCTAAAGTTATGCATATAATGGATATCAAGCTCACAGGACGATAGTTTTACTTGCTGGTCTGGTTCCCTTTGATGTGTATTGGTGACACTTGTCCATATTTACAATCTCTTGGTAACTTCCGTCGTCTCAAAGTGATTTTTTTGTAAATCATAACCACTGGTTTCTTCAGTTCATTCGTAGTCCCTCCGAGCAGACGCATGTAAAGATCGTCTGGTCTTGGAAACTTACTGATATTTTAACCTGACAATTTGATAAAAAACATCTTGATTTATTTCAATATAATCAAGAACATTTCCATTGCTCCTATCTTCAACTATTGGTATGGTCGCAAACTTCTCTCGAGTGAAGACACTTATGAAGAACCTGTTGAATCTTTCTGCTTTCTCCAGGTCATTGCCAATCAGAGTTCCATCTTCTTTCAGCAGGTTTCCAAGGCCCAGCTTGGTTTTCAATTTTGAATTTATATATTCATAGAAAGATTTGGAGTTCTTTTTGCAATCTTTAGCTTGTTATTGTCCTAGCATTTTTAACCTTACATATTTTACCAGATTTCTTGTTTTTGTATTTCCATTAAAGTCCTCCTATTCTTTTGTCACCAGATATCACTCGAAGATTTTGTTCTTTTCTTTATCTTTTTCTAAAGCATTGACGTTCATTCATTATGGTCTGCACTTTTCGCAAATTTGGAACAGACATATACTTTGATATTAATTCATGTACGTTGGCTTTAAAAAGCCGAAATGAGTCCTTTGCATTCATGTTCTTCAGATTTTCTCCCAAATCTACTTGATTTAGTTCTGTCCTAATAATTTCATACTTCTCCTTTTTAAAATGAGGTTTATGTACAGACGACTTGTCATGAGTGAAATAACATTTATAGATAAAATTTAATCCAGGGTGATGACTTTTACTCCATGGGGAAGCTGTGTTCACTCTAGATATCATATATATTTTTTTTGCTTTTACATATCAGATCACGCAAGTCTGCATTTTGTAATGTCTTGGTACGAAGACTTGCTGATGTAAGTAGCAGTCTTTTATTTCAAGGTTGTTGAAATCCCCTGCATTTAAAACATGAGAACCCTTTCTCTAATAAGTTCAAGATGCTCTAGTAAGTTCATTATTTAAAAGAATGTTTTCTTCTTCAGTGTTGTTAAAAATAAAAGACACATTTCTTTAAAAGAAGTTTCCATATAAAATTTCATGGAGAGATTCTTATTTTCATTCAATTCATTTGATAATATTTAGCACCCCAATACTTCTACTTAAGAATTAAATACGAAACCCTTCTTTTAGCCGGATGTTAAAAACGTCACTTCCTGCGACGACCCCTATAAAACCCCAAGACGCACAAGGTCAAACACTCATAGGCGCTGGTACTCCTAACTGATTATGCTTTTGGCCCCGGTACTTGTTGCAAGCTATTCTCTCCCCCTTTTTCCTCTTCTTTAGAATCAGTATCATTTCGCCGACCGCCCAGATGATCTGATCCTAACTATCTTTCCACCGTGACCTATCTCTGCACTAACTTCGCCCATTTCACTCGACCGATGTCGAGGCATCTCACATACGTACAGCTACGCAATCGTGTCTTCACTACGTGCTTCAAACGCGTATACATCTCTCACTCTTATGAATGAAATTGCAATGCTTTTTATTATCCAACGATCTCTCCTAATTCTCTGTACCTCGGGAAACACGCATGAATAAAACTCCGTGTTCTCTGTCTTTCATGGTCTGTCCGTCGAGTGTTTAATCAGCGTCAAAGAATAGCCCCCAATTCACGTACACAACTTGGCACTTTGACACACACACTGAACCCGGTCTCCATATTCATTCCTTTGTACACTCCAAGCCATATGGTTTCAAAAGCAATTCAGTCACCTCCAATTCGACTCCGACGCCAGTACTATAAATGACAACAAAGCTTCCACCTTTCTCTATCTCTTCTCATCCCTTTACGCAATCGATCGTATTCATGTTATTATCGTGTTATTATCACGTGTATTTCATTTTTCATTCGTTATTTGGCATGAATGTCTTTGTATTAAATCTACGTTTAATTTGTCCATCCAAATACTTGTATGTGTTCTTTTTACTTTGTTTCATCTCCGTGTTTATGTTCATACTTGGCGTGCATTCTCTTCGTTCATCTCCCTTTCTCCTTCCACATCTCTAATGACGTTGACGCTAGCACCAAACCACAAAGACAGTAAATCCTATGTAATCATCTCGCTACCTATTCCTCAAACAGAACTACTAGAGCTATCTTGAACCATATCTTCAACAAACCGTTCCACATTTCAACCAAAGAATATCTTACGAAAATATTTTACTTTTTAATTCCTGTTCAGTGTTGAGTTTTACCCTTACGGAGGATAAGTCCAAATTCTTTTGACCTATTTTTTAAAAAAGTCTGGTCTGGGGAATCGACACGAAAGCTTTATTCAGGAATTTGAAAAAACCTGAAAAAGAAACCGACAAAAAAAGTAAAATATTGCTCCTCTTTGCAAGTTTTTTATCTTAATTCGCTTACAAATATTCATAGCTATTTTCTGTAAACAGGAAAGGAAATATCAACATTGAAATTATTTAGTAGAGATTCTTTCTGTTATTTTGATTCTTTTTTGCCAAGTATTAAAGATCGAGATCTATTTCGATTTACCGCTCTAAAGGTGATTTTAAAAATAAAATTTAAGATATTCTGATGCAATGGAGTTTTTCAAATATTCTTTCATTTGTTTTGCTATTTTTAATTGGACAATATTTTTTATGAATGGCCGTGACTAAAACATCTTGCCAATCACATGACCTCCGGTCATGAGAGCGAAACTGAATTTACCCCATCTTTACACGACCTCCAACTAATGATAGATAAACTGAATGAAGAGAGCAAGAAAGTCGGCCTACACATGAACTTCAGCAAGACGAAGATCATGTGCAACAACCACATTGGAGATAAAAACACTAAGATCGAAATCGAGGACACAGAACTCGAGAAAGTAGACCACTACATCTACCTAGGGCAACGAATCTCCATGAGACCCTCAAAAGAAGAAGAAATCAAGCGAAGAATCACACTAGGATGGCAAGCCTTTGGCAGAGCTAGCTCAACCTTCAAAAACAATAAGATCCCATTAATCCTAAAGAGAAGGGTGTATAACCAATGCATCCTCCCAATAGTCACTTATGGAGCTGAAACATGGAACCTAACCAAGAAACAGACCCGTAAGCTGAGAACCATGCAACGTGCACATTAAAGAATAATGCTGGGCCTCACATGGAGAGACCACAAGACAGCACAGCACATCCGAGAAAAGACAAGAGTTAGAGACATCATAGAATCCATAAAAAATCTCAAATGGTGGTGGGCTGGCCATGTTGCAAGAATGGCTGACAATCGATGGACATCACGACTCACAACATGGATTCCCCGAGACCATATGCGCAACCGAGGCCAGCAAAATGTTAGATGGAGAGACGAGCTAGACAAGTTCAGGAAGTACTGGCTCCGTGACGCCCATGATAGAGAAGTGTGGCAAATCCTGGGGAAGGTCTATGTCCAACGACGGACGCTAAAAGACTGATGATGATGATGATGATGATGATTTTCATCAACCCGTACTGTTAAAAAAATGCTACATTTCATTGGTTTTTTTTTCATGCAACATGTGATGATTTCTCTACCACAGTGCAGCTAAGTAATGATTAAACTTACTTTTTCCAATTGAATTAGATTGATTATAAGTGCATATTATTTTCGTAGAATTTTCAATTACAGAATTTCATTTTTTTAAATTTTGAGACCCGTCAATTAAATGGCGTGATTGATTTAAAAAATAAACTTTGATTCTAAAATTTCAGTTTATGATGAAATTAATGAATTTTTTTTCTCTTTCTTACAATATCATGGACCTTCTAGCCCAAAATAGGAAAAAAACTTGAGAACACAGTTAAAAGTTGTTTTTTCAAATTACATTTTAAAATATTGTGTCGGTGTTGCGTGATCATGCCAAACATCAATCATCCAAATTTATTCTATCGAGATATAACTTAATTTACTAAAATTCTTACTTATTTTACTTTAAATTGAATAAAAGATATCTTTCTAAATAGTAATTTTTAACATTTAGGCGTAGTCAAAAACATCTAGATTCAAATGAAAAACATCTAAATCGGTAACACAGTGCAAGGGACATAATTCACATTTCCGCATGTCAATTTGTCGGCAATCGATGCTAGAGATGACAGCGCATCCAGAGAGATAAGTAGTACCCTTCTGCCGTCCTTACTCAGGCTCCACACATCGCATTACAAGTTACACGGCTTGTTCGCAATGTATGAAATCGACTTAGAGGCGATATCCGAAGAGCAATTTCTGACATCTTGTCGCAACCAAAAGCTTCTAAATTTAATTGAAAAACATCCAAATGGATAACACTGCGCTAGGTACGTAATTAACATTTCAGTACGTCTGCTGGCGGCAGAGATCGCTGCTAGAGATGCTAGCGCATCTAAAAACAAGAATGAATTCTGTTGGGGGTAGAATGAGGTGTAATCTTCTTAAGGATACATGCATCGTACTGAAAAGCGGCTGACTCGATTAGTGAAATCGTCAGGTCTCTCGGCATCTCAATTACAGTTCCCCATTAACCGTATTTTCGACTGGCAACTCAAAAGACGAACATGCTTCATGTGTTCACTAAAAGAGAAACTAAAAATAAATAAATAAGAAAAGATAATGACAGATCTAGGTAGTTACTCGATAGAAACCGTCTCACAACCAACGTCTTTTGACAGCATACTGTGTTGGGGGTGATCAATTAAAAAATTGGAAGAAGGAGTGATGAACGAATGTGTTATTTCCCTCGCCTTTTTTGAGGGCTGAAAATGTCTGACCCCCCCTCCCCCCAAAGAAAAATATAGCACCCTAAGTAGGGGGTCAATAAAGCAAGACTTGCATTGCAATCTGAACCTCACTTTAAAAAAGTATTAAGGGAGGAGAAGTTTTTTTCTGGACACAAAAAGCTACAGATGTGTCAGAGTGGAGATGTTTAGATTTTCAGCCTTCTACCTTCGTTGGTGCGGTCTATACCCTCAAAAGAAGAAGAAATCAAGCAAAGAATCACACTAGTATGGCAAGCCTTTGGAAGAACAAGCTCAACCTTCAAAAATAAGAAGATCCCATTAATCCTAAAAAGAAGGGGTATAACCAATGCATCCTCCTAATAGTCACTTATGGAGCAGAAACATGGAACCTAACCAAGAGACAGACCCATAAATTGAGAACTATGCAACGTGCACATGAGAAAATTATACTGGGCCTCACATGGAGAGATCACAAAACAGCACAGTACATCCGGGAAAAGACAAGAGTCGGGGACGTATTAGAATCCATTAAAAAGCTCAAATGGCAGTGGGCTGGCCATGTTGCAGGAATGGCAGACAACCGATGGACATCGTGACTCACTACATGGAACCCTCGAGATCACCAGCAGAACCGAGGCCGGCAGAATATTAGATGGAAAGACGAGGTGGACAAATTTAGAAAGCACTGGCCCTACGACGCTCATGATAGAGAAGTCAGGCGAATCCTGGGGAAGGTCTACGTCCAACGACGGACGTTAAAAGACTGATGATGATGATGATGATGATGATGATGATGATACGCTTGATGCGTACACACATACTTAGCTGGTCAGTCTGTTGGACCAACTTGAACATCGAAGAGACCCATGTTGACAATTTTGGTGACAGTTTTGGTTGACAGTGTCTATTGAAAGTTAAAAACAGTCACCAAGTAAGATTCGTTAAGTACGTTTATTCATGTCTTGTGACTTTTTTCTTTTTATTAGTCCCTGATAACGTATCATCTTTTTATAATTCACAAAATGTCGACCAGTCCGTCTGCCTGTACATGACGTACGGGCAGAGGGATGGTTCGACAGCCGGAAAACACCCCCTCCCCCACGTACAGACACAATATATCCCTATAAAATTTTCTTTGTGTACAAATGGGATACCAGGGCATAAATTTATACTAAAATGGACACATTTTTCTTACCGCTCTTTTTCACCTGAATCCACTGGGCGCTGATGAAAAACAGCTTAATCGCAGAGCGAGCGGGGACTTCGTATTATTCATAGAGAGGAGGGGAGAGTAGGAGGGAGATATCTTGCTAACAGCGGGTACTACGGTATCATTCATAGAGAGTGGGTGAGAATATGAAGAAGAATGGCTGTTAGAAGAGGAGAGCGAGAGGGTTGTCAACAGAGGGTACTTCGGTATCGTTCATAGAGAGGTGCTAAGAGAAAGAGGAAGAATGACGCTTTATTTTCTTTTTAAGCAGTGTGTTTGTACATTCAACATTCTCCGAGATCGTAAAAAAAGATAAACGTCTTAGATATCACTCAAAAAATAAATTGAATTAAAAAAATATCAATCTATTTACCTACCTACCAACATATCTACCTACCCATCTATCTACCCCCCTCTCTCTCTCTCCTATCTATCTATCCATCTATCTATCTATCTATCTATCTATCTATCTATCTATCTATTGATGTTATCAATTCCAACATATGTTTACGTCGTATTTCTTTTTTTCAGTAATTCAATCAACCCGTTAGGATCCATGGATCCATACACGATTAATTCTTCTGCGTTGTAGTTAAATGTCAACATCACATAATATCGCCAAAAGTTCCTGATAAAAAATTCAGTGACATTTTATGGAAGGATGGGCCATAGGCTACGGAAGAAGAAATGAAAATTCGGGGGTGGATCCATGTACAAATACTTGATAACGGTGTTGGCAGAGGTATGCACTCTCTGAATGCCCCCAAGCCATATTAGCTAACATAAAAAAGATCGTTTGGTTTATCAGGTAGAAATATCAGACAATCCCTGAAAAGACTTTTGATGTTTACATCTTTACCCTTTTGATCTATTTTCTTCTGTCAACTTCATAATTCTGTCCTCATAGAATGGCTCATCTTTCTGAACAAAGAACTCTAGTTGGCGCTCTTTGCAGTCTTCCAGGGGATTAAATCATTCTCTCATTAAGAGGATTATGTAAAGACTGGAATAAATGGTAATTAGAAGGTGTTATATCTGGTGAATACGACAGTGGAGTGAAAACTTGCTTGCCAATCAGTTACAATTTTTGCTTGGTCACCTAATAAATATCTAGGGATATTCTGATGGATTATCATCTAATTCTGGACCCTTTTTGTCGACAGCAGTTGGTCTAATTAGGTGCAGCACTTGTTTGAATCAATCGCTTGGTTCTCTGAAGAACGAACTCATCATAACAGGGATTTCCTTCCAATCTCACCGCAACACCGTCTTCTTCTCAGCTAAAGCTAGTTCCTTTCGTTTACGATTCGATTTTTTCATTCAACCTTGTAAATCACCAACTTTTCATCGCCCGTCACAATTTGTTTCAAAAGTGAAACATTTTATTACAACCCCGTAGGATCTTTTCGAGACTGGCTCTTCTTTGATCAGTTCAACAAAGTGTACCGAATTTTCAACAAATGTTTTTTTTCTGTAAGAAGGTTGATTACTTTCATCAGAAACCAGCCCAACGGTTGGCACGTTGAACTCCCGACGAATGACTATGGATCATATGAATCTTTGGGTAACCGCAGACATGTGGTAGTCTGTTGTGTCGTTGAGTAAGATCCTGATTCTATCTCAAGATCTCCGAGAATTCTATAAGTGTTCGTAGTACTGAAGTTGCCAGGACCGATCCATGATTTTTTGTTGAGAAGTTAAAATTAAAAAGTTTTTTGTTTTTTTACAAATTAACGCGAAAAAGAAAAAAAAAAGATTTAAAACATAAAAAACCCTCCTGAAAAGCAGAATGTAATCTGGCATATTTCACCCATATTTCTGGGTTATAGGTTTTTTAGCTCAGGAATTGACAAAAGAGTTGAAAAAAGCTAAAATCTTAAGAAGAAAAATTTTAAAAGAAATTGACAATAGAACCAATAAAAAAAATATATTGTAATGAATCTGACCGAAGACATCTTATGCTTAATGAAAAATGAAATAATATATTCTTGTTTTTTAGGTAAATTTACGATTATTTTTCATTTTACTTATACAAATATTCATATAGACATATAAAGATCCCTTAATTCTATTTCATTAAAGCAACAGGGGTGGGTTGGGGGTCTGGACTGGCTGAATCTCCCTGAAAACTTCGCCTGATTTCGATCTTCTTTCAGTTCGTCATAACCGCCGTTTTCAATTTTTGATGCTTATGTCATGATGACAGAACGAGAACCAAAAGTTTAAACCAAGTTTAAACGCCATTTTTGTCAGATCACGTGACCCATCAGAGAAGATTATATCAGATTCGAAACATCTTATCAAGTGCCACCTTTCTTTTTTCCAAGTATATCCGACT
The DNA here is from genome assembly GCA_963457665.1 of Thysanoteuthis rhombus. Taxonomy (NCBI): domain Eukaryota; kingdom Metazoa; phylum Mollusca; class Cephalopoda; order Oegopsida; family Thysanoteuthidae; genus Thysanoteuthis; species Thysanoteuthis major. Next base: position 81,901,578 of record OY735199.1, read on the forward strand.
CGAAACTGCTGAGAAAACCAATTTTAAAACAAAGTTTATGCGCTATTATTGCCAGATTACGTGGGTAGAAGATTTTTTATTTGTAAAGAGCCAGGTTTTAAGCAAGTTTTAATTGAAATTGTTGGGAAAATTGATTTTAATTGATTTTAGGACATAAGACTTAAACGCAAAATCACGTGACTTTGAAAAGAAGATTTGTTTAGGTGAGAAATATCTCATCAAGAGAACCTTTCTGACACGTAAAAAGTATCATCATCAGTCTTCCCCAGGATTCGCCAAACTTCTCTATCATGGGTGCTGAGGAGTCATTATTTTCTGAATTTGTCTAATTCGTCTCTCTATCTAGTACTCTGCCGGCTTCAGTTGCGGATGTGATCTCTTGGGATCAATGCGGTGAGTCGTGATGTCCATAAGTAGTCTGTCATTCTTGCAATATGACCAGCCCATTACCATTTGAGATTTTTAATGGATTCTATTATGCCTCGGACTCCTGTTTTCTCCTGGATATATTGTGCTGTCTTGTGGTCCCTCCATGTGGTGTTCAGCATAATTCCTTTGTGTGCACGTCGCAAGGTTCTCAGTTAAATCGGACTTGAAACAATACTGGGACAAAACTACCGACAGATAGACAGACCCTCTTTTAGAGGGACGGGGAAGCCTCAAAAAATTAAGTCAATGGTAGAATTATAGAGAATAATGGAAAGATACTAATGTAACGATGTTCCCATCACAATGGCAAAGGGATCAGCTAAGTGTACCGTCAATAGCTAATTTGCAAGTGTCCACATGTTTACGTTGCCATGGAAACAGAAAAAGATATGACAAAAGGAATAATGAACCGAAGTTTAAATCACCATTACAATAGAGTTAGTCAGTATCGAGATGTTCTCAACGTCGTGGTAACAAGACTAACATTTAAAGCAATGTTCAAATCACCATGAACAAAAAACCCCACCGTACCGGCGACAGAACAAGACAGTTTATAACACAATAGCAAAAGACACACCATTGCAATAGAAATAATACATATGTCCTTTATGTTTAGAGCACTACAGCAATAGAACACACTCTGATGTTGAACACAACTGTTCTGACACAACTACGAAAGTCGCGTCAAAGGAAAAAGCATATAGGCATTTGCAGTGCTTTTTCGACAAGCAAAGCAACCTACGGAATAACCAGTTGTATAGAGTTGATTTGATAAATTCAGCTGGACAACTCGTTTCGATGTTCACATAATATTTATTAAACAAGCGTTTGTTTTGACAGTCATACCAGCATTGTGATTGGACATTCCTCACTCTCTACGTTCATTGAGACAAAACTATGGAACAATCCAGTCCCAAACCGAGAACAGCGTTGTACTGAAACAATCATCTGACTACCTTCATCACGAAAAGCTTATTGTACAGTCCTGTTTCCACCCTATACTAACATAGCAATTGAACAATCGGAAGTCTTCACGTTCATTTGAAAATGTTTATTGAACATGGATTTCTCTATGTTCATTCCACTTTTTCAATTAAACTGTCTACAGTTTCAACGTTCATTAAGAAACTCGTACTGAATAATCCTAACTGAAGCCCATCCTAACATGGCAGTGGAATAATTCACAGTTACAGTTAAAATTCTTCATCTAGATATTTGACAATCTTTTTAAGCTTGCTTTATGCGAGTAGGAGTCGGAAGTTCCAGACCCATCATCCATAAATCCCTTGACTGTCGCTTTGGTATTTTTCTGTTCATCATGCCATCATCTTCAATTCTAGATGTTCACATTTCCATAGAAACAAAGTGAGAACCAAAAGTTCAATGAAGCGCCTACGATAAAGTTTAAATACCGTTATTGCCAGATTACGTTGCTGTGATTGTCTGATTTTCTCAAGTAAGAAACAGCTTATCAAGGGACACCTTTCTACCAAGTTCTGAGTAAACCTGACTTACAATGGCCGTCATAATAGAATGGTCTTTGGACATTCCTTGAGTCTTACTCTCATCAAGACGAACCAATTGAACAATCCAGTTTCTACATTCTTAACATAGCAATGAAACGGTCTCTACATTTATTACGAAAAGCCTATTGAAAAGTACTGTCTCAACATTATCCCACAATGGCGATGGAACAATTCATAGTCACTATTATAATTCTTCATCTTGATATCAGAAAACCTTTTAAAAATAGCTTTATGCAAGCTGGAGGAAATGGTCTGGACTCTTCGCATCTTCCTGAACACTTGCTTTTTTTTCAGCACGCTATGCTTAAATTCTAGAAATTTACATCGCAATGGTAACAGAACAAGAAGTAAAAGTGTCAATGAGGCGTCCACAATAAGTTTTTGAACGCTATCGTTGCCAGACGACGTGACCCTGAGTGGAAGTTCTTCAGGTAAGAAGTATTGCATCAAAAACACTTTTCTATCAAGTTTCAAGTGAATCTGACTCAGAACAGCTTGTAAAATCTATATTGAAAGTTAGAATGCCATTATTACCGGATTACGTGAGATGATGATTAATGTAAATAAGATGCAACTTATTAAGGGACACCTTCCTACCAAGTTTCAAGTGAATCGCTCGAAACATCTGAAAAAAAAATCTAATTTAATCAATCTTAAAGCATGAAGTCTAAACGTTATTATCACCCGATCACGAGACCCTTAGTAAAAATTTGTCTAGGTTAGGAGCATCTTGTCCAGGGACTCATTTTCAACAAGTTTTAAGTATATCCGACTCAAAGCAGCAGAGAAACAATATTGGGACAGACATACCGACAGACAGGCAGAGCCACTTATAAACAGGCAAGGGTGCCTCTAAAAATTAAAAACATCGATGGAAGTATTGAGGAAAATAATAAAATGATATGCTTAATGGTGGCCAGTCTGTGGTGCCTAGGGAACTAAGGTTTGGGATCGTTGGTCCAGATGTTTACAACGCCATGGTAACAGGAATAATGGTGGAAAGAGAGCTATCTTCAGTACAGATATTTACATCTTCATGGCAAAAAGATCAGCCAAGTGTACCGTCCTTTAAGGCACCATGGCAATAGCATAAGTTGCCAGGGTCCAAATGTTTACGTCACCATAGAAATAGTCAGTATCGAGATGTTTTCAATACCTTGGCAACAGAGCTAACATCTATAGCGATGTTTAAATCACCATGACAACAGAAAACAATTACTGTACCGGCGTTCAAGAAACCATGGCAATAGAACAAAGCAATGACCAACTATTGCAACAAGAAAAAAAATTGTGATGTTTGTTTACAGTACCATGACAACGGAATAATAACACATTGAGATGTTGAGTCCAGTCGCTTTGAGACAACTGAAGGAATCTGGCTCAAAGCATGAGAAGCTTATTGGCAATTGCAGTTTTTTTTTCTTCGATACACAAAGCAACGTGCAGAATGGCCTATTGTGCAGAGTTCATTTAATGAATTCAACTCTACAACTTTTCATCTCAAGGTTTATATCAGGTTTACTGAACATAACAGTATGGTGATTAGACATCATTCGTTCTCTACGTTCATCAAAACCAACCTATTGATCAATCAAGTCTTTACTTTCATAAGGCCATGACAATGAAACAATACTTGTCCATTAGGAAATGATCATTGGATATCCCTCTATATGTTTATCCTGATACGCCGATCAAATAATCATCTGCCTATATATGCATTAGAAAACGCGTATTGAGCAATTCTATCTCAACCTTGTCCCACCATGGCAATAGAATAATGCAGTGTCACCGTTGATATTTTCTGTCTATTTCAAATTTTAAGAAAATTGACTTATGCAAGCAGGAGGATGGAATCTTTAGCCCCTAGATCTCCCAGGATTCTTTCTCAAGTTTGGTCTGTTTTCAGCTCAATATGCCACTGTCTCCAATTCTATTTGTTTACATAACCATGGTAACAGATCGAGAACTGAAAACTCAACAAGTAGTCCATAAAGTTAAAATGACGTTGTTGCCAGATCACGTGACCGTGAGTGGGAAATTTTCCAGGTAAGAAGCTTCTTATTATGCAACATCTTTCTAAGTAGTTTTCAATATCATGGCAACAGGACTAACATCTATAGTGATGTTTGAATCACCATGAAAAAAACCCCACCGTACAGGTGACAGAACAAGACAGTTTATAAAACCATGGCAAAAATATACCATTGCAATAGAGATAATACATATGTCAATTATGTTTAGAGCATTATGGCAATAGAACACATTCTGATGTTTAAGCACAATCAAACTGTCTACAGTTTTAAAGTTCATTAAGGAATTCATACTGTGTAATCCTAACTCAAGCCTATCCCAACATAGCAACGGAATAACACACAATTATTGTTAAAATTTTTCATCTAGATATTTGACAATCTTTTTACGTTTGCTTTATGAGAGTAGGAGTAGAGAGTTCCAGAATCCCCTCCCCCATGAATCCCTTGGCTGTGGCTCAAGTGTGGTCTTTTTTTCTGCTCACTGTGACATCGTCTTCAATTCTAGATGTTCACATTACCATGGTAACAAAGTAAGAACTGACAGTTCAATGAAGCGTTTGTAATAAAGTTTAAACGTCATTGTTGCCAGATCACGTCGCTGTGATTGTAAGATTTTCATAAGTAAGTAGCAGCTTATTAAGGGATACGTTTCCATCAAGTTCTGAGTAAATCTAACTTGGAACAGCCATCATAACAGCATGGTTATTGGACATTCCTTGAGTCCTGTGTTCTTCAATACAAACCTACTGAACAATCCAGTCTCAACAGTCTTAACAACAAAGCAATGAAACGGTTTCTACGTTTATTATGAAAAGCCTATCTCAACCTTATCTCACGATGGCGATAGAACAATTCGTCGTCACTATAAAAATCCTTCATCTAGATATCTGAAAATCTTCAAAAATAGCTTTATGCAAACTGGAGGAAGGGATCCTGACCCTCTAAATCTCCCTGCATCCTTACTTGAGTTTGGTCTTTTTTCAGCACGCTATGCTTCAATTCTAGATATTCACATTGCAATGGAAACAGAACAAGAAGTGAGAGTTCAATCAAAAAACAATTACTGTACCGGCGTTCAAGAAACCATGGCAATAGAACAAAACAGTGACCAACTATTGCAACAAGAAAAAAAATTGTGATGTTTGTTTACAGTACCATGACAACGGAATAATAACACATTGAGATGTTGAGTCCAGTCGCTTTAAGACAACTGAAGGAATCTGGCTCAAAGCATGAGAAGCTTATTGGCAATTGCAGTTTTTTTTTTCTTCGATACGCGAAGCAACGTGCAGAATGGCCTATTGTGCAGAGTTCATTTAATGAATTCAACACTACAACTTTTCGTCTAAGGGTCTTTATCAGGTTTACTGAACATACTAGCATGGTGATTAGATATCATTCGTTCTCTACGTTCATCAAAACGTACCTATTGATCAATCAAGTCTTTTTATTCATAAGGCCATGACAATGAAACAATACTTGTCCATTAGGAAATGATTATTGGAAATCCCTCTCTATGTTCATCCTGATACACCGATCAAATAATCAAAAGTCTCTACATTCATTAGGAAACGCGTATTGAACAATTTTATCTCAGCCCTCTCCCACCATGGCTATAGAACACTCTCACTATTCTTCGTCTATTTCAAATTCTAAGAAAATTGCCTTATGCTAGCAGGAGGATGGAATCCGTAGCCCCTAGATCTCCCAGGATTCTTGCTCAAGTTTGATCAGTTCAATTGAACTTTTTTCAGTTCAATATGCTGCTGTCAAAAAATGGTGCACATTCAGAGATTTTTGAGCTATTTTTTACCTTAGTTGGGGCAGAAGATGTTACCATCAGGTTATACAGAGTTTGATTGAATGGACAAGTCATTGGAGAGTATGGTGCCAAAATATCACAAACAAGGAGGAAATGAATAAATAAATTCAGAAAATTCAACAATACTCATCTATTGTTGCAGCAATTTCTGTTGTCCTGGGGACTTTTTTTAGCAGTTGTATACATCGCCATGGTAACAGATCAAGAACTGAAAATTCAATAAGGAGTCCATTATAAAGTTAAAATGCTGTTGCTGCCAGATCATGTGACCTTGAGTGAAAGTTTTTTCAGGTAAGAGGCTTCTTATTAGGAAACATCTTTCTATGTAGTTTTAAATAAATCTGACAGAAAATAGCTAAGGTAATCGATTCTAAAACATACAGGTTGGACGCCATTATTGCCAGATCATATGACTGGAAGATTTCCATAAGTAAGAAGCATATTTTCAAAGTATACCTTTCTACCATCTTTCAAGTAAATACTATTCGAAACAGCTGAGAAAATTGAATTTAATCGATTTTAATGTATAAAGTTTAAACGCCATTATTACCAGATCACGTGACCCTGAGTGGAAAATTTATCTAAGTAAGAAGCATCTTATTAAGGGACATATATTGTAACCAAGTTAAAGTTAATCTGACTTATAACAGCTAAGAAACAATATCGGGAAAGATTTACCGATGGACAAACAGAGCCTCTTATAGAGAGGTAAGGACACGTTAAAAATGGAAACATCAGTAGATCTTTTGAAAGAAATAATGATGGTAGCCTGTCTATGGCAGGCACATACAAAAAGGTTTGTGGCATCTACGGTTCCCATGGGACCAGGGTTGGGGACCGCTGATCTAGATGTTTACAATGTCATGGTAACAGGAAAATTCATGGAAACGGAAATATCCTTTGTACCAATGCCAAAGTTGCCATGGAAACAAAACAAGATACAACAAAATGAATATTGAATTGAAGTTTAAATCACCATGGCAACAGAGCTAACCAGTATCGAGATGTTCTCAATACCTAGGCAACAGGACTAACATTCTAGAGATGTTTAAATCACCATGGCAACAGGAAGAAAATGCACAGTTTGAGCGTTCAAGTATTCATGCTAATTGAACAAGATAGGATTTAGCTGTTCACAACATCGTGGCACAAAAGCAAACCATCGGAACAGAAAAAAAAATTGATATTCATGTTTAGAGCCGAGCGGCAACAAAACAGTAACACATTAGGAAGTTGCACCCAATAGTGTCGAGACAAATGAAGCCAGAAGCGGCAAAGCAAAAAAAATCTTTTCGACATTAAAGACGTTTTTCGACGTGCAAAGCAACATGGCGAGTGACAAGTTGTACAGAGTCCATTCAATAAATTCAATGCTATAACTTCATACTATGTTAACTGAACAAGTTTTTGTCTCTGCAATCATAACAGCACGGTAAGTGAACATTCCTTGTTCTCTTCATTAACCAAGACAAACTTATTGAATAATCTAGTCCACAAAAACAGAGTGATGAAACAATTTTCGGAGTGTATGTTCATTGCAAAGAACCGATTGAACTGTTCTATCTCAACCCTACAAAAACACAGCAATTGAACAATTCACTGCCTTAACGTTCATTAAAGAATGCCAATTGAACATGACAGTGTCTATATTCATCTCATCATGTCAATCAAGTAATCCACAGTCTCTGCACTCATTGCAGAACGCATATTGGATAATCCTATCCCACCATGTCAATGAAACAATCAGCAGTCTCTATAAAAATTCTTCATTTATATATCTAAATATCTTTTAAAGTTTTCTTTAAGTATGTAGGAGGGGTTCCAAAGCCCATCTCTCTCTCTCTCTCTCTCTCTCTCTCTCTCTCTCTCTCTCTCTCTCTCTCGATCCTTGCTTAAGTTTGGTCTTTTTGTCAGTATGCCGCCGCGGTAACAGACCAAAAACTGAAGTTCAATGAGGCGTTCACTATAAAGTTTAAACGCCTTTGTTGCCAGATCACGTGACCGTGAATGGAAGATTTTCATAACTGAGAAACAGCTTATTAAGTGTTACTTTTCTACCAAGTTTCAACTAAATCTTGACAAAACTTGATGAATTCAAATTGAATCGATTCTAAAACAAAACTTGTCATGGCAACATGGCAATGAAACAATCATCGGTTTATACGGTCGTCAGAGAAAGCCTACTGAAGATTTCTGTCTCCACCCTATCCTTACATGGCTATTGAACAATCCAGTCCCTACGTGCATTAGAAGATAAATACATTTTAAATATTCCTATCTCTATATTCATCCCTCCATATGAATCAAACAATCCACAGACCAAAAACGCGTATTGAAAATCTCAAATCTAACCCACCAATGCATTGGGACAATCTACAGTCTTTATGTCAATCCTGCTATGGCAATCAACCAATCCACGGTCTCTATTTTAATTGGGAAACGTGTATCGAACTATCCTATCTCAACCCTATCAAACCATGGCTAAGGAACAATTCACAGCCTCCAAGTTCTTCAGAAAATGCCTATTGAACTTTCAAAGCTCTATTTTCGTTCGACCAGAGCGATCACGAATTCCACATTTTCTGCATTCGTGTTGACATATGTCGAACCGTACTTTAGGCATTTCTGCAGATTTTGCTGACATACTGAAAACAAAAACTTTGCCGGAAAGTGCATCAAAATCATACAATACCTGATTTTATTGTCTGAATCCTGATGTCATTAGTAAGAAAAAAGACTGAAGAAGTATACAAGGTAAAAAAACTTTGTACATGAGGTAAAAAAAACAAAAATTCGTATACTCCTCATACAACTAGAGATACATTTGACGTAATATGACGTAAATGTCATGACAATTGAATCAAAACGTCTGCAGGAGCAATGAACATAGGGAAAATCTCTTAAGTTCCGACGAGGGAAAGCATTAACAATTCAGAAAATAGTTAAAAAATCAAATACTTTTAGATTTTAATGAATTTTCCAGTGCTTATCTAATGGAGAACGACAAATTTTTAATATATTTCTATTCAAGATTTTGGATAAGATATATTTTTTGTGATTATACACCCCTTGAATCAGTTGGTGATTTAGTGAATTCCTAGTAAAAGCCACGCATAATTCTTAGGTAGGTGAACGACAAGTCCAGGTAAGTATAGATTCTGTTCACCTTTTAAGAAAAAAAGCTCAATTTTCCTTGCAAAAAATGTAATTTAGGAATATGAACAACTAAATAATGATAATAATAATAATAATAATAATAATGATAATAATAATAATAATAATGATAATAATAATAATAATGATAATAATAATAATAACAATAATAATAATAATAATAATAATAATAATAATATTGAGGAGACTTGCAGTCACTCAACCTCCAACGGTAACCACTAGGCAACTGGTGTGAGATTGAATAATAATAATAATAATAACAACAACAATAATAATAATAATAATAATAATAATAATAATAATAATAATAATAATAATAACAACAAAAATCGACAGAACACAGACAAACAGCAAATGCCGCATGTGCGGTGAAAGAGATGAGACAGTAAACCACATAACTAGTGAATGTAGTCAACTCGCCCAGAAGGAGTATATGCATAGACACGATGGAGTAGCAACGATGATACACTGGGAACTAAGTAAACAAATGGGATTCAACCATGTGGAAAAGTGGTATCAGCACAAGCCAGAGGCAGTTTTGGAGAATGACAACCACAAACTACTCTGGGACTTTGACATCCAAACTGACCACCTCATCCAGGCAAGAAGACCGGACTTAGTAATAGTAGACACAAAAAGGAAGGCCTGCCAAATAGTAGACGTTGCTGTACCTGCAGACCATAGAGTAAAAAAGAAGGAGGGTGAAAAAAGGGAAAAATACCTGGACCTAGCAAGGGAGTTAAGGAAAATGTGGAACATGAAAACCAGGGTAGTACCGGTCATAGTGGGCGCACTAGGAACTGTCCCCAAAACGCTGAGGGAGAGACTGAAGGAGATCGGGATTAGGGGGAGGATAGAGACCGTACAGACCACAGCACTACTGGGAACTGCACGGATACTGAGGAAGGTGCTAGAGATATAAGTACTGCAACGAATAGTAGCTCTGTCATGATATGCGAAAGAGGGAGGAGACGTTAGCTGAAGACCTGAGGAGACTTATTGTCACTCAGCCTTCAGCGATAACCACTGGGCAACCGGTGTGAAACTGTAAATCGTAGAATTACTGCGACCTATGAGTACTAGGAGAGGAGGGCTGGAGACTTGAGGAGACTTGCTGTCACTCAAACTCCAGCGGTTACCACCAGACAACTGGTGTGAGATTCCAAATAACAATAATAATAATAATAATGATAGAAAATAAAAGTTTCTTTAGGAAGTACCTGCGGAACATTACTATGTATTCATTCAAATGTAGAAATCAAAAACATTCAATACTCTCGACAATCTACGATAATATTGAACGATCTTTACTCAACTTAACCCCATCATGGCCATTAAACAAGCTTTACGGATTTCAGCACGGAAACGAATCAATTTACAGTCTCTCTGTTATATGGGAAGTGTACATAGAATATCACTGTGACTATGCTCATTTTGACACAGCAATCACACTCCCCATACTCAGTGCAGTTCCCCATAATTCTATTATTAACCAATTCTTTTCTTATTAATCCTAACATGACAATGAAACAATTTACTGTCTATACATTCTATTGGAAATGCCTATAGAGCATTACTGTGATTTTGTTCATTCTGATATGACAATCACACTTTCCACACTTTTTACAGTCTAAAGTATCATTGGACAATCTTCTCTTGACTGACCCAATCATGGGTATGCAGTCTTTATTTCTTTTAAGAACTGTTTATAAATTGATTATCTGATCATGTTCATTCCACCATAGCAGTGAAGCATTCCACTTTTCTGTCTCTACATTCACTACAGAACCCCTTTGAACAATATTCCCTCCAAACTATACCACAATTGCAATGGAATAATTCACAGTCTATACGTGTTTCTGAAATTCGTTACTGATCATTAGTGTTGATATTAATACCGCCATGATTATCAAATGATCCACAGTCTGTATGTTTATCACGAAACTCGTAAGGAACAATCCTCTCTCAAACCAACCCAACAATAGCGCTTGAACATTCCACAGTCTTTCCGTCCTCCACGGAATGCCGAATGAACTTTACGGCCTCTAAGTTCATCTAGCCATGGCAATCAGACAATTCACACTCTCTGCATTCATCACGAAACGCGTATTGAAAAATCCTATTTCACTGCTTTCCTACCATTGCGATGGACCAATCCACATTCCCTAAGCTTTTTCCTGCATTGTAATTGAATATTTTTCGGTTTCGATATTCACAGTAACTGAATAAAGTTTTATCCTAAAGCTTTTTCCTGTCTTTATTTTTTTCTTTATCTATCAAAGCGCTGTATTTTGGACTTTGATCATTTTCCAATTTTAAAAGAAGGGATCCTTTCTTGGTAATTGTTCGCACCAGGTAAGATGATAATTCATGTCACCGCCATTTTGATTTTGGGAAATTTTGACTTGCTAAAGTGGCTGGAACATCACCATCACCACCATCATCATCATCATCATCATCATGACAAGATTGTTAGCTTCCGTTGTGGGACATAGACCTTCACCAAGATTCACCAGACCCCTCTATGATGGATATCGCGGAGCCAATACTTCCTGAATTTACATTTCCTATTGTTGTTGGTGGTGGCTTGAGGTTCCTGCGTTTTTTGTTTTTTTTTCATGAGATTTTTCATTATTTTCTGAGAGTTTGCTTATAGTTTTTGAGTTCTTTGGCTTAAACATACGAGTGACTTTAATTGGAGAAGTTGTTATATTGTTGGTGAGCGCGTTGATGTTCTCTTCTATTTCGTAGAGGAGTTCATATCTGTTATCCAGTTCCATTTTGAGAGATCGGGCGAGTTCTTTTTGAACGGTAAGTTGCAACAGTTTGGTGTTGAATATTTTCCCGTGTTCTATCTTGGTGTTAATTTGAATTTTGCATCTTACTATTCTGTGGTCACTTCATGCATTAACATGATTTAAGACCTGCATATGTTTAAGGATGTCACGATTATTTGTTCGGAAGTAGTCGAATTCGTTCATGGTTTTATGATCGGGGCTCCTCCAAGTCCACTTTCTATTGACTTTCTTTCCAAAGAAGGTGCCCATGATTTTGAATCTTTTGCTGTTGTAAAATTTACAATATCTTTCCTGCTCTCGTTCTGTACTTCGTATCCGTACTTACCGACGCATTTTTCAATACCTTGTCCTACTAGGGCGTTGAAGTTTCCCATAATAAAGTTGAAATATTTTTTGATTTCTTGGAGTATGAAATTTAAGTCGAATTCGTTTATCTCCTCGTCGGTTGACTGTGAAGTAGGAGCATAAACTTGAATGACATTCAGTTCGTACCCCTTTGAGAGCTGTACAGTGACACTGGCTACACGGTCTAAAATGGTTCTGAATCCAACAACATTGTCCTTGAATTTTTTGAGGACAATGTTGCTAGATTCAACAACATTGTCCTTAAAAAACTCAAGGACAAAATGTCTATTAAATCAGACGACAGTTTGTTTTAAGTTCCATCATAGGATATTAAAATTGTTTAAATTTACCAACACAAAAGAATAATTGGAAAATTATAAACACTAGCCCCAAACCTACCATATACCGTAATCATAAATCTTCCTACTTAGCGTAACCCCATGCCTACCAACTTACTGTTTTCTAAACCTACCCACTACCCATAACTCCAAACCTACCCACTAACCTTTAAACCAAACTTACTCACCAACCCTTAACCCATACCTACGTACTAACCATAACCACAGACCTACCTACTAACTCTAATCCCAGACCAACCTACAAACCATAAATCTAGACCCATTAACAAATCCTAACCCCAGACCTCAGCCATTGAATATCTCAATTATTGTTTTGATAACCTTCCTTGTAAAATATACACCAAATCCTTAATCTCACCTATTCCAAACGATTACCCTCTTCTGTATATTACCATTTCGAAATGGATCATAGTAAACAAGTCGACTATTTCTGCTAAACAGATTCTCCACGTATTTGTCTGGTGACTAAATTTTCAACCAATTTTTACCAATCTTATTTTTATTAAGCAATTTGTGGTACAACTATAGTCCTCTCTGTATACTTTGGATGTTTTCTCTTCTTATCAGGATTCCATCTGCACCACTGTACATTGTTTTGCTTTTTTCGTGGACAAAAAAGTTTTTTGATACATCAAAAATTATTCTCTCTACACAGCATATTAATACCACATCCTAATCTCTCTCAGATCTGCCAAAATATTTCTCCACATATTTCTTATTTATTTCATTTTTAAATCAGTTAATTCATTGTGTAAAAAGAATAGAAATTCAAAGAATATTTTTATTCGAAAACAAACATAATATAATAAATAACAACTAATTTATTTCTATTTGTTTTTAATTATGCTCTTGATATAGAAATAGATGCTATACTTTTTTACATGGTTGAATTATATATTGAAATTATCAAAAATTATTGTTTGAAGAATATATGTTCAAAAATGTTCATTCTTTTCAAATTTCTTAAAATCTACAGAACCTTAATAGTCTAAGTTCTACCGAATTCCACGATAAACCTAAAACAAAAAATATTGAAAAATATATGATATATTTTGAAAAGTTTGCAGCTAATGTATTCCGTACCATGGATATTCACTTTCACTCCTCCAGAAGGAATAGGTATGTAGGGCTGCTAACTATATTAGCCCCCTAAAATATAAATCACCAGAATTGATCTAAGGAGATAAATCCTGGTAAGTAACGTGTTCACTGCTCAAGTACAAAAACATGCTTAGTACACAGTTGGATTGTTAACAAAACGCAGAAATAAGAACAAACAAAGTGGTTAACAACAGTACCAGGTTTAATTCATGAATGAATTAGAATAAATGAGGACCGGAGTTTCGGAGGGATCTACCAGGATAAAAGATGTAGAGATAAGAAGAATGAAGGGAAAGGAATGTCACTAGGAAAATGTGAGATAGAGTCGATAGAATGTCCGTCAGTTTGGTCATCCTAGTTGTAGCCACTCTAAAGTTATCTTAGGAAGTCCGACCTAACTACGATGAGAGTGCTTAACTTAGATAGGATGTGTTCTTGTGATGAATATGTGGTGATGTGCATGTAGATAGTATAGTTTTTATACACACTTTCTAACTATCCTAACTAAACAGAGAGAGAAGAGAGAAAAGACGAGCTTACCTCAAGGCCGTTGGAACACGAGAGAGAGAGAGAGAGAGAGAGAGAGAGAGAGAGAGAGAGAGATTTACTGCCACATTTTAAATATTGTAAAGATAACAATCAGCTATCTGATTGACAGCTCTGTGTGACGTCAAAGGAGAAGTGACAAGGAATTTACCATTTCTATAGAGATGTAGGGATTAGTAAGCCGATCCTTTCCAAAGGGCCGATAACTCCGTATATGTATGATTTTCTTTAGCTGGAAAAGGTGGGCACTACCGGTGCAAAAGGATATATTCGGAATATATCTTAGCAGCAAACCTGTTATCAACGAAGAATGGTACTATCTTTTTTCATGGATGCATTAAGTTGTGATTACATTAGACAAATTCGGAAAGTAATGGCTCCGCGACGCGACGCCCATGTTGAAGAGGTTGAAGAGGTCTGGCAAATTCTGGGTTCCTAATTACAAAAGCCCCCCCCCCTGCAAGATTTGTTATGCACGGGGCCCCATCAATCTTAGATTCGGCCTTGGGTGACAGGACATTTATTTTATAGATGGTGTGATTTGAGATCTTTTCTTGGTTTACTCTTTGGACTTGTAAGATGTCCGCTGAAAAGATAAACAAGGAAATTTTAATGCGACAGTTTCAAATTTCAGTTTTCTATGGCTTTCATTTGAATCAACTCAGCTTTTTTTCCAACGCTCACACACACATGTATGTATGTATGATTATAAATGTTGTTATATTAGGTAGAAACTCTTATTTAGAATGTGTCACTCGAACTTGGCAACTTGTTTATTCTATTTACGTTGTCTAGTTCGAGTGATACATGAACCATGTAATGACAGGAGATTTCTATAAAATACAACGCAATTCATAATCCTTCTGTCAGATCATATATATCCATTTCTTATAATATATATATATATATATATATATATATATATATATATATATATATATATATATATATATATATATTCTAGAAATGTTTGCAGCTTCAAACACTAAATATCTATTTTTTTTTTAAATTCAAGTTTTATGTCAATTATTTCCCCATATCTGTTAATGTAATTTATGTATTTTTCAAATGGGTTTTACGTTTTACACAGATTTAGATATTATGGAACTTTGTGGTAATTTTTTTTGTTGGGATCATCAGTTGTTTACTGTTTCGGGGATTTGAAAACAAAACACTTTCACGGCTCACTAACATGGCTCCCCTTAAGCTATGATTTTAATACGCATCTTTATTTCATTTTATTCATATCAGTCATGAATAACTTTTATGTATTTAGCATAAAGTCCTTCGCTGATCATGTAAAATCATCTCATAAAGACATTAACCCTCTTGACTTATTTTTACGAGGGTTTCAACAAGGACAAAGTGTTCAATTAGTGATAGTGAAATTTTTAAGGCAAGGAAAATGAATGTTTTAACGAAATCGACTGAAGAGTTATTGAAGAACACATGGTATGAAATCGACTATAGTTACAGTTTATTCCAGTAATTTGACTTATAACTGTTGCATTTCCCCTTTTCCCACATTAGAATGGCAATATAATGTTGAGCCCAGGGCTGTTCGAAGGTACCGGTGTTTCAGACAGTCGTTGGTGGCGCCAAATACAAATGGGAAAATTATCCAATTAAACAGAATAAAAACAGTAAGAATTTTTTAAAATCCTTGATGTGAAATCAGATTTTTCAGGAATATCTGATAGTTAAATACTATCTGCTGTGATGAAACCAAGAGAAATAATTAGCAAAGGAAATTCCCATGACTGATGACAAACCAGTCAGGCTTTCAAGGGTGTTGAAGCCCAGCACCCTTGGATCGAACCTGAGAGAGCTGGATGTTCCTTCTTTGTAATATTCTGTTTAGGAGGTCCTGCTCCTAGTTTTGTTTCACTTCCCCATGGTCAGGTCGTGGCTTAACTTTGGTTTGGACATATCAATGATTCTTGATCTTTTTACAAATACGCTTCCCTGATCGTAGATGGACTCTAACATCTGAAGCTGACTTTGTTTCTCTATTGTATCAACAGGAACAAAAACAATCCTCATCTAAGTTTCCAAGCGTGGAGTTGACCATATTCTTCTCCCGTAACAACAGCAACAGCAAGAACAATCCTCACCAAATCACTCTTTACTAGTCCCGTCACGTTAAAAAAATCCAATATGTTTATTTAACATCTCCCTACCGTGATGTGAAATCACGAAGAACTGACTAGTAGCTTGCTCTCGTATCGATAGAGCCAAGTAATCAAGTTTTACATAACTACGAAAATTCATGTTAGAAATATGCATGGACTTATTTCATTCTAAGAAATGAATATATTAACAATAGAAAAGTTGCAATAATCATACTCAGTCGGAATAGGAGTTAAAGTAGAAAAATTCTTACTTTTTTTCGGGTTCACGCCCCCAGCCCCTTTAAATTAATCATGCCCCCTAGATTGGTATGCTCACTGGTTAAGAAGCGCTTGGATAATCGTTAGGTGGTTGTTATGTCTAAATAAAATGTTGCTAATTTGAGGCCTTCGCTAAAAACGGATAGGTTGATTCCTAGTTTTCGTGCGTAAAATGGTGAAAATTTCTGTTAGCCTTATAAATGAATTAAGGATTATCTTCCGCATGTAATTTGATGATACATACTTCTTCAATAACAACTGAAAAAAAAGCGTCATTCTCTTTCAGACCTTTGACGTTTCATACATTCGCCCATTCGATGTTTAAAACAACGCACGAATAAAAACAATTTGATGATTTAAATTATTCCGAGTAATAACGATATGATTAATGCATTTATTCCTTTCATATGGGAGATAATCCATTGTTATTTTCTTTTCATTCAGACCTCAAATGTTTCATACATTTGCTCACTCGATGTTAAAATCGGCGCCCAGATAAGAACAAAAAAAATCATTCAATGCAATAACAATACAGTTCATTTATTTCCTCCTTTCGTGGGGCTGATTATCCATAGTTAGTTTCAAGTCTAACAGGATTTATCATAGATCATAGATGCTGATTGGTTGACTGCTAATTCTTGGTAAATCGACGGAGAGTAAGATTTGGCTTATCTTGGTGTTGCGGTTATGTAACTTGCAAATGTTCTCGTCTGTCGTGTTTGGTTTTCTTGTTTCAAATTTTCGAATTCAGGTTTACACAAAGTTGTCCTTAAATGGTAAATATAATATATAATTCTATCGGACGGTTTTCAGATCGCAGAATACCCGCCTCCGGTTGGGGGATAGGGGTTAGCTATAGCCAGTGTCTGGGTGGTGGCTGGAGACTATTTGTATATGGCCACTTTCTTCATCCAGGATCAAACACCCGACCATCTGACCGATTGTCTGACTGTAGATTACATGCTGACAGGTAGTTGGCTGGCTGCCGATTGGATGAATTTCAGATGAAAGAGCTTTTTAATAAAATCGCTCTGGATGTGTGTTCTGTTGGTATTTTGAATCTTGTTGAGTCTGATTATAGCTTTATTTTTTATCTGGGATACGTAGTTCTCGAGTGATAAGTGTAAAAGTATGCGCACATGCATGCATACATTACATATCATGTATATAGATAAAAAAGAAGTGATTCCCAAAGTGTGCACTGCAGAGTAGTGGGACGCTGCAGTTTGCTCCCTGGGGGGAAGGAGGTATTTGAAAATTTTACCAATTCCAGATTATCGTAGCTCAGTGCATTGACGCAGAATCGCAATGATAGAAGGTGACATCTAACTGGAACAATATGAATTTCTCTATCCATATAGTGTTGAACTTCGCCTTTTCATCACTAGATGGCGCTCTTTCGATAAACAAGGTTTACTTTCTCCATTGTTCTAGAACTGTATCGAACATTCTTGGCGCATAGTAACTAAAATTGTATCTTACTATGATTTGAAAAATCTTCGTGTGTGTGTGTGTGTGTGTGTGTGTTTATGCACCGAGATAGCTCGACAACAACTGGCCATTGTACGAAGTTGATATGCTCCAGATATGTTGGCTTGCGCACCGGACACCGCAGTATCAAGTTTAAAATCGGTTAGGATAGTAGTTTTTGATAAGTGAGTGATCTCGATTTACTATGAAAATCTATTGTGAAATCCAAAGTGGCGTTTTTATGACACGATATGCGTCTTTAGTTATGGGAGGGGATTGTGAGTGAGCGAGAAAGAGAGAATCAGTTTTTATCCGTCGAATTTATCTTAATAATGCGATTAAATCAAATCATAATTACACCATTTCAAAACAATTATGTTCTGATTGTTAGTACGATTAAGGTCGATATTTGTTATTTATGGCAATTAACGACCACCTCCAGAAAAGCGTCTGATTTTTAAGTTTGAACTTCCCAAAGATTTTCATGAAACCGGGTGCGTTTTTTGAACGGGCATGCCCTAGTATGCTTAAGTGCTGATTCTCAGTGTCTTTAAAAAAAATCTTTATTCTCTAAGGGCGCTGTTTTTCGCTAGAATTATCAAGATTCCTCTGCCATTTATCGAGAAAATTGTGTAGTTACTATTTTATCAAGTCCCCATACATAACCAAATTCAAAGATTTCTTTCAGTTGAGGAGGGAAAATGTTTTTACAAAAGTCAAAGTATTTGAAAAACTTATAAGCTTCTGAAGCAGCCAGTCTGGTTCGCTCAGGACAGCAATTAAGATTGATGGAAGGCATTAGATGCACTCTTTTGAAACCACATGACGTCTACCGGGAGAATTCTTCACCCACCAAGCGATACTGCATATCTACAGATTGAGTTTCGTGTTTAAAAGATCTCATGAAAAAAATTTCCAGAAAATATACAAATTTGCCATTCAATAGAGACTGCCACACAATAAACGTATTTTTGCTGCATGCCATGTTTGGGGTGATCAATTGAAAAAAAAACTGGGAAAAAAGTGGTCAATTGAAAATTTTCGGAAAAGGGTCGATCGATTGATAAGTTATTTCCCTAGCCTTTAGTTGGATTGCTGAGAGAATCTAAATAAAAATTAAAAAAACACAAACAAAAAAAAAACAAACAAGCATGAACGCGACCAGGCATAAACTATGATTAATTTAGCATAAAATTATATGGTAAATCGGACCCATGCAAAAACCTATTTAGGGAGAGAAAAGGTTATTTTAGGCACTATAGGGAGTAGATGATTACATTTTCACCCCTTTAGCTTCATTGGTGCGGCCTATACGAGTGATACATACATAGCCAGCCAGCTAGCCAACCAGCAGGAGCAATTCGAAAACTAAAGAGAACTATGTTGGCAGTTTTGGCGACAATTTTTGTTGACAGTTTCTACGGTAGGAAGTGGTTTTTAAGATTTTTACCACGACACCCCCTTTCATAGTTAAACCTTCCCTTTACGGTCCCTTCACATGTTCAACTAAATGATTATTTGGAAATGGATACTCAGACATGTGGGGAAAGATTTAATGTTATGTTCATTGGGATATTTTGCAAAAATTGTTAAGAGAATTTCAAAGATATTTAGAGAAATTCTTGCCTTTTTCCTACAGCTACCGCTCCTCTCTTGAAGTTACTCACGACCCCTTTTAGGGGCACGCCCCACTCCCCGGTTAAGAACAACTGATTTAGAGAGAAGTGTTGCTTTTAGATCAGGGATGTTCAGAATGCAAAGAAAAAGAAACGTTCCTCTTGGTTCCCTGAACGATTTATTGTCAAACTCATACTGGGTTTATTTTTCCTTACCCACCAACCATGACAAGTTCAGATTTCCAGTTAAGACTAAAAAATAAAAAAAGTTATGAAATTTGAGTAGAGAAAGAAGAGAAAAGAGGGAGAGAGACTCTATCCCTACGTCATCAATCAACGAAACGGAAGAAAGAAAGAAAGAAATGAAGATAGAAAAAGAAAAAGAGAAAGTGGAAATCTATCGACGCTAGATTGAATTATCTGGTGTCGCTAAACAGATTATTCTAATTACATTTTAAAATTCAAAAAAAAAATTTTTCTCTATTTTTCTCAGACCCACTAGGAACTAGAAATTTTGTGCACATTCTCCCCCCCCCCCCCAATAAGTAAGGAAAACTTTTGTATTTTTTTTTGGGGGGGGATTTTTATAAATCCGACTCAATGGCTGACATAGTTGTTTTCGGAGTGAAGTTTGACCCTGAAGCAGCCAGCCTTGTGAAAGATGTAAATGGATTTTTCCGTTATGTAACGTTTGTGGGTTCACACTTCAGGACTATTATTGAGAGATTCGCCAATTTAAAACGCGGATTTTCGCAAAACATTCAATTGTTCTGACTAATATTCTGTTGAAGGCATCTTAGATTTTCCTCTGTACGTATCATGATAGCACCATCTGGTTAGGAATACTCTAGGCCAGTGGTTCTCGACTTTATTCGCTTACTATCCCACCTAGATAGCTAAAAAATGTCCGCCTTAGTGTGTTAACACTTACCTAAATGATACATTATGGATGTCCGATTGGCGTAGTTGATAACCTCTCAGACGACCTGAGTTCAAACTTCGGTCTTTGCAGGTTGTGTCCACCTTTGCATGAATCCATGGATCTCCAGCTATGGGTCAAATATTTCCAGTCTTGGAAGGCAGCCGGTCTAGGAGAAATATTGACTTCAATGGAGCCCCATTACGTCGGTTTGACATACAATTAGACATCCTTTCTGGCTTTCTTCTGGACCACACCCGCAATACCAAGAAGGGGATCCCGACGGTTGGATATCCTAGGATATCTCCAAGGAACACCCCAGTATGCGCCCCTCGTATGTCGGTGTTCCACCGTGTGTGCAGACAGAATGGAGGTTGTTAAAGAATATTCAATCTTTAATTAATCTTCCTGCAAAATCTCATGTTACTCGTGAATGAATATAACTTCAAAAGGGACATCTCAGTACTCTCATGCACTGAAAAGATTAGCCAAAAATATTCTCGTTTTCATTAATTTATTTTGTCGACAATTGATTAAAAAAAAGAATATTTTATGGTAATCCTATTACATCCATATACGTCGAAATAGATCTGATAAGAGTTTTACAGGACAATCAATTAAAAGTTATTATTCCTGAGTTTCAAATAATATATATATATATATATATATATATATATATATATATATATATATATATATATATATATATATATATATAAAGTTGCAATGTGTTCATGTATGTAGATATGTATGTTTGTACTCTTATAACTCGAGGACTATCTATCCTAGACAAAAATAAAATAAGATAGAATTAGAATCGAATTCAGCACGCCTCGGTCTACGCCTTGAACGTATTTTACGTCGATTTCAGAGGAAGAAGGAAAAAAACGACCATATTGATGTAAGGCATCCCAGAATTGATCGAAATGAAAAGAACAGATCCTATCTCTGCTCCAGATGATGTCCTCTAGTGGGTCAGTAGTCTTTCGAACATAAACAAACGAGATTTAGTTTTACGAAGATTTAGTACGATAAAATAAAATGCAAAGTTGTTACTTAATACTGATAATTGTTTTGAAAATTTGGAATTTTTAGAACTTTGTTTATTTGAGGTTTATTATGTTCCCTAAACACCCAAATACAATTTGTCTCTCGAATATTTGAAATAAAATACAAAGTTTGTAAGACTGATAACTGATGACGGTTTCGAGCTAGGATCTGTCCTTTTCGATCCGATCAATTCTTGGGTGCCTGTCGTCAGCGAGGTCCCCAAAATTAATTTTCATACATTTTTTTCACATTTTCTGCGTTTCATTTTTGGTCCTGAAATTTATCCTACTGACAGCCAGATTGCAGGTTTCGCTATAATCTTGCACTCTAAAAGTAGGTCACAGCGGTTAAAAGATCTATCCTCAAAGTGAACAAAATGACCCCAACAGTTTTAAATGATTATTACACCCTTTGAGTATCAAAACACATTTTCTTTCTTTGTGCCTGATTTCTTTCTCCATGTTTTTCCTGTTTGGGATTTCCTGTGTAATATCATGAGGTTTGAACTGCAAAGGCTTATACTACACACGACAGGAAATCAAATATTCTCCTTGCATGAAATTTATTTTGGAGACCTTGTCCCACTTTTTTTTCCTTCAAATTATTAGTAGCCAACTTTTTGACATAAGAATGTTGGGGATATGGAATGCTAACGTTATAACATTCAATACACAGCTAAGACGTGTGAACAGTAACTCTTTTCTCAGGAGCATTTTTTTTCAAAGAACCATGCTAGACGCACATGATAAACATCACGGTAAACATAAAAAATGAATGTGCAGTTTTAATTTTATTAACAGTGTATATAATCAAAAGAAGGATATAAAATAACTATTTTTTTACGATCAAAAGTTTGTGAAATCAACTTTTTTCTACCAAAGATAATCAAACATGTAGTTTTCTCATTTTTTTGAGAAAAAATTAATACAGAGTTTTAATTTGATTATTTTGGAGACCTTGTCCAACTTTTTTCTTCTTCACATTATTAGTAGTCAATTTTTTAACAAAAGAACGCTGAGAACATGGAATGCTGACATTATAACTTTCAATACACGGCTTAGACGGGTGAACAGTTACTCTTTCCTTAGCAGCATTTTTTTCGAAGTACAATGTAACATGTACAGGATAAACATCATGGTAAGCATCACATGGATCCTATGAGATCCTACGAGAACATACGAGATTATGTGCGTGAAGATAAAGCAAATTTTGACGGTATTGCCATCGTGACGCCAGATAGAACGGAGGGATCTTTGAGAACGGTCTATGTCCAACAAAAGACTTTAAAAATTTGTTGGTGCTGCTATTACCGAAGATTATGATAATTATGGTTCGATGATGTCATAAAACAAAGTTGTATTTTCCTTTTAAGAAATCTAATATCGGTTTCAACAGGCCCGTTTCAAAAGTATTTGATGTCCCTAGGCAATGTCCACCGCAATGTACTTGATTTGGCCTGCGAGTCGTACTGCTTACTCCCGATTATATATATATATATATATATATATATATATATATATATATATATTACGCGAAATCGGTGAAACTGCCAATTTGGCGAAATTTTATTATTCTTTTTTTTAAACATAAAAATAAATGCGAAGTTTTGATCTGATCATCAGTTCATATGATCAAAACAAAGATATAAAGTTTATGTATAAGTTGGTGAAATCAGTTTTTTTTTCACCAAAGACATGTAAAAACAAAAAGAATTAATACATTGTTTTAATTTGATCATAAGTTTATTCAATCAAAACAAGGCTACAAAATAACCATTTTTATGATAAAAAATTTATTGCAATCTAAGTGAAACCAAACTATTATTTTTTACAAGAAGTTGAAAAATTTCGCCAATAGGGTAATTTCACTGATTCGACGTCACATATACATAGGTTCAATAAAGAGTCAAGAATAGATCTCAATATGAATGTAAACATACATTTTCTATGACTGCTATTTGATAATATAAATCTTAATTTTCATTTTTCCAACTGAATTTCGGGCCACTGTCAGTTATTGAAAAATTTGACTTCACATCGGGGAATTTTCTTATTTTACGCTGTTTGATTTATACATGTTTCCATTCTTCCATTTATATTTGAAATGCCCTACTGTCTCAGACGCATGATAAGCACACCATGACACTTGGCACTCTGGACGACTACCCTTATTTCCAGTACCCGTAGGTGTCCAATACAACCAGGTTATTTTATTGACATAAAACACCATTTATTTTCGTTTGTTATGTACAATTAGAAAATAAAACTTACATTGTTTCTGTGCAGAGAGTTTAGGATATGGTAAAACGGTGGTCACTCTTTTCAAACTTTATATTTGTGACCTTGTCAGAGATATTCATATGCAGTCATTTTTTTTTTTTTTTTTTCTACCGCTGTCCCATTGAAAATAAATAGATTTCAAATTAACACCGTCCTGGTCACAAAGGCAAAGTTCGAAGGAAATAATAATTGACATTTACTTTACTTTCTGGAAATAATCAGTTTGGAACTAACACTTATAGACCAGGAACCTTCAAGTTGTATTGTGTTATCCATGAAACTTTTGATTCGAACGAAAGCTAATAATGACGTCTTATCCAAGAGACAGACCTGCAAACGGAGAAGCATGCAACGCGCACATGAGAGAATCATGCTCGATCTCACATGGAGAAATCACAAGACAGCATAGTATATAAGAAAAAAAATGGGAGTCAGAGACATCATAGAATCTATTAGAAAACTTAAATGGCAATGAACAGACTATGTTGCAAGAATGGCTGACAACCGATAGACATCACAACTCACGACATGGATCCCTTGAGATCACATACGAAACCGAGGCCGACGGAATACTAAATGGAGAGATGAACTAGACAAATTCAAAAAATACTGGCTCTGCAACGCCCATGATAGAGAATTGTAGTGGATCCGGGGGAAGGTCCATGTCCAACGACGGACGATAAAAGACTGATGATGATAATGATAATATTTATCACGCAGGAGAAAATTATAGTGTTTTTTCTCCTTTGAAATTTGTTGGCCTGTCTTGTTTATATACGTAACATCAGTCTTCTCTAAGGAATAACATAGAACAAAAATTCAGTTGGTTCCCGATTTATGACCAAATTCTATAAATCTAACCTTTTACAAAAAGGTTTCACCATGAACTTTTTGCTTTGGCTATAAGTAATTTTTTCACTATTCCAACTAAGTTGCAATAATTTTTTAAATAGATTTTTGCTTTCGGTGTGTACACCAGTATTATTTATAAACAATCATTATCATTATCATTATGATCATCATGATCATGATCATGATCATGATCATGATGATCATTATTATTATTATTATTATCATCATCATCATCATCATCATCATCATTATTATTATTATTATTATTATTATTATTATTATTATTATTATTTAAATCTAGTATTCATCTCCATCTTCATTTTCCAGTTTTTGTAATCGCAACTTTGATGCACTGGCGGTCATTGTGAAGCTGCGATGAAACAGCATTTGGAAAATTGAGATGAAGGTTAATAGTTGTTTTAAAAAAATAGAAGTAAATCCTTATCATTTACAATACTTAATCTTATAGAAATGAATAATAGCAAATAATTGCCTTTATAAACAATTTAGGCATTTGGCCATGTTTTGCCATTTTTTACTTGATTTTGGTCAGAAATATCTCCAACAAGACGGCAACCCAGGTTGGTCTATTCTCTGGTCTTCCTCAGTTGGATATATATTTTTGAAAATCTGGAGTCGTTTTTGTCCTTGGTATGATTGCTGTGTTGCACCATGAGATGAACCAATAATTGATTCCATGATCATTATCAGTCATTAAAACCAACTGCTGGACAAAGGCTCTTCCAATGTCCTTCCATGTCGATCGTGACTGTGCGAACTTCTACCATGTCCCACTTGCCAACCATTTTATCTCACCTCTTCATCTTATGACTGGTCTTCTTTCTGAGTCTGTTATCTCCGGGTCACCACATTGTTAACCTTTAGCACCATCTGTTATATTTATTTCTTGCTAGGTCTCCATTTTTGAACTGAATCCCTTGAAAACAAACACAGAATTACTCAAAGAGCAATGGAAAGAGCAATGCTATGAACCCAAACGTCACATACTGAAAACCCTTAATTAGTGATGCGTAACATTTTTTGCTTCATGCCCAACCTCAAATGCACTAACTTTACCCCTTTTATGATAAAAAGTAATATATATATATATATATATATATATATATATATATATATATATATATGTATATATATATATATTAATTATAAGTATGTAAAAGAAAGCGAAATGTGGCTCTACTTGCTGCATTATATATGTATATATATATATATATATATATATATATATATATATATATGTATATATATATATATATGTGTGTGTGTGTGTGTGTGTGTGTGTGTGTGTGTGCATGCGTGTGTGCGTGGTTCTCCTTGCTACATCTCGTATTCTTTTACGTACTTATAATTAATTTATTAGCATTCGGTCAAATGTTGCGGTTTCATGCTTTCATGCCTTTCTATTATGAAGGGAAAATTAGTTACTATGGAACATATGTTAGAATTAGTATTTGATAGTACTGTGCAATTAGAAATTAACCCCCCATATATATATATATATATATATATATATATATATATATATATATATATATATATATATATATATAAATATATATATATATATATATATATATATACACACACACATATATATATATACATATATATATGTGTATATATATATATGTATATATACACACATACACACACACACACATATATATATATATATATAGAGAGAGAGAGAGAGAGAGAGAGAGAGAGGGGGGGGGGAGAGAGAGAAAGTCTAGAAAGCTTTCCCTCTTCAAACACTGAATATATATATAAAAAAAGCTTTTTTTCTTCTAAGATTTATGTCATTTCACATATTTATTTCCCGCTATCTGTTATATCTGTTAATATAATTTTCTTTGGTGTTTTCCATATTTTACACAGAATCTGATACTACGATGCTATGCATATTTTTTCTTGTTGGGTTCATCAATTATCTACCATGTAACTGTTTCTGGGATATATATATATATATATATATATATATATATATATATATATATATATATATATATATATATATCGATGCTTTCACGATTGAGATTACCAGCAAATGCAATAGTGGGTGATAATGCAGAAGCCAAATAACTGCTTTCAACACAAATCCTCATCTCATATATTCTCGGTCTATTCGTCCCTTTCAACGCAATAGATATGTGTTTAAGAAATGGACGTATTTGGTCCGACAGAATGAATTATAAATTGCATTATATAGAAACTTATTTGAACTGATTTCCAGTCGTTAAGCAGTTAATGTATGATATAACACAATTTATGATTCATTTTGTCGGACCAAATATAATAAACGAGATAAGAACTCAGGTTGAAAGCAGTTATTATGCCTTTGCTTATATATATATATATATATATATATATATATATATATATATATATAAACTTCTGTGCGACGGGCTGAGTGGTGCCAACGACGTTCACCAGAATTTTCTAACCTGGTCTGTCCAATGCGAGTTGGTAAGCATGGGTCAGGTTTGCATTGCACGATTCAAGGTCTCGGGTTATGACATCGAACCAGCGGGGACAAGGGCGTCTCTGGGTCGTTTACAGCCAGCCTGCTGGGGGTGAAAGTTAAAGATGCGTTGGGTATTTTGGAAGGAGACTTATTATATATGTGCCATCGAACTCTTCACTTTGCTCTGAGGTGGGAGGCGGGTAGCTGTTGCGTTAGCTCTCTTAGCCTTTCATTGGTAACAATCATGAACCATCATGTGTCTTTGGACAAATGGATCGTTTAGCGACCAGGTCACAGACCTGTACAGGAGGACCGATGAGGCCGAGGCATTGCACACGTAGATCTCTGTTCCGTGGGTGATGTTTCGGTGTCCCAACAATGGTCCATATAAAGACCGCATAAATGCTTATGCCAGGAGTCAGCATTTATACAGACACTATGGTATCATATGACAAGGAATTAAGTCAAGTCTTAAGATGAAACAGTTTTTCAGCCCCGGAACGCCTTCCGCTCTTCACATTAAAAATACAAAATGACCCCAAGTATATTCAAATTGACCCATTGTTGGGCGTACAGACTCATTGATCTAGATATAAAAGTTTGACAAATATTCATTCCCAAAAGAGTCAGATTAAAAGACTTAGTACAAACAAGAAGTAAATGAATTCTACGACAATTTGAAACACATGTCAACTGAGATTTACACCCTCTTCATTATCCACCCATTAAAATTTCTAAAGACGAGCACCGGATTATGTGATTTATATATTTTGGTCATTAAATTACAGATTCCCACAAGAGAGCATTTAATTATCTGGTGGCACCAATTTACTTCCGTTGCTTCGAGCTGCTCCTTCTGATGTCCTTGGGGTACTATATTCCTTTTTATTGCATATATATATATATATATATATATATATATATATATATATATATACATACATACATATATATATATATATATATATATATATATATATATTGCAATACAGTGGAAATTTGTTCGTTGGTCGTTAACTGCCTTACTAGCACTCCAATGTTTCGTGCCACAAGAATCATTGAAATTCTTTTTTCCAACTTGGCCAGGACATAGGATTTATCTTCGATTGTAAGCTTTCGCTGTCCCATGGCAGCACTCAGAAGATTTAGAGCGCTCCAAAAGCTTGTGGGCAGAGCCATCCGCTCGGGGTTGGGTGGCAAATGCTGGATCAGGCTCCTCACTGAGGGCGACGGGTTTTAAAGTTGTAAGATTAGAGTCAGTAAACGATAATGGTGCACTACAATTGTTTCAAGTAACAACGACCTGATGTTCCCATTTAAAGACTATTATTATTATTCGCTAATGCTCACTCAGTTGTGACAGGTCATGTGCTATCGTCAACGGTCAAAGTTCACTATCTGATATCTGGATCGTGCGATGTGTTGTTCTTGCTTATACCTCGAGAAATTTGGATATAATGCACATTGTCCTGTTGCTCTTCATACGCTTTGAGTTGTTTGAGTATCGTGTTTCGATGAGATATTTTCATAATCATTTTCTGACTAGCTTTCGTCTCATGTTATTGTAACTATTTATCACACCACTGGAAAATACCCATAAGAAATGACGAGTTTATTCATGCATGGATCAACCCTGAGGAGCCTAAAGCTATTTTATTAGGTAATTTATTTTTAATGATATAAGT
The DNA here is from genome assembly GCA_963457665.1 of Thysanoteuthis rhombus. NCBI lineage: Eukaryota > Metazoa > Mollusca > Cephalopoda > Oegopsida > Thysanoteuthidae > Thysanoteuthis > Thysanoteuthis major. The sequence continues at coordinate 81,930,457 of OY735199.1, forward strand.
ATTCTAATTTCAGGTTTTTTAAAAAAAAGTCTCAATTCATCTCAAGCTGTCGTCACGAGCTGTGTGATCAGACACGAAGTATTAATGACGTAATTTTTATTATGTCATATTAGAAGAGTACATCATTTGAGCGCAAACAAACAAATGTAAACAAACAAATCAGCAGAACATTTTGTGTATAAGCTCAATATATATTTAGATTCAAGTTGTTTGGGTCTATTATCGTTTTTAATCCATCGATTGCGGATGACGGATATTTCCCCCGTTGTTCTATGGATAGGTCAACAAAATTTCTTTTTTATTGTAATTGATGAAAAATCAGTTCTATTTATGAGTACGGGGCTTTTATCATACACTGGACACTGGAAAACATGCAATGGATCATCTTGCAATGGACAAGGTCTTTTATCTTGCAGTGGATAACTATCACTCTTCACTACCCGTCGTAGTTGATTGATTAAATCTCATCTGCTTACTTTAAAAACTACGATCGTAGAATAACAGCCCAGAAATTGTGATGAAAACCACAATGAAAAAAAAATGTCCAACAGATAATCATAAAATTGTAGATTACTTTGAAATGAAGTAGTTCCCACCCGCTGGCTACGGCTTCAGCTGCCCCTGCTTGGACACCACATAACAATTACTACTTACTCAGCCCACTTACAATGTATGAAATAGACTTAGAGGCGACAAGCACCCGAAGTGGCGTCACCCTGTGCTATTTCACTAATAGCTGGAAGGAGACAATTCCTTTCTTAGGGGCATTAGTGTAAAGTGAACTGAACTGTCCCATCCAGAGTTGTAACTGCTCGGCCACTTCGCACCTCCCATTGCTTTGAAAATACTTGAAGAGAAAAAGAACAAAACAAGGTACGTTCATGATCTCCTACTAATGTCAGACGAATTGAATGGAGAAAGCAAGAAAGCTGGTTTTCACATGAACTTCAGAAAAAAAAAGAAACAAATGTCACGTACAACAAACATGTTGAGGACAAACACACTAAGGTCAAAATTTAAAAAAAAAAAAAAAGAAGATAGTAGACCATTACATCTACCCATGGCAACGAATCTCCATGAAATCCTCGAAAAGAAGAAGAAGAAGAAGAAGGATGTGAAGAATCACTCTTAGTTGGCAAGCTTTCGGTAGAGCAAGAACAGAAAAATACCATTAGTTCTAAAGAGAATGATATTCAACCAATACTTTCCCTGATAGTCAACTGGAGGGGGGGGTGAAACAAACAGATTGACCTTCAAAAGGAGAACCATGCAACGTACAAAGGAGAGAATCGTGCTCAACATCACATGGAACGATCATAATAGAGCACAGTATATTAGAGGGAAAAACAGGAGTCAGGGATATCACAGAATCCAGATGGCAACGGACTGGTCACGTTGCAAGACACTCAGACAACCGCTGCATATCACGACTCAAGACGTGGATCCCCAGAGATGCGAAACCGCGACCGGTAAAATATTTAGATGGTGTGTACGAACTAGATAAGTTCAGAAAGTACTGGCTCCACGACGCTCATATTAGGGAGATCTGGCGAATCCTAGGGAATATTTATGTCTGCCAAAGGATGGTAAGAGAATGATGATGATGATGATGATGATGAAAACAGACTCTTCAGAGTGTGAACCTGTTCCTGCATTCCAAATGATATGAGAGTAGTTGCTCGAAAAACGTGACCTGTGGCCTCTGGATAAGAAAAATACCATGAGTTCTTTTTTAAATGAATTTGCCTCAGCCTGTAACTACGAAGAGAAAGATAATGAAAAAGTGTTGCAATTCGTTCGTAAAAAATGTTTTCTGAAGGAGAATAGTTTTTGTTTAATTTTTTTTCTTTCTTGGGGAAACCGGATATCTGCAATTCTCCCCTTCCTATAACCCAGTCGGAATATTAGTAAGTTGGTTGCCATTTGGGCCATTTTATAGCTAAATCTAGCCTTTTTGAGATGCATTTGGTCATTAACTTTTTGGTTTGGCTATATTTAAATTTTTAGCAATTCTGATTTTGTTGTATTAATAACTTTTAGTAAGTATTAAGAAATAATGCATAAAACATTAAAACCCTGAAAATGAGAATTTACCATTTCAAAAAAGTCAAAATGGCTACAAATTAAAATATAGCCAAACCAAAAAGTTAATGGCTAAATGCTTGAATTTTTCCTGTTACTTAGATACTCAGGCTTTCTATGTAAAATTGCTATAAAAAAAGCAGCTGAAAAGTTCAAATGAAGGTAGGTAGTAGTTTTAAAATTGAAATAAATTAATCCTAATGATTTACAATACTTGATCTAATTAGAATTAATAATAGACCAATTAGTTTCGTAAACAATTTTGACATTTGACTATTTTTGACGTGTTTCAGACAAGAAACATCTCCATCTATCGTGCAACCTTGATTAGTACGGTCTTTAAAGAACAGAAAGATTCCATTATCATCGTCTCAAACCGATCTCCACCCAATTCTTCTTCTCATGGATATTCCTTTCTTTCAACTACCCAGGCCTAGGGGTGCCAGATTTGGCCTTTTCGGAAAGAATATGGCCATAAACGTTTTGGTCGGGCCATACCTAATTTTTGGCCATTTTTCATTTGTTCCGAAGATTTTACTTAAAAAATAGAAAAAAAAGTGAACTCTTATTTGCTGCCATTCGTACGGAACAAAATTATTTACTTTGTTGGAGTAGCATTTTTAATAAATTCTTATTTTCGGTGTATATAGCAGTAAGGGCATGTTTTATAAATATTTTTGTATTTGGCCAGTTTTTAGCCCTATTTTGCGTCTTCGTGGCCAAAAAGGTCTCAAACTATCCGGCAGCCCTGCCCAGGCCCCTTTTACCTCATTAGCACCACAACAGACAAGCCTCTTAGATTCTTGTTGGTAACTTTTCCATATTTATTGTTCATTTGACCCCTTAAGTACATTGATAACTTTTAGTGTGCGTGCGTGTGTGTGTGTGTGTGTGTGTGTGTGTGTTGATTCCTGGAAGGCTCTGATGGAAGCGTAATAAGTATAGAATCGGATCAGGGATATACAGTAAGAGGGCGGGGCAAGAGGGCGGGGGGCAAAGTAGATTGAAACTGAAACATATGAGAATGTGTTGGGAGGAGGTGTAGGAGGAGGAGGAAGGTAAGAAAGACGAGGTATGTGGGTTGGGGGCTAGTTAAAGATGTCGATAAGCTGTGAGAAGAGAAGAAACGAAGAGATATACGAAAGAAGATTACGCAAGAGTGTACGTGTGCACGTATGTATGTACGTGTGTGTGTGTTCGAGAGAGGGAGAGTGAGGAAGAAGGAGAGAGGAGGAAGGGGTGTGATCTGAAGAAAGGGTTGAAAACTTCTCTGGGGCTTTACCCTATATCTTTAACGGTAACACAATCTACCGTATTTGCCGGACTATAAGACGAATGGTTCTCAAGAGTGTCTGGAGAAGCATCGCTCACAGCAACTCACCCAACCTCCATAACTGTTCGTATCGAACTCCAGTAGACTGCCCCCTAGTCATAATACCAGTGCATTGGACTCAGAGAAATATTTGAGGCTACGATTTATATTCCTGCTACAGCCTACCACTTCATGTAAATGCCTGCCACGCATTGATTAAATATTTCGATGCAATATTTTGGAATTATTATTTTACATGGATAACCAACAAATTTAGTTAATCTAATCCTTATAAATCTAGGAGTATTAGAATAGAAGTTTTTTTCTTCCTACCTATCGTACACGATTTCTGTTTGGCTGATTCGTCTGGCAACGATTGGCAAAAGATTGCCCGATAGCCATTTTAATGGGGTGCTCCATAAATATAGCCTTGTGCCAAACTTCCCATAATCTAACCAATACCTTCTTTGAGAAGTGAAGAATTGACAAATGAGTAGACCCCTAAAGACAAAGAAACAAACATGTTTTGTACTCGAATGCATACATTTAATACGCACTCAAACTAGGAAGCACTCAGAGAGCGCATACCTCTGTAAACATTCAGCACAAACTCGATCGAGAAGCTATTCCTAAATCAGCCCCCAAATTCAATCATTCTTTCCTCCCCCTATGGCCCAAACATCCACAAATTCAATTGAAACTCATTGAGAACTTTTGGAATTATCGTGTGGCCTGACATGAACGATACATAAATGGATGAAAAAAACAAAACAAAAAAAAAACGAAACAAGCAAACTAAAAACAGAAAAATACTGCTTAATCAGAAAAGTATTCCTGGATCTGCCCTCAATTTTGACAAATTCTTCCTTACCCCCATCACTCAACGTTCCACAAAAAAAAAAAAATCAGTGAATTACAGAGAACTTTTGGAGATATCGTGTAGACAGAGAGAGAGACAGACAGATGGAAAAGATGGAAAGACGCGACTGAATACATATACCTCTCCAACGTTATTTGTGGAGGTGAAGATGAAATTAACCTCGATAGACGTACAAATCAAGGCGTGTCTAGGATATAGCTCGTGCCCAGCACGCCATTGGAAGGGGTGCCACTGAGCAGTTTCTATCAAAGTCAGACAAGCTATCCTCGGTTGGTGAAAAATGACTTCTTCTTCAGACGTATTATCTGTCTTTGATTATCATGGGCGCAGTGCACTAAGATGACCGGACTGCTAAACCACTTATGTAAATTATTCGATGAAAAGTGCTGGTAGCTCCGCTGGGTGTATAACAAGAGAAGAAACTGAAAAGAACAAACATAATAAAAACGAATCTGAGTATATCATAGACCAATTCGTATTACTGAAAACACGGCAGGTGCAGTTGTGATTATCATTTAGTGCCATAATTTGTTTATTTGAAGAATAATTAGCTTGGCTTGTATTTTTGATCTGATATTATGTTTAAGTTATCAATAAGATGGATGCCATTATTCAAGGTGTTTGATTTGCTATTATTATTATTATCATTATCATTATTATTATTACTATTATTATTATTTGTGTTGCCAACTAAAGGAATATTGCCTCGCTAGTTTGACAACCAGCAAGCGCTAGAAATAGCCTTTACGGAACAAAAAAAACATACAGCGTGCAGAAATGGTCAAACAATGGTCTAAAATAGATAAAATAACTGCACTAATTTGGCAATTTTCGCACTGCCAAAACAAGGACCGCGCTAAAATTTCCACGAAAAGTGCAGATCTTGGAACACTGCCATAGGTATATATTCCGTAGACACACCCCTGCATACAGATCGATGGTTTCTTTAATTTTCAAATGAGTAATTTTACTTCCAAGAGTTGTCAGAATTATAGATCTCATCCTTTTTGTGGCTTTTTTTCATTGTTTCAACGTTTCCACTGATCCAATTTTCGACTGTCTTTAAGTGTGCAATCCGTATGGAAGAAGGCTGTCCCTTTTTTATCAGATAATGTAGAATAGAAGTAGATGACGAAAATGTTCTGCTGAGGATTAGAATAAACAGTTAACACAATCAATCCAATTTAAGTGCTTGTTAAACAAATATTCACGTACAAGCATATTTGTTATTATTGATATTGACTATTTTTTTTACCTTCATCTTAATTTTAGTTGCTTTATATCACAATTTTGATTCAAATGATTTTCTTACGGCAACCATTAAACAGCGACCAACCAGCCAAAGAGACTGCAGATTCTTCTCTCTTTGAGTGTCTGTATCTATATGGCTATTTACCTATCTGTGTGTGTGTGTGTGTGTGTGTGTGTGTATGCATTTGTGTGTGTATGTGCGTGCATATGCATTTGTGTGAGTGCATACCTCCAGGTCTGAAAACGTTTTTATCGTGTGCTTTATTTGGTTTCTATGAACATTTTGGATGACCACTGCCAAAATCTTTGGCTAAAAGATCTATTGATTTTAGATTAAAAAAAAAAAGATCTTTTTTATCAAGATGATATTCAGATAATTAGTTCTGGTACACGCGTTGGCTCCGGTGGTTAATTTATGCGAGGTATCATTAATTATTTCCTATTTACTATTGTTATTTTTTGAATTGTCTCGAACGAATAAGAGTGCAGATCCAGATTGAAAGATAGAGCTATTTATTCAATAAGTTATACTTAGTCCAGATTTGCCACATGAGTACTGGGAAGATAGTATTGAGCTCTATTCAAGTGGAGACGACTTGCTTGATAACAACCAGCCAATAAATATGAATATTGTCTTTTAGTGAGGTTCGAACTTCAATCATTGGTACTAGTGAAAACTACATAACTATCTCCGCCAACATACACTCATAATTTCAATAATATAGACAAGATATATCCAGAAAGTGTCCACCCATGAATATCAACAAAATAGTCTATCTGAGATAATGACGTCATAAACCACTTCAAAGTACTCAAGTGGGACCTCCTACATCAAGCGTCCCTTCCACTTTTCCAAGCAGTCTGCAAAATCCTTTTTTGGGGTCGCCTGTGACTGGTGACCCTCACTCAGTCTGATCTCTTCCCACCCACGTCTACATCGTGTTCGGGGCCTGCAGAAGGGTTGTAAACAAAGTTGTTTGACGCTTCTTCAAGTTTGGGTTAGCACAGTTGCAAAGTGAATTAACCGAAAATATTGACTTAAGGAATGAAGAGGAACGCCTATGTAAAGTTAAACAATAAGGAAAGGCATTGGGTTACAAACTTCAATTTAACCCTTCAAGTCGCAAAAAAATGGCGGTCTATTGGTCAGGTCTACGACGTATCTGCTGGGATTGCAGTACTCGAGTGGCGAAAATGAGCAAAGTTGGCGTTGACAGGGAACAAGAGAGTCCAGCCTTCAGTTACGATTGGTCAGCACCTCTTTTTGTAGTCCTGTACTTAATTAGATATCTTTCAGACTTTAGCTGAACCGCAAACTTTGGCAATACTTCGTCTTGCAGACTGGAGAGATCGCCAAGTCTACTATGGTCTTCTTTCAGCTGCCTTTTAATGGCATCTGGGCTGCCGTCTCCAGTCGTCTGCTCTCAATGGACGGTTTCCAGGTGTATTCATGGAGAATCCATACTAAGGGTTAAAACACTGATTTCATTAAAAAAAAATCTGCAGTTTCATTGGTTAGCTTCCTCCCACCATATATTTGAATGGATACAATTATACAGATTTCCTCAATTACTATATTGATCATTGGCTAATGAGTAATTTCGTCATTTCAACCCCATTTCATTTATCTTGTGAACAGGAATTACTATTTCTCAAAATGCTAGTTTCTCATTTTGCAGATCTACTCTCATCCGCCCTAAAAGGTCTACCACCCTCTTAATGCAATTTCAACCAATATTCAAATCAAAGGTATATTTTACCTACAATTATTGTTTCTCTACTGTTTCTCGTTTTCTTGATAATTTCAATGACTGATATTTTTAGAGTTTTAATGCAAAGCGTAATTCAACCTTTCCTTTTTTCTCTTTTACATTGTTTTTGTATCCAAATAAAATCAAGTGTCACTTTTGACACTCAGGCAGCCTCATTCTTTGAAACAAACATCCATTTCGATTTACGGCCACTTGTCCTGTCTGACCCTTATTTTGGGACTAGCATTCGTGCTTCTGTTATAAATTTCTGTTCTTAGTAGAATTTAACTCTTGCAAAATCTCGATCAAAACTGCAGCAACCATCAACCAAATATGAGCGTAACTCTTCAGGTAAGGGAGGCAAGGGGCTCATATGCCTTGAAAATGTATGTAGTTTTGTCCGAATGGGGGCGTATTTGCCTCTCTGGCGCCGACGCCTATGCTTCAAAAATCTGCTCATCAGCTATAGCGTTACACATTATCAGGTTCTTAACTGCATTCTCCTTAATCTCGCCATTAGTTTTCAGTTAGGTTCCGCGTTTCAGTTCTATTGGTAACTCTCGGGAAGATGCATCAGTTGTATACCCTTTTTTTAAAAACTAATTGAATGTTCGTGTTCCCGATGGTTAAGCTTGCTCCATCGGAAGCTTGCCCGAGTGATTTATCAAATGGTGGGATACTTTCTGGACATTCCTCGTGTTTATGGGGGAGGGGCCTCGTATTAGTTTAGTGGTTATGATGCATTATTACTTCAGGGCGGTGAATTTGATCCTCACTGGATGCTCCACATCTTTGGTTTTGTACCCAATCTATCAATCTGTTAATATATGTATATATATATATATATATATATATATATATATATATATATATATATATATGTATATATATATATATATATATATATATATATATATGTATATATATATATGTGTATATATATATATATATATATATATATATATATATATATACATATACATATATATATATATATACATATATATATATATATGTGTGTGTGTATGTGTGTGTGTGTGTGTGAATGTGTGTCCACGCGAGTGTGTGCGCACGTGTATATTTGGGAGGAAATGGAATGTGCTGGTGAAATGCATTATAGCGAGTATTTGTGTGTGTGCGTGTGATTGTGTGCGTGTGTAAGAGATAGAGATAGAGATAGAGAATTAGATGTTGTTGTCGTTGTTGTATAGAAGGCGCGTATTTCCCTAGAAATGTGACCCTTCTCAGCATATGCGCACGAGACAGAGAACAGGGAGGGTGATTTCCCTCCCAAATTCGGGCCAAACTGTGGAGAAAATTCGGGCGAAACTGGGGAAAATTCGGGCAATTGACATTTTTGCTGCTAAAAAAAAAGGCAGAAAACAATTTTCACTTTCTTTCTTGAAAAAGCTGCATGTCGTGTAATTTGTACTTACTGTGTATTGTAGATTGATAAAAAGAAAAAGACTTTTATTGGAAATTAGTACTTTTCAATCTGCGTTGAATTTCGCGCAGATGGAGCCCTCTTTCCACTACCCGTTTCAACGAAGGCGTTCCCATACGCTTATGCTTCTCAGTGAACAAGCTCTCTTCAGATCCCCTTTCCGTCATTTCTTAGCAACAAAAAATGTCTCCAAGTTGACAATATGGTAATCCTTCCCGGCCTACTTGTCAGAAAGAAAGAAAGAAAGAAAGAAAGAAGCGATCAAAGAACAGATGTGAAAAGCATAAAGTGAAACAGTAGGAGAGTGAGAAAATAGATAAATACCAAGATTTTGCATAACAGTAGCGAACACTGTCATATAGAAAAGGTAACGAGTGCTGCCAGTCCAGCGGCACCGTTCAGGCGTTAATACCAGTTCGGCACCACCGTTTCAGCGCGGTAGTTTTGGCGCTGAAAAGTAGTATTTCGTTAAACCCATGTGCGAAACAAAACTTGAAAAAAAAAAATTATCCGCAAAGAATAAGTCAGTCACTTTTTAAAAATGTTTCTTTCCAACACCGTTTTTATAATCTTCATCAGTCTTTTAGCATCCGCCGTTGGACATAGACCTTCCCCAGGATTTGCCACACTTACCTATCATGGGCGTCGCGGAGCCGGTACTTCCTGAACCTGTCTAGCTCCTCTCTCCATCTAATATTTTGCCGGCCTCGGTTGCGGATGTGGTCTCGGGGGATCCATTTCGTGAGTCACGATGTCCATCGATTGTCTGCCATTCTTGCAGCGTAGCAAGCCCTCTCTCAGATGTACTGTGCTGTCTTCCATAAGTGACCACTGGGAGGATGCATTGGTTATACACCCGCCTCTTTAGGATTAATGGGATCCTCCTATCTCCGAAAGTTGAGCTAGCTCTACCAAAGGCTTGCCATCCTAGTGTGATTCTTCGCTTGATTTCTTCGTCTTTTGAGGGTCCTCCCCACTCCGTTTTTATAGATATTAGTTAAATCTCAAACGTGGCAATATCGCCCCAAAAGGGGCAAAATTGAGCTGAGGGAGGCGAAAGATTGTCACATACAAATAGATTTTTTTTTAAATGTCGGCGAAGTAGAGAAATCAGTGGAAGCTACAACCACTTGGTGACTTACGAAATTTCTATTTAAAAATATTGTTTTAATTTCAATTTTCTGTTCCTGTTACCGTGTTATTTCATTATGCAAGCACGAGTAGGTTGCCTTGAAGCGAAGAATCCGAAGTTACAATTGATTATGAAATTATATTATAAAGTTAAGGCAATGATGGAAAGTAGTGTTCTTATTAGAAGTTGTACAGTCAAGTTACTTTGTGAGAGTTCATATTTATTTGGCTAAAGGCAGGGAACCTAGCCAAACGACTGAACATAAAACTGAAAACCATGCAACGTGCACAAGAGAGAATCAAGCCCAACATTACATGGAGAGATCATTAGACACCAGTACATCAGAGGAATATCATAAGAAAACTTAAATGGCAATGGTCAAGTAGCTACAATGACAGACAACCACTGGACATCAGGACTTATAACGTGGATCCCAAGAGATCACATGCAAAGCCGGGGCGGGAAAAATATAAACATGGCGCGTGACGTACTAGATGAATTCAGAAAATATTCTGTGATAAGTCTAACGAATCATGGAGAAGGTCTATGTCCAACGACGGACGCTAAAAGGCTGCTGCTGCTGCTGATTATTTGATTACGGAGAACAGTCATTCGATGGGGCAATATCCACCCAGAGGGGATAAGCTTGAGCTGAGTGGGGGGCATAGATTAAAAATTTAAACAAAAGAAGATAGTAGGGAAAAAAGGTCGGAAAACCCTGAGTTAATTTTTTTTATCATTTTACTATGAATGTATACATTTTCTTATTTTACGATAGAGTTAGTTTTCGATTACAACTTAGTCATAGCCAAGCCCTGTACTAATGAGAAAAACTAAATAAATTTGTTAGAGATGTCAAATAGATAATTTTGATAACCAGTGTAAAAGAAAAGAAAAGGAAACAAGCTAAAAATTACCATCATTGACAAAACGTTTTTTTAGGTTCAAAACCTGATCTCTTGATGTTTATTTAATGTTTTGGTTTTTGCTGTAATAGTATCAGTAAATCTAAAATTGAAATGATGACTATCAACTGATCTTTGAGTTAGTTTTAGTTAACCTTCGGCTTGCTGAATTACATCGATTTATTGCTTTTTAGCGAGACGAGCTATTGTTGAACTTGGGTACTTAAAATTAATACGAAAATAATGAACTATTAGCTTTAGATACAAAACCGTAAATCGAGCCTCATATGCGATAGGTCACTTTCTTAAGCTCCTGTCTATAAAAGCTCTAAACTTGTGTTTACAATTGCTGAATTGCCCCAGTCTTTAAAAAGACTGGTCCCCTACCCTGCCAACTTCAGTATCGTGACCAGTCACTGTTCCAAACCTGGCCGATTTCATTGCATTAATATTGAGATCCATTTCGTACGCCCACAAATATTGTGCGTGCTCTCTTCCCCTAGTCTAAAGCGCTTTCGGTCTCCGTCCACGTGAATATGCCAGCAATGTTTTTTTCTACATAACAGAAATGAAAATCTCATATTCCATTTGACCTCTCAACTACTAATATAACTTTCTCTCATCTGTATTTATCGACTCCGAGATCCGGCCCAAGTGTTTACTTAGCGATCAAATACGTGTGGTCCTATCGTCTCAGATACTCCAAATATCGTTTTCAGTAATTGCTCTGGTCTTCGAAGTCACTAGCATTATGGTAACAACTCCTTTCAGCATCTCTTTCTCGTAAATACTCGACAAATAGATACTTCACATCAATCTTTCTCTCCTACATGCTTCACGTCTATTCTAAGATCCGATCTCCTTCCCAGGTTATTTACTCATCAGGCCCGCTATCACAATCGGCCTTTATACTGTACATTTGTTTCCTTTTCAGTGTTGATTGTACTATTTATAAATGTCTTATCCGTCAAATCACTAAATGTACGTCTTTATTGTTTGTTTAAACATTTGTATTTGTTTTCATTCCAATTATGACTCCCCTGCTCAAGCTATGTCGCCATCTTAATGATGTTAGCATGCAGCAGCAAACTCAAAACGTGGAGTCGCTGACTCCTTTATGCACTAACAACTACAACTACCTCTCACTACTACTAAGGATCATCATCATCATCAACAACAACAACAACAACATTACTACTATTTCAAACCATTTATTTTTTAATAATTGATCCATCCAGATAATTGTAAAACTTATAACCCCCCCCCCCAAAAAAAAACCCCACTGCATTTAGCATGAATGACCCATAATCACCATAATCACGAGTCAAGGGTGGACAGAGTACCTCTTGGATAGCTTAGCAGGTAGACTTACAACTATATATTCCCACTGAAAACTCTTGGGGCTGGATAGTCTGGAGTTGAGAAGTATTGTGCTGAAATGGCTTCGCTAAATCGACAACACTGAATCAGCGACGATGAAACGTATCTAACCAACTGAGCGTTCCGATAATTGTTAGAATTTTAGGGGCAGTTCCCAATTCCAGGCAAAAAATATCAGCGGAATTTTGTGGAAAGTTGGGTAATAGGCTAGAAATGATTAAATCTGGGTTGGATTCAGACACAATTAACCCCCCCCCCACGTCATAGTTATATGCTTACAGCACAAAATACCGCCAAAGCATGTCTATAGAATCGCTAGAGTTTTGTCAATGAACTTCAATTTTGTCGAAGGATGGGCAATGAGCCATGAAAGATGTTATTGGATTTTGGGGCGGAGCAATTTACACTTATTTCTCCTATCAATGGCGTTGGCAGAGGCGTGCGCTCTCCGAGTGCTTGCAAGTTTTTAATGTGGGGCACCCACCCACTTTCGTATGTTGGGTGTTTCCAAAAATTGCCAAGTTTCACCGGCTTTCGCCGCAGGCGTCATGGCATGCTCCTGGCCCCAACCCTTCTATTGCAAAGAGGAAGTAATGCCTGAGAGACGGCCCCCCAGGAACCAGACTTGAGATATGATCACCGCACTGAATGGGACAGGATACTAGACACGAGGACATCAATCGGTATCTTTTCCACAATCACGTGATAAAGAATGCGACCAAAAATCTTTTCGAGAAAGATATTCAAGATAAAATGCCAATAGAACAGTGTTGTTAGCAACAGACAGGGCCGGTAAGATCAAGCTAATGCGGGGCCTGTGGCATATATTTTAAAGATTTTCAAATTGAAAAGATACACATAACTATCAAAACATACATCTTCACGCGCAAGTAATTGAATTTTTGTACGTTGTACCCTGGTTAGTGAACACATCATTGGAATTCATTTCTTGTTATCTTGAGAATGATTTTTTAAAACGAACAATTTGACGTAGTGTGACGTAAAAAAAGTAATTCCTCTTTCCTCACCGACTGTCTATATCGCCTTTTTTTGTCTTTACCAACGCTATGAACCGATTCAAAAAAAAGTCTGAACGAACGATATTTTGCCATTCGTCTTTTGTCACAGATAAATACATGAAGATACACAGACTGCTCCAATTTTTTACGCACCCAGATAACACAACAAATGTGTCAGATATTTCAGTTATATCCTTGAAAGGGGCTCATTATCAACGGAATCGTGAGCGAATCCTTATGACAGTATAATCTTCAAAAACAGATTCGATCACCAATGGAAGTGGTTTGCCACTCTGTATGAAAACCATCACGTGACCAACGTCTTTTTTTGGATGATCAATTAAAACATTGAAAAGAAAGAGTGATCAATGAATCAGTTTCTTCTCGCACATTCTGTTGGATCACTGAAAAGTACGAATTTTGTTGGATCAATGCAGTCCGAAATAGGGGGAAAAACAACAAATAAGCAAGCGTAATCGCTGCCAGATACCAACTAAGGGGCCAATTCAAGATGAAATTACGTTGTAAATTGACCTCATTCAAAGCTTATTCGGGGGGGGGAATTAAGAAAAACAGGAAAAAAAGATTTTTCCATACATAATAAGGAGTAGATGTTCAAATGTTCAGCTCCCCAGCTCCATTGGTGTAGCCTTTATGCATAATATATATAGCCAGGAAGAATCACTTAAAAACTGAAGAAACCCACGTTGACAGTTTTGGCTGACAGTTGTCTAATGATCAATATAAATTGAAAAGACTAGCTGAATGCTTTGATTCAGGGCAATCCCGCTCATTAGACAAACCCAGGTGATCAACTAAGGGCGCGCTACAACAACGATACAACCGGGTACACAATCCATAAGTCTCGACTATGATGCATGAAACCCTAACACTGGCCCCACTTCGATTATATATATATATATATATATATATATATATATATATATATATATATATATATATATATATATATATATATCGATGAATTCATAATTATTTCTCCAAATGTCCGTCGTGTCCTAGTTTCTATGTATGTGCGTTTATATTTCATAAATTCTAGTAATGGCGACGTACCATCGTCTAGACTTGTCGTCGGGGTCAGCCTTGGATTATCCATTGAGTCAGATAAGCATGTGCTCAGGACATCAAGAGAGACATGTTTATTGCAGTTTCTCACGTTAAATCATTATAAGTTGTTCATATGGTTGAACATAGAATTTAATTTTTTCTTTTATATATAGACTTGATTCAAACATTCAAATGATCCAATCGTCCATTCAAATATTAGTGTAGAAAGTTCCGTTGTTAAAGATTTGGTTTAGTCAACTAGTATATTAGTTTCTGGGGAAATTAATTTTTAAAAAATATTTTGATGTTTCTTTCATTCTTCAGGAAAGTATCATTTTGAAAAATCTCATCAGTGGTGTGGGGGGGGGGGCACAATTTTTCGGCTGTACTTGGGGGCATCAAGTGGCTTTAATCCGGCTCTGCTTGAGATACAATTCGTTGAATGAGTGTCTGAATCGAAGTGTTAAATTTCTTGTGTGATTTAGGAATCGATGTTGCACCCAACTGATTCTTGTAAAATCTGCAATGTCCACTGGTTCTAATTTTACTTACAGCAGTTCTAAACTAATGGATAAAGGGTGTTTATAATGAAACCAATTTTTTGCGAACGTTAAGCAGTCAATGTACTCTCCGAACCATGTGCATGATTTCCGGTAGTAGAGGGACGGGGGCAAATGCCCCCCCCCCGCTTGAGGTCTTCTGATCTAATTTTGGAAAGTTAGAACCCAGTCAATAAAAGATAATGACAGTGCACAATTGTTTCATATTCTCCAAACTTTATATACCCATACAAAAAGATGGTATTATCCTTCCCTGGTAATAGGATTGCCACTAAGATACATTCGAATATCTATCCCCCGGGGAATGTATCCTTTTACCCACCTCCCCTGGAAAAGTGTCAAGGGACGCCCATGGTCATGTGCACGTGCCGATTGCGTTAGGTTCTAGCAAAATTAATTTGCACGCTCCTTCCGGAGCAAAACATCCACTTACTAAAAAAAGTCAGGGTTAATATGAAATACCATTTGTGACACTTAATCGAGAGCTGGAGTCGTAATCCGCGACAACGAGCGTTAACAGACTGATGTGTTAATATCGTGGGAATAGGCTAAAATCAATGTGAAATACCATACTATAACAATCACGATCGTCATCATCGTCTGGAAGGCACCCTATCTTTGTTACTTTGAGGGAACTGTTTATTTACCAAACTTCCGCCCGGAAAAGCCACTTAGCATTTTTCTTTCTTTTGTTTCTTTTTGTGTTTTGTAAAATCAGCCACGACCACACTCTGTTGAACTTCTCTTTCTGTCTTTCTTGAATTACTCTCACTTTGCAGTCTCTCTCTCTCTCTTTCTTTCCCTCTCTCTCTCTCTCTCTCTCTCTCTCTCTCTCTCACTCTGTGAATGTCTCTCTCTGTGTCTCGTTCTTCATCCTCCTGCCCCTCCTTCATTTCGGCGGCTCTTCTGCCTGCGAAATATCTTGATTGAGAATTCAGCTGTTATCAGGCATGATTCCCCCTGTATTGCCAACAGCTGATCAAATACCCCGGGGTCTTCTGGGGTGAAAACGCTTTCATCAAGAAAAACATCCCCCACCCCGGTCCATGGGATACGTCATCCTAAGTCCCTGGGATACGTCGGTGTACTTTACTCCTTCATCTCGAAATGTTCAGCCCACCAAATCTGAATAAAGATGGATACCAACGACTAACATTTTCTTCGTCAGGCAAAGGAAATGCAACCTGAAATCGCCCCTATGAATATTTTAAAAGGTAGGAAGGGAGAGGGTCTGATTATCACCATCAGGGAGGGTGTTAACGACCCAAAATTGCACCTCCCAGGCCTTAAACAGAGACCCCCCACGCTAAAGCTTTATAAACAGTAGTTTACATATTGTATTTCTATTGACAAATCTCAGTAAATGCTGAAGGGACCCAGCTTCTGACTGGGACCCTTAAATCGCAAGCTAAACCTTTGGAAGATCTCCTTACTCAGCAAGCTCAAGGATCCAGGGCTTTTTGAAAGTCTGCTCGCGGACCCTTGGTAATATTTTTGTTGACCCTCAGGTGTTCATAGCCCCCTGGTTGAAAACCACGACACAAAACGTTTTTTTGGGGGGAGAGGTCCCTTAAGGAGCCAATTCCAATTCTCAGGCCCCGAAATCTCCAGCTACGTCTCTGGCCGCTTTAGAGACTTTTAGTAGGTAGGAAGTAAGAGGGGTTGATGGCTACTATGGATACTATTAGACAGAAGAGGCAAGTAGAACGTAAAGTCGGTAGCATAGCATGTGGTGTTATAACATGCAGAGAAGCGATAATGTATTTCACATCTCTCGCAAAGATATGGGGTTTTACCAACAGTGACTTCTGGAATGGGTAAGTCTGGCGACCGGCTGCTAACACTTTCAATTCAGTTTTAGTGGGGGTCCCAGTTTTATTGTTACTAGTCCATGACCCGTCAATTTGCTGTCGGTTATCATAAGTTTACAATAACAGACTCGATTGATGACTGCTACTAATACGATAAGTGTGACAGACACGGTAGAAAATAAAGTTAGGTAGCTTAATAAGAGAGGAGAAAAACTTAGGTAGTTTAATAAGAGGATGGGAAAGGAGCGGACAAGGCAAAACGTTAGACAGTGTATTAAGAGAGCATGAAGAGAGAGCGAGGCGAGAAAATAGTTTGGTAGTGTAATAAGAGGGTAAGAAGGGAGAGGGTTGATGGCCGCTTCTGATACTATGTATGACAGACAAATCTCTAATTATGCATTTAAGTAGCTGAAAACTGCTCCATTGGATGGTCTCTGGTTAATATGGTTGTATGTATATTGGACGGAAATTATGGTTCACTAAAGTTACTTTCTAAACAGAATCCCCTTCTAAGGCCCTTAAAAAGGAAATAAAAAAACAACATGTAGGTGGGGATGGCTCTTATGGAGATTCTAAATATGGTTACATAATTTTAGATGAAAGATCTATAATCTGTTGTTTTTATCTTTTTTAATTCGATTTCCCGAGAACCGCTTATTCTGAGTAACATCGAGCTCGACACTGCACTACCCTATATGCTGACATATGTATTTGGCGAATGTCACTTTCGTACACTGGCCAGTTGTCGAAGTTGACAGAGAGCATACACGCACCCACGCAGACACAGATTTATCCAATTATAGTTTGATATGAGTAATATGTTCACGTCAGGCATTTATTGTTTGCAAGTCAAGTATAAGAAAAAATTAATTCCACAGGAATTGAAAAAGCAAACTGGATGTGCCGCAGCATTACTCCTTTTCAATGGTTCGCATGTTAATTCAAATGATATTGCAATCTAAAATAGAAATTACTCCAGCTATCCAAAAAAAGTGTGTCCCTATAAAACCTGTCGTAAGCTGAAATGCCGTAAAGCGAATAAGCAATCACCATTAATTTATACATTCAAGAGTTATTAGACCCCCGAATTGGTGATGACAGGCTATGATGACAAATTATTTTTTGGTGGAAGGTACATAACTGGGGTGTAGGAGAAAGAAATGAAGGGTGCATGTTGCTCTCATTATTATCCAGCCATTTAACATTACTGGGAAAAAATAGCCTACGTAGATAAATGGTAACTTGGTTCGCTTCGAAGTTCTCACCTTTTGACTGCACACACTCATTCCAGCATTCTTTCTACTTGAAAAAAAATAGTCTGCAAAGTTCTATTTCGGGATCGTCATCAGCTGCTTCGTCGTTGTCTCCTTAATCTCGTGTACGGTCTGAAATCTCTCTTGGGAGCCAGAAGTTGTAGGGAGACAAATCTTGATGATAGGAGGGTATGAGATAGCTCACAGAGCTGGGTAATGCGATATTTTGCCAAAACCCTACATAAGACGTGAAAAATGGTTAGACTCAGTCATATATATCTCTCCAGTGTGGCTATAGACTATACATTATCCCATCCAGTACCACGAGGTAGGATCGAAACCTTAGCTCCAGACCCAGAGGATGGTATCCTCTCTCTGCTCCACGGAACTGGACTGTCCATAAGGTTGAATTTTAAGCGATATATCTATTTACGCATATATATTTCCCGTCCACCAGAGTGCTCTATTCCATGTTGGAAGAGCATTAAATAAGCTTACAATGAACGAGTTACCTCACTTAAAGTGTGCTCAACTCTAAATAGGGGAGTGTTATACTTAGAAACACTATACTTTTTACTTCGTATCTTAAAAATATTTTCCCAAAACGTTGTCTTCCTATCCACATTTCCCCCCAAATTATGTCACAGCCGTGCTAAATGCTTGGATGGTTCTGAATAAAGATTTTTGCCGATCGTGTTGAAATAATCAAAATTTTGAAATATAAAATGAAACAACTAGAGGTTGAATCGACCTTAGAAAGGAAAATTGAAATAAATATGAGGTTTAACATTTCATACTGAGCTGGAAAGGGTTGTTAACACTATAGTTCTATAGCTGGGAAGACTTCCGTTTCATCTCATTTCTTGTTTTTTTCCCTTATCATGACTACTTCGTTCTCCTATCTTTTAGAATCCATACCTAATTTCTATTCTAGCACCTTGTTTTATATACTTAAAAATACCATCGTCATTATGTCTATTCAGCACATTGTGATTTTATGTGATTTGAACCTGCAGTCCGGTTTGACAGTCCAGTACAATAACCAGTACACAAAGATAACAGATTATGAACAAATGTAAAAAATAAACTGTGATAACCGTGAAACCCAAATCTGGTTTTACAAAGATTTATCACGATAAAAAAAAGAGGGCAAAGTTGGTACATATTTCACTGACTAAAAGTTGTTTCAAAAACAAATTGTCCTTTTTTATTAACTTCGTTGATTTGAAGTTCCGGAAACACTCAGACTTTATCATTTTTACTTATGTATTCTTATGAAGAAATTATACTTAAGTATGTTGGATTTTCATGTTCAACACGGTCTTTTAATAATAATGTTTTTTAATTTTCAAAGTAGATATTGTGATTTCGTTTTCAACATTTCCATACTTTAAAATTATCTTTTAACATATTATTCTAGAAACTGTGCAACTGTTCTCAAATCTGCTTTCGAATTTTTAAAAACATTACATTTTGGAGGCGATTTTATTTTCTCGTGCACTTTGGAGAGAAATTATTATTGGGAAAGTCTTTTTTAAACAATTACTTCACGAAAAACAAGACGATATTTTATTGTTATGAAAAATAATAGGAAAAAGATAATAGGGAAAATAATGAATTTCTTTTTCCTTCCTAGGAACGAAATTTATGACTTTTTTTTTGTATGTCGATGTTTTTTCACTACCGTACATTACAGTGCGTTCTGGATGTCTGACAACCGCTGGCCATCACAACTCTTGACGTAGATCTCCAGGGATCATACGCAAAATTGTGGCCTACAGAAAGTGAAATGGTGCGACGAGCTAGATGAGTTTTGAAAGTAGTGGCTCTGCCATGCCCATGATAGAGATGTTCGGCAAATCTTGGGGAAGGTCTATATCCAATTTGTATGCTCATTCAAATGTTATACATATTGTGTTTTATATATGAATTATTACTCTCACAATTTGGGATAAAAATCGATGACAAGGAAAACAGTCACCAGAAAAAAGTCCTGGGAAGAAAGCCATCATCATCATCATCATCATCATCATCTTTTGCTACATTTGGGACACTAATAGGCAAAACTGAGGTAATTTTTGTCTGTACAAAGTATGGAGTTGACTTTTTTTTTACTGTAACAAGAATAACAAGAACAATCCTCACCAATGTTAGGGATGTAAAATCCTAATCCCCCTACCCTGATTTGAACCCAGGAACAACTGATTGCCAGGAGGCTGTCTTACGGACTTAGCTAGATTGAAAAGCCTTAGATATCAACGCAGATTGGTTGTACAGATACATAAGAGCTTATTTCACTCTGTTAAATAAATATATCTATACAAATATCTTTATGAAGTTTTATTTATCACATATACAATACAAACGACGCTGTAATCATCTTAAGTCAGAATGGAAGTTTGGGCGGGGTTTGACCATGCAGCAGATAGTCTTCTTCCCATCTGCTTTTGCTCTGCGACCTACTCCGGAGAGGAAATTTGCGTAGTAGACTTCACGTCGCCATGTGTCCCTGTCGGCAACCTTTGTTGTCCACTCACGGTGGTTGATTCCAGAAGAGGTGATGATTCTTTTCAAGGAGTCCCTGTTTCTCTTCAGATGAATCTTTCGCTACGTACCTCCAATGCTTATGGCCCGAGATAACTTGAACGCTTCGATGTCAAGGTTCACCGACTCCTCGGCGCAAACTGATGAATTGTCTTGCGTGCATGTAAAGAATTACGCTATCAGAGCCTAGAAAACCGTAACATAACATATGTACCGACCCAGCAGTTCCTTCATCAGGCTACATAAAGACTCTGAACCTTTTCAGCTAGAAAAAAAAGAATGAGACAAATTGATACCAGCTCACCCAAACTCTTCACAGCCGCTCATGATAGAGGGGTCTGGCGGATTCATCGGGAAGGTTTAGGTCCGACGACGGAAGCTAAGACGAGAGAGTAAGGCAACACAATGCTTTTGATCTGCTCGTTACTAGTGTGCAGTCATATAACCATACAATAGTTAACCGACTTTTGCGTGCAAGAATACCAAGCGCCGATAATTGGGCCGCGACTAACCAGTGCACGACTGCTACGTGCAGGCCTAAGTCCATGCATGATAACTGGGTACATCTCAGCATAAGGACCAACAGAAACTAACTATGGAATTAAAACAATTGAGCGAGATACAAAAAAAAATCAGTTTAATTATTTTACAGAACTGATTTACTCCTGTACTTCAACTTGATAACTTTCAGTTCGCAGAAACCAACAATAGAATGGTGGTTATTCATAACAAGAATTACAAAATTATCATTAAAAATCTTATAACTAAACGAATTTGTGAACAAACAATGAATCTATTCATTAAAATTACTAACTTAATTTTTAGTTTGCAGCAGAACATTGCGAATTTGTATATAAGGGTGACATGGCCTTAGAATTAACGTAAGATAGATTGCACTTATCTCTGAGGACCTTAAAGGTCAATCTAGAACCAAATGTTTTTTCCGTCCAAGTGTATAACCAATTCGTCCTCCCAATAGTCACTTATGGAGCTGAAACATGGAACCTAATTAAGAGACAGATCCGCAAATTGAGAACTATGCAACGTGTGCACGAAAGAATTATGCTGGGTCTCACATGGAGTGACCACAAGACAGCACAGTACACCCGGGAAAAGACAAAAGTCAGGGACATCATAGAATCCATTGAAAAACTCAAATGGCAGTGGACCGATGGACATCATGACTCACGATATGGATCTGCAGAGATCACATGCGCAACAGAGGCCAGCAGAATATTAGATGGAGGGACAAGGTAGACAAATTCAGAAAGTACTGGCTCTGCGACGCCCATGATAGAGAAGTGTGGCAAATCCTGGGAAAGGTCTGTGTCTAACGACAGACGTTGAAAGACTGATGATGAAAAGTGGAAGGACGAATGTTCCATGGATTATAAACCACGGATAAATCTTTTCATTTTCATTAATCTCATGAGCTTTCGTTCTATTTGACGTTCAAACCTTCCGGAAATTTTTCACTTTGGAAAAATTTTTCAAAAGTTTAGAGAGGATGTTTCATTTACAATGTAACTATAATGCTAAACTGAGCTTTTATTTTCCGTTTCTCGTAAGAAACTGCAGGTATGAATTTCTCTTTCTCTCTGTGCGAGTATATTCTTTTCATTTTTTTCCTGGAGCAAAAGCCTTAAACCCAACTCAAAGAAAATGGTCCACTTTCATGAGTCCACTACTCACTAAAAAAGCGAAAAAATGGATTCTACCTTTTGAGAAAATCAATTTCTTGACATTATAGGAGGGGCAATGTAAGCCTATCTAAGGGTGTGGGCAGGTCTTGCCGGTAGGGAAATGGTGGGTGAGGGCTCAACCTGGGACGTTGGGCGTGGGAGTGGTTACCCTACCTTATTTTATTTTACGAAATCTCTATAAAATACAGTTTGCTTTCCTAAGCCGTTACATTTGAAGCACTAGCGTTTTACAAGAGTGAGCCATAAATATAAAAGATAAGTTACAAATAAGGAAAAGCCACACTGGTTGGTGATTTCTCTGACCGGTCTCAATGAGATCACCAAGAGAGAAGTGAGATCCTTTTGGTGAAGGGTGTTGGAAAATGGCTCCTTTAATAAAGCTGTCAACTGTAGCTGTTGTAGATCTTTTTATAGATCGTGGTCAGTGTGTAAAAAATTTCTTAAAATTAGGGAGTGGCGAGTGTGGACGCCCTTCCGTGTTCTTGAGTCAATAGGGAATGGTAAGACATCCATGCATACACTTAAATATACCCAGGCAACTACACACACACACACACACACACACACATATATATATATATATATATATATATATATATATATATATTAGTTTAAAATTCTATTTATGAAATGGTTGATAATTCGAGTGAACAAATAATTAGAATGATAAATTTAATAGGGGAAAACGTGAGAAAAGCAGATGCAGACTCATATATATATATATATATATATATATATATATATATATATATATATATATATATATATATATATATACACACATTTATCCACCTAGGGGAAGTATATCAGAGGCTACGATGTCATCATATCAAACATACGTACCACGGCAAATATAATCAAGTCCATACACACACATATACACATATAAGCAGACACACCTCCGAATCGCATATATATATATACATACGCACATAGACATACCTACATAGACATCCATTCAAATACATGCGTACATTTACATACACATAAACATCATTTATCTATCCCCCATGAAAAAAAAACTTTCTACAGTCAAAAAAGACATAATAGAAAAAGGACTGAAATCTGACACTACATCAACCAATAAAAACATAGATGAAATCAAACAGGATACACTCAAATTCACCAGAAAAATAAGACTTGCAGAATTTTTTGATGGAAAAGAACGGAAAGATAATGCCATAGTAAAAAAAGAAAGTGTTTTCACTCCCCCTGAAGAACAGAAATCCCGTTTTGGACAATTTTGCCAAGAATGTAGAAAATAAACCACTTGACACCCATACAAGTCAACATATTAAGCACAATGTCAGCATTAACGAGAGAGGAGCAATAAAATCTCTTTCAACTGATGACTAAATCACCATCGAAGAAGCAGATAAGGGAGGCACAGTTGTTATAATTGACAAATCGCATTGTAAGTGAATGGCAGAAAATATCCTAATGGGCCAGAAGTATTGCGAGAAACTCGAAACCAACCCAAGTGAAAGCGACCAGATTCTTTACAATGCGCATACAGAGAGACACAGAGAATGTCTCAAATACTTCAAAACAGTTTTAAGTAAAACAAAACCAATTCTACGGCTCTCCGAAGGTCTACAAGAGCAATACAATGAAAACAGTCCGTGAGAAATCTACGATTCAAAATCTATCCAAAGTCAATAATTTGAAATTACGACCAATTATAGCAGGCCCTCATGTCTAACCAACAGACTCAGTGACCGATTAGGAATCTTATTGAAACAACTAATCAAATAAGTACCCAGCTTCCTCGAAGATGCAACAGTTTTTTTCACGCAAAATACCTCAAACAGCAGGAATAATACCCTTTTGGTTTCTTTTGAATCACCATATTCAAACATAAGCTACGAACTAAGATTAGAAGCAGTTTATTCTAATGAGATACCAAAGAGATTCAACAGAAATTTATCCTTTGAAATTTATACTGGGAAAGAATACTTTTCAATAACAACTTTTACGGACCAACCAGAAGAGCTGAAATGGAGGCCAAATTAAGTATTGGATACGTAGAATGCAAAGTTTAAAAAAAATCAGATCAGAATTTTTGGTAATGACCAAAGAATCATGGAAACACTATTGAGACGACTGTTTCCTAATTGTGACCAATCCAAAGAAGACTCCTGTTAGTTACACCAAACTTTGAACAACTATATCAACATATCAATATCACAATGAAATTTGGTGAACACAAATTACCACTTCTCGACTGTAAAATTATTTTTTTTTAAATGGAACAGTAATCTAAACAGACATACATTACAAATTGACCGACAGTAAAGTCTATCAACAATTTTCTTCCTGTCACCCTAAACACACCAATGTTGGTATCCCATTTACTCTAGCACGGCGCCTAAAACTATAATCTGTAAACAGGAAACATTAAATTCTTAACGAAATTTACCCACTTTCCTTAATTGAAACGGAGATAGGAGGAGCTAAGAGATTGGGAAGGCAACGATTATTAAGAGAAAACACTGAATAAAACAAAATAACGACTATTATTACCACCCAAAACTCTATAAACCAAAACATTTTCAAAGTAATGGAACCAGATATCCTGATCCTAAATAGAGACTCTCACATAAACAACATCCTCTAAAAATTTACAATAACCAACTGTAAACGCCAACCTCCCAATTTGGAACAACTCTTGACAAAAGCCAAATTCACTGAAAAGAGTTGAAGCTGAGAAAATAATGATCAAATGCAATCGTCCAAACTCTGGACTTTCTACACACTAATGATAGGGAAACAAATAAGCTTTCAAATGTTTTTTGAAATCCAATACACCATAATTTGCAATGTAAAAAAAAACATCATTCAGGCCAATAATATGGGGGAAACTTCATACATTAGAAATAGAATAACGGTTCACGAATAACACACCCATCAACTAGAATTCTAAAAGTCAGCAAACACATAAGCGACAGCACCTCATCAGAACCTATTCCTTTAGTCATCCCTTTTTACAAAATGAAAACAGACAATGCTACAAAAAAAAAAAAAAAAAAAAGAAAATATCTTCATCAAATGCTCCAAACCTGCTTTGAATTGTAATTACTAGATGTGGAGTTCCAAATTACATTTCTCAAAACTAAAGACTTCTTCAATACGTTATATAGTTCCCTATTGACTCTGTGTATGGCTGTGCGGACCTATTTTGGTTTATATAGTTTGGCTTGAACGAATGTACCTCATTAGAAACGAATAACCCCCCCTCGATCTAGTGAGAAAAGAAACTACCATACCAGGAATATGAGGGACATTTCTTTAAAGACACACACACACACACACACACACATATATATATATATATATATATATATATATATATATATATATATATATATATAAATTAATAATTGTATCATCATCTGTTTCGTTGTATTACAACTCTTCA
The DNA here is from genome assembly GCA_963457665.1 of Thysanoteuthis rhombus. Lineage (NCBI taxonomy): Eukaryota > Metazoa > Mollusca > Cephalopoda > Oegopsida > Thysanoteuthidae > Thysanoteuthis > Thysanoteuthis major. The sequence goes on from OY735199.1 coordinate 81,955,970, forward strand.
GTGTGGCTGTAGACTCGATACCCTTACCAGTACCGCTAAGCGGAGTTGAAACCTCCGCTCTACGCAGATGCTCTACCCCTACCCTACGTAGAACTAGATGGTCAGTCGGACCAAATTAAGTGATTTATTTATCTAAGCATAATTCCCTATTTACCAGAGTGCTCAATTCCAGAGTTAGGAGAGCATTGCAGCAGATGTGTATGCGTGTAAATATGTGGGTTTCTCCATGTATATGTATAGATGTATACATTGCTACCATTCCCTCTAGATTCTCGAACATGGGAGGGAATCCACACTCGCCACTCCCTAATTCTAAAAACAACTTGAACACTGACCACAATATATATATAAAAACACTATGAGAGCCGTGATGACAGTTTTATTACAGTTACCATTTTCCAACAGCCATCACTCTAAAGAAACTCATTTCCCTCTCGAAAATCTCATTGAAATTGGCCGAAGAAAACCCTTCTGTTAACTGAGATATACAACAATGAAGAAAAATCCCTTTTTACTAAATATCCAAGTTATTAAGTATGAAATTATCTCCAACCAGTGATGATTTTCTTTACATCTTACTCATCTCACAAATTTATTGCATTCCTCTGGTGGAATATTATCATATATATATATATATATATATATATATATATATATATATATATATATATATATATATATATATATATATATATATATAAGTGTGTGTGATATAAAATTCAGAGTTATATTTGAAATTCTATTAAATTATCTTTCCAGAAGTGAGGAAGACTCCATTGAATCGATGGTGCTGTAGTGCCCCCCTATACTTTTAGTTAGGATATAAGTACAAAAGACACAGACATTTCCTTCACAGTAGTTATTTTTTTACTTAATTCCTAATTAAAAGCGTTGGGGGCACTACAGTACTCCCCCCTCTAGCAGTCCGGAAGGCTGCGAAGAGGAGTTAGAATCAGGAGAAGTAAGATAAAGTGAGGCGAAAGATAGTAGATAGAATTTTAAGAACGTTTCAACAACGTGATGGAACAAAATCATGGACAGAAATCAATCACAAGAGAGATGTGTCAGCGAAGGTTTGGCTGTAAAGCCAAATAGAATCGCAAAACAAAATGTTCATTTAGTCAAAAGCAAAATGTCTCTGTTTTAGGTAACTGCTTGAATGAACACTGCTACCAATTAGCACACTTTGGACAAGCACAAACATAGTGCCGCGGACGCGAAAAGACTTTAGTTTCTTGGGATATTTTGGGCATTAGGCATAAGAATGAACTGAAAGAAACAGAGAAGCGCAGAATTCGTTCTTTACCTCTGTTGAAGATCTGGATACTTTTCAAGTTATGTTTTTCCTTTTTGTATTATAAAACCTTTATAAAATATATGCTTATGTCATGATATTGTGTCTTCTATGACATATATCAGAATACAACAAAGCAATTCTGATATAAATTCGTTTTGTTAATATGTTGTTCTCCTTGACAAATAAACGCATAAACCTCTACATATGTGTCATCGTGTAAAGAATTTAATTCACATGTGTATACACACACACACACACATACACACACACACACTCACACATGCACATACCTATACGTATATATAGTTTTATGAATATGAATATGTGTCATCTATTTCCTATGAGACTTCAATTATATCAAGGGCCACTGGATGACTCTTCAGAGTGTCCTAGAAATATAAAACCCTGTTCCAGATTTGACACATCAGATTGTTTACAAGACCAACGATCTGTGTGATTCCTAAGGCGTTAGCTGCTCTCTCTCTCTCTGGGTACCTGTTTTAAAGGCCACCAACAGACTTCATTGCTTTCAATTATATGCACTAGCCAGATACCCGTCCTATGGAGGAGATATACGACGAGTATATAAGAACACTTCTTAAATGTTACAATTTTGTTGATGAAAATGTCTCCCACCCACTTTTTGAAACAATGGACTCGCCCACTTGATTTTGTTCCGTGTCCTTATGTTTATTACATTATTAATGAACATAGAAAGCAAACATACGAAAGAAGATGATGAAGCAGACACAAATTATTAGCAGTGATTTCATTCATTAGTTATAGCATACCAGGTAAATACCGTGTAATAAATAAATGAATAAATAAATAAAATATAACACAGACATATTTGAAATTGTAGAAGATGATTTTTGAGGAAAGAAACTGCAGGATTCAATTTAATGGACGATTCATAAAATCATAAAAGTGTTTTATTACTTTGAGACTCTATTAGAAATTATACCCCGTCAATACTAGGTAAATGTATCATTTGGTGTAGGCAGTAAATAGAAGGAACTCTTAAAGAAGATGGGGCTGCTGTAGAAATCCAATCTACGACCGATAAGGAAGCTGCTTCAACGTAGCGTTGCTATTACCAATGAGTTAAACAGTGGCCGGCAATGCATATATATATATATATATATATATATATATATATATATATATATATGTATGATGGTTTCGAACAGAAAATTTGAAAATGAATTGCAACGCTTGTAAATGAGTTATATATATATATATATATATATATATATATATATATATATATATATATATATATATGAAATACCTATAGAACAACAATACAGTAGTGCATATATCAATTATAACCCCAAAACACTTTTAATAATATGTATATGCGTGTTCACATGTGTGTTTGCGTGTGTGGTCTCTCTCTCTCTCTCTCTCTCTCTCTCTCTCTCTCTCTCTATATATATATATATATATATATATATATACATATATATTGATCGTATACATATATATAGATGCGTACACATGTACAAGAATAAATACAAATATACATAGAAAAGTGCATCAGTAGTTCTCAACCTTTTTATCCCATGGACCCTTTCCTCCTTATTTCAGAATGTCTACGATTGTCCAACTCATCTGGTGCATTCCAAATGATTTTGCTTTATAGTATTGAAAATTTTTTATCTTTACTTATATTACCACATATACATTTATTTTGATTATTTTCTGAAAAGGAAATGGTCTTTTATTAACTATAAAAACACTGCCAAAAGATCAGTATTCCACTTGTTTAAATCTCCTGAAATCTGTGTACAATTGAATCTCATCGCACCATATATCTTTAATTTCTTTACATGTGTCCACACATCTCAACAAGAGGCTTTCAGTCGGTGGGTCGGTTCCGATCATGTTAATCAAAAGAAAGAGTAAGGAAGGAAGAGGTGTGATGTCACCAAAAAGTGAAACATCATTAAAAGATCATATGTTCCATTCATTTTTTAACCAGCTGCTATGATGTCATAATAGAGTATACTAGGTTCATGTTTTTCGTATTTTCAAAACGCAAAAATAGCCATTTATGATTTTTATTGACAGTAATGCTCACAGAAAATTTCCATATTGCAGTTACTTACAATCACTTGACTCGAAAGAAGATCACTCACTCTTCTACTTCCTCCTACTTCTTCTGCTCCTCCTACTACTACCACACTTGGTGGACACACCGTTGAACTTGAACTTTTTTTATTCCAGTTATACATATATTGCCTGTGTTGCGATGTCGGTTGAATGGTGATCATATTTGTAACCAGCATCCCCACGCGATGAAGACATTTCAATCAAGAACCTTTTACAACGAGACTTTGTGGATCTTCAAATTACAGCGTGGGCATAAAGGTCTGGGACGAGGTGGAACCGACTGAACGACCCGTTACGAAATGTCACGGAGTTTTTCCTATCAAGTTTAACAATAACCTAATACTCTTTCTACTACGTCACCCGGTTATAAAATTCTATTCTTATTAACTACGCTATTGTGTGATGACGTAGAAAAGGGTTATAGACTCTACTTAATAATAATGTGGAAGAGTTGTGTCCCTCTTCGTGACAGACAATAAATAAATAAACACGTATGGCGTATTATTATAGTTACATTGGAAGTACAACATTTTCTGCTTTGAGCAAGTAAACAAATATTTTGGTCTGGGAAAGACTATCAAGTTTTATGCCTATCAACTGTTAATGCCAAGGTTGCCAGATATTTGGCGACCTCCCAGTCGAAAGAAATCCGAAAATCACCAAAAATTGCCAAAAATGGCCAAATGCTCAAAATGTTCAAAAAAGCTACATTTCATTATTTATTGTATTAGATGAAGCATAGGAAATCATTAGTACAATTTTAAAAAAAATATTTCAATACTACTATCGCAACTTAACAGTGACTGGCAGAGTATCAAAGTTGCGATTAAATAAAAAAAAAAACGATTGAGATATTAAGATGAAGTTTAATATTAGCATAAAAATTCAGTAACAATAATGATTGTTTATAAAACATTGCAATAAACTTGAAAATGGCCAAAAATGTGAATACGTAGTCAAATCAAAAATCAATGCTTTAAAAAAAGTCAGTTTTAAAATTTGACCATAAAATGGCCAAAATGGCAACCCTAGTAATTGAATCTTCACTGTTTCAAAATGTGCAGCTCTTGTAAAATCTCATGATTATTTTATTCGCTCTTTTAGACAATTTCAAGACCACCAACAAACTTTATTGCTTTTACTTATCTGCATAGATGCACAGTTAAGTGCATTCTTTATAATCCGATAGTGTATATGTTACAGTAGGGTTGTAAAAGTAACGATTCTGTAGAATCCTTGAAGATTTATAATAACATTCATTTATAATAACTTCAAGAGAGCCCTTCACAATCAGTGTATTAATCATTAATAATCATGTGTTGCTGAACACATCATAATTTTAACTAGGATGTACTCAGAGAGCTCATGCTTCTGCTAACGCCATTTTCATGGATCAGCCCCAGAATTTAATCAGTTCTTCTTTAACCTATTGTCCACCTTACCGAAAAAAATAAAACTGAAATTCATTAAGAGCTTTTGAAGATATCGCGTGAACAAACATATGAGGTTTGGACGTATAATTACAACGTAGGGGAGGTGATTGTGCATGAATCATCTCCCAAAATTTAATCAATTCTTTCGTTACTTATTGTTCACCTTCCAACAAAATCTGATTGAAATTTATTGATAACTTCAGGGGATATTTTGTGGACAGGAAAGAAAATTGACTATATTATGTGGTTTTGATATATAACTGCAGCTTAGGGGAGTAATTGTGCAAGGACCAGCTCCAAAATTTAATCGGTTATTCCTGAGCCAATTGTTTACCCTTCCTCAAAATGTAATAAAAATTTACTGAAAAGTTTCGACGACATCGTGTCGATAAATATGAAATTGTGACGATATTATGTCGTTTGGACATATAACTACGCCGTACGGAAGGTTAGTGTGCTTGGATCCGCTCCAAAATTCAATGTCCCTGAAATTCATAGAAATTCATTGAGAACTTTTGGTTATATCATAGGCGTATTCTACATAGTAGAATTCCTGGATCCACCCCGAAATTTCACCACCCTTTTCTTACCCCTTCAGCTATCTTTCTGTAAAGTTTGAGTACTTCCAGAGATATCATATGGACGGACGAACAAACAGACGTGACAGAATACATATACGTTAACAAGTGAAAGAGATCAATTGTCACTGGGTGCGACATTGTCGAGATCTGATGTCAAACTAAGCTTAATTTAGAAAATATCAAGTATATCCTACTTCAGCATTTACTGTGTATATACAGCCTATCTGGATGCAAGGTTCAGTGGGGATCAAATTCATCTCTGCAATAATAGAGGTCTTTAGCCATTACTGCACCGATTGTCAAATGTCCAGGGATTTTACACGAACACTAGTGTCTCAATCTCACTGTTTCATAAACACAATAATGTACAGGTATCTATAGTAATATTTGAGCCTTCTATTTGCATATTCGTGCTTCTTACCTGTAAAGTCCACGAGGTCTATTGACTTAATAATCTGCACGAATACTGAAGAGAGGTTAACTCGTCGCATAGACTGTGGGGGTATTTCAGGTTTTTAGCACCTATGAAACAGAAATTGAGTATGGCAAAGGTCACATGCAATGCAGAGTTGACCTCTCAGGATTGAGGTCCAAAGAAGTCACATCTGGTCGTTTCTAGCTAATTTTTTGCCTGCATTCCTTGCCACAGTTCAGCACCAAAGATTTTGAAATTTAGCAAATAGGTATATCTAAGATAGCAATCCATGTGACGCTGTCTTTTGTGGTCGTTTAAGGTCAGAAGTAATCTTGTGTAATTTTAAAACAATTTTCCAAGTCAACACAATTTAGCACCTATGAAACTGAAATTTGAGCATACAGTCATTTTGTGATATGCAATGTTGTCTTCTGAGTTCTTTTGAGGTCAACAGGAGCCATTCTAAGCCAATCTTCAGAATTGGAGGCCACAATCTTACACCAAGGATGTTGAAATTTAGCATATGTGCACATCTTCAAATTGAATGGTACCAGGCTAGGTGAAGCTTACCTTGGATGTCATTCAAGGTCATCACCAGATGTCATTTTTGGCCGCTCCAAATCATTTTTCCAAGCTTTTGGCGATAATTTCGCATCAATGTAACTTGAATTTGACATAAGGGTAAATATTTTCTTGTAAAAGGTCATAGACAATGTAGTATTGATGTCTGAAGTCATTTTTTGTATTTCTTGTCAATTTTCCAAGTTATTAGCCATAATTTTGCACACATGAAAGGGAACTTTGGCATAGAAGTAAGTTCTTTCACAGGCAAAGTATTCAGAAATGTGATTTTGACATTAGGGTCATTCGAGGTTACCATTTATGATTTTTGTTTATTTATAGCGAATCTTCCAAGTCCTTGGCCTCAATATTGCATTTAGGATGCAGACAGATTGCACAAGGGTTCAATCTTTCACTGTGAAAAATTATAAGCAATGTCAGATTGATACTGGGGGTAAGTAAAGATCACCTGAGGTCATTTCCCGAAATTATAAGACAGCATAAAGAAATCTCTGGAAGTGGCTGGTTTTTTCCTGATGTCTCCATACTTTATCCCAAGGTCAGTTCTATATTGGTTGTTTTAAGGTCAGATCCCCAATCAACCTTTCTATACTGGCACACAATGCGAGAAACACTTATGTAGTATATCCAGAAGCCTTATCAAACAACATCATTTTTTTTTTTTGTGCACTAGAATATTTCTTCCGTTACAGTTACTTTTTGTGTACATAGTATAAATAATCGTTTGCTGTGTTGTTTAAAAGGAAAAATGTCAAAGAACATATTTCTCCTGGTTGGTTATTTTTAACTCTGGTAACGTCGGGCATCCCTGTTATTATATAAATATTTACATATACGTACATTCGAATGAATAGGGATTTGTAGACATTAGTTTTTAACCAATTATTTAACTACGACACTACTTTTGCAATTGTGTACACTCACGGATGTTTATGTAGTCACATGAATAAATAAATAAACAGGTCTTGTTAGTCACTCAATAGAAACTGTCACACAATCAATATCTTTTGGCAGCATGTCGGGACGATCAATTAAAAAATCAGACAAAGGATTGATCGGCAAATAAGTCACTTCTCCCAGCTGTTGGGTCGTGATCATCAAGGTCCAAATTCTCAAAAAACAAACAAGCAAGAGTGAATGCTACCGGACACAAATTGAGGGGCCAATTTAGCAAAAACTTAGAGTATGAATTGAACTGGTCGCTAAAAACTTATTAAGGGGAGAGATTTTAATAGAAAAAACAGAAAAAGCGTTTTTTCTGGCGATCATAAAAGTAGATACATTCAGCCCCTTAGCTCCATAGGCGAGACCTGTAAACGTGAAATTTGTTCGTTACCCACAGAATTTACCAATCGTTTGGTACTTTGGAAAGATACTATAATGAGGGGATTCCTTCAAATTCAACCACGTATATGAAGTGTTGCCAAATTAACGCTTTTCACGTTGAATACAACGCGTTTCTTGTTTAAGTAGTACGATAAAACGCTATATTAGCACCGAAACAATTTGCCATTTTTTGGCGGGTTTTTCGCAATTTCCATCATCTTTCTTATGTATTTTGGCCATCTTTTTCAAGATTTAGCGCTTTTTATTGCATTTTGGCAATTGAACAAGCTCAAAATTGTTTTTTGAATCGGCAACATCGTATATATAGTATCAACTTCTGTAGATGATGATTGGCTTTTGGTACGGCTTATCCATTTTGCTTGCACTACGAACTCTTGGATTCGAGGTTGTTGTGAAGTATCTACTTTCTATTGCAGGTTATAACCTTATCAAAAACGGAACATTTTGTCATGTTTATACAGTGAACCATTCATAGGGATAGAGTCAAGGAGGTTTTACTCTGTGAGAAACTTGGGAAACTCATTTGAAACACGTTTGATCATTCAAAGCAACTATCCTATAAACTGCAGAAAATATTTCTTTTACGTTCAAGTAACATTTTTATCTTAGAATATAAAGGCATTATAAGCCGAATATCCTCATTTGATTTATTTACAACCAATAAACAACAATATGCGAATTTCGGCACTTAGAAAAGGCACACTGATACGTAAGCGGTCACAATGCTATAGAAGATTGATCTTTTTGAATGTCAGTTAAAACTAAACGACGTTAATTCAATTAAAGTACAAAAATCGAATGAGACTTTTAGGGAATTTAATATAACAATATAGCCTAGCCGGTATTTGAATTTCCACCTGTTGGATGATGTACAAGTCACAAATACCAGTCTTATTGTCAAGATTTCATGACCAAGTCAGTAAATGAGTCGGATTATTAGACCTAAGAAGAACAAATTTTATTCCAGATTTTATATTCAGCCCTGGGAAAGGCCCATCACGTGAGGAGAAAATCAGGGTTTTATTAGCTGTGAGATTTTCGTTGATAGTACGTCTAAACAGCAGTCTATCAAGTTATATTTTTGTCCCCCTTTACTCCAGTACAGGCACCAGCAGAGTTAAGGTCCTGATTATGCAGCCCATCAGAGAAAATCAGACCAAAGCATCTGCATATGTGATAATTAGCAATGCCTGTTAATACTCTCTCACGCTAAGGGACACAACTGATTTAAGAAAAAAAAAAGAAGAATTTTATGTTCTGATGACGCATTAAAAATGCTGGATTCAGAGGCCAATAATTTTGAAAAAATTGATTTGTGGTCAACAGAATGCTACTCTCCTGGCTCACAGCAATGCAAATCTGTAGTATTCACGAATATAAGATATGTATCGATAGATTTCAGATATATCGTCATTTTTGATGATACGAGTTTTCTAGTGTCTTGAGAAACAAGAACACGCATTCCTTAAAGAAATGGTGCTTATGATGACATATTCTGAAGGAGATTTCATCAGAGTTGCCTGATGAATCTTTGCGTACCGAGAATAAATGTATAGTCTACATTCTCTCGCGAAGATGCTGAGTGGTTGCATGCAAAACGGAATCGGCGGGCCGAGGTTGAGCTTCGGCCGATGCTGTACACTTTATACTAATACCCTTGAAAATAGCACGCATCCAATTCTCGCCTCCGCTATTGGTAAATAGCTGGGCAGTTGGAATCCTTCAGCCCTGCAAGGCAGTCCATTTGAGAGAAGGCTACTCTGGGTAAAGGAAGATGGTTGTGGAGGTAGGAACTTCGCCCCATAAAACTAACTTGCTATTGAAACCAAAGTAAGGTGTTTACAGGAATGAATAAAAATTGAAAGTAGATTACGTTTTCTCCTTTGCCAGCTTTGGTTTTAAAGGCCACTCTTTTATCGTCTGGATCTTTAAAAAGTGATTGCAGTGTGTTTGTGTGTCACGGATACTCAGTCTCCATATGAATTACATACCAACTTAGCCCAATGGTTGAACCACTTGCATTCCATCAACATTCGATATTCTTTGAATGTGTTTTTCCTAAAGTTGACATAGCTCAACGTATGTATTTATTCAAACTTTATATCGCGTATACACGCAGAGATAAGTAAAAAGATCAGCAGACTCTAGTGTACGTACATGAGTACTGTGCAAATAGATACTTTGCTTTCACAAGTGCATCGGTACTTATGTGCACACACGGACAGATGTATCCATATGAATATATATTGTGGGCTTATACCCTTGTTTGATAGGATCAGGGGTGGATGGTGTGTCTAACCTCTGCAGGCTCAGGATCTGTGCGTGGCAGATATTTCTGCATTTTGGAGAAGGGAAGAATTTGTTTATTTTTCTCCCTCTTTTAACATTTTTTTTGTCGTTGCTTTTCAAGTGGAGATTAGCTCACACATAGAGAGTCCACTCTTTAGGATAAGTACCCTTGTATTCTTCATTTGCAGCTCCACTAACCGAAACAGCCAAGGCGAGTGTCAAGCTTCATTTTTTTCACTTCTTAAATGGACCACTTTACACGGATGAACGGCTCTATATATCCTGCTATGTTACTGATAGCTTAGGATTTCGAAGTAGATTCATGACTTTCCCAAGGGAAAATACCTCAGCCGCTTCAATTTTCCGTGTTTATAACAGTGCACATTCTTCAACATTCTATTAGGAATCTGTAAGTTATCAACATCATCACCAGCAGCATTACAACGGCCATCGTTGGAAATAGACTTTTCCCAAGATTTACTATATCTCTCGGCCATAGGCGTCGCAGGGCCACTATCTTCTGAACTTTTGACTGTTCAAATCGTCACACCATCTTTTTTCTGCTGGTCACAATTTCGCACATGATCTTTGGAGGTCCACATTGTCGAGTAGTTGTCTGGTTGTCTGATATTCTCACAATATCCTGCGTATCGGCGTTTAAGCTTTCGAATGGTCTGATATTCCTGACCATCGTTTGATTTCAAATATAATGAGATGTTTGTATAACGTCTGTAAGTCACTCAATCAAAATTTCATTTCTCGTCGCATTTTTTCTCAAATGTTTCGCTTTCTCAAATTTTTCACTTATGATAGATTTGTTACGAAAGTTCATGTATAATAATGAGTATACTTTGGATGTACTTATTTGTGTACACTCGCACGCATACAAATATTATATTGTTCCACATGAAACGGATGAGAATCACCCTAGGATAGCAAGCCTTTGGCAGAGCGAGTTTGACCTTCAAAAACAAGAAGATCCCATTAATCCTAAAAAGAAGAGTATACAACCAATGCATCCTCACGATAGTCACTTATGGAGCTGAATGGCAATGGACAGGTCATATGGCAAGAATGGCAGACAACTGATGGACATCACAACTCGCAACATGGATCCCCAGAGATCAAATGCGAAATCTAGACAGACAGAATACAAGATGGAGAGATGAACTAGACAAATTTAGAAAATACTGGCTCCGCGACGCTCATGACAGAGAAACATGGCGGATCCTGGGGAAGATCTATGTCCAACAACGGAGTTTAAAAGACTAATGATGATGATGATGATGATGATATGACCTGGGTGTAGGAGACAGAAATGGAGGGTGCATACACTTGAGGCATTTAAAGAACATGTGATGTATTGATAAACGAGCCAGTCATGCCAGTCATTGCAAGTAAGTTGGATCCTTCATCTGTGTTCTGTCTTTGTAGCCTTGGGCTAGAAAAAGCCAAGTTTTGTAAATATTTACAATCTGTCTGTAAAATCTAACTCAACTACTCGACTTACTCGAGTCAACTCTCTTTCGGTGTCCAACTTACTAAGCTTCACGAATATATCCTCTTCTGGTCATCAAAGGCCTTTCTTAGTAGAGCTTGTCTTCACCTGTCTTAAGTTCCACATAAAAAGGATATCTTCGGATGGTAAATTTTGTGAAAGATGCACTAGCTCAAAACAATCTTCAACTAAAAAGCACCCAGAGAGCGCAACCTCTGCTATTGCTACAAAGACTGATGTAGGGGAGATAAATATGCATGGATCACTCCTAAGGTAGCTGATTGCCGACCCTTTCATTGAAACTCATTGAGAATTCTATGATGCACGGAGGTAACTTTACATGGATCCGTTCCAAGATCTTTTACCTATTCGGTAACCCATTGCCTATCCTTCCACGAACTTTCATTGAAATTCATTGAGAACATTTGGTAGATATCGTGTGGATAGTATATTTGAAGAGAATGATAAAATACATCTATAGATATCAAGATTCTGGAAAATCCTTATTTTGTTAACAAACCCGTCGAAATAAGCCTCTCCCCTAAAAAATAGTTTTTTCCCCAAATTTGGAGGAGAAACATATGCTAACACAATTTATATAAGCTTTCCAAACGGTTTTATGGTTTGCTCAGAATCAGATATTATAGTAACACGTATCAATTGATTTGAACAGGGTTGAAAAATGCCGATTAAGCACCATTTTCCGAAGTTGATGCTGATTAAAACTTCTTTTGTGTGACTTCGATCACTTATTTCCTGATATCTGTTAATGTAATTTATGTAATTCTCTTCAGTGATTTTTGTTCTACGCACACTTTGATAGTATGGTACTATATATAATCTTATCTTGTTGGGATCATCAGTTGTTTACCACGAATCAGTTTCGAGGATTTAAAGACAACTATATCAACGTGGCATCCCAGCAGTGTCGATCAAACACTACTTCACTTTCAGCTGTGATTTTAATGCGTACGTTATGTCATACGATATGCTGTTTGTTATTTATATTACGTGTATTGTATATAGATGTTATTTTATAATGCACATCATTCAATGTTTTGAAACGCATGGCTTACCTGCGTAGGTTGCCTCAAGTAGTTTATGCTATAAATGGTATATATACATACATATATATATATACGTACATATATATATATATATATATATATATATATATATATATATATATATATAATACCATTTATAGCATTTATATATACATATATATCATATATATATATATAATACCATTTATAGCATTTATATATATACATATACCATTTATAGCATATATATATATATATATATATATATATATATATATATACCATTTGTAGCATATATATATATATATATATACCATTTATAGCATATATATATATACACACACACACATATATATATATACACACACACATATATATACACACACACACACACACACACACACACATATATATATATATATATATATATATATATATATATATATATATATATGTATATATATATATATATATATATATATATATTTATTTATATTGTGGCCTCTCCGAAAAGATATATACATTCATTTGTTGATGGCTACTTCGGTTCTTACTTGAAAACTAATTAAACCCTTGCATTAAAATAGTATTTATCTTTTATTATTTATTACGGTTTAATTATGTTGCAGATTAAAATCAGAACAACTACTAATAAACAAAATGTATATGCATTTCTCGGGGCCACCCTGTATTTACAGTGAATGCAAAAAGTATCCAATACAGTGCAAAAGTTTCAGTTTAAAATTCTTAAACTGCTTCAACATTGATAGTGTTAGGACGAAGGATCTCTAGGACAACGAATCTCCATGAGACCCTCAAAAGAGGTAGAAATCAAGCGAAGAATCACCCTAGGATGGTAAGCCTTGGCAGAGCAATCTCAACCTTTGAAAACAAGACGATCCCAATAATCCTTAAAAAAAAAGACCATACAACAGATGCATCCTCCTGATAGTGACTTATGGAGCTAAAATTTGGAACTTAACCAAGAGAGAGAGAGAGAGAGAGAGAGAGAGAGAGAGAGAGAGACCCGCAAACTGAGAAACATTTTGTTGCTTAGCAACCAAAATCGCGTCGGCTGGAGCTATTCTCCATGGGTTGCTCCTATTTTCCCCACGTGGAGCCCTGAACTTGTGTTGCATTTTACTCTGATTCGAGAGTAAAGACAGAGATGATCAACTTCATATTTTTCAGGCTTTTTCGGCTTGGATTAAAGTGTAGTATCTGTTCCACGGTAGATACAAAGGCGCCGGTACTGGCACTTGCCTGCTGAATGGGCCGGGTTGGTGTGTGTTGGTGAGCATGAAAGTGCACCGGTGCAATACGTTAGCCAATGAGGTTATACTGAAGCTGCGCATTGCTATGCACATTGAGAACATTTGGCTCTCCCACTATTACTCAGCCCAGCTGTGGGGAATCTGTTGCCCCGAGGCAGCACTATCCCATTGCACTTAAAGGGACAGGTAGGGATTGTCCTGACACTTTTGTAACTGCAGTTGCTTCATCAACCAAGGTTATTTGGCAACCACAGTCGTGTCGGCTGGAGCTATTTTTGATGGGTTCCTGCTTTTACCTTACATAAAGCCCTGACTTTGTATCACATTGTGCTCTGGTGGAAGAATAAGCAAAAAGATGCTCAGCATCACATGGAGAGATCACAAGACAATACAGTATATAGGGAAGAGTGCAGCAGTCAGAGACATTATAGAATCTATTAGAAACCTTAAATGGCAATGGGCAGGCCATGTTGCAAGAATGGGTGGAAACCGACGGACATCACGATTCACAAGACGTGGGACGGTAGGATTCAAGATGGATGAATGGACTATACAAATTTAGAAAATAGTGGCTCCGTGACGCCCATGATAGAGAAATGTGGCAGATCCTGGTGAAGGTCTATGTCCAACGACGGACATTAAAAGACTGAAGATGATGATTTCTGATTTTTGTACATGACCTTTCAATATCCATGTCTTTATTTCCCTCCTCACCATCAGTCTATTGGCGTCTGTCATTGAACATGGTCTTTACCGAAGACTTGCCAGTCCTTCTATCATGGGTATCGCAAAGCCAGTACAGTCTTAATTCATTCAACTTGTTGCACCATTTTGCTTTCTATCGGCCACAGACTCGCACCCGACCTCCGGAGATACACGTCGTGAGACGTGATGTCCAGCGGTTGTCTGACATTCTTGCAATATGTCCAGCCCAATGCCATTTGAGTTTTTTAACAGTTTCTATGATGTCTCCTCTCTGATAAATTGTGTCTTATGATCTCTCCATGAGAGGTTGAGCATGATTATCTCATGTGCACGTTGCATAGTTCTCAGTTTGAGGGACAATCTTTTGGTTAGGTTCTATGTTTCAGCTCCATAGGCGACTATCGTTAGAATACATAGGTTGTATATTCTTTTTAGGATTAGTGGGATTTTTTTGTTCTTGAAGGTCGAGCTTGCTCTACCGAGAGCATACAAACCCAGTGTGATTCTTCGCTTTATTTCTTTTTCTTTTTATGACTTCATGGAGACTTGCAGTCCTTGGTAGATGTAGTGGTTCACGTCCTCTAGCTCTGCTTTTTCAATTCTGAGTGATGTGTCCTGGTCCCCAACATGTTGTACATGGCATTTGTTTTGCTGAAGTTCATGTGGAGGTCAGCTTACTTGCTTGTTTCATTTAGTTCGTTTCACATTGTTTGGAGATAGTGAAGGTTATTAGCACAAAGGAAGATCATCTAACAACAATAGTAATTTTGGACTTCCGGTTTAGAATGAAAAGTGAAAAGTTTTGAATGATGGATAGAGAGAGAAGGGAAAAGAAAGAGACAGAAACTATTCTTACGTTGTCGATCAACGGAAGGAAGATAGACGGAAAGGCAGAAAACAGGGAAAGAGTGAAAGGAACAGATGAAGAAAGAGAGGGGGAGAGAGAATGAAGAGAGAGAGAGAGAGTGAAGAAAGAGAGAGAGAGAGAGAGAGAGAGAGAGAGAGAGAGAGAGAGAGAGAGAGAAATAGAAAAAAGAGAATGAAAAAGAGAGAAATAAAAAATGGAAAGCTATGGATACTAGTTCACAGTTAATATCTAAACTGCATCAAAATATATCTAAAATTATCTAGATTTTCGAGCCGGTTATCTTGAAAAATATATCTAGATACTCTTTCATTTCCCTTCCAAATCACCTTCCAGAGGTAAATTCAAACATCTTTTCTATTGAAGGAAAAAGGTTATTTATAAAAGTCGAAATATTTAAATAAAAACTTGAAACTCTCGTCAGACTGAAGTTTGACCCTCAAGCAGCCGGTCCACTTGTGTTTGCTGTTTTAAAATTATAATTTGGTTCAGATTCTGTCAATTTCGGAGCTTTGCAAGTATGTTAAAATGATTTTTTTTTCATGTTTCAGATACTTTTTGTACGCATTGTAGATATTAGCACACACAGATTACCTCCCGCAGCGCAACTGCAAGGGAATCAGTCTTGCAAATTATTGTCAGTTTAGTGGTTCCCCGCTGTTTTTGTTTTTGTTTTATTTTTTTTACTGAACTCTGCTTGTTTAACATATGTAATTACGCAAATACTTACGTCACTTGCGCATTTTGACCTGCCAACCACGATTACGTCATATGTTAAAAGAAATCATTTTAAGGGAAATGAATGTTGCAAACATCAAGTTTTTGACTTTCTTTTATTTGATTTAATTCATACTTCACGTTCATATACTTGTTCACGGACACTTAGCTTGGGCATATATACATACATAAACTAAACTTAACTTACAAGCACACACACACACACACACACACACACACACACACAGACACACACACATACGTATATGTTTATATATATACTCTTGGGTTACATTCTTATAACTCAGATACATGGGAAATTGATATGGACATATTTTGCATACATGCATACGCACGCTCGTATGCACGTGCACACACTATGCACATATTCACATGAAATGTTTAAATGCAGAGGGTACAGACTGAGGTTGCCAAAATCAGCCATTTTTACGATGGATCCGGTTAATCTAAAAAAAGAAATTAGCCAATCTTGCTGATTAAATCTAATGAAAATAAATATTCATTTTTTTTTTCATTAATAATCAGTTCTGAGCCCGTACAATTCTTTTTTGTTAATAAGTCGGCTTTAAATATACATACATATATATATATATATATATATATATATATATATATATATATATATATATATATATATATATATATATATATGTATGTATGTATATATATATATATACATCATTAGAAATGTACAAGATATCTCAAATTTAGCCGATTTAGCCAATTGTTGAAGACATTTTTAGCTAAAAATAAGAAACCCTACTTGGCCACACTGGTAGGGAAACTTAGAATTACTTCCGCTGTTTGCTTGCTTCCAGTCGTGTTTCTTGTTCTAAGAAAGAAGTGTTTCAGAGACTGCTCCACCCCACCGTTGTATAATAACCACAAAAGAATTAATTTTCATGTCAGACTTCATATTAAAATAATTGCTTCAAGTATGTATCAAGATAATTTTTTGAAAAAGCAGTAAGTATTTTTCTTTGCCTAAGCTAATAAATGATTTCTTTCTCTCTTTCTTTCTTTTTCTTTCTTTTTCTTTCTTTTTTTTCTATTTTTCTCTCCTTTTTTCTCTCTCTTACTTTCTTTCTGTTTCACTGGTGTTCTTTCTTCATTTCTTCCTTCCTTCCTTTCTATCTTTCTTTCTGTTCCAATATTATTCTTTCTTTCTTCTTCGCAAGCTTTTAGAAACAGTGAGCCAAAACTGTCACTAAAATTGTTAAAACAGGTTCCTTCAGTTTGCGATGTATGCATCTATGTATATATTTATGCATGGCCTGCTTGTTAGATATGTATGTATGTATATATGTATCACGTGTACAGGCATCACTAACAGAGCAAGAGGGCTAAAAAATCTAAACATGCATCCTTTATCATGAGAAGAATTGTTTTTGTTACTTGAAAATTCCGCCCCATACATAGGTTTTTAGTGGGATTTCCAATTTGGAATGTTAGTCTATGTCAAATTGATCCCTGGGTTTGTGTCCGGCAGCATACACGTTTGTGTCTTGAAAACTCAGACTTGTTTAGTGATCACCAACCAACCGTAAACGAGAGAAGTAACTTATTTATTGATCCCTCTTTGATATTTTTTAGTTGATCATCCCCTACAAGATATTGGTCATACAACGGTTTCTATTGAGTGACTAATCATTTCTTTGTTTCTATCATTTCCATTATTTATAGCATGTATATTTGGTCATAAGGTCTTGCTTTAAATTGAAAAAACTAATTCAGCATTGTTGTCTACAACGAAACAAAAGTTGTTTATCCAATTTTTTTTTCTTTAAAAATTATTGGTCATATTGTGGGTGGTTTTGATATATTTTTCAGGGTGTGTGCAACAATTTCCAGCGTTGTGATTGTGAAGTTTTAATTATGGTACTTTATGCAAAAACTTGTTCTTAAAGCAGTGGAGAGCTCATCATTTTCTCTGACTGCTCGCAAGGAGCTTTGCATTAATGCTACACTTTAGTTAGCTTATGTAAATCAAAATTTTATTTGTATCCAGAGAGAGAAACATTCATTATCAAACTGGGAAAAAAATGTTTGCAGTAACTTTTATATACATACAAGTATAGAACTCGTAAAAATGACGGTGTTATTTACTTATGGATCAGCGCTAAGGAGCAAAATGCTACTTTATTCGATAATTGATTTTTGATAATTCAACCATCCTAGTTTTAAGTTTTTTCTAAAGTCTCAACATTATTCAAGCTGTTGTAATGTGAACATGAAATCTTGAGAGTTTCTGTGACATAATCTTCATTGTTGTATCCCAACAGACAATCTTATGTTTTTACGACCGTTTAATTGTTAAATTAGCTGTGTTAATCTATTTCATATGAACCAATCTATATATAATGAAGTTCTAATAGGAATCAGACAGGACAACAATACAACCAATCATATAATTAGACATACTATTTTGCATGTAGGTTTTTTTTTATACGGATAGATGACCCAGTGCAGGTTCATTGGGACACAACGATGATTTTAATCATGAATGGGTAATATAGTCTGACAGAGCCCATTCCTTTTATAGCAGGTGGCCTATCTTCAAGACTGATTGACCTATCTGCCCTACTATTTACCCTTTGGTGAGGGTGAACAAGAAATGGATTCATATCTTTTCCAAAGGCATTAATGCTAAAAGGGCCAGTTGAACTCTCTCTCTCTTTCTCTCCATTGTAAAAGATAAACATCCTTTCTTTTCTCTTTCTTTCCCTCTCTATCATAAAATAATGAACCCCCCTCTCTCTCTCCCCCTCTCTCTCTATCGTAAAAAGATGTGTATATATATTTGATTTGCAGTAAGTATTCTAGAAAATTACAAAAAAGTACATTGAATGGGTTTGTGGCTAAAATGCAGAGAGTTTGGATTAGAAATTGTGGTTGATTCATTCCTTCCCCTAGTTTTTGTAAGTATTGTGAGGGCCAGGGGCGTAGCTGAGGGATAGATGGGAGGGAGCGATATTAATCCCCCATGGAAGCTTTATGAATATTGATTCACCAATTGAGTTTCTACTAACATTATAATTTAACAAATCTCAATAAACGTTGGAGGGGGGAGGGGTAAATGACTTCTACCCACCGTGACCCTCACATCTCTTGCTACATCGCTGCCTTCTATTTTATGTTTGCTACTTCCTCGTAGATCCCCATCATACCATTGAGGACACTCAGGCTTCACTGACCCCCAGGTTGGGAACCACTGCACTAAATGTTTAGAGTGTGTAATATTACGTTAAAGAGTGAAAAAAAAATGGTGTCTTATCCCGTGATAGTCCATTGTAGAAACGCAACAGCTGTCACTGTTTCAGCTTTACTTCTTGGAATATTTTTTGAATGACTAAAGAACCATGATGTTTTTTGAGTCAATTTTAGATGTAATCTCAAAAATTAAGTTAGCAACCCTGCCCTTGCAAAATCTCTACAAAAAAAAGAACTAACACATCTATGGTCTGACTTTTGGGCTTGTTCAAAAATGTTAGCAATCTGTGTCAGCTTCTGAAACTCAGTTTTCTGACACTATACAGCAAGAAAAGACTCTGTTCAAAAACTGGGATGTTGTATTCACGTTCGTGACATCATTTGTCTACATTTGTCTCTGTAATATAACCAATCGGGTTTTCAAGCTAATCCTCTTATCGATTAAAATGCTATATATGTATGTATATACATATATATTATTGTATCAACCACAGGCAGCTGTTTCGATGTATTACATCTCTTCACTGTAGCGATAGACTTTCCATTATCCCATCCAGTACCGCGAGGCAGGATTGAAACCTTCGTTTCTGATCTGGAGACCGATATCATAACTCTGAGCTACGGAACTGGACAGTCAGTAATGCTGAATTTAAGCTATATATTCATTTACGCATAAATTCTCCATCCACCAGAGTGCTCTCTCTCTCTCTATATATATATATAAGATGAACTGTAAAGAGTGAGACGGACTCGAGAGTAAAGTGTTTTGAGGCTTATTTATCTATAGATATTTTTTTTGTTAATGGTCCAGACATGTTTCGGGATGTATTCCCATCTTCAGTGGTGTGTGTGCTGTGTGAGTATGTGCTTTTAGGGGTTAAAGGTCTCATGTGGAACTAGAGACAACTATCAGGAGCTTTGCCTTATGAGTAAATATATATATATATGTATATATATATATATATATATATATATATATATATATATATATATATATATATATATATATGGAGTGTATACGTTCGTTGTAAACACTGTACAGTAAGTTTTTTTCTCAAACTCCAAGAAACTTGACTCTATTATCGCAATTAATTAAACGGTATACTTAGAGAGGGGGAAAAGAAAGAAAGCATAATGCCATGACGTCATGTGATGTCAACTTGTGATCAGGAAAAGAAAGAAAAGAAGGGAAATTGCAATTTTTGTGACATCCTCTAAGAATTCGTTCGTTCTGATCACATGTTCTTTTGGAATTTTTTGTTTAGGCAACGCTTTTTTTGGCAAGAAATTCTTTTTACCAGACATCATATTCTTATTCAAGCTTCAGTCAGAGTGGAGTTCGACTCTGAAGCAGCCAGTCTTCTTCTCTCTCTCTCTCTCTCTCTGTCTCTCTGTCTGTCTGTCTGTCTGTCTCTCTCTCTCTCTCTCTCTCTCTATATATATATATATATATATATATATATATATATATATCTTTCTCTGTTTATTTCTCTTTAATGACTCTCACGTCAGGTCACTTAGTTCCTTACAAACGCCGTTAACCGATTTGAAGAATTGTTTTATTTTGTAATTTCACCCGTTCTAAGATCTGTCGACTTCCGTTGCAGTTAAAAATGTGATGAAACAGTTTTGAAACCAGAATATCAACAAAATTCTTCGAGAAGTTTAGATATCAAGTATGCTTTTATTTCATTCTTTCTAAAAAAATATTTTTTTCCTTTATCCGTGGAATATATTTGTTAACCTCCCACAGACCATCTGAGTCCCGTTTGGCTATCATTTGCTTCAGTTTTCCTACGACTGATTATGTTTTTGTACTGATTGCAAAGTTCTGAATAAAGTCCCTTGAACATAAAGTAACCATTATAGCAAGTTTCCAAAACTTGATCATGAAATAAACCCTGTTCCCCGACCTATCAACTACAATCAACCCATTAACTACAGTTATTAAAATTTCAGTCATTTGAATTTTATGGCTGTCTCAATAAAAAAAAGTTCGTTTTATCGTGATTGAGAGCGACACAATTCCATCCGTGATTCAGGTCTTTTATCTTACAGAGGATGAGTATTACGCTTCGCTACCAGCACATCTAACAGGTTATAACTGAATAAAAAAAAATATACAAATAAAATGACAACTTTTTGGGGATTGTTTTTTACATACCGTAACCCAGAGCTAGGTTGTTGAAGCTTCAGGGTTAATTTGGAATCAGAGTGGTCCATCTCAGTTCTACTGTGGAAGAGATGAATTCATGACTTTCCCAAGGGCATTAGTGCAACGAGAGCACAAACTATCTCAAGTATTGAGTAATAATATAAAAAAAATTCAACCGGTCAACACATGCTAGAAGTATCGTACTCTGCTTTCCTCTTGACTACATCAGCGAGGCTGAGAGGGGTATTCTGACAACTAGGCAACCCAGGATCTCCATATGCTTCACCCAGAGATGCACCTTGGAGGGGATGTTCCATCGTCTGCAGAGACAGAACTGGGGCCTTTCAGTTGGTGAAGAGATTAAAGAGAGTTAAATGGTTCATGATTAAATACAGTCATCAATGTCATCATACACTGAAATCTTATTTTGGTTTTAGAAGTATGGAGCACATCAGCTCAGTGTCGGATTGAATACGTAGCAAAAGTAGCCTATGCTATAGTCCCTGCACTTTCAAGGGCCCCACGCCAAATGCTTAGAATCTATCTATTCCGATTTAGTGGTTCTACACTTGTTCTATTGTCATAGTACTATACACGTTCAACTTATGTGAATGATTGGGGGTTTAAGGTCAGCGATTTTAACTGATTATCACCTATAATTGGGCTTAGTATCATAACAGATTAATTATTTGGAGTGTGGTATCTATGTTATACTTATGTGACACATAAACACAAAGGTATTTGAAAATGGCCACTGCACAAAGATCAAAATGGAAACAATGTAATACTATTACTGAAATATCAAACAGATTTGGTGTATTGTAGCAAATAAAAAAAAACTTTACTAGTAAGTAAAAAATGTATGCGTTTTAATATCTATCTATACTTTACTAACTTGGGACCCCTATATAACATATACCTCAGGCCTTGCACTAATCCAAAGCAATTAATCCTCCCCCTGCATCAGCAAATCTTACTTGAATTGATGGATTGCGAGATCTGTTTATTTTTTATTGGACCATAAACAATTGTCTATTGCCTGTTTATGGCCCAGTAGAAGGCGATCCTTCAATCCAAGCAGTTTTGTTTCTATCTATCTATCTATCTATCTATCTATCTATCAATCTAACTTCATATTCAGAGGCGTACATGCATCTCTATCAGACATTTATTGGTCGGTCTGTCGGTTGGTCAATTGATGTATTAAATATCAATTTTCCCAGCCATATTCTGTGGGATTTATATGGAACTTGGTTTTCTTCATCTTCTTCTTCTTACTACTACTACTACTACTACTACTACTACTACTACTACTACTACTACTACTACGTCTAGAATTCCATTAAAATCGGAAATCGTTTGGAATTGGGATACTCAATTACGGACGACTTCTCTTCTTCTCCTTCCCTTTGAAAACCATCCTCTTCCCTCTACCTCTACTCCCTCCTATTTTTATTGACTCGGAGTGAGGAAAGACTCATGACTCTGTAGACTACCTCCAGTTTTTATTGATTTCAAACCTTGGTTCGGGTCAATCGAGTGTGCGATTCTCCTCTTCCTTCTCCTCCTCCTCCTCCTCATCTTCCTGGGTTGCTGAGGAAAGTTGACGGCCAATGACATTGAACGATGATTCGAAGGATAAATATCCGCCCCTTCTCTCTCTTTCACGTGCAAATTTTCTCAAAAAAATGAATAAAAAGTTTTTTCACTTTTGTTAAAAATGCCTAAAAATATGGTTACGTTTGCATTGTTTATTCTCGTTCACTTTTTTGTTCTTTGTTTATATTTTCACAGCAATAGAAATGCGCACCAGCTCTGTGTGTTGATATAAAAGTAAAAACTTGAAAAATACTGAACCAGAATATTCATAAAATAAACAAATAAGATTATTAATGCCGTGGCAAAATTAAACAATCTTATTCTACAAAGTTTACTCACATGCGGGTACATGCCTCTATAAATAGCTATTTCGCACCTCTGCCTTGATGTTTGTCCATTTCATGTTGAAATATTCAATTGAGCTAAAGGACTGGAAAGTTAAGCATTCACTCATTTTTATGGCTGGAAAAATGATTTTGTAGAATTCACCCTGCTAATGAGTTTTCATTAAAGTTTCAATTTACAAAGTAAGTTTATGCTAAATTGGCGCCTTATTTTGTGCCCGGCAGCTCTCACGCTTGTTTTCCTGTTGTTTTTTCTCTCCCTTTTGTAATCACTGCCGAACAAAAGGCGAGAGAAGTAACTTGATCACCCCTTTTCCCCAATTTCTTAATCGATCACCCCTCAACAGGGTCTGGTGTCAAAAGACGTTGGTCATGTGGTGATTTCCATTAGGTGACTGAGTAGACTTGTATTCTGTCTCTTTTTAACCTAACAAAACCTTCCTGTCATTCGCTAAACCCGAAAAGTGTTTAAGCAAACATACAAATCTCAAAATCAGCAAATAATAGCCTTGAGAAGCCGCCACAAATACGAAGCACAGCATCAGCAAATGAATAATAGCCTATAAATAAACGAAGATCAGCATCGACAAATTACAGCCTAAAAACATATAACCATCAACTAAATGGATATCGTAATTTATAGCAAGGTACGTAGCATACACCATAACAATCGTGGATGTTGTCAGGAAAGCATGCAACTAGGCACTGGCCTATTTCAGGGAAATACCAAAAATCTTATCCACATGTGCCAGTTAGAAATGGCATCCAAGATCTTAACCTAGAAGTTGATGTCCATACATTTTTCAAGTCGGCTGATTTTGCACATACTGATGGAAAGTGAATTAAATGAATGTGGACATGGGCGGATTTAGGGAGATGACTTGGGTGACAAGTCATTTCCCTTGGGGAAACAGAAAAGGGAGTCTTTAAATTCCATTTGACTTGGCTTTCAACACAAAATTCAAAAAGGGGGAAATCACCGCCGAATATTATTTCATTGACTTATGTAACTACCATAAGCAAGTGATATAAAATACAGTCACGTAATTCAGTTTTAAAAGAGATCAATAATTAGGATGGCTCATTAGTTCAATATTGTGAATATCAGATCCTGAAATTTTTCTCTTTTCTGACAATGAAAAACAGAAAACTAAAAAAAAAAAAAAAAAAAAAAAAAGGAGACAAGCCTGGGCATTGTTCGGACGGAATGCATGATCAGCCAATTAAATGATCAGTCGAAAGAAATATGCTTAGCAAAAGTCCAAATCAAAGCAAACGAATGTCTGGTTATGCAAAGTCTGCTGGCAATATTCTTTGCTCGGAAGAGTTAGAAGATAAATAAGAAAAACTTCTTGTGGAAAAAGTTGAAAAATATGGAACTTTTGAGACAGCTCTGATTGGAAACAATCCATGCTACAAGGACAAGTTCCAAAAAGCAGAAGCAATATCTGTATGGATTTTATAGATTAGGAAATATCATTATGTTGAGTTTTTTGCTGACGTTTGTCTTCATCTTGGTTCATTTTTTTAACATAACGTTTCAGCCGTTGTACTCTTTGGCCGTCTTCAGGTGATGAATGGTTGTATCTTTATCATCAAGGTGGAAAAAGCCCGTCTTGTCAGTTGCATGTGAAGGTTCACATTCTATTGTCTAATATCGGATGTGTTTGATATTTTGTTTTTTGTCGGTCGTTAGCTGTAATTGGTGTAAAAAAAATCCTTGGTTGTCTGGAGTTTATGAAACACAGTACATCTGTGTACTTGGAAATTGACACATACAAGAAGGATGGTTTAAAGATGTAGAACGCAAGTTTACCTCCCAATCACTCAACATTGGAGCACATTTCAACACAAGGATAAGAATTAGAACGTTTCATCTATCTGGCCTGAATTGTTATTGAATCATGGAAGAATTATGAAATATTTGTCACTGATACGAGAGACGTCGATTCATTTCCATTGTACCTTCTGTCCCAGAGGAGGCTGACACACGTTTACTGTTACTTGCTGCGTGTGTTGCTGATGTAGGACATAAATCAGTGATCATTAAGACAGTAGACAGTGATGTTGCTGCTAATTTATGCCTTGAAGAACTATAGTGCAGCATTTGGCTCCGATCTAACTATCAACACTCAATATACATTTCTATGCTTGATTTAGTGACTGCTCTCTGCAGCAACAAAACGGCTGGATTGCCTCTCTTTCATGCCTTCACAGGCTGTGATGTGATGTCAGCCTTTGCACTTCAGTGAAAGTGGCTGCCCAGAACACACGGAAGGTTTTTTTTTGTTTCTAGAAGAGATAAGCTTGTTTTCCAAATTGTCAAGACCTTGCAATATCGATGCCTTTGATCGGGAGACAGTGAACCCATTGAAAGGTTTCGTTGTATCATTATAGGTCAGAATAAGAATGAGCAACACTGCACATGAAAGCAGCCCCGATCTTTTTAGGGGTAGGAGAATGGGAAGACTGCCACTAACATCAGTTGCTTTGTTACTTCACACACAACTGCATGTACCCGGCTGGAAGAGTATGGGACCGATCAGTCATGAAATATCAAGAGTATCCCAGTCTATGTGAATGGGGTTTGTGGTGAAAGGGAATAACTCTTACAGGCTTTGTTGGGTCACACTCCTAGTTGCTGCAAACAGCTGCAAAGAAATGTTACAACGTGAAGGCAAAGAAGGCTGCAGCACATGTCGATGCAGGAGCCAAAATGCAGGACTTAATTATAAGTCACTGTGTGTTTGTAATGGAACACGTGCAGATAATTGATTAATTATTTCTCTTCATAAAGTTAGTCATGTAACTATTTTAAGTTAAATAGGCCTGTTTGGGTGAGATTCAAGTGGATTGTAAAGCGCCCTCTCAAACTTTTACTTCGGAATTAGATACAAAATCCTTCTTCTAGATATCAAGAACGTCACTTCATACGACGACCCCTATAAAAGCCCTAGTCAAATGCTCATCGGCATCGGCACTCCTAGCTGCAGTTTTGGCCTCGGCACATGTTGCCGGCTACTCTTTCCCTCAAAAATCGATATTATTTTGCTGACCGTCTGGCCTATTCGATCCTAACTGTTTTTCCACCTTGACCTATCCCTGTACTAATTTTGCCCATTTTACTTCATCGATGCCATTTAACATACCCACAGCTAAACAGCTGTATTCTCACTACGTGCCCCAAATGAATGAAATGTCAATGCTTTTTACTATCCGATATTCACGATGATCTATCCTAATTCTCTTTATTTCGGGAAACACGCATGTGTAAAACTCTGTGTTCTCTGTCAGCGTCAGAGAATAGCCATCAAGGCACAGTCACAACTTGGCAGTTTGGCACGCACATTGAACCCAGTCTCCATTATCATTCTTTGGTACGCTCCGAGCCTTATGGATTCAAAGGCAGTTCAGATACCTCCACTTTGACTATCACTATCTCTCCTCATCTCTTTACGCTATCGATCAGATTAACGTTATCATTCCATTTTCATTCATTATTCGTCATTACTGTTCTTGTATTATGGATTCCCAGAGATCACTAGCGAAACCGAAGCCGACAGAATTCCAGATGGAGAGATGAACTAGACAAATTTAGAAAATACTGGCTCCGCGACGCCCACGATAGAGAAGTGTGGTGAATCTTTGTGAAGGTCTATGTCCAACGGCGGACGTTAAAAGACTGATGATGATGATGATGCTGATGCTGCTGCTGCTGCTGCTGATGATTTGTCCATCTAAATCCTTATATGTGTCCTTTTTACTTTGTTTCATCTCCGCGACTAAGTTCCTCCTTCGACACTTCCTGAGACGTCGACGCTACCACCAAACCACATGGAAGCAAAATCCATTTTCTTCCTACATCTTTGCACTATTGATTCCTTAACCAGAACTACTGGAACCATTCAGAACCGTACCATCAACAAACCGCTCTCTTTCAAACAAGAATATATCCCACTTTAATGTAATTCACTGAAGCGGATCGATTTCAATATGTTGCATGTCGTAAGGTAATCATGTTCTGTTTTTTTTTTTTAAAGAAAATAGGTTAAAGTCGTTTGTCAGGTTCTCTCCTTTACTTTGCTATCTCTGATATGTTCTCGATTATCATGTGTTTTACATGAATCACAATTGCCGTTCTAGGTTGAAAATGATCAAATAAAATACTGGTATTAATGATATGAATAAGTAATATTTGCAGGCCAATGTCAATGTCATACAGATGATTACTTAATGGCACCTGCGGGTAGGATATTAGGCATTGTTTTTTGAACTAAGTCTATGCAAAGTTTCACGCTTTCTTGACAAAATGCAAACTGCTCTTCAATACAGGCTCCACCATTACGTGTCATTGAGTTGGCATCAGCTCTAGCCATCTATAGAAAAAAAAAAGAAAACAAACTAAAAAAACAAACAAACAAAACAAACGAATCAGCGGATAAGACACAAACAAACAGCTACAGTGTGTTTCTCTTCTGTCACTAACCCCAAGCACTGGGCGTTGTCTCTGACTGCGGAGAAGACGAACAAAAAACAAAAAAAAACAAACTAACAACATACAAATGAGATCCTAATAAGTCGAAGCAATGCTAGGTCATTAAACGTGGGAATATTTCATTGTTGACAAAAGCTGCTTTTAGTGTAAAGTGGCCGGGTGGGGGGCGGGGGGACCGAGAGATGACAGTTACGACAATCAGCGAAGGAACAAGTGTGAATCAGGCCAAGAAAAGAAAACGAAGGGGAAAGTAATATTGTTTACTGTCGAACAGTTTATTTTGTTTTCAATTTTGTGTATAGGGTGGTCTCTGTATGGGAGCATTTAGCTCGAGCCAAGCTGGAGAAAGTAGACCACTACATCTTCCTAGGACAGCGAGTCTCCATGAATTCTTTGAAAGAAGAAGAAATAAAGCGAAGAATCACACAAGGTTGGCAAGCTATCGATAGAGCAAGCTCGACTTTCAAGTACAAGAAAATCCCATTAGTCCTAGAAAGAAGGTTATACAACCAATGTGTCCAACTGATAGTCACCCGTGGAGCTGAAACATTGAACCTAACCAAACTGAGAACCATGCAACGTGCACACGAGAAAATCATGCTCAACCTCATGGAGGGATCATAAGACAGCACAGTGTATCAGAGAAAAGACAGGAGTCAGAAAAATCATAGAAACTGTTTGAAAACTCAAATGGCATTGGGCTAGATATGTTGTAAGAAGGTTAGCCAACCGCTGGACATCACGACTCACAACGTGGCTCCCCAAAGTGCGAGGCTGTGGCCCACATAAAGTAAGATGGCGTGACGAGCTTGATAAATTCAAAAAGAACTGGCTCTGCGATGTTCATGATTAGCAGACTATCAAGTCTTGGGGAAGATCTATGTCCAACGAAGGACGTTAACAGGCTGCTGTTAATGATGGTGAAGTTTTGACAGCATTCAAAAATCGATGGTCACAAAGGCGTACTGCCAATCTTTTCTTCTGATTTTTACTGGTTATTGGAAACACAAGCCGTTAAAGTAAGTAAGTAGTCCCTTACGCTGGCAATGGCTTCAGTTGTCCCTGTTTAGATTCATATAAGAAACCATCAAGTTAGGGTTGAATTTGCAATGTAGGTTTATGCTAAATTGATCCTTTATTTTGTGCCCACCATTTTTTTCGAAAATTCGGATTCTCTTGGTGATCATTTCCCAATAAGGACGAGAGAAGAAACTTATTTATTGATCAACCATTTTTCCAATTTTTTAATTGATCACCCCAACACAGCGTGTGGCCAAAAGTCATTGGTCTCTGCTGAGTGACTAACCAGACGTGTCATAGTACTATTTATTCATTACACCTTGAGTTACCTAACTCATATCCGGAACGGGGACGGAGAACAGATGGATCAATGCCTCTCCCCAAAGCCATTAGAATGAAGAAAACACAAACTGCTCCAGCCAGAGTTTGAACTCAGTTTGTCGAGTCTGTTCTCACAGCCGTTACCCGCACGGCCACCTTGCACCCCTCCTTACTGATAACTGCCACAATTTCACTTCGATATATTAAAGTGTCTGTTTTATCTTTATTTTAGGTTAACCCTTAGATTAACCCTTGGCAGTGACGGAAATGAGGGATGGTACGTGTGGTTACGGTGTATACCTTCTTCTAAGTCTCCACGTTTTTATATGTTTAATGTCTACTAATGAAGATTTGACTTTACCCGTATGTTTTCTTTCATAACCCCCACATTTCTCTTACAATTGCATCAAATTTTAAACCTAGCTAACTGGGGGCAATCAACATATTTTGTCATAATTCATACTTGATTTCCTTGCCAAAAGAGTTTTATAGTCCTCTCCATTAAGTCAATAGAGAGCTCTCTTCTTGATGCCATGTTTCCTTTTAAATAACCCAGTCCAGAAATAAGTCCAAAAGGTTGTTATGATCTGCAATCACTCCTTTTTAACGGTAAACTAATTTGTATATTTACACTTCATTTTAGAAATGTAAATTAAAAAGTGATTTCATAATTCTTCCCACAGCATTGAATGATCCTAATTTGATCCTCTGTTTGAACGGGAAACGCCGACGATTTACATATTTCAATTTAATTTGTTTGAGTCATTTCATGATGCCAGAAGATCAAGTTATTTAACAGCAATTGTTTTGTGTTATATCTATGATTTGTTTATCTGCTACGAAGTGGAAAAAAACATGGTGAAAATCTAATCTTTGCCATGGGCATTAGTTCCATAAACCAATTACATCACTGACCCTCAGCCTCTGGAAGAAGTCAGCCTTTCAAAACCTAAACTCATTGGTGGTCAGATACTCTGCTCCTGAACTCCTGAGAGGAAAAGTAGGATTAGGAAGAGTATATGTTGTCTGTGTAGCCCAGTGCTTCCCAAAGAGTGCGTAGTGGCACACTAGTATGTTCCAACTTTCACCCAAGCATGCTGTGTAAATTTTCCCAATTACACAGACATGTATTTCGAGCCTTGGACGCTTCCAGTACGGGTATTATGTCTGTCCCGCTTCCGTCACATATTCACGAATCTAGTGGTTTTATCCCTAGATTTTGTGAGATTTTGATCTTTTGATGAAAAGGGATGATCAGTACGTAGATTAATTAGCAGATATAAAAGTTTCGTTAATTGACCATTGAAATGCTTTTGTCTAATTCATTCCATTTTTACGATTGGTGTAAGTCAAATATGTTTCTTAGTGTACCATCATATGATTAAGTTGAAGAAGTCTTACTAGCTTTATAATGCAAGATACATTAGAATTCGACGGGATCTCACTGAGCCCGTAATATTGGACCTGCAGGTTCAAGGGGCTAGGAAATTGTACTTGTTCACCTCTGTTAACAAGGACTTTCATACTCATCGATTAAATTCGAGCCCCGGAGCATGCATCAGGTTGTCCCACATGGAATAGCCGTTTTTTTTTTTTGAGGGGGGCATTTGACTTGATGATTGCAATTTCGACAAATTCTAAAGCAGAAAATATTGTTCTATATATTCAACTGATTATACGATAATTGCTTTTAAATTTTCAGATTTTGATTCATCATATTTCAGTTTTAATGAGATAAACCCTCAACCCTTCAGATGCTGTCCTCAAAAGAGATCAGGTTATTGTTTTTGTATAAGTTCAAACTCAGTAAAAGATTCTGTTCAAGCTCTCAAGAACATTAATTTTGCATTTGGAATGAGAACTTGTTCAGAAAGAACAGTGCGACGTTGGTTCCAAAATTTCTGTTACGGAGATTTGAGCCTGGATCATGACTTTCGAATATGCTGTCAATCAGTTGTTGATGATGAGAATTTAGAGAATGTTGTTGACACTGACACGAGAACAATTGTTTGAGATCTTGCTCAAAATTTACAGATTTCCAAAAACAAATGTAGGGTGTTACCTAGCATATTTTTCCTCTCATTTACGGCCATTTAATGTGGAGCAAGCTGATATCAAATATTTAATTCTGCAAGTAATCACACAACTGAGGTAGGAGATTAGAATCTAAACTATCATAAAGTGTTTTGGAATTGAAATTAAACTCTCTTCTGCAAAAAAAAAGATATACGATTTCTTTTGTATAACTATTCAGCATCTTTCTATTGCCCAATCATCATCATTATTATCATCAGCAGCAGCCCTTTAGCGTCCGTCGTTAGACTCAAACCTTTCCCAGGATTGGTCAGACATCTCTAACATGGGCATCG
The DNA here is from genome assembly GCA_963457665.1 of Thysanoteuthis rhombus. Lineage (NCBI taxonomy): Eukaryota > Metazoa > Mollusca > Cephalopoda > Oegopsida > Thysanoteuthidae > Thysanoteuthis > Thysanoteuthis major. Next base: position 81,987,668 of record OY735199.1, read on the forward strand.
CAGAGCCAATGCTATCTGAACTTCAAGTCTAGTTCATCCTGCCTTCTTATATTTTGCCAGCCATAGTTTCGCATACGATCTCTGGGGATCCACAATGTGAGTCTTGATGTCCATCTGCAAATTCTTGCAAAATGACCAACCCATTGCTATTTGAGTTTTCTAATGGATTCTATATCCCTGACTCCTGTTTCTTCTCTAATATACTGTGCAGTTTTGTGATCTTTCTATTTGAAGTTGAGCATGGTTCTCTCATGTTGACATTGCATGGTTCTCAGTTTGAGGGTCAATATTTTGGTTAGGTTCTATGTTTAAGCTCCATAGGTGACTATCGAGAAGATGCATTGATTGTAGACCCTTACTTTTCAAGATTATTGAGATTTTTTTTGTATATGGCTTTCTAGACCATCATGCCAGACTCCTACGTCCTTGTCAATGAAATTCTGAATTCTTTTTATAATGGTTAATCATTCGAAACATCTACAAATATAAATGAAAGATAGGATGACATTATGTTTCAATGTGGCCTTTAAACATGAAAAGGTTTCCTGGATCATGAGTTTAGGGCACCGAGTAAAGATCGACCTTATTAAGGTAATATCAGTGGGATTAGTTTGTTAACCATTACGCAACGCACAAGTTATCACTATTTATTTATTTACTTCAGTCTGTCATAAGACCGCAAATACTGAGTTCTCATTGTGGATCAAACTCTCTACAGAAGCATGGCTCTTTAGTGAGACTTAGTTGAGTCTAGTGTATGGGCAAAAGAGACGAGCTACTCGTAAGGATCGAACCCACAACTCTCGCGAATGGTTCTGAGGCACTAGTTCAATAACCTCCACTCTATCGGCGTCATATTTATAATTAAACATTCTATTTTAGCTTCAGATATCTATATTTACTTTTTTACTGAATCTAAAAAAAGTCAAGATGCATGAGATATGAGTTTTGGGATTAAGTTATGATAACAGGTGTGAAGGTTTTAGGAATGAATTCCACAAACTTTTATTTACACACAAAAAAGTCAAGATTCGATATACATAAAATTCAAGTTTTTTATGTAAGATGTAGATGAGAATTTATTTTGATTAAGAAACGAACATTTTTAAATAAACTGGGAAAGATGAAGAACAAAGAATTCAAGTTATATGTGTTGTATATATGTTTATTTAAAAAGGAAGGTTAATATCAATAGCGATAATACTTATCCAATTTTATTTTTGGAAAAATGTTGTGATGTCTTTCCACTTTAATCAAAGACTGGTCAATGCAAACAGTATTATGATTTTTTTTTCATGCACTGGGCATTTGACAAGTAACTTTAATATAAAGATATACATAAATACATTTTTGAAAGTAATAAGATTTTTTTGATACTTAGAAACAATTAACAAAATTCTCCATTCATTTTTCCCTTACAAATGGAATAAAAAATATATTAGAATTATCCTTTTTTTCACGAATGGAATAGATATTTAAAAACATTTATTCAGAATTTCCATCCATTCCCTTACGAAATGCCCTCTACTCAAGAACATTTAAAAAGCACTTTTTTCTCAAAACTTTGAAATTTGAATTCAGTTTATGAAAGTTCTCACTTTTGATCCTTCAGAGAAGAGAAAAGGTCTCACGTTCATTTCTGACACCTTGAAGGAAGAGAAAACACCCCCACTTTTGACACTTTAAAAAAAGAGAAGTTCACCATTGCTTTTGACCCTTTACGTGATGGAAAAGTCTCCTTAAAATTTGACACCTGAAAAACTGGGAAAAGTTTCCCTTCACTTTTGACAACTTGAACCCTTCATTGTTGACTCCTTAGGATTGACCTTAAAAGAGGAAAAAGACTCCCGTCCCTGTCGACTCTTCACAGAAAGGGAAAAGTCTGCTATCATTTGATCCGTTAAACGATGTTCTTTCTTCTTCACTTTATATTCCTCAAAGAATTATATATAAACATATTAGATAAAAAGACATATTTATGGCTGGAAAGTAGGCTGAACTTTCAGGTTTAGAATTACATTTGTATTGTAAATAGAAACCCCTCTAAAACCCTTTGAAAATTATTTTCTCAAAATATTTTTGTTTTAAAACCTCCACATGTCCATTGAGTGGATATGCCGAATTCGGTTGGGGTGAACGTATGTTTAGGTACTTTCAGAGCTTGACATTTTCATCATCATCATCATCATGAACAGCAGCAGCAGCAGCAGCAGTCTGTTAGCGTCCGTCGTTGGACATAGACTTTCCCCAAGATACGCTACTATCTTGGACATCGCAGGGCCAGTGTTTTCTAAATTTATCTTGCTCTTCACGCCATCTCACTTTCTGTCAGCCACAGCTTTGCACTTGATTTCCGAGGATTCAAGTTGTGAGTCTTGATATCCAACAGTTATCTGCCATTCTTGCAATATGCCCAGCCCATTGCCGTTTGGGTTTTCTAACTGTTTCTATGATGTCCCGGACTCCTGTCTTCTCTCTTATATACTGTGCTGTCTTATGATCTCTCCAAGTCAGATTGAGCATGATTCTCTCATGAGCATGTTGTATGGTTCTCAGTTATACAAACATACAAACGCGTTTTCTATAATTTTTTATGTACCAGTGTTTATGTGCTTGTGTGTTCCAGCGCTCTCGGTCATGCTATTCCGTCATCATCTGTCTTTTAACGTCTGTCGTTGGACATAGATCTCCCCCAGGATCTGCCACATTTCTCCATCATGGGAGCCAGTATTTTCCGAATTTGTCTACTTCATCTCTCCATCTTCTATTTTATCGGCCTCGGTTTCGCATATGATCTCTGGGGATCCATGTTGTGAGTCGTGGTGTCCATCAGTTGTCTTTCATTCTCACAACATGACCGGCCCATTGCCATTTGAGTTTTCTAACAGATTCTATGATGTCTCGAACCGTCAACAGACTTGAAAATTGGCTTCAATACTCCACTAGCCCCCTTCTAGGAATATTTTTTCGACTTTTAGGGGTATTAGTTTGAAGGTTGTATTGATAACATCTAGATGTTTCTAGATGTTCTTTTTCCAACTCATCCTGAAACGTCAGTGATGTCATAAATATAGTTTGTTCTGACCACATTTATTCTTCCATGGAATTTTTTGCATGACTCCGAATTTTGACGCTGCATTGTTCAATTAATGATGGCAAGTCTATAGTGTTTTTTTTTTCTCTTCAGTAGGCATCTCTTATTCCATCCACCGACTTGCTAGCGGAGCCTGATTCGTCTTATCTTCGGGAAACCATCCCTGAAATCGGGCAAGTGACGTTTGTTTTTCTGCTCGTTCAATCAGTTCTAAGATCTATTCGTACAATAAATCATTCACTTAGCCCACAGGAAGAGTCAATTTACTGAACTATTTACACAATGGCGCAATCGCAGCATTAAGAAAGAGCGCAGTTTGTTATTGTAGCTATCGTGGGATAACAAGCGAAATTGGATTCACAGTTGATATTCTAGGCATGTAATTTTATATCTCTGCGAGCACAGAACGAGTGTTGCCACTTTTGCGCTTTTCGTGCTAAATCTAGCGCTTTTTCTCGTTTTGGCGTTACAAAAAGGCTCTAAATCAACGCGGGTGTACTTGAAAGTTTTGTCCATTTTAGGCACTTTTTAACCATTCTAGTATCTTTTTCGCACCTTTTGGCAATCAAAATTGCACTGTTATATCTTTTAGAGTGGCAACACTGCGTAGCACCCCTAAGAAAGGACGAGATTATTCACGTAAGGATTGGCACTTCTGCCTCAGATCAGAGTATTTTGGCGATCTGCAATCACCTTCATCGAAGATGCTCGTGTAGTAACTGTTCTTTGTCTTCGTTTTCGTATGCCAGGTCCGGCATAATGAAGGCGAGTCTAGTCTTGAGGATTCAGACATCCGGGCTGCATGTCCACATTGCACTATAAAGGGTGTGGGCAGGAGTAGTTCTGGTACCTTCGTGACCCTGGTCGTAGACATCGGGCTATTTACACATATAGAACCTCTTGGTAAAATGACGTTGTGTCACATTTTGCCTCTATGAGCAGGCGGTCAAATATAGGAACAAAGTGTAGTATCCGTGCACTCATTGAAAAATGTTACACAATATATCTATGACTGGTTCATCGGTTTAGATTATGTTTTATCCAACAAAATTATCTGAAGTGACACCTTCAGATGACCATATTTTGTATAAATGAAATTTCTTCATTTCAAAGTTTCGCCAATACACACTAGCTTTTTCAAGAAAGTATGACGCGAAATTTCAACGTTTGGATAGTGCATACGAGTTTTTTCAAGAAAGTATAATTATAGTTTTCAGTTTTAGCTTTAGATTAGGAACTTTAAATCTAGCCACATACGCAAGGCGCCACTTTCTTTATTTACCGTCTATAAAAGCGCTCATTTTCCCCTGGAAATGGCTCCCAAGTTATTCTTGGCGAAAGTATATTCAGGTGCAGTACTTAGTCCACAACTTGGCATTTAGGCATAATACTGATAACCCTGTCTTCATAATTATCACTTGGTCTTCGAAATACCAAGCCTGGATTTAAAGCATTTCAGTTACCTTTGCTTCATCAACTCACCGCTACTAAACAAAAGTAGCTACCGGATGTTTACATCTAAACAAGAAGACCACTTCTGTCTTCTTCAACCAAACTTGTGACGTCAGCATGTAATGGTTAACTCAAAGCACGTGGAGAAAAATTCCTTTGTCCCCAGCAACTACAACCATCTCGTTGCTACACAAACAACGAACATTACTACTCTCCCGCACACGATGCAGACACTATCACACACACACACACACACACACACACACACACACATATAAATATATATGTATTATTGTGTCATCCACAGGCAGCTGTTTCGATGTATTACATCTCTTCAGTGTGGCTATAGACTTTTCCATTAACCCATCGAGGCAGGATTGTAACCTTCGTTTCAGATCTGGAGACCGATATCCTACCTCAGAGCTACGAAACTGGACAGTCAGTAAGGTTGAATTTAAGCGATATATTCATTCACACATAAATCCCCCATCCACCAAAGTGCTCTATTCGTATGGAAGAGCATTGCATAAGCTTAGAATGGATATATATATATATATATATATAGAGAGAGAGAGAGAGAGAGAAAGAGAGAGAGATGAAAGGTGATATAGATATATTTAGATAGATAGGTAGACAGACATTGTGTTTTATATCAGAAGTAGATTTCAAGTACAGTGAATTACAGTTTATTTCGACAGGTGAAAATGGAGATAGTTTGCAACTCTAAAGAAAACCCATTTTGATTGAAAAGAGTTAAAAAATAAATTCAGAATCGAATGAACACAAAAAGAAGATGGGAACTAGATAAAAGCCTCTACAATTATCACGCGGTTGTTGGGGTCTCAGAGAGCCAACATTGCGTTATAAATGAGACATGGTCGATTTAGCTATTTTAAAAGGCAAATATGTCTATTTTGGAGCTAAATATTGCTATTATAGAGCTAAATTAATATTTTGGGATCCATCATCCATCCGCACTTTAACGTGAGCCGCGCTGTAATGAATCGTGTTATAACGAACTGGGCTTGTTTATGGTAAGTCCGTGTCTTGGAATGCTCAGGAATCACTGAAAGGTCAATGAAGCATAGCAAAGTGAACCCTTGTAACTAGGGTGTCAAGGGCATTGTATACGTCAATGAGAAATTCTTTTAAATGTTGTATGTTTTGAGACGATATAACCTAAACCGAAATTAAGAAGTATCTATACGCTGTATCCTCGTGTATGTTTCCCCCAATTTCCACCTCTGTTTATACATAGGACAAAAGAAAGTAAACAAACAAATAACAGGTCCATTTAGTCACTCTAGAAACCGTCAAGTAACCAACGTTTTTGTAAGGGGGTGATCAATTGAAAAGAAGAAAAAAAGGGTGATCAATGAATAAATTACTTTTCTCACCAACTGTTGGATCATGAAAAAGTTCGAATAAAAAAAACAAACAAAAAAAAAAAACAGGAGCGAACCCTGACAATCACGAACCGAGGGACCATTTAAGTATACACTTACATTGTAAATAGAACCAACCCCTAAAAACTGTTATTTTGGTAGGGAGATCTTCAGGAAAAAATTGACATAGTAAGGAGTTGATATTCAAATATTCAGCACTCTAGCTATCGTAGCGCAGCCTGTGCACGTGACACATACAAACGCAGCTAGCCAGGCATAACGACGTAAAAACAGAAGAAACCTTTGTTGACGGATTGACAGTTTTGGTTTGTAGGTTTCTCAAACGACAGCCAGTGTTGCCGACTCAAATGATATTTTCACTCTCGTTTCCCTCCCAAAAAGTGCTAAATTTCAGAAGAAATTAAGAAGAAAACGCTAAAAATTGCTAAAACACACCTAAAAGATCCTTAAATTGGTCAAAACACGCCCAATATTGCTCAAACACCAGGAAGATAACAGTAGGTTTTATCCATTGTTTTTCCGAGTTTATTGATTAATAGGGAAGAGCAGGCATTTTTTTTGCTGCTATTTTTAAAACTTAAAACTTAATGTTACAAATGCCCGTCTGGTGGAGGTAAAATTCGTAGTGCCCTCCTGCTAGAAGTAAAGTTACTATTGCCCTTCCGCAAGAAGTTATAGTACAGATTATTGGAATATTCATGTATTTATTCATTTATTTATCAATATATCTTACTATTGACGTACAGATTATTGAAATATCTATCTTACTCTTGTTAGTGCATCTTCCACTGGAAGTAAAGGTATTTGTGCCCTTCCGCTAGGAGTAAAGTTAGCAGTGCCCTTCCGCTAAAAGTGAAGTAGTTAAAGTAATGCGTGCCTTGCTGTGAGTAAAGACAGTGGTGCCCTTCTGCTGGAAGTATATCCCACTCGATGCTGGCGTACCTATTTGTCTTAATGTTGACGTACGGATAATGGAAATATCCGTTTTTCTATCTTACTGTTGGTCTACATATTATGGAAATATCTATATGCACGTGTTACTGCTCGTATACAAATTATTGAGGTATATATCTATCGATCTTGCTGTTACCGTACAGAAAATGCAAATATCTTTGTTTCTCACTGCTGGCGTGTAGATTATTGAATTATCTATGTATTTACATTTATCTGTCTCATTGGTGGAGTACAGCTTATTGAAATATTTATATATTTTACTTACTTGCGAAATATGCACCAATCTTACTAGTAATTGTAGTGTCCATCTGCTGTGAGTAAAATTACTTGTTAAAGTCACTTACGATACTGGAAACAAATTTCGTAGTGCTTTTTAGCTGTAAGTAAATGTCGTTGTACCCTTCCACTAGAAGTAAAGTTAGTAGTGTCCTGAAATTAGCATTGCCCTTCTACTGGACGTGCACTTGTAACTTTACTATTAACTTCAATTTCAGCGGAAGGGCACTAGTAATTTCAACTACCAGATTTACTCTCTGTGGAAAGGCACTACTCAATTTTCTTCCAGCGAAAGGGCGCTAGTTACTTCACTTTTCGTTGAAGGAAAACACCAACTTTACTTACAGGGAAAGGCTACTAACGTTACTTACAAAAAAGTCTGGTTGCTGCACGGTCAAACTAATTTCTATTCCGACTGGAGATGATTACTGCAATTTTTATTGTTTATATGCATTATACATGAAAATTGATGAACATATTTTCTTCCTATAAATGTATAAATCCATAAAAATGAAATAAACCGGTACATATTCATATGACATATTTTGTTATGTAATATCACGTAAGACTTGTCAATATTGTTTAGTCATTACGGTTGCTTGTTAGTTATTTGTTCGTCGTGTTGGTAAGGATTTTTATTGTGTTTGAGTTAGACAAGAAAGGCAACTGGCTGTTTATGAAAAGGCCGTATAAGTTGGCTTATTTCGTGTTGATTGGTGAATAAAAACCGGTTAGAACGAAGATAAATCAGTTAGGCTTAAAGAAAAACAGTTCATGGTAAATTTAGTTTCAAAACAAACCAAAGTATATTTTACGTATTAAGTTTCACAGGGGAAAGATACGACAGAATTCAAAATTTGGAGTTCTTGTTAGAGATCACCAACCAAAACTGTAAACATCAACATTTCAACTTTTTTAAGTTGGTGTGGCTGGCTGGCTATCTATGCGTGTGTCGCGCGTACAAACTGCACTTATAGAGGAAGAGGGCTGAAAATCCAAATAGTTACTCGTTTTAATATATAAAAAACAGCGCTTTTAGAGTTTTTAAATTCCTCTCAAAATGGGTTTTTCAAGAGGCGCAGTTCCATTTATAATGTGTGATTATGCTTTTTTTAAGTCTTTTTTTAAAATCGAATCTTTTTAGTGCTCACCAACCAACAAGAGAAGTAACTCATTGATTGCTCATCTCTTATCTCAATTTTTCAATTGATCACCCCCAACACTGCATGCTACCAAAAGAATTTGGTCGACTGGTGGTCTCAATTGGATGATTAGCCATAACTGCTCATAAATCAGTGTACCTGTCAATCTCTCTCTCTCTCTCTCTCTCTCTCTCTTTATTTCATATATATATATATATATATATATATATATATATATATATATATATATATATATACGCCTCGCTAGTACAGACCGTAGCAATGGAGCTACGTAACAATTGAAACATTTGGGAAGTTTCCTGCCATTTTCAAACGAAAGCAAAGTTCGTTTCGATGAACATTTCGACTCTATATTCAAAAAGAGATCAACCCCATGAATTCAAATGACAAAGATCCCAAAGGCCTCATTGAAAACGAGACACGTGGTGCCTTGATGTGAAAAGGTTGAAATTCACGTTTGTTTCATAATGTCGCTATGGGAATCTCCAACAATATTTACACATCAACTTTAAAACAAATACAAAATTCATTAAGATATAATCGATGTACATGGATACAAACAACTTCTACAATTCACTGATCAGACTCTCCAGAAATTCTCACCAGACAGATTCAAAAAATATCGTTTTAAGCTCAAGCTCTTTCCATAATTTCTAGACTTATCTAAATCATTTTTCAATTTTCAGTCTGTTTTTTACATGACTTATATTAGGCAACTTATTCAAAAAATATATTACTCTAATAGAAAGAAAATCTAATTGTTAAGTAGATTTAGTTTCTCGATGAGAAATATCTAAGATTAGAGCAGCATATTTAGAAATTCAATCAATCATTTTGAATGTCTCACTTAACTCCCTTTCATTCTTCTCTCAATCGAAATTGGTAAATCCAAGGACCCCAATCTTTCTTTTGCATAGTACAGCAGATAAGTTTTGGATTTTGATTTATTCATAGGAAAAGGTGATTTGAACAAATTTCTTGATATTCATCCTTTTTGAATGTGATTTAGTCGGACTATATTTCTCATCTTGGTTATTTTTCATAACGTTTTGATCGTGCACTCTATGGTCTTCCCCAGGTGTCTGTTCTGTTGTGGAATGTCGAATTAGGTGCCGGAAGTTGACTACAGATCTCCTCAAATACACGTCACGTTCGGTTCTTGCGTCTCAGTGTTTTGGGATTGTATCCCATTAACCTGTGTATCGGCCTCGTGACCCCCACTTCCAATTGTTTTAAAATGGAAAAAATATCAGTTGCAAATGATGTCATGATAGAATCTCCAAAGTCGGCACAAAAGCCAAAAATGGCCTTTAAAAAAACTTTTAAAAAATGGCCGTTAATGATTTAAAAAAAAATATTACTTGTAGAATATTTTGATTATTATTATATTATAGAATACTCAATGATGAGAATCAATTGACTTAAATAAAGATTACTTGCTCTTCTTTCTCCGCTACCCCCTGTTACAACTACTACAGATGATGGACGCATCGTTGAACTTAAGGTTCTTGTTTTTTTTTTATACGAAGATACTCATCCTAATGCATCATATTTATATGTAGAAAAGTTTCAAGTCAAATAGATAACACTTTCTTATGTGATATCATGAAAAAAAGTTAGTGTCCTTTATTCCTGACTTTGATATTCATTGATTTCAGGCATAATATAACCGAATATATTCACATTTGTAATTAATGTATTTTCAGCTTTTTTATGGCCTTTATCTGACTCTGCGTCCACTCATCAATAAGTAATCTGGCTCGTCGAGGTAGAAAGGTTACCGACCCCTGCTCTAGGGCATATGTGCAATATAGGTACTTAAGCTTTGCTTAATCAGATACAGAAAAAATGGTGGGGCCCCAAGTAGAGATCGACCTCACCGGAAAGGTCGGCTTGACTATTTCGTTTAGCATTACACCACAGCGAGGCACTTTTGTGTATTATATATTTATCAATATCTATCTTATGAGTGCTCTTACGCTGGCCATGACAAAAGCCATCTCTTTCAGGTATTCGCACATCACAAATTTTACTCCTCGTGTCGAGCTTTTTGTGATATATAAAATAGACTTAAAGACAAAAATCAGCCAGAGTGACGTCACTCATTTCACCGTACGCTATTTTGCCCATAGCTAGGAGAAGGAGTCAGATTCATGTCTTTCCCAAAGGCATCAGTGCCAATCGCAGTGTTAGTGTTATTGTTAGTGTGTGCATTAGTTTGAACTCAGCTAACCGAGTCCATTTTTTCCGCAGTAAACTGATCGGTCACCGTTACTTCTTTATCTAACTTGTAGTGTTCAAGTTGAGACATATCTAGAACATGGCCCTTTATTGCAAAGCATTTGTGAGGATTGAACTCCCTGTCAATGGATTACAAATTTTGTTACATTTCACTCCCCCCCCCTCTCTCTCTCTCTCTCTCTCTCTCTCTCTCTCTCTCTTTTGACTGGGTATTATTGCATCACAGACCGTTGATCAAAGAATTGATATTATCAAGCTGCAGATATGCCATAATTTTCAGTGATAGACCCATTGGAAGAAAAGACCCTTTGACCAGTTTTATAATCAGATCTTTCAGATGTGCTAGTATCTCTAGTACCAGTCGCCATCAATGACTCATCATCATCATAATCATCATCAGTCTTTTAACGTCTGCTGTTGGTCATAGACCTTTCCCCTGATTCGTCACATTTCTCTATCATGGGCATCGCAGAGCCAGTATTTTCTGATTTTGTCTTGTTTGTCTCTCCATCTTGTATTCTGTCGGCCTCGGTTGCGCATGTGATCTCTGGGGATCTATGTTGTGAGTCGTGATGCTCTACGGTTGTCTGTCATTCTTGCAACATGCCGAGCCCATTGCCATTTGAGTTTTCTAATAGATTCTATGATGTCACGGACACCCGTTTTCTTCCTTATATACTGTGCTGTCTTGTGATCTCTCCACGTGAGGTTGAGCATGATACTCTCTTTTCTCGGATGTACTGTGCAGTCTTGTGGTCTCTCCATGTGAGTCCCAGCATTATTCTTTCATGTGCGCATTGCATGCTTCTCAGTTTGCAGGTTCGTCTCTTGGTTAGGTTCCATGTTTCCGCTCCATAAGTGACTATCGGGAAAATGCATACCAGAATCGCCAGATCTTCACAAAAGAATACCATATTTACTCGAGTAAAATGCGATCTGGAATACGTAATGAATAATGCGACTCACACTTTTTGTAGGTAGAAATCAGTGATCTCTCTCTCTCTCTCTCTCTCTCTCTCTCTCTCTCTCTCTCTCTATATATATATATATATATATATATATATATATATATATATAATCATTATTTTTACATTAAAAAATATTGCTACCCTTTCCCTACCGCATCCATGGTCTGATTTTCAGGCTGGTTTATTCTTAGTGTATTGATAAATGACCAGTACTTGGCAGAGAAGTCCAGACTTTGACCTTTAGTCTTTTGACCCATGCTTAAACCACAGAACTATAAATGCCATTTCTGAGTTACTTTTCTTGGTATTTCAAATAGATGAGTTCGGCAATCACCCACCCGTATATTAGATTGAGTGAAAGATTATGTTTTCACCATTTTCTTTCTTTCAACTTCAATTTTATTTTTATTCATTCGTTCGTTCGTTTGTGTCTTTCCTTCCTTCCTTGTTTCATCCCTTCCCCCCTTACTTCCTCCTGCCTTCAACTACTCCTCATTCCCTTCTTTCTTTCTTTCTTTCTTTCTTTCTTTCCTCTTTTTTCTTGTTTTCGTTTGTTCGTACATTCCTTCCTTGTTTCCTCTCGTTTTCTTTCTCCCTTCCTTTCACCTACTCTCTCCCTCCCTTCCTTCCTTGTTTCCACTCTTTCCTTCCTTTCTACAAACCTTATTTACGTTCTCCCTTTTTTACTTCCTTCTTTCTTTCTCTTCTCTCTCTCCTCTCCGTTTCTCCCTCCCTCTTCTTTCTGTCCTTCCCCTCTCTTCCACCTTCTCCCCCTTTTCGTCTGTTCGTTTGTCCATCCCTTACTTTCATTCCTTGTTTCCTTTCTCCCTTCCTTCGATCCTCTTTCCTTCCTTCCTTCCTTCTCCTTTCTTTCTTTCTTTCTTTCTTTCTTTCTTTCTTTCTTTCTTTCCTTTTCTACTCTCCCCTTTGTTCGTTCTTTTGTTCATCCCTCCCTCCCATCCTTCCTCTCTTCCTTCCTATCTTCGTTCCTTCATTCCTTCTTCCCTTCTTTTCTCCCTTCCTTTCCTCCGCTCCTCTCTCACTTCCTCTCTTCGTCCCTTCATTCCTCCTCTTCCCCTTTTCTCTCTTCCTCTCCTCCTTTTCTTTCTTCCTCTCCTCCATCCCTCCTTTCTTTTCTTCATTATTTAATCCCTTCTCCTCTCCCTTTCTACCTTCCTTCTTCCCCCTCCATTCCCCTATTCCTTCCTCTCCCCTCCCTTTCTTCCTCTCCCCTCCATCCTTTTCTCCCTTCCTAGCATTCCCAATAATACAAAAATCTGGACCGAACCAAATCGTCTAGGAAGGTGAGGGAAGATTAAAAGAAAAGAAGATATACCATTAAAGAGAATGAATTTAAAAAAAAGAAAAAGAAAAGTGATGCCTAACCCTAGATCTGGGCGTATCCCTTTCACAGCTTATCACCCTGATTACAGTCATTGCCTGATAGCTTCACACACAAATCAGTAATTAAATCATTGTTAGCAAAGTCCAGTCTAGTCAAGTTGCTGTACTTGATTGCAAAAATACTCACGTAACTTTTTTTGTTCTACGGATGCCTAAAAGCGCTAAATTTGCCTTTTTAGCAACTTAAACCAAGGTCTATCTCATATAGTACTGTTTGTATGTGCACCCAGGTTCATGCGTGTCTTAGTTCATAATGGCTATCGAACCATTACCAGTGAAGTGATTTCAATTCTAATGGGGTATCCCATACTTGTGAGCAGCGATCGATGTATAAACTCAGGCAAAAGTCAGGAAAGTCGATGGATGGAAATTACGCTCTTGGCCTGCTGACCCACCTTTCCGTGTGGTCAGGAGTGACCAGACGATTTTGAATAAGGCAACCCCATCCCTGGTTCGACCTCTCATTCTTTTTCTAACCAACATCCAATCAAAGCAAGAACTCACAACCACAATAACAGAAGTCTGAGTTATATTTCGACATCCTTACAACTGAGACGAAGATTAATGACCCATCTATCAAACTTTTTATATCACAGAAGTCTTTGAGGATTTCTACAGTCTCTAATCAAAAGATCATCTTTGTATGTCTGGTTTCAAGTTCAATTGATAATCTTCGGAAGGATTATGTATTAGGTCGTGTCTTCTTGGCTTCCCGGAAGGTCCTTAATGGATTTCGATTTAATCAAACGAAATGATTTGTTATCAAGTGAGAAAGAAGCGATTAAATTTTAGAGAGATTTTAGAGTAAGAATTATCTACCCATTTCTTTGTTTGTGTATCCATTCATGTCTGTCCACACGACATCCTCCAAGACTCTGCCATGAATGTCAAAGAATTTTTTTGTGGAAGCTTGAACCATAGGGTAAGGAAGAAATGATTAAGTTTTGGGGCGGATACAGGATTTTTTTCTCTATCTGAGTTAGTTGTAGTTCTCTATTGAGTTACTGTACGACGTCGGCAGAAGTATGCACTCTCTGAGTGCTCCCTAGCTCTTTCTTTGTCTTCTTTTTTTTCATACGTTTGTATACGCTTATGAGTGTCCACACCATATCTCCATAAGTTCACTTTGAATTCTGAATTGAATTTTAAAGAAGAGTGGACAAAAGGGTACAGAAGAGTTGATCTCATTTGGGATTGGATCCATGCACAATCACCTACCCTGCATCGTAGTTTTATGTCCACACCAGGTAATACCGTCAAAATATACTGGAAGTTTAGTGTAAAGACTAGTTGAACTGTGAAATAGTGAAACAATTGAGAGTTTCGCGCTTTGGAAGCTTAGTGTATGAACTAGTGAAACTATGAAACTGTGAATCCATCGAAAGTTTAGTGTATAGACAAGTACAACTATGAAAGAGTATGGACTTAAAAATCTATCAAACAGTGAAACTATTGGATGTTTAGTCTATGAAAATTTAGTATATGGACCAATGTAACTATGACTGTGTATAAACTACTAAAACCCTGAAATAGTAAAACTAATAGAAGTTTAGAGTATTGACCCAGTAATACTATGCAAGTATATGGATTAGTAAAACTATGAAAGTGTATGGACTTGTAAAACTATGAAACAGTTGGAAATTAAGTGTATGGAAGTTTAATTTATGGACAAGTAAAACTATGAAACAGTAGAGCTATTGGAAGTTTAGTGTATGGAAAAGTCAAAATATTGAAAGTTTAGTTTATGGACTAGTAAAACTATGAAAGTGAATGAACTAGTAAAACTAAGAAACGTTGAAACTATTGGAAGTTTAGTGCATGGAATTTTAGTTTATGAAAAAGTAAAACTATTGAAAGTTTTGTGTATGGTTTAGTAAAACAATGAAAGTGTATTGACTAATAAAACTACAAAACAGTAAAACTATCGGAAACCAGATTAGGAACTAGTAAAAATGTGAAAAAATATAACTACTGGAAGATTAATGTGAAGATTAGTACAACTATAAAAGTGTATGGACTAGTAACACAATGAGAGAGTAGATTAGTAAAACTCTGATGCAGTTTATTGGCTGGTAAAACTATGAAACAGCTAAACTATTGAGTATTTACTGTATTGGAGGTTTATTGTATTGAAGTTTAGTGTATGGGTTAGTGAACCATTGAAGTGTAAACACTAAAACTATTGGAAATTAAGTGTATTGTATGCGGATTCGTGAAGTTGATAGACAAGCAAAACTTATTTTTAAATTATTGGTATGGACGTTTAGTGTACGAAACAGTAAAACTATGAATGAGTATCGTCTCGTAAATTATGAAACCATTGGAAGTTTAGTGCATTGGAAGATTAAAAGAAGAGTAGAGCTTTGAGAGTATGTGGACTTGTAAAATATGAAACAGTACTGGTATCGGCAATTCAATGTATGGACCAGATCGATGAAGGTCTATGGACTAGTAAAACTATGAAATATGTGAATCTTGTGGAAGTTTTGTGTTTAGGGAGTTTAGAAGATGGACTTGTACAACTATGAATGTGTATACACTAGCAAAACTATAAGACAGCAAAAGTATTGGAAATTTAGTGCATGGACAGATGAAACTATGAAAGTGTATGTACTAGTAAAACTATAAAACAATAATAAACTATTGGACATTAAAACTATTTCAGGTTTTATGGATTAACTAGTAAAACTAAGGAATTGTTATACTATTGGAAGTTTAGTGTATCGGATGATTAGTGTATGGACTAGAAAATCTGTGAAAATGTATGGACTATTCGAACTATTTGAAGTTTAGTGCATGAAAGCTTAGTGTATTGACTAATAAAACTATGAAAGTTTAAAAATTAAAACTTTTAGAAGTTTAGTGTATGGAAGATAGTGTATAGATCAGATTAATTATAAAACATCAAAATTATTGGAAGTTTAGTGCATGTAAGTTCAGTGTATGGACAATTAGAACTATGAAAGTGTATGTACTAAAATGTGAAATAATATAAGTATCGCAAGTATAGTTTATGGGAACAACAAAGGTATTGGAAGTTTAGGGCAATAAAAGTTTGGAGAAAAATATAAAAGAGTATGGACTAATAAAACCATGAAACAGAAAAAAACTATTGGAAGTTTAGTGTGTGGAAGTTTAGTGTATGAAAAAGTCGAACTATGAAAGTTTATGGAATACTTAAACTTTGAAGCAGTCAATCTGTTGGAAGATTAGTGTATGGACTTGTAAAACTACTATACACTTAATGTATTGGAAGGCTACTTAATGGAAGTTTAGTGCATGATCTTATGAATCTATGATACTGCAAAACTAATCGAATTTTAGTTTATGGAAGTTTATTGTATGCATTAGTAAAACTATGAAAGTATGCAGACTAGTAAAACTATAGGACATTAGAACCATAAGATTATAGTATTTATTAGTCAAACTTTGAAACAGTGAAACTATTGGAAATTTACTGTATATATCAGTAAATTCATGAAAGAGTAAAATTATTGGAAGTTCAGTGTATGGAAGTCAATTGTATGGACTGGTAAAACTATGAAAGTGTATGAACTAGTGAGACTATAAAACAATACAACTATTGGAAGTCCAGTATGTTGAAGTTTATTGCATAAAGATTTAGGGTAAGGACGAGTTAAACTATGAAACAGTAAAACCATTGGAAATTCTGTGTATGGAATAATCAAACTATGAAATACTGAAACTATTGGAAATTTAGTCTATGGAATTAGAAAACTATTGGATATCCATTGTATGAAGTTTCAGTGTATGGTTTGGTAAATGTATTGGAAGTTTAGTGTTTGAAATGGTAATATTAACGTAAGTTTAAAATCATTTGTACTAATGCAGCTTTTTTGTCCAGAATCCGCTGTATATATGTATTTGTGAGAATGTGGCTCTGTTTTTTCCCAATCAAACAGAGCATTGTAGCCAGCTGTATTGAATAGAAGTGCCCCGTAAATGGACTAGATCAAAGAATAAAAAGAACTGTGAGATTTGCAGTATAATCATAGAAGTTTCGGGTATGTGTTTTTGCTAATCCCGATAATAATCACCTGATTCCAATTTTTCGATATAAACTAATACATCTTTAGAATGTTTGTGGATATCTCCACTGTTTTCCCCTAAATGCTACTGTGTAACCAAAGGTATTGGATCAAGGTACCCTTGAAATGTGCTAGCTTGGAGAATGTATGAGGCACGGGACTGTTTCAAACGTAATGGAAAGCAATTTAATTTCTTTGTATTCCACAAACCAAATATGTCTTCATTAGCAACAATTCTGTTCTATTTTTAGCTACTTTTCAGCTTGAGCCACACCTGGCCTTCTGCTGGTAAATTGGGTTGCTGAACAAAAAAACGTAGAAGATAACCAAGTCCATCGTAATATATCTACTTCAAGTTATCGCAAGACGAACTCTGACAACTTGTTAATCGAGTATCACCTCTGGGTTCTGATCCCATTATCGTTGATTGTGAAGATTTAATTGGAAGGTCAGAATATAACCTTAGATATACAACAGTCACCTTGCAGAGACAAAGAACAGTCGGCCTGTCTTATCTTGTTGCAGGAGAAACAGAAGATATCAAGCCTGGCTGTTGAAGGGGTCTAATTCCAATCCTACTTCTACATTCCAACTGGAGATGATAACTCGAACTTCTTTTATTCTCTATGCTCTAAGAAAATCACAAGAAAAATCCTCGCCTAATTTGGTAGAGGAAACTCTTCACTGATTGTTCTTATTGTTAGGAAAGAAAAACAAAGTCAACTCCAGTCTCTGACTTGGACAGGAGTAAGACAATGTCACTGACTGGAAGATTTGATTAGGTACGTTTCCATTGGCTGGGTTCGTGATTCTGTGTATCAAAATGGGTTCCTCTTCTCACCATAATATAAAAAGTCGAAACTTGCACAGTTATCCCTCCTGCAATGTGGCTATACATGAACTGATTTTAATTCAGTTTTTAGTGGCAATGTCGTTGGAAGAGTTATGCTTTCTTTGAGTTCTCTCCAAGTCTATTCATCTATTAATTTCAAAGAGGAACTAACCACAAATATTTGTGTTGAAACATGTAGTGGTGAACGATCATTTTGAGGTCAGCAATATCACACACTATTGATCTGTCACCCGGTCTGATTCTGACATTTTGACCTCGTCAAGAAAGACTGGAGTG
Organism: Thysanoteuthis rhombus; assembly: GCA_963457665.1. Lineage (NCBI taxonomy): Eukaryota > Metazoa > Mollusca > Cephalopoda > Oegopsida > Thysanoteuthidae > Thysanoteuthis > Thysanoteuthis major. The sequence goes on from OY735199.1 coordinate 82,005,804, forward strand.
CTTCAGATTGCTAGAGAGAAGAAATCATCATCATCATCATCATCATCATCATCATCAGTCTTTTAAAGTCCGTCGTTGGACATAGATCTTCCCCAGGATTCGGCACAATTCTCTATCATGGGCGTTGCGGAGCCAGTATCTCCTGAATTTGTCTAGTTCATCTCTCCATCTTGTGTTCTGTTGGCCTCAGTTTCTCATGTGATCTCTGGGGATCCATGTTGTGAGTCGTGATGCCCAATGGTTGTCTTTCATTCTTGCAGCATGGCCTGCCCATTGCCATTTGAGTTTTTTTTGATAGTTTTTATGATGCTTCGGACTCCTTTTTTCTTCCTGATATACTGTGCTGTTTTGTGATCTCTCCATGTAAGGTTGAGCATGATCCTCTCATGCGCACGTTGCATATTTTCCACTTTGCAGGTCTGTCTCTTGGTTAGGTTCCATGTTCCAGCTAGGGGGATTCAATTTGGACATTCAAAATAATTAGAGGAATTTCCAAACAGGGCACACCATTTTTATATCTCTGCCTGAACTGGAAATCTGATAGCAAGACAGATTTAAAAAAACAAATCTACTGAACAATTAGATTTTTTTTCAAATAGTTATTTTTAAAAGAAGTTGCCTAGTCATGTAAGAATAGCAATTGTGTACAAAGTTTTCAAAATAATTAAAATAAGTTTAGAAATTATGAGCATGAGCTCACAAGGACATATTAAGAATCCTTCTGGTGAGATTTTCAAAGAGTCTGATTTGTCATCATCAGCAGCCTTTCAACGTCCGTCTTTGGAGATACACCTTCCCCAAGATTCCCTAGACCACCCAATAGTGGGCGTCTCGGAGCCAGTACTTTCTAAACTTATCTAGTTCATCAGGCTATCTTATATTTTGTCGGCCTCGGTTTTGCATGTGATCTCTGTGGATCCACGTTGTGTGTCGTGATGCCCATCGGTTGTGTACCATCATCGCAACCCGACCAGTGCATTGCCATTTATGTTTTCTTATATGTTCTCTGATATCTTGGACTCTTATTTTTCCTCAAATGTATTGTGCTGTCTTGTGATCCCTCCATGTGATGCTGAGCATGATTTTTTTCTGGTTCATGTTGCATGGTTCTCAGTTTAAAGGTCAGTCTTTTAGTTAGGTTCTATGTTTCAGCTCCATAGGTGACCATCGCAAGGATGCATTACTTGTATACATTTCTTTTCAGCACTAGCGGAACCTTTTCGTTCTTGAAGTTTGAACTTTCCCTGCCAAAAACTTTCCACGTATAATGATTCTTCGCTTAATTTCTTCTCCTTTTTGGAATTTAATTGAGATCGTTGTCCTAGGTAGCTTTGGTGGTTACTTTCTCCACTTCTGCGTGAATTATGTTAAATTCTAGATGCTGTTTGTATCTATATACACTTGAATATGTTTTGAAGTTGATGTGTAAACAATGTGTGTACTTGGAAATGCTCAAAGAAGCATAAAAAGGTGATAAATTTCAAAAAATCAGTTTTGGTTCTCGATGTCATATTAACGTCTCACGAGTTTGCAGTTAATTTATCAAATGATGTTTGTACAATGCTTCAGTTGAGCAATGAATGAGCATCTAGCAAATTATGCTTGACGGGTGTCATCATCTACTACAATACGCCACATATATGCCAGTAATCTTTGTCTGTAGCATTTGTCATGACTATGAGATTAACATCTTACGAAAATGCATTCAACACATTAAATGATATTTGCAATAACCTAAGAGCTTCTCGGACCAGAGCCAAAAATGAAAATTCAGAAAGAAGATTTATGACGTGAGACGTAAATGCAGGGTCGGATTAAACTAGGGCGGATCTGTTGCATATGTTATAAAGGGGACCCAGATTAAGAAAATGTCCATAGATATTAAAACAAAGACATTTCTTGCTTGCAAGGTAATTATTTCTTTCCTCTTATGCTCTACAACCAGATAATGCAACAAATATTTCTGAAATTTCAGTAATAGTTGAACAATCATGACCGTCAAAGGTGGCGATTGAATAACCGTTGCCATCAGAGATGGTGAAGGGTTCTATTTCAATATTTGCGCGTGCTTGTTTATGTGTCAGCGTGTTCTAGCGCTCCTGACCATACCTACTGACATGATAATTGGCATCAGTACTAGACCATTCCCATATTTTATATGGAAAAATCTCCAGAATTCAGACGTGTCCTGATGTTTGTTTTCTTTAATCTATTTTAGATGTTTTCCAGTAGAAAACACCAGTGATGTCATAAGTAGTATTTATTCAGACCATGTTTTCTCTTCCATGGAATTTACATGACTTCAAATATTAATAAATTGGAAATGAAATCAGCGAAGAGTTGCGTTCTCTAAATTTTTATGTTCAACAAACAGGGGTCCTCAGTCGTTTATGAACACATAATCTTGATTATTTGATTGTAAAAATAGTTCTTTTATCTCCTTGTTTTGATTTAAAAACTTTTGATCAAAGTAAATGACGTATTTATTCATTTTATGGAAAAAAAGTAAAAACTACGTATCAAGTTTTAAAAAAAATGGTATGATTTCAGAAACTTTTGATTGTGAAAAAATAGTTGTTTCATATCGTTGTTATGATTAAAAGAATGTCTGCATATTTATTTATTGTGAAAAAAAAAAAAAAAAAGCTAAAATTTTGCCAAGTAGGCAATTTTGCCAAAAGACAACCATACCGATTTGGTCTGACATATATACACTACAAATGTTGCAGTCATCATCTTCAGCTGTAGTAGAAAGTTTGATCCTGCAGCAGTCGGGCTTGTCTTGTCGGTGGTTTTGCACGCAAGTGCCCGGTTAAAGTGTTCGTTTTGGCAGGTGAAATAAGAGACAGAGAATTGGAATGACTAAACTGCACCTATCAAAGTAGGCAGCTGTTGAGAGTGACGTTGTTGGGCTGGGTAGGGACATTCAAAAGTTGTGAGAACAGAGAAAATGAACCATGACAAAATCTCTTTCATTGACCTGCATAGCTTCTTACTCATTCAACATAAACTATACGAGATCGTCGAACCAAAACTGTTAGCATAGGTTTCTCCAGTTTCTATGTCATTCTATCTATCTATCTATCTATCTATCTATCTGTCTGGGGTGTATAAAGTCTACATCATTGAAACTAAGGTGCCACTGCCCTAGTCAGGTTATCCTTTCGTTAATCGGGCAAAGTGTTCAGCGTTCTGTCCTTAAAATGAGTAAATTGACTATTCACATAAATCGACCAATTTATTTTGTAATAACTTTTGTAAAACTCATCCAATCTCAATAAAATGTATGTCATCTAATAGAGACTTTTATCGTGATTTACTAGCTCATCGTCTTCAGTGGTAACACTGGCTCACGTTTGATATAACGTAATATATAACGTGATGTACGCCTAAACCTTAAAAATGAATTGAACAAAACTTCTCATGTGCTTCTAATAGACCCAGCAACTGTTTTTTTTCTTTCGGGAGAATCAAGGATTCCCCAGTTTTTAAAAGTGTAACAAGACTTTTAGTGTTGGAAATGGGGAAGATTTTGGAAGTCTGGCACAAATGATTTATATTACGAAATTACATATATTCCTGTGATGCAGTTGGTTTGTATTTCGTTATTGAGAGATTGGTGGTTCAAATCTACTTGGAAACTACTTTTTTGTAAAACAATAGTAATTACAGTCGAGGACGTCGTATCTCTATGTTAATATAAAAGAAAACAGGACCAGTAAGAAAAATACGTGTCTGTACAATTTTTTAGTATAATTTTATAATTAGAGCATATTTTGATATAAAATAGACGAAAACGCATTAATGCATTGGCGAACTTGAACAATCTTATTTTACAGACTTGAATTGAATGTGGATACTTGCCACAAGCTATCTTGTGCCGTTAATGTTTTTCGTCTATTTTAAGTTAAAATATTCCTGTTTAGTGTCTCTAAAAGCTTTTTTTCCAATTATATTAACTCACTAAATGGATGAATACTCTCCGAATGGATATCGTATAAAAGTTGTGAAATACAGAATTTAAAAGATACTATGCTATTATGTGTCAACAAAAGGGAATTATACGGTTTAATAAATAGTAAAGTAAACAACACCAGATATTTATTTTGGCTTATGTACATAATTGAAATCGTTGTTTGTACACAGTTCAGTTCGTTGAATAATGTAATCGAGTGTTCATCGTTGGGAATAAAATGCTTTGTTCAATATCAATATTGTATGTATAGGTAAGAATTATGAGTGATAAAGTTTTATAAATACAGTATTTTCATATAATTATAGAATTAGATTACAGCGACAGTTCGGGTGCTGTTTTGGGGGAAGGCCCAGCCAGACACTGCCAGTCATCGCTTTATGAGATATGACAGGTTCAGCATCGCCAGTCTAGGGTTACCGTTCTAATGCTGCTGAATATATTACTATTGCATTATTCCATAAAACCAAAACCAAATTCACTTACGATAATTTTTCTTATCGATTTGAAATAATGTTTTGCTATAGAAATTAGTATGGTAAATTATTTATGGCTAAATCTAAGGGCAATGATGAATATGCTTAATATTCAAATAAATAAATCGATCTCTTTTTCTAAAATGATTCTCCAACGCCATTTTTATTCATACAATACGTTTTTTGACGAAAAATCCCACTTGAGAGAAGTTTTACTATTAATATAAGTCGTTTCTTATAATGTTTTAGATTCGTCTTTTTCTATTCAATTTTGAAAATTTTTCAATCTAAAATCGGATACGAAAAAATTTCAGTATACTATAGAAATTAAATTTTTATGATTAGATTTTAGGACAATTTTGTACGTTCTAAATATTCAAATGAGTAAATAATTTTTTTCCTTTACTGATTTTTGGAAAATATCTTTATCGATTCTGTTAAATAGAAAAAAGTAGTCAAGATACAAAAAACCCTCTCCATTTAGCGCGAATTGCTCACATCACTGGTTGGACCGGTACTTCTTAGCTTGCCTTGTTGTCAGTTGTGTGGAACAGGCTGGTGCTGGAACGGCCTGCGATAGACCGGACATGACAGAATACCTAACTCAAAATAAATGTTAGCTATAACAACCCAAATCTAGGGTCTGATCGCAGGAAAGTTTAGTGAACACTCCCCTTCACAGTAACAGAGGGCGGAGCGGTATTTTTGCACCTGTTCTGATAACAACTGTTCTTACATTCGCGCGAGACATAGTTGGGCTGGCCTGCACATAGCGATTTCCGGTATTATAAAACGAAAAGATCGCCTTACAATTTAGATTTTTAATGAATAGTTTTACTTATCAAACAAAATAATCAAAGTTTCGCTTGCGTATTCCTCTCCCACCAAGTGCAGTTGGTTGATCGAAGGTGGCGATGTGTAGGCTAGTCTGTGCTGACTGTGTGGACATCCCTGCACCAGAACAGCAACCCCTAACCCACGTGACGTACACAGTGAGAAAGAGGACAAGCTTTTCCCGACACTCGGTTAAAAATTACGGGCTTTAACTATTTGAGTCAGCCTTTAAAGGCTTGGATATGCAGTAATGGGATGGTTCAAAAACTAGGTTTTCAGAGGAGTATTTTGATTGGTCACAGAATGCATTTTATGATTTTGCCGCCATTTTTTTCTCAGTTTTAAAGTGCTTTGTTGATTCCTAGCGTTGAAAGAATTAATTTTTAACTCTTCATTTGATCTTGGAAGAGGCAATATAACCTAAAGCAATAAAATACGTGTTGATTCTACCCTTAGTTACTACGCTTAACTTAGTTTAACACAAGGTGAACACCCAGTGAGAATCAAACTCCCGATAATATTAAGTATCTTATTAAGCGTTGCTCTACGGCAACTGCCCATATAAAAAACATATTCATTTTCTAAAATAATGAAGTGCATTTATTTTGTTACACAACGATAGCTAGAATAATAAAAATTAATATGTTCCACTTCTGAACTTCGCTATCAGAAACTTCATCATCTGAGGAAAGTAAAGCATAGTTTTATTGGAGATAAGTTCTTTTAATTATTGAAAGGAATATACTCTCATTAAAACACTCGAACGTTCGAGTGGCTTGCTCATTCAACTAATTCCCGTGTAATTCTCTAACTCTTATTTCTACTAATTAAATACATTTAACGCCATTTGCTGAATAATGTCCCGGGGGGTAATGGTGAGTGACGCTGTGGCGTGTCATATACGCAGAACGACTAACATTTTCTCCATATTTTCCATGATATTACTGCGTATGCTTAAAAGTTAAGGAGAGTTACGCTCACTTGAATCCTGCATGGCTACATTTTTTCCTCCAATTGATTCTTTATGGGTCTCAAAGTTGACGGTGCGAGTCAAAATGATTCTGCATCAACAATTTTCTCATTTCCTCTCTCTACTCTTTTTTAAAAATCTTTAGTTTACATCCAGTGCCAGACAAGCTATGCAGCATATGCTACAGGCCCCGCGTTTTCAGGAGCCCCGCGCTACATACCTCCGAGCGATCAATCACGTATTCTGCACTTTATACAATGGTAGTATACAGTCTTCAATTTTTATGAATGACTCGGTATTTAAGTTACGTGATTCCAGCCAATTATCCCACTTGTAGTTAATACTTCAAAACAGTAATTAATGGAAGTCTGCTATCTATGTACAACATATACAGCACATTGATACGGTGATATTTGAAGCTGAAATCATAGCTGCTTCACAAAAATCAAACGAAAAAGAAGTATCATTATTATTAAAATGTCAAACATATTTGTTGTATTATACAACTCTACAGCGAATGAAAAAAATCTCTTGAATGCACTATGCAAGTAAAACATTTATATGTCTTGATATTTATATGTATTTTTTTCAATTTAGATTTCTTATAAAACATACTTCAGAGGCACAATACTGGTAATCTTCGGTCCTCTTTATATCTAATTACATTGATATACGCTTACGTGACATTGTGGGGTAATAAAAGTATTCAATTAATTTTTTGCTGAATGTAGTGTATTTTGAGAAAATTACGAAAATGCAACCCCAAATAGTTCAATTTTAAGTTCTGTCTTACCAGATTTCGTTCACAGAAAATATCTATGCATTTTGGCGAACTTTTGTTAAAGATCGGTCAAACAGTGAAACAATCACCCGAGAAACAATTACTGATGGACAGAAGGCACACAATGAGCTACTGAATCGTACTGTAGTAAATCATTATAAGCTTCATCGATTCAAATCAAGCCATTGTGCATACGAACACCATTGAAGGCGGCAGCTTTAGCATTAAAACTAAGCACTGAAACATGTGTTATACCACGAATAACTCATGGGACACGTATTTATATGAGTTTGGTTTTCGTTGAGTTTTTGTTTATGATTTCTTTTGATTGGATTGGGAATTATTACGCACAGTAATCAATTTATTGTGACGCACTCACTAAGAGCTTGCAGCTGAAGAGCAACTTACAAAAATTGCTACCACAAAAGAGCTTGGTGACATTTGATGATACTGTTTTTGGGCAAAGGATAAAATGAATTGGCTGACCGTAGATAATACTGGTATTATTTAGTTGAGCATAGAAACAGCTAGTTAACAATTGATAATAGTTCTATTTCAGATGACAATTGATAATATTTCTTTTTAGCTAACCATAGAAACAGCTAGGTGACAATTGATACTTCTTATTTTTTTCGACATTTTTGGGGCCTTATTTTGACGTTTCTCCAGAATCTAGATGTTTCTAAATGTTTTTTTTTTCAAACTCCACTTTAGATGCTTTCCAGTTGCACATAATTTCAAATTTTGACGTTACGGTCGTTCAATTATGGACTTTGATGGCGAGTCAATGTTCTTTTTATATTTCCTCTTGTTATTTTGATTTTGCAGGGCCTACATAAATATGATATCAATGTACATATGCGTGGTTTTACATAGCTTAATTGTCTTTGGTGCTCTCGCTCTCTCTCTCTCTCTCTCTCTCTCTGTTCCTGTCTGTTTGTCTATCTCTCTGTCTGTCTGTCTCGCTCTCTGTGTCTTTCTCCTGCATAGCTCTTATCGTAGCAGCCTTTTCTATTCCTTGCCTCCTTTTTTATTTAGCTCTTTTGTAAGCAGCGCCTGTATGGTTTGCCCTTTCAGCGTTTATTATAATCAATAGATGAATTGTCGTCATTTTGTAACCTCCCCAAAACGAAGGGTCATCGCGGCAAAATCGCTTCGAGTCACCGAAGTTGAGCAAAGCTGAGTCTGGTCAGTACATGGATTGGTGACCATACGAGAACACCAAGTGCCTTACGCGATATATACGGTTACCTTTTCTTGGTTAGGTACGCATTAACTAAATTTGATTCTTAATGTCATCTGTACCGGATTGGAGGCCGCTTGAGAATTCCTGACGCCCTAAGCAAAGACGGTGAAAAAAGTAACGCCACTTCAGGTACATGTCGCCTCCAAGTCTATTTCACATATCGTAAGCCGAGACTGGAGGAAACATATGACGTTAGACGCCCGCGTCGGGGCGACTGAGGCCATAACGAGTGTAAAGGCACTAGCTTGCATAAACGAAAGATCGTTGTGCATTTCCGATTGGTTGTAAATAAAAACAGAACAGTAACTATTCTCGTGTAAATGATTTATTTTCTCTACGATAAAAAAAAAAGAAGGAATTCTTTACATTTCTCAACGATTGGCACCAACGCTCTGTTAGCTCCACCTGTGGCCTCCCTCCCAGAATGCTTTGCACTTATTACTACCTCGAAATAAATCTTTTCTCTTCCTTCATTCTTCGACACATCTGAGATTCCATCTTTCCTGTTCTATATTTGTAAAGACCATTTATCACGATCAATGCTGCCAATTTAGAGCCTCTCTACGCTAAATTTATCGCCTTACTTGTTTTGGTGCTTTTTCAGCCAATTCCTTGGGCTATTTTCGCCAATTTTAAGCTATTTATCAGTAGTTTCAGGTAGATCTAGCCATCTTTATCCATTAAAAATTATCATGAAATGGATACCAGTACATAAACTCTTAACAGACGACCAGACAATAGAAAATTAGGATGATGCTGAATCGTTATATAAATCGTTCTAGTTACTTTATACTATTCTGATTTTTGTGAACGCATCGCTACATATACACGTATATACACAAACATAAAATATGTTTATTCAGCACTGAATACAAAAATACTTATTGAGCAGTGTAGAACAGTGGCCGACATTTCCCATCTGGCGTGGGCCTATTACCAGCTCTTCCCGGCCCTGCCCAAAGGCATACAAACGTTCGTCCGTTTTCTTTCTTTATTTATTAGAAATCGTTAACTAAAACTTACAACATAGTCAGAAGAGGTTGATTCTCCTTTTTTTTTTTTTAGTGATTCTGTCTGTCTGACTGGCTATATGATTTGTGTATGTGCCACGCGTGCAGGTACTACTAACGTAGCTAGGGACCGGAAATTTAGACACTCTCTCAATATTATGTCTACAAAAAAAAAAAAAAACTCACTTTTTCGAAAATGCACCCTAAAATAAGTTTTTAGAGAGGCAGGTAAAATTTACAATGTAAGTTTATGATAAATTGCTCCTTTAGCTTGTGCCCAGCAACGTCCCACTTGTTTTTTTTTCTGTGATAAAAAGCAAGATAAGTGAATTATTCATTGATCACCTCTTTTTTTCCTAATTCTTGAATTGATCACCCTGAACACAGTATGCTGGCAAAAGTCGATTGTTGATTAATAGTAAACTTTACTTCCTTTGTTTCGTATCTATCTTTGGCCCTGTTCCACCACTACCCTCCCCCGCCTTGAGAGCGGCGCTTTAACATTCTCACCTACTTTACAGGATCTCTTGGGCTCAGGAGGCTAGTTCCTATTTCCGCCTGTTAAAAAATACTCGTGCGAATTTAGGACAATTCTCTGAATTCCCAGCTGTTTCCAGTCATTATTCAACATAAGTGATTCATTTGGTTGGAATAATTCTCTTATGGGTCTTTTCGTTTCGTTAATTCCTGCAATATATCGTTGGATGTTTTTATTTCACTTTCAAGATCGGTTGGGTGTACGTTCGCACAAAGACTCAAGACGTTGTAGATGCCGATGGCTAATGTTGTCTTCTTGGTGAAGTTCCTGGTGTTGTATTTGTGTTTGGATTTGAGTTGTGGTCCTTGAAACACATCATCCCTCCCCAAAATATATGAAGTAGCTGGGTGTTGATTTAAGCCTGCTGACCTAGCATGAATGGTCTTATTTTTTTTTCATTGGTGCAAATTAAAACTTGCAGTGCTGACGTTACAGAACTCTGACCTATACGATGTTTACGCGTTTGTTGAACGATTACATCGATGGCTTTGAGGATTTCCGCTGAGTCGGAAGCTTTCTTGGCGTCAACAAATGCATCCTCCCTGAAACATGGAACGTAAACAAAAGATGGGCTCTCAAACTAAATGCTCAGGAGAGAGTCATGCCCAAAATCGCATGGAAAGATCATAAGACAGCACATCATCATCATCAGTCTTTTAACGACCGTCGTTGGACATAGGCCTTCCCTAGGATTTGCCACAATTCTCTATCATGGGCGTCGCAGAGCTAGTATCTCCTAAATCTGTCCAGTTCATCTCTCCATCTAGTTCTATCGGCCTCAGTTTTGCATGTGATCTCTGAGGATCTATGTTGCGAGACGTGATGTCTATCGGTTGTCTTTCATTCTTGCAACATGTTCTGCCCATTGCCATTTAAGTTTTGTAATAGATTCTATGATGTCTCTGACTCCCGTTTTCTTCCTGATATACTGTGTTGTCTTGTGATCTCTCCATGTGAGGTTGAGCATGATTCTCTAATGCGCACGCTGCATGCTTCTCAGTTTGTAGGTCTGTCTCTTGGTTAGATTCCATGTTTCAGCTCCATAAGTGACTATCGGGAGAATTCATTGGTTGTATACTCTTCTTTTATATGAGAGAATAAAGAGATATAATAAAAACATTATAAAACTCAAATGCAAAGGGTGTGCCATGTATAAAGAAAGTCAGATAACCACCGGACATCACAACTCACAACATGAATCCAAAAATATTATATGCAGAATTGTGGCTGTCGAAAAATAGATGATATGACGATTTAGACAAGTTCAGAGGATATTGGCACTGTGACTCCCACAATCGAGAGGTCCAGCGAATCTTGAGGAAGGTTCAACGACGGACTTTGAAAGGCTGTTAACAAAATGGTGGGAATCTTGGTTTTCTGTTGCCAGTGACGTTCCAAGTGTCGTGTTGCATATGTCTGCAAAGTTTTGTCTAATCTCGTTCTGCAGCTCAGGCATGCATAATTCCAAACATATGACAACATTATACTTGAACGTATAGCCTCGGATCGGCCTGATCCACTTGGATAATTTTGCAATTGCATCTTACTTTGAAATATCGAAACACTATGCTGCTCTGCATTTTCTTGTTTATCTTTAAACAGATTGGGCCCAGATTTTTCTACACATTTGCAACAAATAAACAATAAAAGGGATTACTCTATAATCAGCATTTAATAGTTACCTCCCTTAACGAATGTTGAAAATAAAAATGTAAATATATACGTGGTATATTATATAAGTGTATAAAACATTCCAAACTCCAAGCTCATCTGACAGACTATTAGCTGAGTTCAATAGGTGCTGCGAGTGGGGACTTCGTATCGTTCCTAGAGAGGAGGAGAGAGTAACAGGGAGATATCGGCCACCGATTGGAAATGCTTTATCTCGCTACCGGTGGGTACTTTGGTGTCATTCACTGAAAGGTAGCTGAGAGTAAGAGAAAGAATGACTGTTGATTTTTTGTTAAGCGCTGTGTATGTATATTAGACGCTTTCCGATATCGTAAAACTGAAACTCTAAAATTCACAAATATTACTTTTTAAAAATAAATCAAATTAAACTCTTTCCAGTTTCCATCTATTTAATTATCCATATACCTATTTTATCAATTCTTTTCTTTTGCTGCGATTTGTTCCTTTGCGTATTTTCAAAATCATTTTGACTTCATAATTGAAATTTGACCAAATATCCACTAATAATGAACTTTTGGTTGTGTTGTATTTGTAAGTCTTAAAGGGGGTATGCAATCATCGATAGTAGTTCACCAAGTTACATTATGAATGACCTATGTAGGTAGAACAAAGGAACACTGTTTTGACAGAATGATTGGGTAGGTGAACAATATACGACATGAATGAAAAACGGAAAGCTTGTGTAAATTGAAATAACAAGAGAATTTATTGAAATTAATATAAATACTGAAGTATTAATATATGTTGGGAAGTCATAAGATATCATCATCATCATCATCATCAGTCTTTTAATGTCCGTCGTTGGACATACACCTTCCCCAGGATTCGCCACACTTATCTATCGTGGGCGTCGCGGAGTCTGTATTCTCTAAATTTGTCCAGTTCAGCTCTCCATCGTGTATTCTGTCTCTGACTCCCGTTTTCTCCCTTATATACCGTGCTGTCTTGTGATCTCTCCATGAGAGGTTGAGCATAATTCTCTCTTGCTGCATGCTTCTCAGTTTGTGGGTTAGTCTCTTGGTTAGGTTCCATGTTTCAGTTCCATAAGTGACTATTGGGAGGAAGGTTCCAATAATGAGTTAGGGAAAGTAGTGATGTAGTAAGAGTTCGGTATAGCGACGAGATAATGTAGCTGTGGAGGACAAGAAATTTGGTCTTCACGTGGTTGTTTTTTTCCCCACTGCTCGCCAGTGTCACTGAAAATGCTGAAGGAGGAAAGGGAGATGATATTTACCATGACAGAATGCAGAATATACGCTCTAATCTGAATGTGGATGTGGAGATAAAACAGAGTACGAATGATTGTAATGAAGACACACACGCATATTTAGACAAACAAATAAAACGTACCTTCAATGAAAAAACAATGCAAGACTAAGAAGGAATACATGTAAGGAAACATTATTACGTTCAATCGTGAAGAGAAGAGGCATCTTTAATTAAGGAGATTTGGTTTGTGATAGAAGGGGCAGTGTAAACTTGTAGCTAAGTACAAGAGGAAGCTAGAAAATTGTTCCTAAGCTAAAAATAGGAGCTCTGGGTCAAATTCTCCGTTAATGAAGCGGAAGTGAATGAAAAGCTTTGAATCCATAAGGCTTTGAGATGACCTGGGTATAATTATGGAGACCGGATATCAGTGCCTAACTGCCAAGTTGTGGGCGTACTTGAGATCGTGTATGAGCATGTATGACTTGAGGGACATTCTCAGACGCTGAATAATACACGATGGGCAGACTATTTAAGTCACAGAAAACACATGGGGTTTAAACAATGTGCGCTTTCTAGAGTTAGGGGAATCAGAAGACAGGTAATTGTGACTGTTGTGTGGTGAAAACATCGCCATTTCATTCATGAGAGTGAGTTTGAGCTAGAGAAAAGGACACGGTTGAGAGGCTGAGCGTATGAGACACTGCGACACCTAGGGAATGAAATGTTCATTGGTCAGAACAGTAATTGGTCACACTAGAGAAAAAATAAAGTTTGGATCGACTGGGAGGCCGGCAAAATGATACCTATCTTGGAGAAAGAAAGGAATAGAAGGGAAATGGATCAACTGAAAGAAAAAAAAATAGTGGATGGACACGTGTGTTTAGAATTTTTATAGGGTGAAAATTAAGTGATGTTCTCTATATGGGGGCTAGATTTTGGGTTCTGTAGCTAAAGCTAATACTTATTTATTCTCTTAATTGATTTTTGTCTAAAAATAAAAGGTCCACAACATTAGAATAAAAAAGTGTTTGCATTACTAGGAAAGTTTGATAGGAAGTTTTTAATACGGTTCAATTGTCAAGCAAATTCTGATGACGTTGAGAATTCTAAGGAGTAAAATGTTTGTATGTTGGTATGTAAGTGTGTGCTGATTGAAGATTAGTTAGTATTTTCTTATCAGACTTTGTGATGATGTGCATTTGCATATGCTGTGTGTGCAAAGGTGGATGTGTGTGCACGAGTGAGAGACAAAAATGTCTAAAAGCGACTTTCGATTTTTTACTTGATTTAGGCAGTTCGTTTGGTTGTGTGGTAAATAGTTGGTTCGGAAAGAAATACGTTGCAATTTTTGGTCTTACGTTAACGATTGGTTGAATAAATCGCGTGATGGTGCTTATAAGTACGTCCGCGTAATTTTTCCAAGTGAATCCTGATAAGTCTATTTGGTGAGTGATATTTAAATACAGGATTTTTAAAAACAGTTTTGCTTTACGTGTCATTGGTTAAAATTGTTTAGTTTGGAAGAAACGTCTGGAACTTGTTTTTGACAGATATGTTTTTTAGGCGTCCCGACAACTTCATTCCCAAAACCCAACCCCGTCACTGGTCCACACAAATTGAAAGCTTGCGAAGAGCTGTTTTCACAAGGGAAAACATGGAATTTTCAAAAAGATACATTAGAACAATTCTGGTTAGACACTCAATAAATCTGCCATGTTACCTATGTATTTTGGCAGCATGCAGTGTTAGGGGTGATCAACTAAATATCCGAAAAAGCCATGAACAATTATCAGGTTACTTTTTTCACCTATTATTGAACAGTAATCACTTTTCAAAAATGCGTGAGAGGTGGCATACACTGAAAATTGAACCCCCAGTTAAAAGTTTATTTAGGGGCAATTTACAAAAAAGTTTTCTGTAAACATAAAAAAGAGAACCTTCACGCCTGATACGTACTTACATTTATACGTTCGTAGCAAGCCAACCCGACCAATCTGAAAACTAAAGAAACCAATTTTTGAAATTTTGGTTGACGGTCTTAAATAATGTTTCCGTATAAGTTTGCAATCTACAAATGTCATGTTATTCACTGAGACATGTCTAATTCAATAATTAACACAGCAAATCATTTAGGAACATTAGTTTGGTTGCTTTAACACAGTTATCCTCAGCCAGCCAGACCCACTTGAAAACTGAAGTATGTTGTCCGTTTTGGTTGACAGTCTCTGATGATGTGGCCATAAAAGTTTGCAATATACATATGTTATGTTGTTCATTGAAACAGATCTAATCCAATAATTAATACAGCTAATTATATGATAGGAACATTAGTTGAGTTGCCTTTTTTTCGAAAAAAAAAGCTTTTCCTAGAGTGTGCCCCCTATTGGGCACTGGAAGACTCGAGGGGTACTCTGAAAGGTGAAAGGGTTGTAGAGAGGCGTTGGAAATCAAGGGGTGGTAGGAGAACGTTGGAGGTTAAGAGAGAGTTGGGGGCAATGGAAGGCCAGCCGCTGGTAAGCAGCATCAGAAGATAATGTATGGTGAGGGGACTCAGGACAAAAAAAAAAATACAATTTCCTTTTCAAACCTATCATATTTGACCGACTTTTCAAGGGGGCGGCTAGGCTGATGAAATACATGATGCAAAAGGGGGTGGCAGTCCGAAAAGCTTTGGGAACCACAGCTTTAACAAAAGAAAGGTTTCATAAAAAGGTTAATCAATGCAGTTCTGAAAGCCCGTTTCAATCACCGAGAGTGAAAAACGACATTAATAAAAACGTTGACCACTGACCGCTAGAGGACATTAATTATCGATCCTAAATAATCAATAAATACGAGGGTGTGCAGTAACTCTGATGAACTTGATTTTACTTTTTTGTCAATCGCTGCAAGAAATTTTGAAAGGTAAAGGAACTGGTCTGGCTATTCAACGTCACGCAACTGTTTTTTGGCGCCGCGCTGTGTTAGGGATGATCACTTAAAATAAATGGAAAAAGGGGTGATCAATGAATAACTTATTTTTATTGTCTCTTGCAGGGTTGTAATTATTAAAAAAAAATCCACCAAAACAAGCGTGAAAAGTACCGATCATTAACTAAGGGACCAGTTTGTCATGAACTTTCCCTGTGAATTGAGCCCCATAGAAAAACACTATTAGGTAGTGCTTTGAAAATAAAACATTTTTATAGCTATAATAAGGAGTAAATATTAATTTTTCAGCCCTCAAGCTCCATTGGCGTGCCTCTAGTGGATACGTATATTAATTGCCAGCTAGACCGATTTAAAAACTATATTGATACAGACAGTCTTGGTTGGGAGTTTATCATAATAAATGTATGGCTGCAAGCAGGGATCCACAGGGTGGGGAGGTTCACAAGGTCCAACTCCATTTCCCCAGGCAAAGCACTATTAGACATTTTTAAAAAAATTATCTAGATGAGGAAAGTTTATAAATAAAAACCCCGAAGAAAACCAAGGAATCATAAATTAACATTAAATTAAAAAATCTAATTAGATAGATGAAAAAAAAAAAAAAAAAGGAAATGGGATCCCCTCCCTACTCAAAATCCTGGATCCGTCCCGGGGCTGTACGATGTTTTTGATGAGCATTTTATTATCGCTGCAAGGAATTATTGAATGACTGGTGTATTTGTCATTGTTTTGAAATTGGCAAGTCTGACTTCATTTCGAAGAAAACATCCGGCAGGAAATAAGTGGGTTTATTAAAATAATTTTTCAATTAGTAGAAAAACAAAATAATAATGAACATTGAATATCTCATCATTTTTATGTGAGTGCAGAGCCACACAGCCAGATGGATTACACAGCAAATCTAACATATGCTGCGCCCCTCCACTATTTCGGAGGCTCCGCACTAAAAACTTGCTAGCTATCTATCTTAATCCAGTGCTTCTCTGTTACTATGCTCTTGGGCGCATAATTAACGTCTTCGTTCCCATCCACATTTCAATTAATAATATTAGACAAATACCCCCTCTTATCAGGACCCCCGTCTACGCTAATTAATTTTCTAGAGTTAATCACTACTTTTTCCTTTCTAATAGTTAAGAGTGGGGACAACTACAGATCCGTCAGAATTTTGCTCTTAATTAAAAATTGATTTGGTATTTTACTATTAAAGACAAGGGGTAAAACTTGATTGAACTAATTGTCTAAATTAATCGTATCCGATGACGAGCGATTGTAACATTTTGTACCACCAAAACACTTTTCAGTTCAATTTTACTTCGGAAACAACAACAAAAAAAAATCTCATTTCTGTGAATACTGTATGTTTTTACTTCTCGTGTGCTCACACCATCCTTACCATAAATCTTCATCTAACGACTTTGTTTTGTTCAGATCCTACAAAATTGTGTTGGTTGGTAGAGTTTCTTACCCCTGACTTATTCCACACCCGCTTATCAAATTGGGACAGATTTACCACACGGCTCATTCTGACCCCCGACAATTAAGCACTTAAGAGTTGTACACACACTGCCTTCAAATTCTATGGGAAAATGGGTGTTTAAGATTCGTGGTTTCAGCCAATTATCACTTTCGATCGGATTTATCATTTTAATATAGGAATCAATTGGAGTATGGTATCTACTTTATAGATATATTACACATAAATACGGAGGTATTGGAAACTGAAGTCATGGCCACTGACTGGAAAGTCGTATTATCTGGCTGTATAGCAAATGAAAAGATATAATTATTTTGTAGGTAAAAAGTATGTTTGAACATTTATGCATGTTCTCTCAATTTGGGACCCCTTTATGATAAATGGTACAGCTTCCACACTAGCCCAATCCGACACTGCAAAGCCAGTCCTAGAATCCCTGGTGCCTCCGGCTTGAGGGTTACAAGTCATAACGTATAATGCAAGAAGTATAATTTATAAAATGGCCAATTTATGAAAGGTTAAATGAAGATGAGGTCCAATGCAAACACGCCAATACAAAAAGGGCCGATGCAGGAAGGTTCAAAATTGCAAATGTGTCCAATGCAATGAAGTCCAATGCAATAAAGTCCAATGCAAAGACTCAAAGCCCAAATGGTGAATGAGAGAACTCAATCTCCAGTCATAATAATTTCTTTTGCAAATTGTTTTTCTTAGTTTCACCACAACTGTCAGATATCTGTCAAAAATCTGAATTCACATCAAATATTTCTTTTATTTTGACTGATTTTGTTCTGTTCAATTTATTCATTTTCCCAGTTGCACTTGGAAACTCCAATCGTCTCAAACTCACTCGACATGCATTAATTCATCATCATTATCATCATCATTTCTCGTTTGTCGTTGGACAATGACTTTCTCCAAGATTCGCCAGACCTCTCTATCATGAGTCAATACTTTCTGAACTTGTTTAGTTCGTCTCGCCATCTTATACTCAGTCGGACACATCTTCACATGTGATCTCAGTGGATCCATGTTATGAGACGTGATGTCCAGCGATTGTCAGTCATTCTTGCAACATGACCAGCCATTGCTATTTGATTTTTCCGATTGTTTCTCCGATGTCTCGGACACTTGTTTTTCCCTTATTATATTGTCCCGTCTTTTGAGCGTGATTTTTTTATGTGCACGTTGCATGGTTTTCAGTTTGAGGGTCAGTCTTTTGGTTAGGTACAATGAGTCAGGTTCAAAAGTGAATTTTTTTAGGACCAATGGGATTTACTTGTTCTTGAAGGTTGAACTTACTCTACTGAAGACTTGCCAAATTAGTGTTATTCTTTGCTTGATTTCATCTTCTTTTAAGAGTTTCATGGAGATTCGTTGTCGTAGGTAGGTACTTTCTAAGCTCTGCATTTTCGAATTTAATCGTTGAGCGTTGTACATGACGTTTGATTTGCTGAGGTTCATAACATTATTTGGAGGTCATGAAGGTTCTCTGCAAAAAGATGATGTCGTCTATAAGTTTGAGGTTGCTTGCTGTCTATTTTGATTCCTTCATTTTCCCAGGTTTCGGAAGATCATCTCGACGGACGTTCTGCAGTTAGTGTAAGCTGGTATCATCTTGTCTTACCCCTTTTTTTGGTGGTGGTGGGGGGGCTTTATGTAGCGTGATACTCTGAAATATACGTGGTCTATACCTAGAAGGGTGATAGTATCAGTAACCTTTGGTAATTTCAGAGGCCTCCTTGTAGTGGATAAATGCTACAACGGGTGGCATTTCAGATTCTGCTGCTTTTTTCTGGTTGATTCATCGAATGGAGATTTCCATGGCTGAGTAGCTTCTAAAGCCAGCTTGATCCTGTGGTTGGACATAGACCTCCTCCATGATTCGCCACACCTCTCTATCATGGGCGACGCCTAGCCAATACTTCATGAATTTTTCTACTTCGTCTCTTCATTTTGTATTCTGGCTGCCGCTGTTGCACGTGTGATCTCTTGGGATCCATGTTGTGAGTCGTAATGTCGATCGGTTTTCTGTCATTCTTGCAACAGGACAATCCTTTTGCCCTTTGAGTTTTCCCCTAATAATGTGCTGTACAGTGATATCTCTATGTGAGGTTGAACATGATCCTTTGTCAGCAACGGTTATAACGTTGGGTAATCAATTGTCAGCATTAATTTTATAAAAATAATACGCATTTTATTAGAAATATCTCTTTGATTTACTAATTTATTTAAATAATTACTTATTTGATAAAAAATATTACTTAATTTATTGGAAACATGAGTTGATTGATTAAAAAGATTATTTTGTTACTAAAATTAAACATAAATATTCCTTATTTATTTATTTATTTACAAAAAATTATCTAAATAACAATTTCTGGGATTCAGAATTAGACGGGAAAGCATCTGGTAGCAGCACGCAGGGGACGTAACTCACATTTCAGTAAGTCAGTCATTGACAGTAACCACTACTGCAGATGCTGCCGCTTCTAAAAATCACATTAATGTCAACGAAACAGGTTGAAAAATAATTTTGTTGTCTTGCACAGCGTCAGGAAATGAGGTTCATCGTTCAAGGGAGGTAACCACTTATTGATTGTTGGTCATTTTAAACACCTTATAACGGGAATAGGGCTGTGCTAAGGTTTGCCCTTTTGGCCAATTAATGGTCAAATTTGACAGGATTGGTCTTTTTGAAAAGTATTTGGTCGCCAACTTTTTGGTTTTGTCGTATTTTATAACTGGCCATTGTTTTTCATATTTTCATTTAATTCGAACATTGTATTTAAAAGATAAAAAAGAAATATAAATGAATAAATAAAATGGCGAGTGATTTTACGAGCTTCCCATCCATAGTATCTTCGTCTCCTCAGGAAACTCGTACGGTTGAAAAAAGTGAATGTTTTAATGTTATACAGGTGTCCTATTTACGTTGTATTTATAATGCTAAACTGAACCCTTTTCTAACTGCAATTCGGGGGAATAAAGAAGTTGAACTTATGTCAGTCTAGCCGTTTATTTCTTAGTTTTGTATGTAATGCTGTGTCGCAATCTCCTATGAACAATTTCAACATTTAGCCATTTTTGCATCTTTTTGGCCAGAAGCATCTCCAACTATCTGGCAACCCGGTTTGCAACTTCACTGCGTCAGTGGACTCGGTTCTGGCACCCTCCCCTCTCAATTGGACCCAAATCATCCTGATCGCTTTCGGACCCCCAACACATATATATCCAGGTAGATTCCAGTTCGCCATTTGAACTCATTTCCCTCTCTCTAACAGGGCGTTTCAAGTCTCTATTCTGTCTTTATCCTTAGAAAGTTGTTTGCAAAACTGGCTTTCTTTAGACTTATAATAGCATGCACGAAAAGTACTTTTGAAGAGGAATTTTCCCAAACAGGGTTTAGTTGGAATGATCGCTGGGACAATCACTGGGATGATGCTACTTGCGGTTTCAGTTACAGATTAATTTTACTAACTGGGGTTGCTAGTTCCACGCTTAACCTTCCCCTTTTACCAAAGATTGGGACCATCAAGATGAACTTGAAAACATCGTGGAAGAACCTCTTTTCTCCTACTGAAATCATAAAAAACAAGACTTCGCAATCACCTTGTTCAACTAAAACTGATCTATCTACAAAATCTCCTTTGGAAAAAGCTCTACCTAGAATCAAGTTGATATCAATGCTCCTATGCAAGTTGATATTTTGTGAAAATTGCTCTTTCTTTTTGAATGAAAGATTTCTTTTGGGTCACTTTATGACCAAATTTGACCTTTTTAATAAACATTGACCATTGACCTTTTCATTTGGCTACATTCAGAGGATTTTTCAGATTTCACATTGGTCTGATTGGCTGACTGGCTATGCATATATGAACATAGCATGCGTACTGGTCACATAATGGAGGTAGAGGGCTGAAAATTTGAATATTTACTTATTGTCATGTCTAAAGAAAACGTTTTCTTTAAAAAAAAATATCCCAAATAGTTTCAGGTTGGGGTTCTATTTGCAATATAAATTCATGCTAAATTGATCTCTCAGTTAGTATCCAGCAGCATTCATACTCACTTTTTTTTGAAAATTCAGGCTTTTGTGGAGATCACTGCCCAACTAAATATGAGAGAAGTAACTTATTCATTGATCATCCCTTTTTTGCTGTTTTTTAATTGATCAGTCTCAAAACGGCATGCTGCCAAAAGATGTTGATCACGTGATAATTGTGGCTCGCTCATTCAACAACGTCTGAGCCTAGACATTTCAGGAGCAGAGAAAATGCTGAATTTTTCACCAATTGTTTTAAAAATAGAATTATGTATTTTCTAATATAATTTGTATGAAATAAATTGAATTATAACGAACGAAAAAAATGCTTGCGTCTTCTTATGCATTTTAATTGGTTTCATTAAAACTGATTTGTAAAATTCAGAAAAAATATGATTCCATGTCTATTTTTATGCTAAACATAGGAAATTGTCCAATTTAAAGCTCTGTGGTTAAGTTTTTACACGATCATCTAAAAAGTGTGGTTAGTTTTAGTTTTTTTTTGCACATTCATTCCAACGAGTCAGGTTATGAACCGCTATAATATCGTCCAAACAGCAGTATAAGATTTAATTGAAGAACCCTAGTGGCAGATCTACAAACCAATGGTGTGAGATTTAAACCATAGGAATTACCAGACCATGGGATTTGCCGGACCACGGAGTACTGGATAAGAGAGGTATGGCCCATATTCCTGGAAATGATGTATAAAGAAGATAAATAAACACTGAATTTTGCAATTTTGTTGCTGACATTTATTCTGGAAAATTTGAAAACTCAATCTGTATGTTATTCATTGAAGATAGGAAAAATGGATTGTCAGGACTGAGAAATTATTACAAATATTAACGATAATTGGGGTGTTATACGTAGGAGGTCAATGCCTGTTCCAAAGGTTCATATTTTGAAGGGACAAGGCTTCATGGTGAAGCTCCCTGCCATTATATGAGAATAAATTTCCATCTGTCATCAAAGTATTGCAGTTACTTCTCTGCAGTCTTCCGAATTTAGATATTTCATAACTAAATTTAGATAAACGATCTATAACTTGTATATTCTAAATTTTATATTTATCAGATTTCTCAAGAACTACTGATCCAAACAACTTCAAACTCGACATTGCGCGCCTGGTGTGCTGAATGATATTTTTGGTGAATATCAACTTCATACCATGGCCAGTGGTCGAGTTATCTCGGGTGTACCCCCCCCCACAGAGATTTCGTCAAATATATCATATATAATAAGTAAGGATAACTTAATAAAGTTGTAGCTTTCAAAGGAAAGTTCCACTTGTGAAAAAACTTGCTATTTTTTTTCACTCTAACGTAGTACTCGTTAAACATAACAGAATTATTTTCGTATGGATAAATTGTACAAGTGTATATTTATTAGTATGAATATGTTTTTTACAAACAACAAAAAAACAGTATAGAATGAAGTTGAGGATCTCTATCAGCAGTAGAAGTAGTAGCGGCATTAAGAGCTGCAGTTGCCTTCCTGAATCAGAGAAAACACACACACACACACACACACACACACACACACACACACACACACACACACACACACACACACATACTCAGCAAAACTTTGTTTACTAACAGCAACCAATCTTGTGTCTGCATATTCGAAATACGCCCTTCCCCTCTTCCTGCTTCCTTTAATGTTACAAAACCAGCAAACAGACTAATAAACAAATAAACAAAATGACAGCGACGTTTATATTATAAGAAGATGCTATTTTTCTCTGGATATTCAAAAGGTCAATTCAGTGTATTTTTTGTTTTCATTATAACTTTGATGTATATTTATTTGGTATAACGTAATTCCCTCTGTATAATTTGCGACCAAAGATAATCTGCAACAATTTTGAATGAGAAATGAACCTTTCAGCAAATCTTTGGAAAAAATGCGTATCATATATGATGATATACATATGTATTCATTGCAAGTCTACCGAACCAATAGATTTTTTTCTGTCCGTAATTTATGATTGGAATATTACAAGGGAGGTAACTTCCGTAAATTCTCTGTCAGTACGATGCTTCATAGGAATTATCTGAAAGAGAACCCTCTCTTCTGGGGCTTGGGTCAGAATAAGCACAGGAGATGGAAAACTGTCACAATTTAATAAGCAAGGTTAGGGTGGAATAAGCTGGCAGGTGAGATGGAATAAGCCGATGGGAGGGTACGAAATTATTGCCACCGGCAGAATTTAAAAGGATCTGATCCAAACAAAGTCGTTCGAGAAAGATTCATAGTAAGTATAGACACATTAGAAGTAAAAATATATTTACCGGAGAAAGAAAATTATTTTGTTTACGATGAAAAATAAAAACTGAAAAGTCTTTTGGTGGCACGCACAAAATTTTAAAATCTCTGAAATTAGCCAATACAATTAAACTTGGTCACTGAAATTGTGTTTCTAAGAACAAGAAGTTGAACCGAGTTCTCTCCCTTACATTGCTTATGATATTTGTTTATTACAGGGAAAATTGCGACAAATCCATACATCCCCACCCAAAAGATCAAGGAGGAGAAAGTAGAGATGGACCCTCGGGATTGATTAGTTGGAGGGGGTGGTGCTAATATGGGGAGGTTGGAAATTTACTTCCAAATTATCAAACAGCACAGTGGAAGGGGTGCAACCAGGCACTTTACGTAAAAGCTCATTTTTCATTTGAATTTATTTAGACCCATCTATTTTTTAAAAACTATTCATTAGAAATCGAAATCCTCAATTGATTGAATTTTTATTCAAAGAAAAACAACAATGGACGCTTCCTTTTTTTCCAGTGAACAAAATTGAATAAATAAAGCTGTGTATAACTGATCCTGAGTTTGTTCAATGCTATTTCGTTTTTCAAATATTTACTACGAACCGTCAATCAAAACTATCAACATAGGTTTCTTGAGTTTTTAAGTTAGTCTGGCTAGCTATGCATGTATATATGTATCAGACTCACTGGCTGTACCAAACAAGAAGGCTGAAAATTTACTCCTTATTATGGCTATCTTGTTTATTTTTTATCCCCCAATAAATTTTTAGATTTTTTTTTTTTTTTTAAATTGTAATGTAGATTTATGATAAATCGGACCCTTACTTGGTCTCTGGTGGCATTCACACTTTTTAAAAAATTTAATTGAACTTTTTTCTCAGTGATCCCTACCCAAGAACAGGCGAGAGAAGTTACTTATTTATCTTCTCTCCTTTTTCCCAATTTTTAATTGATTATCCCCAACACAGCACACTACCAAAAAAGTTTTACTGGACAGTTTTTTTTTGAGTGACTAACCACACCTGCTTTAATGTATTTTATATTATATATCAATATATCAATACATTGACATATTTTTATTGTTAAAGAAAAATCTTCCTCTTTGTAATATTTAGTTTGTTCCCCAGATCATGAAAAGATATGAAATTGTATCCCTAACCTTGCTGAACTGATCAGCTATTAGGGTTACATTATGATCATAATTAATATTATCTTCGATTTGTTAATTTAATTCCGTAAAAAAAGAATAAAGAGATATATACAAAAATATTATAAAAGTAACTGTTTATGGTAACCCGCGATATCATTGGTGACATTTATTAAGTAATTACGTCAAAGATTTCATCACACTCGTGTCAAAACTTGAATTCTCATAGTCATAGTGGTGTGAAATCCCGATTTCAGCAAGAAAAGATCAGACGAATTTGATATAAAAAAAAAGAGATACTTTGACGAATTAACAATAAACTCAAAATATATTCATCGAAAAGTAATAGTTTTTTTTATAATAAAACTAACAAAACAATTATTATTTATTTTATGAATGCTTATACAAGCAGTGTTATAGAATTAAATTTCAATGCGTCATACAAAACACAAAGTATCAACTCATGAATTTAATAATTGAATAAATAAATAAATATGATAAAAAATGAGGTCATAATATTAACCAACAACAATACACATTTGTGATAGAAAATTCTTGGGAAAATATTAGAAGGGAGACATCTCTAAAATTTACTCTGATAGTCGACTTCAGTAGAAATGGTATGTGTGACAGTGATCTATTTACATTATGAGTGGTGTGATTTTCTGCTATTTTCAGTCGGGTCACGTGTTACGTTATTTGCGTTTTATACATATATATATATATATATATATATATATATATATATATATATATATATATATATATATATATATATATATATATATATTTGAATAAACTCCATGCCGAAGGAATACTGCTGTATGATCTTCCATAAGTCGCCAATGGTTTAAATTGACGAAAATGTAATGAATGATCTGATCAAAAGATATCTTGATTCTCTTGGTTCTCTGTCTATAAACATTAATTCATTCATTTTGAGGTAATAACTTTTTAAGACTTCATTCAAATACAGTTAGACCTCGCTTCTTCTAAATTCGTTTTACGCTACCTTTTCACTTTCGGGGGAAAAAGGCGAAAGGTAAAGCAGTGTCCAGCTTTTGTTTTGTAGCAAGCTGTTATAGAGGCAGCGAACTCTCTCTTGCACCCTCTTTACACTCCAGTCTCCTGTACGCACGTCACACCGCCACAGCCTGCGATAACTTTGCCTTAAATACCATCTTACCATTTTGGGAGTCTGGTAACGCTTAAAACCTTTCTTAAATATATCAAATAATTTTTTCCCAATATCAAATAAATATTCTCCTCTCGATGTAAATCAAATTTAAGTTATTGCCTTTCCGCTTTACATCGTCTCAGCTCACGAAAGTCTTCTATTTTCAAAAAGCGGGGAAACCTGTATATCCGAGATTGTTTCCTGTGGATTTACTTGCTATTATATACATCTTACTATATAAAATCCTTTGTTATCAATTTTGTTGATCTGTCTGTTAGTCACGGGGATGAGGGAGGGTGAAAGCTGCTGAGCAAAGGAAAGCTAGCTATGAAGCATCTGACACACACCTTCCACCAGCAGGGTAACCTCCATGCCAATCATTGTTAAAAGTGAAAGGGGCAAGGATATATCTTTTTTCATCATCGCCCAGTTCAGTTGATAATTTACATGGAAAGGTGATCTTCCGTTTTATGTCTCCAGAAATCGGCCTCTACTTTGATTTGGTAAAATAGATTACAGATACATCGAAAGTATTCAAATATCTACGATAAGAAACATCTATTGTTTCAATATTTAATCTGATATTCAATATTAATTATTTTAATGTTAAATATATACTTATTTGATATTTAATTAGTCTGGTTAGTCACTCAGTAGAAACTGTGACCAACGTCTTTTGGCAACTCACCGTGTCGGTGTTGATCAATTGGAAAAAAAAAAATGGAAAAAGGAGCAGTCAATGAATAAGTTACTGCTTCTCACGTTTTGTTGGCCATTGATCACGAAATAAATCCGAATTTAAAAAACAAACCAACAAACACGAATCAAACTAAGAGATAAATTTAGCAAAAACTTGGATTGCAAATTGAACCCACTCCTAACCTATAACATATTTAGAGGTGGGGGGAATTACCTCCAAAGTACTTTGTAGACATAATAAGAAGTAAATTTTCGTCCTGCTAGCTCCATTGATGCTGCCTGTGATCGTGTTACATATATAGCCAGTCAGCCAGCCAGTTAGCTGCAACACAAAACCAAAAAGAAAAAAAAACAACAAAAAAACAAAACAAAAACAAAAAAGCAGAACAAAATACTGATGAAGGCCAAGCTTCTTAATATCTAATGACAGGGTCCGTGATTTTTCAGTGTTTTTTTTTTTGCTAATAAATAAATAAATATAGTAAAGTAAACATTGTAAAGTAAAAAAAAATCGGTCGTAATATTAGCCAGACTGAAACAATACACCCTTGTGAGGATAAACATTCTTGGGAAAATCTTAGAGGGGAGACAACTCTGAAATTTAATCAGTAATCTGATGTTCGTCTTACTAAGAAATTAACTTACGAAACATTTATTTTGGTGTGAAAGAAGTGAACGCGTTGAATTTACCGTGAGAACTGTAAGTATTCGTACGGTATGAAAGATTCAACGTTTTGTCCTATAGCCTTCTTCATACGTGCTCAACAAAGTTCAAATGACGACACAACCAAGATACAACGCAGACTATGATACATGGAATATTAAGTAAATACATTTATTATCGAAGTACTTATGCAACTATATTTAGATAACAAACAAAGAAAGAGAATTCGTTTAATTGATAAAAATCCTTATAAATTGGGTGAATATTTGAATATAATTTATTTTTTCTTCTTCATAGAATTATTTCACGATCTCTCATAATTCACTAGATGAATATTTTTTATAACAGGCAACATTATATCGCTGAGCCTTGTCTCCGATACATTATATATTCATACATCAATTGTCTTGACCTTATTTCACTATGATTATCAGTAGTGTTATATTATATATAAACGTCTTAGAAATGATCTCCCGTCATTACACGATTAATATATCACTCAATTTAGACAACACAAATATGATAAACAATTAAAGAAAATGGGGCTGGAATCGAACCTGTCACTGATAGGGTGATCCCTTTAACGTAGCGATGCTTTTTTTCATTGACAGACAACAGTAACACACTGCTCCAAATAACAACTTTCAACCCAAATTCTTGTCTCGCTTATTCTCGGTTTATTCGTCTTTTTCAATACGACAGTTATATATTTAAGAAATGTGACATATTTTGCCCGACGGAATGAATCATATATCATATCATATCATAAGTTATAGATTGCGTTATATTATATAGAAACTTCTTTGTAAAAGATCTTCTGGTTGATATATCACTCAATTTAGACAACATGAATAGAATAAACAATTGAAAAAATTTGGCTGCAGGAAATAAATACATACTGTCACGTTGAAAAAGATGAATAGACAGAGAATAAACGAGATGAGAATTCATGTTGAAAGCAGTTATGTCAGACTTCGCTTTACCAGTGGCTATTTAGCTCAGTGGCAAGAGCATCGCTACGTTGAGGCGTCTACCTATTGGAAGCAGGTTTGATTCCTGCAGCAACCCCATTTCCTCCAATCATCTATTCTATTTATGTTGTCTAAATTGAGTGATATATTTCCCGTGTAACAACAGGAGATCATTTCAACGAAGTTTCTATACAATGTAACGCAATTTATGATTCATTCTGTCGGACCAAATATGCCCATTTCTTAAATATATAAGCAAGACTGTAGTATGATGTATAAGGCTATTATTTAATGGTTTGATAAATAGATTATTGACGATGAAGATAATGATAAAATTATTAGATATATTAATACTTCAAATCTTAATTATTTCATTTCACCCATGTGAGAAACTCATTTACTTTTTACATATTCATTTGATTATTGGGAAGCTGCTATCAATAAGCAGGACCTTACGACTCAGTAATAGGTTGGGACTGGTACTTTGAATAACCTTAAATTAGAATCAAAATTTGATACTTTTCTTAATCAATAAAGTCAGAAAATTGAAGTAAGCAACATTCAGTTAAATTTGATGAATAACTATCATTGATTCTCCTTGGCTTATTAGAAAATGGGAATGTTTCGGCTTCTCATGCCTTTGTCAACGTATGAAAAAGACATTTCCAGATTCGTTCAGTATTTAGAGGAAGAATTATTGACGAATTCTTTACGTAAATCAAGGGCCTTGATCTGGTATGAGTGAACTTGAGTGTTTACTGGCATGGTATTTCAAAAGAGCTAAACTGTCGCTTTGTCCAGACGAGAAGTTTCTAATTAAAGGGAGGTAATCCATCATTTGAAAGTAAATGCCAGCAAGGATTATCTACCTCCTAACCGAGTTATCTCAGATCATCAAGAAAGGGATTTTCACCTCTGTCATGAACAGCGTGATTTTCTTTGGTGATTTTCCCTTTCTGTCTGTAACCATGGACTCTTCCACTTTGAAGTAACAATTTTGCTGATAGAATATCTCCAACCCATCATTTCAAACGAGTGACCCTTCCATTGAGACGATTTTTTAAATACATCTATTCTTTAAAAAAAATAATCTTTTAGATAATATGCCACATTTTTCGCTTTTAAAAAGAAAAAGGCGAAAAGCGGAAATAGTGTTCAGCTTCTGTTTTGCAAGGAGCCATTATAGTGGCAGTGTGCACACCTTTCCTCTCTCTTCTATTCCCCAATATTCTTTACCTCCTACCTCCACAACCTTCAATGACTCAGCCTGACGTACTATTCTTTTTCCCATTCTAATTAATGATGATTGCCACTTCGATTTACACCATATACATTTACAAAAAGCTTCTATCGGTACAGTCTATTTTAGGAATGCGGGGTAAACTGTCAATCCTGAATTTTACCATGGGCATTAATTTGTAATAAATAAAAAAATAGACAGAGCATTTGTTTCTTTTTTTTTTTCGACGAGGAAAAAACGCAATTTAATTTGGTGGAGATCGTACTAGTTTCAATTACTTCAATTCAAAATTACCATTTTGAAGCAGTACTTCTTTTATTCGAGCTCAGCGATTCAGTTTTCTCGTCGTTGTTTTTATTTGCCTGCCATATTTTTTAATTTGCTTGTTTTTTTTTAGAATTGCCTGCTGCATTTTTAAAAAAAACTTAATTGTTAATTTGGCCAGAGCAGTTTTTGATTTGCACGCCGCAGTTTTTAATTTGCTTGGTCTATTTTCTAACTTGCCCTGGAAAGGGTGTAGTTACAGCCAAATCGCGTTGGATACATTGGCTCTCATATGGTCACAACAGTTCAGCAACGTCGAGCCTGGTCTGTACCTAGTAGGGTGACCGCCTGGGATTATCACTGGAGAGCCATCCACCACAGCCATGCTAATCTCAACGTGGTCGAAAGAGGTAGAAGTCAGACACAGCACTATCTCAATACTGAGTACCCAGACGCAGCAGCTAAATTCTGTTCACCCATGGTAGATCTCAACCCCAGATCTATCTATCTATCTATCTATCTATCTATCAGGTTGGTACAAAAATAATTGTGTTGTTCAATATCAACTTTAAAGTAGTTTATCTCAGCTTAGAATAAAAGTTAATAAACGGAATAAGAACCTCAAGAATCTACACGTTTTTGCAAAGTAGAAACTATTTATTCCGTAATTCATTGCAGGAAGTCATCGAAATGCTTGAAAAAATCGTAGTTGGCCGGCAAGATGTCTGGTGAGTTAGCTGGGTAACGAAGAGTTTCGTAGCCTAGTTCCCTCAATTTTTGCAAGGTCATTCGCACGACCTGTCGAGTTTTTTTTTTCTTCTCTGATTTGGTACAAATGTTGAACAACTGTTGAATGATCAACGTTTAGTTCCTCTGCAACCCCCTCGAATTTAGTGTGGGTCTG
Source organism: Thysanoteuthis rhombus (assembly GCA_963457665.1). Taxonomy (NCBI): domain Eukaryota; kingdom Metazoa; phylum Mollusca; class Cephalopoda; order Oegopsida; family Thysanoteuthidae; genus Thysanoteuthis; species Thysanoteuthis major. The sequence goes on from OY735199.1 coordinate 82,036,331, forward strand.
CCTCAGTAATGGGTTTCAATTGGATATCGACAATCACAGAAAGACATCCACGTCCTCAAGGCTTCCATCTCCAATTCGAAATATTTGGAACCAATGTTGAGCTGTACGTTCGTTGACGATCGCCTGGCAAAATACTTGGTTGATATTGAGAGTAGTTTCCGTCGCCTTACGCCCCATTTTGAACTCATAGAACAAAATTGCTCGATTTCCATCTTTAATTTGATAGCCTCAAATAAGCCAGAATAAACAGTGAAAGAGATAACGTTCAGCTTGAATAAATAGAGCGAATTTCACTCTTCAAAACGGTATACTCCGTAGACATAGTTAAATAATACTTTACTTCAAAATAAGCATCAAAGTTTAAAATAACAAAAACCTAATAACTTACTGGCTATCAATAATTTTCCTATATTGTATGAAGTCTTGCCTGATATTTGAATCAAATGAAATTCACGAATTCGTGATGGTGATGATTTTCAAATTATGAAATCATTCAACTTATACAGAGTTCGAATCTATTATCTCTTAATGGAGTCAATTGTCCCATTTAATCCGAACGTGGAATCTAGCTGAAAACTCATCCTAGTATTTTTTTAATACAATGAAAAGAGCACACGGTGAAAACTGATGCAACGAACACTAGAGTAAGCCCAAAGAAATTTTAGCGAAAAATGTTCAGTTGAGACCCATAAAAACAGGTCGGGTTAGTCACTCAATAGAAACCGTCACGAGATCAATCTATTTTGGAAGCACGTCGTGTTGAAAGTGAACAGTTAAAAATTTGGAAGGAAGGGTGATCAATAAATAAGTTACTTCTCTTGATCACTAAATAGTCTGAATAAAAACAACAAAAAAACAAAACAAAACAAAACAAGCGAGCACAAACTAAGGGACCGATTAAGCATAAACACACAATACAAACTGAAAAGAAATATTAGGAGGGATTTTCTCTAGACATAATAAGTAAATGTTGAAATTTTCAGTCCTCAAGCTCCATTAGTGGTACCTGCGCACATGATATGTACGTACATAAATAACCAGGCAGACCAACTTGAAAACCGAAAGAAACCTACGTTTTGGTGACAGTTTTGGTTGACGGTTTCTAATAAGATCAGAACCCGCTATCACAGTCAATAATTGAACGACTGTCGCGTTTGAAATTCCTTCGAAAAATGAATATGTTCAGAATGAATTACTCTCATGACATCACTGGTGTTGTCCACTGGGAAACATCTAAGATAGAGCACAAAAAAAGAAAAAGAAAAAAAAAAGCATCAAGAAATATGTAGATTCTGGAGAATCTAAATGTATTTAATGGATTAAACCCCCAAATGGTCCAGACAGCATTTTTTTCAGAAATCAAAAATAATTTTCAGAAATGGTTTAGTGGAGTACTGATGGTTATTTTCAAGGTGGTGGACAAAACGGTATGACTAGGAGTATTGGGACGCACAAAAAGAAATACACGTACATATAAAAAAGAGATAGAACCCTTGACCATCTTTGGTAGCTACGGAGGGTTCATATATTTGTAAAATAATTTTTTGGTTTCCTCAGAGTAAGAATCCTAATGAGATTTAAAACCTGTCTGGTTAGTCATTCAGCAGAAACCAACAAGCAACTAACGTCTTTTGGCAGCATGCCGTATCGGGCGTGATCACTTAAAAAAAACTGAAAAAAGGGTGATCAACGAATAAGTTATTTCTCTCACCTTTTGGTTGACGGTGACCACTAAAAAGTCCTATTTCTCAATAAAGATGATCACTGCCCAACATAAACTAAAGAACAAATTTAGCATAAACTCATATTGTAAAATGGACTGCCAATTAAAGAAATCATTGAGGGAATTTTCGAAAAACAAAAAAAAGTTTTAATGTAGAAATACTAAGAAATTAATGTTTGAATGTTCAGCCCTCTAGCTCCATTGGTACTGCCTGTGCCTGTAGATAGATAAATTGATAGATGGCAAAACCGAAGACCTTGAAAACTGAAGAAACTAGAAATCATTCAAGGGTTGCATACGTCTGCCAATGTGATTGTCGGGGGTCGGGGTAATTGTGGGTGGATACACCCTAAAATCTTATTAGTCCTTTCATTGTCCATCCTTCCATGAAATATTATTGAAATTTTCTGAGAACTTTTGGCGCTATTGTGTGGAAAAACATGAAATTTGGGCTATATTATATAACTATGATGTAGGGGAAATAATTTTGCATGGATTCGCTCTATCGTGATCCATTGTCTACATTTCCACCAAATCTGATTGACAATCAATGATGTTTGGAGATATTTTGCAGAGGGGAAATGTTTTGGCAATATTAGGCAGTTTTGACGTGTAACTGCAACGAAAGGGAGGTAATTGTGAAAGGACCCGATCCAGTACTTTCGTAGTTCCTTACCAACCCTTCCTCAAAATCTCTTATAAATTCATTCATAACTTTTGGATATATCGTGTGGGGAGTCGGGAACGAAAAATTTATCTCAACCCCCCAAAATATTCCTTGCTCCGCCCACGAATTTTGCCATGTATTTCTTATCTTATTGGCCACCTCCCTCAAAATTTAATTGAGATCCGTTCAGTACTTTCAGAGATATCATGTGGACCGACGTATACATATATCTCTTTTTACGAGTGGATCTATGTTGACAGTTTAGGTTAGCAGTTGGTAATATTGAGCCGATTTCATAATCTAATTCTGGTGAAGCCTTTTACAAATTCGTTCCCCTCTTACAGTGAAGCAGCTTAGCCAAATAATAACCGTGCATTTTGTGATAAAAGCATATAATTTCGTGCAGCTATACCGAGGACATCCCTAAAAGATTTGTATGTTGAGGCATCATGGATTTTCAGAATGTTGCCCATTTTTCGAGATGGACATTCTGGAACTCAAAATAAATGATAACCCGAACCTAATCTCTATCGCAGGAAAGTTTATTCACCCCCCCCCCTACACAGTAACAGGGGGCTGCGCAGTATGAACCAACTTTCATGGCTCTTGCATTGCCTAAACACCATCCTTCATACATTATTAGGAAACGTAGCCGGACTGGCCTGCATCTTGTGGACATGTCCAACAAGGGTTCATAATAACCTCTCAAATGTCTTGGACTGACTCCATCTACAAAATGAAGGTAGCTCTAGTGTGGGCATCAGCATCTAACCCCACAACTTGAGGTCATCTTGAATTTTGAAATAGTAAGAAGCTTCAGGAAAATTCTAGATTTCCGAATTCGAATTCTGCATCATAAAAAAAAGTTTGATTTGACACCGAGGTCATCCATATCAGAATAGAAAACTGTATTGTGATTACAATTTTCATATCAGCCAGGGAGGCCATCATGGATTTTCAATGACTTGCACGTATTATCCAAATGGGAATTCCCAAGAACTATGCAATAATTCTCGCTGAAAATATTTGGTGTGTCATTATACGATTTTTATCATCATCATCACTATCATCACAACCATCATCACCACCACAACCATCATCATTACCATCATTACCACCGTCACCACCACCATCGTCACTATCATTACCAGCGTCACAGCCACCACCATCATCACAATCATTACCAGCATCACAACACCATCATTACCAGCGTCACCACAATCATCATCATTATCACCATCAATACCATCATCCTTGCCATCATCTATATCTCACCACCACTGCCACCATCATCATCCTCATCACCACCATGGTCACTACCATCACAATTACAATCACCACCGCCACCGTAGTCACTACTATCATCACCACCACCATCACTACCATCATTACCACAATCACCATCATTACCATCACCATCATCATTAGCTTGACGGTAGCTAATATTGAGCCGATTTTGTTATCTGATTCTGATGAAGCCTTTTACGAATTTCTCTCTCTCTCACAATGAAGTAGCTCAGCCAAATAATCAACCATGCATTTCATGATAGAGGCATACGATTTCGTACAGTCACCATCACTGCTACCATCATCATCACCATCAGCACCATTGGCACCATCAATGATAATAACAATGATAATTTCTTATCAATAAAAAATGATAGTTAAATTAATGTTAAGAATGAGTCTGTGAGACTATGTTGAGCATTTAAAGCTTATTTTGAATACCATTACACTTGAAGTATACAATTCCGTGGGATGAAAAGTAAAAGATTGAATTCTCATTGAATTATTCAAGTAAATACATTTGTTCATAAATTAACTACACAAAGGTGAACAGAGTACTTTATTCAAAGAAGAAAAATGGGCTGCCATGGGGGACATATTGGAAATTCATGATGGCTTAATCTGTCCGTAAGTGTATAGAATTATACGCTTAATCACGAAATGCACAACTGATTGGGAATTTTATGCCAAGCTGCCTTAACATACGCAACTTTATTGCAATCACAAATCTCATACCAAACTTGGCATCCATCTTGTATTTTTCAACGACTTGCGTGTATCATCCGAATGTCAATACCCCCAAACTAAGCATGTTAAATAAATTCAACTAATTATATCTTCAATATCATATTACGTATTTCCATCAGTTATAGGAAAATTGATCTGTAAAAAGTTATCGCTGGGTGACATGTTGAAAATTCATAATGGCTTAATATCCAATTATTTTCAAAATGCCTTCGGCTAAAAGTGTCTACGATATATTCTTTCATCACAAAACGAATATTTGGTTTGATGGTGATGATGATGGTGGTGCCCCACTTTTGCTTATCTCAAATATTTTCCAACCATTGTGTCAACTCATTCAACTAAATGGGAAGGTAGCAAACTTTTGTGCATTGATATATATATATATATATATATATATATATATATATATATATATATATATATATATATATATATATATATATCTATATATATATATATATATATATATATATATACATATATATATATATATATATATACATATATATATATATATATATATATATATATATACATATATATATATATATATATATATATATATATATATATATATATATATATATATAGAGTGCAAATCATCATCAGCATTCTAGCCTCCAATGTTTGACATGAAGCTTCCGCAGTATTTACCAGACCTCTCTATCATGGGCATTGCGGAGCCAGTTCTTTCTGAGCATGTCTGGTCCGTCACACTATCTCACTTTCTATCTAGGATTCCACATTTTGAGACGTGATGTCTATCGGTTGTCTGACATTCTTGCAACATGACCAGCCCATCACCATTTGAGTTGTAATGGATTCTATGATATTTCCGACTTCTGTCAAAAACCGTTAAATAAAACTCACAAAAACATATGTTTCTATCCAGTTTTCAAGCAGGTCTGTCAGGCGTAAGCTAATTCCTTATGCAAAGAAAAAAAAATTCTTTTCTTTCAAACTCTCCTACTAAATAGGTTTTAAAAGGGGGTTCAATTTTAAATGTAAATTTATGCTAAATTTGTTCAGATTTTGTGCCTGGATGCATTCATTCTTGTTATTTTTAGTTATAAATGTCAGACTATTTAGTGATCCAACAAAAAGTGAGAGAAGTAATTTATTTATTGATCATCTCTTTTTTTCAATTATTCAATTGATCACCCCTATCATGGGATGCTACCAAAAGGTGTAGATCACATTACAGTTTCTATTGAGTGACTATTTTTTTTCTCACTCAGTCAAGTAGTTTTAGATACTTTCATACACTTGTATGTTTGGTCATGAAATAAATACATTCATTTTAGAAAAATTATTAAAATTAATTGATTTTTTTTTCAATTGATGTATAATTTTTAAGCACTTAATCGGGATGGGGTAGTGATGCAATATATTCTTTAAAAAGCGGTAATATTTCGATGAAGGGGCGGTTGGGGGGAGTAAAAGTCAAGAGGGTGCTGTAAAGTAAGGGTTGGTAGGGGGTGCTTGACGACAAAGGATGGTGACGGAGTAAAAACATTTTTTTCCATGTATCATTTTTTAACCACTTTACAGAAGAAACTGGTGAGATATATGCTCTAAATGGAGCTTTTGCGTCAGTTTTAGAGAGTGATTGGACCAGAAAGCCATTTTAAAGCCAAACGTAGCTAAAATTGGTTTGATTATTCAATGAATGGTTTCAAAAATGTCTCAAATTATATATATATATATATATATATATATATATATATATATATATATATATATATATATATATATATATCGTGTGTTTGTGAGCTCCAAGATGTTGATAACTACTCATCTCAGGTAAGGAATAAAGATATACCTGAAAGTAGCAGGTCATAGGTTACCTATAGCATACAGCTCAACTTGGACTTTGCAAAAAAGAAATTTGACGATTTCTCTGGGGTCTACATTCGCTCCTTCAGAAAACCAGTCTGTCGAAAATATATTTTTTTCATCTAGAGTTTTCTCAAAAACTATTTGACTTATATACGTTAAGTACATTTTGAATCAGCATCAACCGGAAATGTTTTTTTCGCTATTTCTTTGAACGTACTCATATGTAATGGGGTGTGTGGCAATGCTTTTTGAAAATATTATGTTTGAGCAGTAATTCTTAAGTCAGAGCAGTTCAGTAACCGAGTAGTCAGAGAATCGGAAAATAAAGTTGGGGGACTAACTTCCGAGAAAAGGAAGTTTCTTTCTTTTCAATTTTATATGCTTCCATACCATATGACACATAGAAATTTGTCAGTTTTGACTGAATATATATATATATATATATATATATATATATATATATATATATATATATATATATATATATATATATATATAAATATATATAAATATATATATATATATATATATATATATATATATATATATATATGTATATATATATATATATATGTATATATATATATGTATATATATATATATATATATATATATATATATATATATATATATATATATATATATATATATATATATATTTTAAATAGAATCCCATCCCCACAAAACACACACACACACACACACACACACACACACACATATATATATATATATATATATATATATATGCTTTTTTGGGGATGGGATTCTTTTTAAAATGAAGTTATAATACTAAACTGGACCCTCACTTTAGGCATATCCGAAATCAACAGCTTACATTTTGCCTACACACAGCACACATTTTTTCTGTTGCATTTCACAAAATAATTTCTTCGAACTCTGTGGGTCTCTACGTTTGCAGTCTTAGAAAACAAAACTATCGAAGAAAAATTGCGCTTTTTTTTCATCTAAAATCTCCTAAAAAATAATTACAGTTATATCCATGAAATCAAACAATACGTATATTTTGAATCAGTATCACCCGAGAAGTCTTTTTTATTATCGATTAGGACGTACTCACATGTGAGGTCCATGCTTTACAATCTTTTTTGTGAACATTAATTCGTCGTTTCAAAGTTACGGGGGTGCAATAGCCAAGTAGTTAAAACTTTCGAAAGTAAGCGTATTCAAAATCAGCAGTTCACAATTTTGCCCCCAACATACATTTTAATGTTGAATTATACATAAACATGTTCGTCGCTCCATAAGGGGTCTGCATCCGTGCTCTTATAAAGCATGTTAATTTGAAAAAAAAAAAAGAAGTCCTTGTCAGGAGTTTACAGTTTTAAACTTATGACAGTCCAGTAGCCGAGGAAGAAAATAGAATTCGTGGGTAGAGAGAGAGAGAGAGAGAGAGAGAGAGAGAGAGAGAGAGAGAGAGAGAGAGAGAGAGAGAGAGAGAGAGTTTTCTCCTCTCAGTGCTAATGTAATTTTGGATGTTTGTATTACATGAAGTACTGCAGCAGTCAGGCTTGTTACTCTAATTTCCATTTTTGTTATCCACCTAGTGGGAGTAGCTTCAAACTTTACGAATATAAAACAACAATGAACTGGAGAAGTAATCTACTTTCATAATGAAAAGTGTGATTTTTTTTATAGTTCTCTGTCCGTAACTATGGACCCTTCCATTTAGAGTGAATAATTTTGCATGTAAAACATCTCCAACCCACCATTTGAAACAATGGACTCTTCGACTGAAACAAGTTTTTTTTAGTTGCTCCTCTAAAAACAAATATCTAATTGAATTCAAACACAGGTATTTCGAAACTTCGCTTTATGCACCTTTCCACTAAAAAGAAGCAATAAAAAGAAAAATGCGTTCAATTTTTGTTTTGCAGAGCCATTATAGAGACAGCGCACACCCCCTTCCTCGCTTTTCAAACCCCAGTCTCCTGTAGCTCCCACCACTATGGCCTGCGATGACCAAGTCTGACATATGATTCTCACTACTCTGGGGCCAGGGCACGCTAAAAAATGCATCCCTTTTAAATTAATCGGAAATGCTTCTTCGTTTTACGCTATTTTGGCTCACGGATAGCTTTTAAGGAAACATCCATCTTTCGGTTAACAGGGTAAAAACTGTATGTTCGTTTATTCTTCTCATAGGGATTCACTAGTATCTAATATATACATCAATTTTCTGTTTTGTTACAAAAAAAAAAAAGAATTTGTTTTCAGTAAAGACAATTTTTTTAAAAGTCAAAGAAAAACAGGTGACCAGCATCCTTTGACAGCATGCCGTGTTGGGGATGGTCAATTAAGATACTGGAAAAAAGGGAGATCGATGAATAAGTTACTTCTTCCACCTTTTGCTCGGTAGTGATCACTAAGAAAATTGTCGAGATATTCCAGCGTGAATGTTGCTGGACACAGATAAGGGATCGATTTATCACGAACGTATATTACAAATTGCCTGACCCCCCCTAAAAACTTTGAAGGGGGCGTTTGAAAATGTTTTCTCTGGACATAATAAGGAGTGAATGTTTTGATTTTTAGTCCTCTAGTAGTAGGGGTGGCCTTTACACCCGATACACACATACTTAGTTAGTCAGGCAGACCAACTTGAAAACTGAAGAAACCTTTGGTAACAATTTTGGTTGACTCTTATTTCCTTATACCATGAGGATAATTGCTCAAGTGGCTTTGAAAGCTTTTGAAAGTTTTGAAAGTTTTGGCGGTTGATTTTAGCTGCACCATGTCTTTACTAGATGTATCCGTACATCTCTGTTAGACCCTTTTCGGTCGGTCGGTCTGTCCCAACAACAGAAATAGAAAGCAAGAGAGAGATGCGATGCTATTAAAGGTGTGACGTCAATGATGCTATGATGTGATAATAGAATGTACAAGTTTGGCATTTTCTAACTTGAAAACATTTTTCATTGAAAATAATACTATCATGCTAATATTTCCGGACTAGAATTTACAGGCTTACTTATATATCGATCGGTACCAAAGATCATTAACCTATTTCATAGGGTAGTTTATTTTTGATAATCTAGGTACTCTAATTTTAAGTATTTTTAGAGTCTCAGTTCATTTGAAGCTATTAATACGAGATGACCAGACATGAAGTCTATGACGTAATTTTTATTATATCGTAATAGGAAGGCAAATCAACCAATGAGATCATCCCATTTGAGCGCAAACAAACAAATGTGCATATAAGCTCATTATATGAATGGATAGCAATATTTTACAAGTATGAGAATCAATTGATTCAGAGAAAGACCACCTGCTCTTTCTCCCCCTCTTGCTACTGCTACCACACATGGTGGGCACATCGTAGTATTTATATATATTTTTCTTTCTTACAGTCATCCATATTTTTTTCGCACTTTAGTCGCTATGCCTATGTGATTAGTATGGAGTAAGTGTCACGCCAAAGTTCCAGCCCCCCCCCCACTTTTCAACCATGCTGAATGATTCCGAAGGAAAAAAGGTATAAAGATAATAGCAAGCCACTGAAACACGAGCTTAAAAAAAGAAACAGACAAATCTTATCCGTTTCTGGAATGTATGTCGTTCAATATCGGCGGCAGAGAACAAGAATGGAGATCCGGATACAACCATCAATGATTATAGTGTTGCTGTTGGCGACAGAAGTGGAAATGGGTAGGCAGGACACAGAGGAAGTACGCAGGGAGGGGTACGGCGTATACCAACTCCTCAGTGTCTAGGATTTTTTGCATCTTCAATATCTTCTAATGGAAGTATTTCTGTGTACATAGTTCCCAAACCCCAGTCTTACCGTATACCTAGTTCCTTAAACGAAGCATTTCCGTATACTTAGTTCCACAAACGAAGAACTTCCGTATACCAAGTTCCCCAAATCTAACTTTACCGTATACCTAGTTCTCAAACTTCAGTCTTATCGTATAACTAGTCCCACAAACGAGGCATTTCCGTATACCTAGTTCACCCAAACCCAGCTTTACCGCATAACTATTTCCCAAGCCTGAGTCTAACCGTATACATAGTTCCCTGAACGAAGCATTCCCGTATACTTAGTCCCTAAGCCCCCAGTCTTACCGCATACCAAGTTACCAAACACCAGTCTTACCGTATACATAGTTCCTTAGACGAAGCATTTCCGTATACCTAGTTCCACGAACAAAGAACTTCCGTATACCAAGTCCCCCAAACCCAGCCTTATAGTATACCTACTTCCCAACCAGCAGTCTTAGCGCATACCTACTTCCTAGAACGAAGAACTTCTGTATACCAAGTTCACCAAATCCAGCCTTACCGTATACCTAGTTCTCAAACACCACTCTTACCGTATACTTAATTCCCCGAAACCTAGCCTCTCTGTACATCTATTCTCTAAAATCCATTTCTTATCACTATCAGCGATACATCACCGCGACGAAAAACAATAATGGACACCCGGAAACGACCGGCAATTATCATGGTATGGCTGTTGGCGAGTTTTGATTCATCTTTTTATATAAATAAAATGCGGCCATAAGTTTATTGTAAGGTATTCTAGTCGCTATCACAAGAAAGAAATGTTCCTGACACGCTGGAAGGAAATCCAATGTAGAAACATCTTCGATGTCTGCAGGATTTGAAAAATCAACACAAGTCAATACTGAAGTTGTACAAATGTACACGGATGAAGAACTGAATGAAACTATGACAAATACAGTGGTGTGCGATTGTTGCGAGGGGCTCAAAACAATCATATCTTTTATTTTTCGATGATTTGAAAAAAAAAATGTTTACAATGTGGGCCTCACATGGAGAAACCACAAGACAGCACAGTACACCCAGGAAAAGACAAGAGTCAGGGACATCATAGAATCCATTTAAAATCTCAAATAGCTGTGGGCTGGCCATGTTGCAAGAATGGCAGACAACCGATGGACATCGTGACTCACGACATGGATCCCCATAGATCACATGCACAACCGAGGCCAGCAGAATATTAGATGGAAAAACGAGCAAGACAAATTCAGGAAGTACTGGCTCCGCGACGCCCATGATAGAGGAATGTGGCGAATCCTGAGGAAGGTCTATGTCCAATGACAGATTTTGAAAGACTGATGATGATGATGATGATGAATGAATTATATAAACAGGAGGGATTTAGTTAACCCATGTACGGAAAGTTGTTCATCTCAAATGCTCACCATTTCATAAATCCTTGATTTTTTAAAATATTATCCTGCATAACATTTCGGAAGATCTCTTCTTTTCTGTACATATACGATTTTCAAAAAAAAAAAAAAAGACTCAACGTGGTCTCCCTGTTCGTGAGTGATAACGGACAGGGCCCATTTCTGGAAAACGTGCGAAACGTGACGGAATATAGCCACAGTGTCCGCACGTTCAGATAACGTTAAAGGTATTCAAAGTAAAATCATATTATTCTTGTACGTTACTCTGTAGTATGAATTCCTAAATATGCTTTTATGTATTTGAGAAGGAGAGAAAACAAAAAAAAATATATATGATAAAAAAATATCATTGTTTTAAATCCCTTCGTGAATTTTGCGCCACCCTGTACTGGCCTCCCCCGTTATAATACTTTTATCGCGCGGTTTGTATTATAAAGCGGTAGACAGTGGGCCCCCAAATATATGAATCCAGCTTCAGAAATAGTTACATTTAGCTGTAAAGTAGCTAAATAGACCGCCGCTCGGTGACGAGGCGGTTCCATCTTTCTTTGACCTAAACACCCGAGTTTTAACCTGGGGCGCCCGTATAAACAAAATGACGGATTAACAAGCCTGAAAGTAAGACAATAGATGCGTTATTTCGATCTGACGAATTCCCTCAAAAGATTTTACAAGTATTTTTTTTCAAATACGGAGCACAGAATTATTTGAAATGTGAAGCGAATTACAGAAACTGAGTAAAGCAGATGGCATCTGAAGATCTAGTAAGTAACCTCACTTTCAAAAACTATTTCAAATGAATATGGGAGGAGAGGAAGCGAAAGGCGTTGGGAACATTTCAGCGTGTCGGTCAGTCAGTGACGGTCAGTGGTACGGAGACGCTTGCCAACGGTCAGCCTATTGATGATTTGCATTAGCTTGAGGTTAGAAATAAAAAGGAGAGAGAGAGAGAGAGAGAGAGAGAGAGAGAGAGAGAGAGAGAGAGAGAGAGAGAGAGAGAGAGGGAGGTGGGTGGGGGATATAATCCACACGGCGAAAATTGTTCCCACCAAAAACAAAATATCATAACCAATCAAAAACAATCAAATTCAGTTATCCCCTTAACCCGGTTGGTGAGGCTCAAGGAAGAAAACTGAAGCTTTGACTGAATCTTGGGAGAAAAAAAAATCAACCACAAATTCATCAGTGAACGTCGGTGTATTTTTCATCTCGAAAAGTATATCTAAAATATCAAGTAATCATTAATAGATTGGAAATTGAAAAACAAAGTACATTTCAGTCGTATCAAATAAGTCTTTTGATGGAAGTCCGTTTTCAACCGCGGTTTTATAGAAGAGTGGGCGATACTGTAGGCAAAACTGATCGGGGCCATGATCCACCTGCCTAATATCACGAACCGCGCTATAATGAACCGAGATATATCTAAAAACGCCTTTGATTCATTTCGACCAATGATTTGATAACTTTCTTCTACGTACTCAAGAAAATCTAATTTTTAAGTCACATTATATAATACAGGGTGCCCCCAAACACTAATTTCTTTACTTTAAATGTTATCACTATTTGTGATTGTGGCAACATCCAAAGGAATGGCTCCGGAGAATCTCTTAGAAAGATTATGTGAATGTTTTAACACGGATTATGAACAGATCAATTCAATGAGCTTTTTATATTACACATTTCGAGTGAACTTTCCTCAAAAACATACAAGCAATTATACAACCGAGCACTTTAAAACATTTCCTGTCGTACGGACTTTCACGGTGAAGATCATGAATGTTTATGAATTGTTGTTTTTATCCGATGTAAATTGAGAATATAAAACTTATCAGTTCTTATTACAAAGTGAAATCCTTATCTATTAGTAGATAAATGCTGCAGCTGATAATAGTCTGTAGTAGTATTTTACTTGCTTCACTTTCATTGACGGTAAATGATATGAATTCTGATTTCAGGTAAAAGATCTACTTTTTCAAGATATTAAATAATAAGTTATGGTACACACAATATATGATTCATTTCTAATTTCAATTAATTCTTATTAATGGATTAGGTGTTGTAACATTATCATTAATCTTGTTATATTTGTTATTGTCATTTTCAAAATTATCTCTAACGAATGAGAATGCAAATCCAGATTCAAAGATAGGGATATTTATTTAATAAGCCTCACTTAGTCCAGTTTTGCCACATGATAACTGGGAATATTGTTTAGTGCTCTCTCTAAATGGGGACGACTAGCTTGATAACAGCCAGCCTTGGGTTCCAGCTTTGAGTCAGTTTATTCGGTTTAAAAGCTAGACGCTGATTCAGTTAACCTAAGCTTCTCAAACCTTTTTTCATCCGAGAACTTTTTTGATGAGGCATTTTTTTTGCGACGTCCTTTGATAAGGCAATTTTTTTCACAGCCCCTTGTTCGTTGTTATAGCAATAACCTTATAGCAACTGAATACAGAAACAAAATCAAAATAAAAAGGTAAAAAAAAAACAATTAGTTATAATCTATTGGTTCTAAAAAAGAATTAAAGATATGTAACTAAAACATAACAATAACAGTATTCACCTAAGAAACAATTAGTGAATAGCATTGCGTCATTATACATTAAGCACCAGAAGAAATACATTTTTGGATATACACAAAAAAATATACAGTAGCATAATTATTCTTCAAAAAAGATTTTTCAAATCGACTACCAATAATCTTTACACGACTCCCCTGGTAGTCGGGGATTCGAGTTTGAGAAGCCCCGGTCTACACATAAGTGTTTCAAACATATTCTATCAGAAAGTTTTATTGTTGAAATAATGGCATAGCAGACATTTCGTGAAACGTTGCATTGAGTGCCAATTGAACGATTCTATAAAAGAGTTTTTGGGAAAAACATAGCGAAACCAAAATGTGGAGTGAAATCCAATATTATTGATCTTGAAAATGTTTTATGAAAGAAAAGAAATATTTCAAGACAGACGCACAAATCATATTTGGTTACTCACTCAATAGAAACTGTCACATGATCAGCGTCTTTTTGCAGTATGACGTGTTTGGGTGATAAATCTATTCCTCTCGCCTTTTGTTGGGCAATGATCACAAGGAAAGTCTGAATTTTCAAAAATCTAACGTCAGGGATCGATTTAGAGTAGAGTTATATTGCAAACTGAACCCCCACTAAAAACCTATGGGCGTACAACCTTCAACTTTTTAGACATAATAAGGAGTAAATGTTGGACATTTCAGATGTGGCCTATATGCATGTTACATACATAGCCAGACAGTCAGCCACACCGACTTGAAAACTGAAGAAACCTACTTTGACAGTTTTAGTTGACGGTTTCTAACAGCGATACAATTATGAAAGATAAGAACTGAGTAATTTTGAGGAGGTAAGGAAATATAGGAAGTAGAATGAAAAACTGAGTGGGAAGTTGAAGCCAAGTAAGGAAAAGGAAGGTACAATGAAGACTTACTTGCTGAAAGGAATAAGTGTAACGATCTATATTATAATTACGCGTAACCGCACCCATCTCTATTCTCAATGTCACGCTATAGGATCACACTGTAGAGAGAGAGAGAGAAAGAGGGAGAGGATAGGATCCACTCGACAAAAAATGCTACCTGCAAAATAATATCATAACCAATCAAATTCAGTTGTCCCCCTGATGCAGAGAGAGAGAGAGAGAGAGAGAGAGAGAGAGAGAGAGAGAGAGAGAGAGAGAGAGAGAGAGAGAGAGAGAGAGACAGACAGACAGACAGACAGACAGACAGACAGACAGACGATGATACAAAAATAATCACTTTTGTAACCCCTCCTCCACCAGCACTACATTCCTCTACCCACTGTGAAAGTTGGCCAGGAGACAGACAACAGAATATTTTAATGAACAGTAAAAAGTCGAAATAAAAAAATGTATTTGAAAATTGAAGTTAACAAAAGAAAGGGGGAGGAAGATAGGTGAAGGGGTCTAGAAAACAATTTACACGAAAGTAAAGGAGACAAAAAGCAAAGAAAAGACTGAAGAGGAATAAAATGAAGGGTAAAGGGAAATCGTAGTAAAGGAAAAATGAAAAAAAAAATGAAGAAGAAACGATTATATCGTAGACAAAACTGATAAATAAGAAGGCGTAGATCGAGAGGCATGTAAAATAATTAGAATTTTTTTCTATTGAGATAAATATTTCTTAAAATCGTTGAATTTTCAAGAATATTGCAAGTGATGATCATATCATCGAAGAAGAATTGAAATTGACAAATACCAGACTTGATGAAACAGTAATGCTGGATTCTGTCCCCAAGAAATAGTCACCCCAAAATATGTCATATTTATTCATCATTATCCTTTAAGCGTCCGTCGTTGGACAAAGACCTTCCCACAGATTCACCATACCTCTTTATTACGGGCGTCGCCGAGCCAATACTCTCTGAACTGGTCTAGTTCGCCAGGCATCATATTTTCTGGCTGGCCATAGTTTCTATATGATCTCTGGGGGTCCACGTTGTGAGTCGTGATGTCCAACAGTTGTTTGACCAGCCCATTGCCATTTGAGTTTTCTGGTGGATTCTATGACTCACCATTAGAGTCATTCATTGAACAACCGTAACGTCATGTAAAGCAAATCCATTAAAGAATGAATATAATCAGAATGAATTTTATTTATGACACTACTGACGTTTTCCAAAACGTTGGAAAAACATTAAAAATAAAGTAAAAAAAAACCCAGCATGCTGGAGAATGTAGATGTCATAATTCACCTATCAAAGTAAGGTTCCCAAAAGCTCAAAAAAGCTTTAAACAAGAACTTTTTTTAGAAAGTTTCTAACGGAGTACTGATGCCAATTTTCAAATTTGTAGACAGAACTGTACGGCCAGGAATGTTAAGACACACAGACACGTAAACAAACACACGATCAAACGCACATATTAAGAGAGAAAAAACCCTTCGCCTCTTTTAATGGCTACAGATCAATACCTCTGCTCTGAACCCTATTGGCTATGTAATATATTCGGCTCTCTTACAGTTTCTTCATGCAGTGTTGAGTATGATCCACTCCTGTGCACACTAAATGGTTCACAGTTTGAGGGTCAATATCTTGGATCTATTCTATGTTTCAGCTCCATATATGGATGACCGTCTAGGAGAAGCCAGTGCTGTAAGCAGCTGGGATCATAGCGACCCCGTTAATTCTCCTAAAGAAGACACTGATTTCTAAACTACACTGAACAACGTAAGCCAAAGGCCACCTCCTCACCTTATACCCTCCGACTGGCCTAGCAGCAAGCGATAATAATGAACGACTGGGATAGATTGTCAAGTCATCATTTCTCAAGTGAAGCAGCGGGCTACAAAATTATTTTTGTCACGATGGAGAGACAAACCTGCCGAGACCATGCAGCGTTACGTGACAGAAGCAGCTCATCTGCCAAGTAAGTCCAAGTTGGCTGCCTAAAAAAACATTCAGATTATAAGTGCAGGTTTTGTTTTCTTTAGTTTCTTCGAAAATTCAGAATAGGCGTCCATCGGGCAACGATAAAACAACGGCCTCCGCCCCAGCCCTGAGAATGCAATAGAATTCTCCTGAGATAAATGGATCCATGAATTAAATTCATAAAAGACAATACTGTCAACTAAGCGAATAGCCAGTAAAGGCGCAATGAAATAGAGCAAAGAAGATATTTTGAAATATTTATTTACCACCATGGACGAGAAAAATAGTCACTTATGGATCTGAAACATGGAACCTAACCAAGAGACAGACCCACAAACTGAAAAACATGCAATGTGCACATGGAAGAATAATGCTCAACCTCATGTGGAGATACCACAAGACAGCACAGTACACCCAGGAGAAGAAAAGGGACGGAGACATCATAGAATAAAAAACTCAAATGGCAATAGGCCGGCCATGTCGCAAGAATGGCAGACAGCCGATGGACATCACGACTCATGGCATGGATCCCAAGAGATCACATGCACAACCGAGGCCGACAGAGCACTAAATGGAGAGATGGACGAGACAAATTCAGAAAATATTGGTAATGCAACGCCCACGATTGAAAAGTGTGACGAATTCTAGGGAAAATCTATGTCCAACAACGAACGTTAAGAGAATGATGATGATGATGATGATGATGATGATGAGAGAATATATTAAAAAAAACATAGCAAGCTAGCATAATATGAATAAAAACCCCTTTGATTCATTGGCAAATATGCACGGCTGTAGAGCCCTGCTCTACTGCGGCCACAATACTTGAGATTCACAGCCCTACCAATCAACAGTGGAATTACACTACTATCTTAATATATATATATATATATATATATATATATATATATATATATATATATATATATATATATATATATGAGAAGTGTCACGCTGTGTCCGCGCGTGTGTGTGTGTGTGTGAGAGAGAGGGAGGGGGATGTTTTAAATTCTATTTCTTTATTTGAGAAAACCCTTTTAAAGAAGGCGTTCTATTCACAATGTTGATAGATGATGTCATTTCCATGAACTACAAAGATTGGAAAATTGCTCCAGTTTTGCATCTGACACACATTATAAATTGGACCCCCCCCCTTTATGACTAACCCACTCATATCCAGCTTCATACAAACATTGGAAAATGTTAACCCTATAAGCTATCAGGGATGTCATTTTAGTTCATTTTTATTCTTTACACGACTCTCCAGACTTCATTCGCATAATGAACTTTTTCATATTCTTGGAAGATAAAAGGAATGTTAACGATTTAAAAATAAGGTGGAACATGAAAGTATAACTTGGAGGGCTTTGAGCCTTTTTTTTCACTCAGAAAGATGAAACTTAAAAAAAAATAGGTGAAATCAAATCTGATTTTGAAAATGTCACGAGGTCTTGAGTTTTCTGGAAGAGATTTTTTTTGGGGGAAAAATGACCCCCAAGTTTTCAGTGGAGCAACCCCGACTTTAAAGAACAAGAGGATCTCACTAGTTAAAAAAAACAAAAAAAAAAACGGTCTACAACTAATGCATCTTCCAGATAATAACCTATGGATCTGAAACAGAACCTGATAAAAAGATTGACTCTCAAACGTGTACATGAGAGTATCACATGCAACCTCGCATAGAGAGATCATAAGGCAGCACAGGATAGTAGAGAAATGACAGGTGTGTGAATTATAGAATACATACGAAAACTCAAATGGCAATGGGCTGGTCATGTTGCAAGAATGTCAGACAACCACTGAACATCTGAGATCATATGTGGAATAGTGGCCGAGAGAAAGTCAGATGACATGTCGAGCTAGACTAGTTCAGAAAGTACTGGCTCCGTGATGCCCATGATAGAGAGGTCTGGCGAATCTAAGGACGAGTGCTGAAAGGCAGATGATGATGATGATGATGACGATGATGATGATATAAAAAGTAATAAAAAAAGATTGATAAAAATCGTTTTGGTCAGCGGAACGCTATTCTCCAATCTCACAGCAATGCAAATTTCTATTATTCTCATACAATATAAAATGCAATGTGCATCCATACATTTCGTACGTGCCGTCATGAACAGGCAAATAGATAGAATCAAAAAAAAAGTTTCGTTTTCGTGTTCAGATTTTAAAAGATTTATTTATTTAGAAAACCTTCACGCTATAAAATAACAACATTAGGGGATAAAAAGAGTTCTCAATTATCATATTCACTCGACGAAGAGCTGAGATTTGCGTATGACTGCCAAGAGAGAAGAAAATAAGTTATCTTAAAATCATCCACCACTTAATATCTATTCTACCTTAATGTTAAACGTGTCATACTCACTTCGGATTTGAGGAGTGTATATATATAGTCCTCGTGATCATTATTATTATTATTGATTGAAAAAAGGACATGAAGTATTGAATGCGATATTCTTTTTATGAGTGTCAATCAATTTCTTTACTCATAGAAACGAATCTTTCCAAGCTAGAAATCTTTATGCATGTAAACAGCTCTAACTAAATTTTTGATGCAGCTGGGATTTCTCTTGTTCAGAATATGACGAAAAAAAAACCCCGGTTATATTCACGTATTTTTTAGTTTCATATCAAGATAATCAAAATATTTACATTAACGTATATGTGAAGATGTCATTTCTGTAAGCAGATCAGTTTTTTCTTTTAGAAACATGTTTGCTCAAATGAAGAAAAAGAGTCAAAACTTACATTCCATTTTTGTATTAGAAAAGGAAGAAATAACAACCACAACAACAACAACAACAACAACAACAACAATAATAATAATAATAATAATAATAATAATAATCCTATATATGACACGATAGGGATTCAATTTCGTATTTAGTATCTATCTCTATAGACACCAGTACTTGTTGATTTGTAATGCTAAATTTGTCACGCTAAAATCATGTGAAAATCCAAGTGTGTAGCGAAGCTGCGACGTTAATATTTTGTAAAGGTGGCCCCAATACATTGACAATTAAAAAGTTTCGCATTCACAGATCAGTTTTAGGCTATTTTAAAAGTCTCCATCCATGAGGAAGAGAGATCAATAAAGAGGGTCACCTTTCTATTGCTATGAAGTAATAATCTGCCCCCCATGATTAATACATTAGATGCTAGTGGATATAAAGACAGGGATCACACTGATCGCGCCATGATTAACACACCCAGTGCTTAAAGTGACAAGTCTTTAGACCAGATATAGATTTTATATTTTGTTATAAATTTTGTACATTATGTCTGGATACAAAAGTATGAACACTATTTTGCGTCCTTAGAATTAAACCTACGCAATCCTCATTAAAATTGCTTTGTTCCAATCATCTACGACTTTACTTTGTTTTCGGCATAAGTAGAATAGAATAGCTAGTCTCTTAGTGGTGATCTCACAAGCCTCTTTGAGCAGATTGGTGGTGATGTTATCTGGTCCTGGGGCCTTCTTTTCTTTCTTTGTTTGATGGCTTACTCCACTACCCATGGTGCAACTTCTGGGAAATCCTCGAACTGATTGTTCACGTATAGTTTGTTGTTTTATAGTCTTTGTCAGGAGGAATAGGGTTTTGGGTAGAATTCTTGGGCAAGTTCGACGATCCTGGCTGTCCGTTCTTAGGTGTCCATTTTCCTCGAGAACGCTAGTTATTTGTAACTTTTGTAATTTGTATCGAGAGGTTCGCTCATAGCTTAGAAACGACCTTGATCGAGAGTTGTTTTGAAGATTACTGCCGTGTATCTTCCTTTGCCTTCTCTTCGTTTCTTTTTCAATTGTTTTATTCAATTTGGTCTTTTCAATTTTCTCCCTTGTTGTTGTCGGTGGATTGAGCTTTTTGCGTTTTTCCATGAGATTTGTAGTTTCATCTGGAGATTTTACTAATGGTTTGTGTGTTCTTTGGTAAAGAGATAGTGTTGGCTTCTATTAGAGAGGTTGTTATTTTGTTGGGAAGTTCGTTGATGTTACTGTCGTTCTCCTCTTGTTCGGTGAGAATTTTATATCTATTTTTCAGTTCAAGCTTGAAGGATTAGGTGAGCTCTTTTGGAACGTCAAGTGGTTACAGTTTGGTGTGGAACATTTTTCTACGTTCTTTGTGGGTGTTTATTTGCATTTTACATCCGACCATTCTGTGGTTGCTTCCTATGTTGACTTGATTTTGGACTTGAATGTCTTTGACAGTGTCGCTTTTGTCTGTTAGGATGTAGTCATTTCATTCTTGGTTTCGTGGTTGGGGCTCTTCCAAGTCCATTTTTTATGGGGTTTCTCCTTCAAAAAGTTGTTCATGATCTTGCAGAGTTCACAAGATAGTCTACTCTCTCATACCATACTTTATATCCAAACTCACCGACGTAAACTTCATTTCCTTGTCCTATCTGTGCTTTGAACTTTCCTTTGATGACATTGAAGTATTTTTTGGTAACTCGGAGTTGGGAGTTCAAATCATTATAAAAGTTGTCTATTTCCTCTTTCTCTAACTACAAAGTGGAAGTGTAGACCTGGATGATATTTAGTTTGTACCTATTTGAAAGTTGTAAGATGAAGCTGGCTATGCAGTTTGAGACAGCTTTGATGCCTACCACATTGTCTTTGAAGTCCTCATTGACGAGAAAGCCAGACGTGTCTGACCTTGTAGGTGCCGATGTATAATGTTGTTCTCTTGGTGAGGGTTTTGAAGTTTTGTTTGGGTAGTTGCCGTTGAAGCACATCACTCCCAACCAAGGTAAGTGACGTGGCTGAGCCTTTTGTGACCGATGACCCAGCAGGAATGGGTGTTTTTCTGGTGTAATGTTTGGGTAGTGTCCTTTGGAGCACATCAACCCCCACCCAAACCAAGTGATACGGCTGGGCCATTTGGGACCGATGACGCAGCAGGAAGTGCCAATATAATTTTCATTGTTCAAACCATTGGGAGTTTTGAGCCATGTCCTGCGACGCTAACTCATGACGTCTTGAAGAGGATCTGCCGGATTGGTCACTGCTTATGTCATTCAGGGTGGCCTTATAGTTCCACCGGCTCTTAGCACCCAGTCTATCTGCTCTTGGTAGGTAAGTATAGGTATTTGCAGCGCTCTTGGGGATAAAAAGATATGGAACACGGGACAGAAGGGTTTTTTTTGTGTATAGCTATGTTATCCACGTCTTTTGACTCGTATATATTAAATTCCTGACAAAACGTAAGCTGAGCAGGTCTACTTCAACATATTTGAGTTCACATTGGGACCGGACTTCATCAAGTGAGTGATTATCTAACTGGTCTCATGACTCTACATTACGATTAGCTAGATGATTAGTTTATGATTGATCATGCGTCTCCCTTATATCTTTAAGTTTTCAAGTCCACAAAGGTTGCATTTTAAAAACTGTGAACTCTCTGCTCAGATTTGATTGAACGAGTGATTTTAACATTGATAGTTCAATTCTTCGAAACCATTTCGCGTTTTGTTAAAAAGTATAGGCTCGACCTTCCAACTCTTCTATTTTCTAATAGGTGTAAGAACCTCACAACTATTTTTATAGCGTCCCCCGATCCTTATCTCTTCAGCTATATCATCATCATCATCACCATCATCATCATCATCATCATCATTCTTTTATCCGTCGTTGTTGGACAGTGATCTATTTTATGGCTATCTCTGCTGGGTGGGGGTGAGCTGACATTGTCGTGACTCGGGAGAGATTTTTTATAAGTTACAGTTTACATTCATTGTATTTTGGGGTAAGTGGCAAATTACCATCAAATTAAATATACAATTAGAAGTAAAAAGTTTTACCCTTGAGAGAGAGAGAGAGAGAGAGAGAGAGAGAGAGAGAGAGAGAGAGAGAGAGAGAGAGAGAGAGAGAGAGGGGTAGGAAAAGCAAAATTAGAAGAAAAAAACAAGTGTATCATAAAAAAAGCAGCTATTATCTGAATTAGACTGGGACTTCTTTTGATGATTTTAATACTGATAGTTTATTTCTTCTAACTCATTCCGTGTTTTGTTAAAAAGTCTAGGCTCGACCTTTGAATTCTACTATTTATATATTTAGTATTACCGTGCTCCTATAGATGCTACCTGCCTAAAATATATATTTTTTGTATAAATGTATTTATTTGTTAGAATTGGAATAAGTCCATGCGTATCTGTATGTTACATAATCGTTAATACCTAAGACTTGTCAATTTAGATTTTCTGTAGGAAAAGAGCTCCTCGGATAATGGGATGATATAATTCCTCCGTATGTTATCGGTGTTTGCATGTTAGTGAAACTTTCCGATTGTTGGTAGATCTATTGTCTCGGGATTTAATTGACACGTTAATAAGATCTGTTCAAAGAAACAAAGGAAATACAGAGAAGATGGAGGGAGACTGAAGGAAGAGCTCATTGTTCTTTATATATTTTACAAGCATAGGACCGAGACTTCTAACACATACAAACATGCACGCACGCATACATGCAAACACTCATCCACACACACGTACATACACCATACGCACACATGAATATACATACAGAAAAAAAACCTATGTACACACGTAGGCACGCACACACACACTAATGAATAAACACGTACGCAAACAGACAGAGATAAATTGGAATTTGATTCTTATCGACTGGATTTTTTCCATTCATTTTATTTATAAAGACGCTTTTTGAATCAGTTCTTCTTTTATTTGCTAAAATCCAATTTGAACCACCGTCACCACTAACGGTAGCGAAGGGGGTGTATTTTTTGTATATTTCTGTATGTTTATCCGTCTGTGTGTTCAAGCGCTCATTGTCATTACGTTTTGACTACAAACTTGAAATTAGTAACGGTCCATTTGAAAAAAAAAAAAAAGTTTTTTTTCTTTGATTTTGGGAAAAAAGCCCTTTTTGACCCTTCTTACCTACAGATTCATCAATAAGTGAGATTCTGCAGGATATGATGTTTTTGGATGTTTTTTTTTCTTTTCAACTCTATTTCAAATGTTTTCCGATGTAGAACGCGAGTGATGTCATAAATAGAATTCTTTCTGACCATAATCATTCTATGATGGAATTTCTTTTATCATCATCATCATCATCATCATCATCATCATCATCATCACCACCACCACCACCACCACCATCATCATCATCATCATCATCATCACTTCATGACTGAGTGTCCCGTCTCATCGGAAACGAGTAGCAGGATAAAGACTATAACTATAAAAACGAAAGGATTAATATCATTAAAAACTGTCGAACAGAACAGTCGCCAAAACCGTCGAAATAGGTTTCTTCAGTTTTTAAGCTTGTCAAGCTGGCTGGCTAACTGGCTGGCTATGTATGTAACACAAGTACAGACCGTACAAATGAAGCTAGAGGGCTGAAAATTTAGACATTAGATCCTTCTTGAACCTCCAATACATTTTTTTTGTTGGGGGCTCAATTTGAAAAGTAAGTTTATGCGAAACTGGTCCCTTAGTTTGTGACCGGCAGCATTTCTGCTTGTTTTTTTTTTGGGGGGGGGGAGGGGGGATTTTCACTGCCCAACAAAAAGTAAGAGTAGTAACTTATTCGTTGATCATCTCATCAGTTTTTTTAAATTCATTACCCCCAACATGGCCTGCTGCCAAAAGACATTGGTCACGCGACAGTTTCAACCGAGTGACCAATCAGACTTGTATTCGTGATTTTGGGGAAAAAATTACGTAGCGCTATTATAAAGACACCAAGTTACTTCGTACTTTCCGCCTTCATCTTCTTTCATCTACACGTGTTCACCAAAAACAAACCCCCTTCAACAAATCAACCATTGGATCTCGCGGGGGCGGACGGCAGGGGTAATCGGAGATTTCTTTAATAAGACGCGAAAGATTATTGGAAATCCATTTGATTGCAACGATCTAATCATTCATATAGCAGCAAGAAGGAACATGGAATACGTTTCTATCCTAACAGGATTTATAATCAATGTTTATTAGCTTATACCAATACATTTTTCAGTCAACGGTTTATGCAATGTAGAAATTCAAATCAAAGCCGAAGAGAACCAGAACTATAAGAAACCGTCAACGAAAACTGTCAACATGGGTTTCTTCAGTTTTTGAGTGAGTCTGTCTGTCTGGCTGCCAATGTAAGTATGAGTCTTGCGTTCAGGCTGTATGAATTTCAACAATTACTCTCTATCATGTCCAGAAAAAAAACAAAACACTTCTTGATTTTTTGACCAAAAAAGAAGTTCAATTTTCAACGTAACTACCTGTTATATTGATCCTTTACTTTTTGTCCAGCAGCGTTAACGTTTGCTTTTTGAAAATTCAAACTTTTTTTAGTGATCATAGCCCAACAAAATACAACAGAAGTAATTCATCAAATGATAATCCCTCTTTCAAATTTTTTAATAGATTACCCCCAACACGGTATTCTGCCAAAAGAAATCGGTCTGGTGACGGTTTCTATTGATCAGATCCGGTTTTATTATTAGTTCTGGACTAGTTTTTACATTCATTTTAATTTTTGTTTGTGGTTTATTTCAACTTGAAGTTGGGCCCTTATTCTACGGCTACGAGTAATCAAGGCAATCGAGAATAGATGATGGCCTAAGATATGATAAAAAAATATCAACTAAAAATCAAGATGGTTGTAAAAACTACTCAACACGGGTCTGGTTAGTCATGCAATAGAAACCATCACATGACAAATGTATTTTGGCAGCATGTCGTGTTGGGGTTTGATCTATTAGAAAAATTGAAAAAAGGGATGATCAATGGATAAGTTACTTTTCTCACCTTTTGTTGGGCAGTGTTCACTAAAAAGACCAAATTTTGAAATATATATATATATATATATATATATATATATATATATATATATATATATATATATACAGTATATGTGGTACAAATCAGGCTAGCAGTATAACATAGTATAATAATATATCAATACCCCCCAAAAACATGGACAATCATTTGCCTGATGAGGCCCAAAGGGGACAGAAACACGAGCTAGTTTGAGTAGCAAATTCACAATCTACTATATATATATATATATATATATATATATATATATATATATATATATATATATATATATATATATATATATATATATGTGTGTGTGTGTATATATATATATATATATATATATATATATATATATATATATATTAAAAATGAAAAAAAGTGTGGATCCTGCCGGACGCAAACTCTGGACCAATTTAACATACAATTACATTTAAAATTGAACCCCCTAAGATTTTATCGTATAATTATGCATAACGAGGAGTAAATGTTTAATTTTTCAATCCTTTAACTCCATTTGCACGGCCTGTACAGACCTACTTAAAAACTGAAGAAATCTATGTTAACAGTTTTTGTGACAGTTTTGGAAGATGGTTTCTAATATGAGATATTAAGTGAATTTCAATTAAGCGCTAACTTTCGCAATAAAACTTAAATTTCATTATGACTTCAGGGAGAATTTGTTTGGATGTTCCCTGTTTATTGGATTTGATATGATGAAATGTGATGTTAGAAGGGTATATGTATTCGTCTGTGTCTGTCTTTCCATCTGTCTGTTCACACAATACCCAAATACTGGATTTAGCTTGTGCAGAGTCCGTAGCATATGTTATAGAGGGGTCCTACATATTCAAAACTCTAACTTGAATGCAACTTATCCAGCCACTAAACTGAATTTTAGGAAATAAAGTCTTCACTACCTTTTGAGGTGTGTGTGTGTGTGCTGTGTGTGTGCTGTGTGTGTAAAATTACTATAGATGGTTAAGACGTAGAACTGAAGAAGAAAGAAAAAGGAAAAGAATCATAATAGATATAAACAAAAAAAGAAAAAGTAATTTCAATTAAGAGAAGCTGTTTAGCGACACCAGACAATTCAATCTAACGTCAAATTTTCTCTCTCTCTCATTATTTTTCTTTTTCTCTCACTATGGCTCTCTTTTTTTCTATATCTCTCACATTCTTTTTCCCTTTCTTTTGTTGATTGATGACGTAGGAATTAGAATCTTTCTCTCTCTTTTCCCTTCTGCCTCCATTCATGATTTAAATTTTATAACATTTTCACTTTAAAGTCTTCTTCCGTTTTTATTCTTGAGCAGTAGCCATGACTTCAGTTTCAAATATCATCATTATCATTAGTCTTTTGACATACGTCGTTGGACATAGACTTTCCAGTTCATCTCTCCATCTTGTATTTTGTCGGCCTCGGTCTCGCATCTGATCTCTTAGGATCCATGTTGTGAGACATGTTGTCCATCGGTTGTCTGCCATTCTTGCAACATGACCTGTCCATTGCCATTTAAGTTTTTTGATTGATTCTTTGATGGACTCCCATTTTCTCTATGACACACTGTGCTGTCTTGTGACCTCTTCATGTGAGGTTGAGCATAATTCTTTCATGTGCACTTATCATGGTTCTCAATTTGTGAGTCTGTTTCTTCGTTAGATTTTGGTTTTACTGGAGTTCATGTGTAGGCCAACTCTTTTGCTTTCTTCCTTTAGTTCATCTCATTCATGTCGTCTGTGAATCTGAAGTTGCTCAGGTATTCGCTATCTATAAAAAAATCATCAACTGAATTACAAAAACATTTGATGAAACCAACCATGAGAGCAAGCTGGCTTTAGAAGAAGCTACTCGACCATGGACCACCTGCATTCGATGAATCAGCTGAAAGAAAAACCAGCAGAATATAAACTATATAGAATAATGAACTGCATGTAGTATGACACGGTTCAAACAAGTAATTGATAAGGCTATATATCAAAATCATACCTTGAAGGGGTTGATGTCTAATTAACTCTGCTGGGGAGTTACGTTAATATAAGTGTTTTGTTTTGAAATCCTCGAAATGACTATATTGTAAACAACTAATGATCCCAACAAGAAAAATTCACACATAGCAACACAATATTAAATTCCGTATAAAGTATTAAAAAAAAAAAAACACTGGAGAATTTTTTTCTATGTATTCAGTGTTCAAAGTTTCTTAGACAAAGAAATGAGAAAGAAAATTCTGTGTTAGCATTTGCCAGATTATTATCCATAGCGAAGCGACAAATCAAAATACTCAGCATTGCAGGGAAGAACCGTCTTATATCATGGGCAAACTGATCAGTTGCCTAGGGGATCCAGGATTTTAGGGGCTCCGAAATTCAAGTTGAAAATAACTTTGCATTATATTTAATGGTAGGCATAGAGATCCTTCTGTAAACTTACGTTTATACTCATGTTGTTATTGACCCTTTGTTGGATCCATGTATTAATACGGATATTGGCACAACAATCTGTAGGTCACATCCAGTACATTGCTTTGCCCGGGATGGGGGTGGGGGTGGGGGGCTCGAATATCATTCAGGAGGCTCTGCTGTAAGACAAGGGATGAAAACAGATGTTGGAATGAATCTATAATGAGATACGTATTCCAAGAGTTAATTTTATATTATCTCGCCACCATTAAATCCGATTCAATTTTCTAAATACTTTTCTCTGGTAAATTCCCGATTTTGATTATTATTAGAGAAGCGATAACTCAAATTAGTGTAATTATCTTCCAAGACATTCCGATCGTCACCTAATCATCAATCTCCTATGATAAAAAGAAGTCAATTTGTGCATTGAAACTTAGAGAGGAAGTCGGTATGCATTGTTGTCGAGAATAAAACTTTCCCAACTCTTTCATAACAGAAAGTATTGTCAGTTAAATGTGTAATTCTATTATTCAGGGTTGAGCACACTTTAAGCGAGGTAACTCGTTCATTGTAAGCTTAA
Organism: Thysanoteuthis rhombus; assembly: GCA_963457665.1. NCBI lineage: Eukaryota > Metazoa > Mollusca > Cephalopoda > Oegopsida > Thysanoteuthidae > Thysanoteuthis > Thysanoteuthis major. The sequence continues at coordinate 82,064,973 of OY735199.1, forward strand.
GCTAATGCTCTTCTATAGGAATAGAGCACTCTGGTGGATGGGGATTATACACTAAAATAAATACAAATACATGTCGCTCACTGACCGCCTAATTCCGTAGTACAGATGTAGGATACCGGCTTCTGAAGCGAAGGTTTCAATCCTGCCTAATGGTACTGGATGGGATAATGGATAGTCTATAGCGACCCTGAAGAGTTGTGATGCAACGATACAGCTGTCTGTGGATTACACACACACACACACACACTCTCTCTCTCTCTCTCTCTCTCTCTCTATATATATATATATATATATATATATATATATATATAAACTGACTCTGTCTGTGTGCTTCCACCATACACATTAGTACTAATCGACTAAACTTTGCACGCATACTCAATGAACTTAAGGGGAATGTTTTCAAGTAAAAAAGTCTCTTGAAGTTTTTCTTTTTAGAGAGGGGATTTTATTTATAAAGAAATACACGAAATGTCTTTTTGCGGAATTCAACCTATACATAAGTGCTGTAGATAATTTGAGACCTGCTATCTTTGTTTTTGGTCTGTGACGCGTCGTTCTCGGCATATTAGAGTACGAACACACATACTTGAGCGATCATCATATAGATAATGTATAATTTTATATAATAGACTCTCCATCACAATTGAATGACCGTAGCGTCAGAATTTGAAGTTATGTAGAAATATTCCACCGATGAATAAAAACGGAAAGAATAAATCTTATTTATGATATCACTGGAAACATCTAAAATAAGGTAAAAAAAAAATCTATAAAAATGTACGTTGGAGAATCCAGATGTTGATAATAAACCCTGTCAGAATCAGCCCCCAAAGGTAAAAAAAGCCTCCCTCCTTACAAAAAAATAAAGCAAGGGTCTAGAAGAGTCATCATCATTATCATCATCATCATCAGTCTTTTAACGTCCGTCTTTGGACACAGACCTTCCCCAGGATTCGCCACGCTTCTCTATTATGGGCATCGCAGAGCCAGTACTTTCTGAATTCGTCTAGCTCGTCTCTCCATCTAATTTTCTGCCGGCGTCGGTTCCGCATGTGATCTTAGGGGATCCATGTCGTGAGTCGCAATGTCCATCGGTTGTCCGCTATTCGTGCAAAATAGCCAGCCCCCTGCCATTTTAGATTTTAATAGATTCTATGATGTCCCTAACTCTTGTCTTTTCCCAGATGTACCATATTGTTTTGTGGTCTCTCCATAACAACAACATCGGAGATAAAAACACTGAGATCAAAATCGAAGTCATAGAACTGGAGAAAGTAGATCACTACAGCTACCTCAGACAACGAATCTCCATGAGATCCTCAAAAGAAGAAGAAATCAAGCGAAGAATCACACTAAGATGGCAAACCTTTGGCAGAGCAAGCTCAACCATTAAAAGTAAGAAGATCCCATTAATTCTAAAAAGAAGGGGTGTATAACCCATGCATCCTCCCAATAGTCACTTATGGAGCTGAAACATGGAACATAACCAGAGACAGAACCGCAAATTTAGAGCTATGCAACGTGCACATGGAAAAATCTAGAAGAGTGCTGATGCCAAATTTCAAGTCTGTACACAAAACAGTATGGACAGGAGCGAACAAACAATCAAACAAACAAAAAAATAAACAAACAAAACTCATAAATAAACACAAGCTTACGCACATATAAAAAAAGATGGAATCTTTCGACATCCATGATGGCTACGGTTCTTAAATTCAGTTCTCAGAATTTATATGGATAAAATCTTTTATCCATAAAAATTCATTGCATCACTATTCATTCTGAATTATTATAGCTTTTCAGTGTGTAGACTTTTACGCACTTCATTAAAACAACTCTTAATGTAACTGTTGATCCTTTATCGACCCCCCGAGGCAAGTACAAAAATACCACAGCTAATTCTATTACAGTTGAGCATAACACACCTTAACCTCAGCTTTCTTTAAGATTTAAATAATCATAAGATAAGTACATCGTTCTTTCCAAATAACAATGTTGCAAAAACGTGAACGTAGCCTGAACATTATTGATTAAGTGGCGATTTGAAGAAAAACTATCAAAGAAATTTCCAGCATATATTTTTTTGGTAAAAACCGAAAAGTGTAGGTAATCGTTTGGGAGCAGTACAAAGATATTTTACGGAGATTTCATAAAATCATTAAGGATTTTAGTAATATTAGCTTTCTCTTAAATTCTGAATTACTCATGTAACTTCGTGATGTTAATTACTCGACCCTAAAGTACCTGGAAGTAGGGCTAGCCTATGGAACACTAAATACTCAATGATTTGAAAATCACCGGACACCCTTCGTCGCGATGTTGCCAAGTTTGTGAAGCTCAACTCTACTTATAGTAAGTACACTTTCAGTTTAAGACAAGGTTCCGTTTCATTTAAGTTTGTCACATTTTTTTCTAAATTACCGAAAAGAAAAAAAAAAGGAAATTTATCATCATCAGTCTTTTATCGTCAGTCGTTGGACATAGACTTTCCGCAGGATTCACCAAACTTCTCTATCATGGGCGTCACGGGGCCAGCATTTTGAAGTTTCTCCCACACGTTGTTCCATCTTGTCTTCTGCCGGCCTCGGTTTCGCATGTAATTACTGGGGATCTATGTTTAGAATCGTCATGTCCACCGGTTGTCTGCTATTCTTGCAACATGACCAGTCCATTGCCATTTGAGTTTTCTAATGGAATCTACGATGTCCTGTTTCTTTCCTAACATATATTGTGCTGTCTTATGGACTAATGCTTTTCAAACAAGAATAATGAGCCCAACGATGCGCACGCCATCCGTGGTAGTCGTAGTAAAAGGAGCGAAAAGAGAAGGAGAAGGAGGGAGAAGTGCAAGTAATCTTTTCTTGTGTGTTAATGAATAGTAAACCTTGTAAAATATTGTGATATGGAAATATTCTGCAAGCTTTATTTAAAATGAAATCGTAAGTGGACATTTTCGGTGGTTAGGGGGCCATTTTTGGATCTTATGTGGACCTAGGAACGTCCGCTGAGACAATATAAGTAAAAGGCATCATAGTAAAAAAAAACTGAATAGACGGTAAACCTTTTAATGGCACCATACTTCTTGATCATACCTTATCATGGCACCTGTCACTTCCTCTTTCCATTGTTTAACATAACGGGGACTAATCGACTGACCGAACGTGAAGCATTTGTAGAGATGTGTGGATGCTCTTCGTTTCTGATAAGATTGCAACACTCTGTATGACTGTATAAAATCTCATAATATTGCCTCACCACGTGTATATTGCATCATACAGTTTTTCTTGTAAATGCTGAACGACCAATTAATCATTCATTGATTCTTTCAGACTGCTATTCTCGTCTTTGTTGGATAGGTTGTGCTCTACGTATTATTTCTAAATGGCTTGCATCAGTTGAACTCTCCTAAACTGTCTCCCTTAGTTGATCTTTGGGAGGAAATCATGAATAATCCAGCATTTCCATTGAAGCAGTAACATTTCTATGGAAGTATCTCTATCAGAGAAATAAAACCCAATATTAGTGTCTTCAAACATTCCCCATCTGTTTACTACTCCTGTCGACACAATGCTAGAATATCCTCCAGTTGTCTTTCAGAGCTCTAAGGAACTGTGGATAAAATTGTGATCAACCTACAACTATCTCAGAAATCTAGTTAAAATGTTGACACTACTTTCATTTCCTTGTTTCAGAAAATGTTAACTCAATTTCCTTTCCCTTAAATTTCAGTTTATTGCTGATTTTAGTTCATTAAAATAACAATTTATTCTACTTCACCAATTCGGACTATTTTGTTAAGGTCCATTACATGTAATCCACATAAAAAATCCATTTAAATTGAAAGTTTCTGCACAACACCGTAGTCGTCAAATTGGGGTGAATACTGTTCCTGGCCATTGTAATTTATCTTTATAATCAACTGGCTCTATTTTCTAAGTTGATAATCATCCTACGTTGCATTAATAAGATTACGAAGGACTCGTAAGAGAATTGGATTATTATGAATGGATGAGACTTGACGAAATCAAGTAGAACGAGGGAGGAATTAAGAAGTGCACATGGATCTGCTATTACCATTGTCATTAAAAATTTCATGAAAATCAATTCATAAAATTGTTGCAATCAAGGTTAGGGGAGTAAAGGTGAAAAAAAAAATCCCCCAAATTATATCAATCAACCAACGAAAACAAATCTTTCGGCAGAACAAGCTCAATTTCAAACACCCAGATAAGTTTAAAAAAAGAAGAGTATATATCCAATGCATCCTCCCGATAATCAACTATGGAGTAGAAACACGGAACCTAACCAAAAAATTGACCCTCAAACTGAGATCCATGAGAGAACCATGCTCAACCTCACATGGAAATATCACAAAACAGCACTGGATATCGTAGGAGTTATCAAAAAATTCAAATGGCAATGGGTTGGTCATGTTGTACGAGTGTCAGACAACCGATGGACATCAGGGCTCGCAACCTGGATTCCTATAGATCATACGCAGAACTGTGGCCAGCGAAATATGAGATGGTGCAACGAAGTAAGAAATGATAGAGAGGTTTAGCGAATTCTGGGGATGGTCTATGAATTTGTTTTGGGCTGCCATGATGAGCGATTCCGTTTCTATTTTCAGGTTCCCTGTGCGTATTAACGTTCATGATCTCTCGTCTGCCTCTGTTTGTATCTGTCTTTTGAACTCTCTGTGAATTTTTTTGTTTCCATTTTTCTCTCCTTGTTGTTTGCTGTTTTGCTTCTTCGTTTGCTACGTGTTTGTTGTTCATTGCACTGTTTTGGATGCTTTTTATAATGTCTTCACTATTTGCCTGCTTACACTTTGAAAATCCTATTTTAGTTCATTGGACACAGTCTTCTACACTGATGAGTCCTATACGCCTTTCTTCCCCTTCATATGCAATCTATCTGTGTCATCTCTGTGTTGTAAGGCCTCGTGCATCGTCACAGGCTTCCTCGTTCGCTGATCCATTGAGCTCTTTCTTTGTCAATCAAAGAAATGGAACTTAGTATCTTACAACCGATACTGCCGATGTATTTATTCTTTTTATAAGATTTCTGCTTTTTAGCTTGGTCTCATATTTTTCTTATTCTCTTGAGATATTCTTTTTTCCTTTATTTCTTTTATTTCTTTCCGTTTTATCGCGTAACATTCGAGAACTCCTAGGTATTTATATTGCTCCTGTGTGGTCAATGCTCTGATTTTTTGCTGTCTGGTATTTCGATTCCTTCCACTGCTACAAACCTTCCTTTGTGTCTTACTATAAGTGAGCATTTTCTTATTCCAAACCCCATCCCAATTTCATCGTTGTATTCTTTTACTTGGTTGAACAAGGTTTTGAGCTCTACTCTGTTTTTTCGATAATTATTTCATGTCGTACATGTACATTTGGTGGTTGACCTTTCCCTTTGATTTGGAGAATTGCTATTCTTTGCTCTTTTTCAAGATTCTATTGAGTGGTATCATGGTGAGAAAAACAGTAGTGAGGACAGAGAGTTCCCCTGAAAGATTGCCTTTTAATATTAACCTTTGCCAAGTTTTCTTCTGTAGCTGTCAAGTTCACTTTCCAGTTTCTCGTAGAATTGACTATGAATCTCACCACTGGTTCACTGATCTTGAGTATCCTGGGTAATTTGAGTATCCAGCTATCTAGGATCATATATGCTTTTCATAGTCGATCCACTCCATTTCAACATTCCCCGCCTTTTTTGATTAATTAATGATCATCCAATCAATGTAGAGAAAGTCATTCTCCCCACTGGTTTCTCTCCTGCATCCTCTCTGTTATTCAGGTAACAGTCATCTTCTTTCCATAGAGATATATATGTTCTCTCTGCTATCTGTCCAATCAGGATTTTGCACATCAGTGGTTGACACGTTATTGGTCTATAATTTCTTACTTAGTCCCCTTTCTCAATGTCCTTTTGGATGAGGATCGTTTTACCTTTGATCATCCTTTCTAGGACCTCGCCTTCATCTAAGCAACTTTGGAGTCTGTCGTGTAATATTGTGAATTTCTTAAACCAGTATCTGTGAATGCCATTAAGTCCTGGTGCTCTCCAGTTGGATATCATTTTGAAAGTATGTTTCAATGCGGTTTCCTTCAATACAACTTGTTCACCGTAATCTATGTTTTGATGTTCTCTTCTAATATCATCGAGATATTCTGGAGCTTCGTTTCTTTTTGGATGTCTCCATATGTCGTTCCAGAAGTTCTTTGCGTTTATGGTATCCAATTTTAGGATTGTCTTTTTTCTCTACTCAGATCGTTGTTTTGAAACGTGCAGTTCTGTGTGTACTGGGCAGTGTCCATCGTCTGTATTTCTTTAGTCTTGCTTCTTTGGCTAGATGTATCTCTTCCGCAGCAGTGAGCAGGCTTTCCTGTCCAATCTTGTATTTGTTCCATTGTCTTGCACGTGATCTCTTCATGTGTGATGCATTTTTCAGTAATTCTTCGTCTCTCTGTAGCATGAAGATTTGTTTTTCTGATCTCATTTCCCAGTTGGCCCTTTTGTTCCCGTTGGTCGAAGTTTCTCCCTGTAAAGAGGCCACTGCCATTTTTATGCCAGCGTAGATCAGGTTGTTGAGCTCCATTACGTCGTTAGTTATAAAATGTTGTAAGAAGTAGTTGACATGTTCAGTTGACTCTTTTACTTATTACCCTCCCTTGCCCCTAAAAGATGGCAGTGTCTTCTTATCTTCTTTCATCATTTTATTAGATTTTGTATCCGTTTTTTCTTTTTCTTTTGTTTGAATTTGTTTCCGTTTCATTGTTTATGATGCTCGTGTTAAGGATTCCTCTTCAGATGAACTGTGTTGTTGTTGTTGTTGTTCTTCTTCTTCTTCTTCTTCTTCTTCTTTTTCTTCTTCTTCTTCTTCTATATGATTACGGATTTCCTGTAGTTCTATCTACTAGAGCCATCTATTTCTCAGGATTTGTTTTACTCGATCTGTCAAGCGCTGATTCGATGCCTCCACCACAGATTTTCATTCCATACTTGGTGCATGCGTTCTCTACAGCGTTATCTAGATTCTTTGCTTCTTTTGTCCATTTTCTCTTCTTATTCTGGCTACGGCTGTGTACCTCCTGATAGCCATTCCGGGAGTATGAACCAACACAGTAACTGGCCAACACAGTAACTAGAGAACGACTGTGTCCCTCCTGAAGGCCATTAAGGGAACACAAGTCGTTGTTTTGGTCAGTAGTCGCAGAAAGACAACCGGGTCCCACCCGGTGGTCAACAAGGGAGCACCTACCAGTTACGGCGCATGATTCTTGGGTCTGTGCACCACTTTTTTTCTTAGCGGTAAATTGATTTGGTTATACTGTCATATTTGTTTGGTTTGTGGTGCTTTGAGGTAGCAGCGGACCTTGATGGATTGGTTAAAACTGATGTCATTTAGAGTAACCTCAGAGCTCAAACAGCTCGAGATATAATTAAGCAAGCTTGAAAATTAGCTTCTTTCTCCTGCGTTGTTTTATTTTCTTATTGATTAACATGTAACCACGACTTTGTTATTTGGATGGTCATAACTCTCGTTTATTTCTTTCAAGTCTTGACTTATTCCCATGAGAAGCTGGGAGACACAATAATTCCTACCACGCATTTTTCCACCTTGAAAATTGAGATGTTAATGTAGCTTGGGTCAAACATCAGCAACAACCTTGTGTTACATCTTGTTTTTGTGGAAGTGCAAGTAAATAAAACAATCATTCTCACGTGGAGAGATCACAAGACAGCACAGTGTATCAGGGAAAAAACGGAGCCTGTACGCAATACTCCAAATGTGGTCGTGTTATTGCTTTATGAATTCTTAGCATGACATTATATTTCTGCTAGGCCGACCATTTTGGAGATAGCTTCATCCACAGCTTTTCAAAATTAAACTGATCAATAAATTCTACACCCAATTCTCACTTTTCCAAATTTTTCGAAATGGTTGATTTTCCAATTTGTATTTGTAACTTTATTTCCTATGCCAAGGTACATTACTTGACATTTATTCACAAAATCCACGGATCGATCTTTTTAATGTCTTCCTGTGTTATTTTGCATCCATTTAACCCAACTAATAAACAATCTGCAAACATTTCTACTTAACACTTTAATTGATTAAATGTATATTGTCATTAGTTGATCATTGGAAAAAAGTTTATTGCTTCCAATGGATCATATTTAGATTATATATTTACCGTTCTTGTTGCTTATATTAAGATTCTCTTGCTATCAAAAAAAGCATTTCTGATGAAACAAGGTGATAAATGAAAATAAAAAATATAACAGAAAAGTACCAGAATCTATAAATGACAAAAATGACTTGATAGCTAACAGCTTTCCAATTTTTTCTGAGTGATTTTTTTTTACGTATATATTCATTTGTTTTTGGCTTTTCCTATGGGATTCTTTCTGTGTATATTCATGTGTTTTTCGCTTTTACCAAGGATTTTTCCATATAAATTTTCATTTGTTTTTCGTTTTTCACCTAGGATTCTTCACATACATATTCATTAGTTCTTTTTCTCTTTTTATGAAATTCTTCATATAAATTCTCATTTCTTTTTCGCTGTTTCCATTGGATTCTTTGTAAACAAATTCAATTGACTTTTGCTTTTTCCATGTGATTTTTCATGTCCATATTCATTCGCTTTTTGCTGGTTACATGGCATTGCTTATACACATATTCATCTGTTAATCGCTCTTTCCACGACTCTTTTTCATATAAATTTTCATTTACTTTTCGTTTTTTTTCCATGGCATTCTTTATATACATATGCATTTTTGCTCTTTCCATGGGATTCTTTGAGCAAATTTCCATTTGCTTTTTGCTTTTTCCATGAGATTCTCCATGAAGTTATTCATTTATTTGAGCTTTTTCCATGGGATTCTTCACATGCATTATCATTTGTTTTTTGCTCTTTCTATGGGATTGCTCGTATGAATTTTCATTCGTTTTTGTTTTTATAGGATTTTTATATACATCTATTTTTGCTTTTCCGTGGTATTTCTTATACGTCTATTAATTCACTTACTCTTTCCATAGGATTTTTCATATACATTTTCATTCGTTTTCTATATTTTTCCATGGGATTTTTTATATAAGTTTTCATTTGTTTTTGCTTTTTCTTGGGGATTCTTCTTATAAATTTCTAGTTTGTTTTTTCGTTTCTTACTTGGGATTCTCTAAATACATATTCATTTATTTTTTCACTTTTTCCGTGGAATTCTTCATATACATCTTGATTTGTTTTCGTATTTTCCATGGCATTCTCCATATGAATTTTCATTTGCTCATCGCTCTTTCCATATTCACTTATTTTCCATCTTCTCCATGGGATTATTCATATACATATTTATTTGCTTTCTCCTCTACCTGTGTGATTCCTTATATATATTATTGAGTCATCCATAGAACGCTGCTTCGTTGTATTACAACTCTTCAGTGTGGCTATAGACTATTCATTATACCACGAAGTCACGTCAGCTGGAGCCATTTTGATTCCTATTTTCCCAATGTTAAGCTCGACCCTGTGTCACATTTTGCTGTGGTGGGACAGCGAATAAACACCCCCGTGGCGCCGGTACTGACACTTGCCTGTCGAATGGGCCAGAGATTGGGTTTTGAGGATATCATGACCGAGCGCGCCGATGCAATGCGTTAAACAATGAGGTTACACTGAGGCTGTGCTCTGCTACGTGCATTGGGAGCCTTCCGGTTCCCTTTAATTACTCGGTCAAGCTGCAGGAAATATGGCAGCCTGGGGCAGCACTGCTTCTTTGCACTTAACGGAACAGATCGGGCTAGTCCTGACGCTTTCGGAAGTTGCTTTGGTTGCTTAGCAAACTGAAGCCGCGTCGGCTGGGCCATTTTTGGATGGAGGGTTCCTATTTTCCCCACGTAAAGCCTCGACCTTGTGTCGCATTTTGCTGTGGTGGGACAGTAAATACGAAGTAAGATTAAAACTTTCGCATCAGACCCAGAAGTCGGTATCCTACCCCTGCTCCACGGAACTGGACGGTCAGTTAGGTTGAATTTAAGCGATATGTTTTACGCATATATTCCCCATCTACCAGAATGCTCTATTCCTATGGAAGAGCATTGCATAAGCTTACAATGAACAAGTTACCTCACTTAAAGAGTTCTCAACCCAGAATAGGGCATATATATATATATATATATATATATATATATATATATATATATATATATATATGTATTCATTTGTTTTTTACTCTTTCAATGAGATTTTACGTATAAATTTTCAGTTCTTTTTCGCTTTTTCTATGGGATGCTCTGTACAATCCTCAAAGGTCTTAGATAATTTCTGTCAAGGTAGTTTTCTATGCTCTTTGTTGGTGTTGAAAATAAGACAAAGTAATTGGTATTGAATAATGAATTCAAGAAAAATCATGATCCTCAAGTTCTAGCCTAAATTTAAATGACTACTCTTGTAATTGTACCTGTTTCTATTACATAGTTCGTAAATACGATCTCCTCCAGATGTATTCGCTTGAAAGAGAAAGGAAAAAAACTGAAAAAAAATTACGTTGATTTTTATATAACCATTTGAACGACATATACCGTTATCTTCTTAAGTCATTATATTCTCTCGTTATAAAAAAACACAACCAGTAAATGACAAACATTGACGTACTTGATCAGGACGGCACAGCCTTATCGAAAGTTGAAGTAGTTTGCAGACAACTCCAATGATCACACACATGCAAACGAACAAACAGAAAGAACAGACATTGGACAGATAATCACGATTACAAAGAATTTTAATCAGGGAACGAATTTGAAGGTGGGGGCGGAGGTAAGGCATATAACGACTTCTCAATTTCCAATTATTTCGTATGTTCAATGTCTACTAATGGAAAGATTACTTTATAACTAGTTCCCAAACCCCAGCCTTACCGTACACATATTCCACGATACAGCACTGCTGGGTACAGCTCCACCGCATAGATGGTTCCTCAAACCCAGCTTCACTGTATACCTAGTTCAGAAAAAATCCATCTTCACCGTATACTTAGTTTCCGAAAGCCATCCTTACCTTGGAACCTAATTCTAGAAAACCCAGCCTAACCGTTCATTTAGATACCAACAACCTAGCCTCACCGGATACGTAGTTACCCCAAACCCATTTTCATCTCTTGTTTCATTTGTTTACTTTTCCAAATAATATCTTCCGTTCTTTGAAAGTCTTTTTGTTTCTGTCTCAATTTCCAGTACTTTCGTATTGAAGAATCGGCAAAAATTACCAAAAAAGAAAAGAAAAAAGGCGTTGAAAAAGAAGAGAAAGATTCAAACTGTAAAGTCTCACGATGACACGCAGAGATTGTCTGAAATGAAACGATATACTGACTCGATGATCACGGCTATAGCTTTTGAAGACGATAAACACGAAACAAGAAGAAAGCTGAATGCACGTTTTGGTAAAAAGAGACCAACAAGATAATGTCTATGGAGACGAGCAAGTTTTGGTATAAGAAATAATTGACTCGAGCACTCAGAGGGAAATTATGAATCACCGCCACGCACATACGCTGATTTTACTTCATAAGTTAAGCAGTGTTGAGTATGAAATTAAGTTACCTTGATTACCATGATATTTTGGATGATAAATCAATGATTTGAAAAAACCGAACAAAACTAAACATAGGCGAAAAGGGGGACCAATTTGGTATAAACTTTAATTGGAAATTGAACCCCCAATAAAAATCAACGAGGGGATTTTCGAAAAAACAAAAAAATAACAAAAAAACAAACCCCAACGTTTTCTCGACTCATACAGGGGTGTGAGCGTGAAAATGAGTGTGTGCAAAATGTCAAGTTTTATACAATGAATATTTATGCCTGTCTGAAATCAGGATCTTCATCATCATGATTAGCCATTTAGCGTCCGTCCATCATTGGACATAGACCTTCCCCAAGATTCGCCAGGCCACTCTATCTTGGGCATCACGGAGCCAGTACCTCCTGAATGTTTCTAGCACGTCACACCGTCTTTCTTTCTGTCGGCCAAAGATTTGCGTCTGATTTCTGGAGATTCACGTTGTGAGTCTAGCGGTTGTCTGTTATTATTGCAACATGTCTAGCCTACTGCCATTTGAGTTTTCCATTAGTTTCCATGATGTCTCGGACTCCTGTCTTCTCTCTAATATACTGTGCTGTCTTGAGATCTCTCCATGTCCGACCGAGTATGATTCTTATCTGCACGTTGCATGGTTCTCAGTTTGAGGGTCAATGTTTTGGTTAGGTTCTATGTTCCAGCTCCATAGGTGACTGTCAGCAGGATGAATTTGGTCGTATACCCTTCTTTTTAGAACTAGTGGGATTTTCTTGTCCTACCGAAAGCTTGCCAACCTAGTGTGATTCTTCAATTGATTTCTTCTTTTTGATATTCCATGAGGTTTTATTGTCCTAGGTAAACATAGTGGTATACTTTCTCTAGCTCTGCATTTTCGATGTTGATCGTTGTGTCTTTGTCCCTAGCATGTCTGCCGTACATGACATTTTTTTGTGTGCTGAAGTTGATGTTGAAGCTAATTTTCTCACTTGCATCATTTGGTTCGTCTAACATTATTTGGAGATCGGGAAGGTTCTCAGCAAAGAGGACGAAGTCGTTAGGAAACCTGAGGTTATTAAAGTAATCGCCATCTATTCTGATTCCCTTATGATCTCAGTCTAGGTTTCGGGAGATCATCTCAAGGTAGGGTGTGAAGTGTTTGGGTGAGCTGGTATCATCTTGTCTCAATCCTTTCTCAAGTTGAAAGGGCTCAGAGTCTTTCCATAGCCTGATGAAGAAACAGATGTGTCAGTAGATATTGCAGTACTCTGACATGCACCCTGTTGTGCAATTGCATCAGCATCTATGGGGATTTCTACAGAATCAAAGGTCTTTTTGAAGTCAACAAATGCTCTGGATAGTGGCATTCTATATTCTGCTACTTTCTCCTATAGGTGACATATTGAATGGAGATGGCTAATGATTAAGTAACTTTTTCTAAAGTCTGGATGGATACACTTAAATATCAGGGACATCATAGAATCCATCAAAATGCTCAAATTGCATTGGGCTGGCCATGTTACATGAATGGCAGACAACCGATGGACATCACGATTCACGACATGGATCCCCCGAGATCCCTTGCACCACCAAGGCCAGAAGAATATTAGATGGAGAGACGAGCTAGATTCAGAAAATACTGGCTCCGCGATGTCCATGATAGAGAAGTGTGGCGAATCTTGGGGAAGATCTATGTCCAACAACGGACGTTAAAAGACTGATGATGATGATGATGATGATGATGATGATGATGATGATGATGACACATGAATAACGTAAATCCAGCAACAGTGATTAAACCATTCTGTTGCAGGTAGCGTTTGATTTAACTGTTAATTGGCATGCAACCAAATACATTTGTCACGTGACAGTTTTTATCGAGTGACTAACCCGTTTTTTTTTTAGCGGGTAAATATGCTTTACATGCTATGCATTCAGCAAAAGTCACCTGAAACATTTATCTTTCATATAAAACCACTTGATTTGAGTAGTTTATATTTAGTGTATCTTGATACCCGAATTGTCTCGAGAAGCCTCAAGAAGTTTTTCCTAATTGATTTGGCAAGAAAACCTGATACTGTCATCTTGAATCGTTGAAAAAATTGATTTTGTCAGTCAGCAAGACTGTTGACAAGAAAATCATTGTCTATAGAATCTTTGAGTGGTTGATGCAGAATACAATTAGGATTCTGAACAGGAAATAAGATTCACAGAAGCTTATAAGTTTAAAAGATATCTGGACTTTTTGTAAAGAAAACATTTTCCCTCGAACTGAAAAAAGATCTTTAAATTTGGACTTAATGAAATAGTACATAGATATTGTTCTATATGAATGATATGAACATCTTAATGATTCTACGTATTATCAGTGGCTATTAAGATATTGATTGAAAACTAGCGTCCATAGCTCTCCACGGAGGATTCATAGCTGAATAAGTTTCAAAAACAATTCTAAGATTTCCCTAACATTGTAGGAAGCATTGGCATGGGGAACTCTTGCATCAACAAAATAGAAAGAATATTTATTGTAACTCTTTCTCTCATCATTTTTGTCTTTCTCTCTATTTTGGTCTTTCTTTCTCTCTCTCTTTCTTTCTTTTTTTTTCCTTATCATCCTTCTTTCTTTATTTCTTGTGATAAAGCTTGTGATAATCATTAATCAGAGGAATCCCGTTGAACCTCGATCATTTCAAAAATTGTTCATCCTCCTTAGATTGAATTACTTTGTCATTTCTATATTATTACACCCGAAAAACCAAAGTTTTTATTTCTATTAAATAATGATAACAAAATCAAGAAAAAATAGCTTGATTCATCCCAAGATTTAATCAATTAACCCTTGACTTATGACCAAGCCTTTTACAAAATGTTATCAATATTCATTGAGAAATGTTGGAGATATCGTGTGAACTATCAAACGAATATCTAAACAGATAAGCTGGCAACCATGGGTGAATGCATAACCTCCAATTTCGTGGATTCTCATAATAAATTCATTTTTCGAGACAATTGAAATAATTCCAAGTGTTGTTCAGACATT